>CAWUFW010007660.1:0-600000 GCA_963921515.1 Calotriton arnoldi | reverse complement strand
TACACTAATAATGAATAATATGTTATTCACTATTAATGTAATACAACATTGACAGAAAACAAGGAAAATGGAGCCCCCAACAGACGTCCTTAAGGACGAGCTGCCCCTGTGTTTCTGGTACTGATTTTGGCACCTCTGAGTACAGGGGTCGCAAGGAAGGGATCACAGCTGCGACCCCTGGTGACCCCCAAATGGCGTCCATGGGTGACAGCTTCACATTAGACAAATGACAGCTTCACTTAGACACATGAACACCATCACAGTGGGGAAAGAAAACACAGCACAAAAAGAAAACCTGGAAACAGGACTTCTAAAGTTATTCTTAAATGCCCTGCAGCAACATCTCTGTCAACATCAGACCTACCCCAAACTTCAGCTGTTCAGAAATGAGCTGAAGACCCCCCTCTTCAAAGTACACTCCACACTTTAGGACTCACCACCCATGAATACTCTGCCTCGCTGTAAATGATCCATAATCCTATGTCTTGTGTCCCAGGCACGTGCACTGCTCCTGTGCTCTCTGGCTAGGTTTGCACTGTTGAAATACATGGACATGCATTCAGGTACAACCGTAGGCCTCTTCACTGGGTCACACCCCACCCCAAGGGCCACTACAGAAAAACTAACAAGCAGATTTCAAATGATGGGAAAACTAGAATTTGTTTAAAAAGAGGATGCTTTTGAGACAGGTGTTTCTAAATATGGTTTAAATCTTTTATTGATTTTCAAACAGATGTAAAAAACAAGACCCTCAGCTCCTTAGAGACAGTGCTAAGAGACAACGAGGTCGCAGTACATATCATTTCCATGGGCAATAAGCGTGGAGCAGGCCCACAACAATTAACCAGGGAGGGAAACAAAAGGAGAAAACCCGACTAACCCCCCCTCCCCGTCCCCCCACACCCCCTACCCACCCCTCGTCCACCCTGAACAAAAAATAAAGGGGAAGCAGCCTAATGTTTAGCGCCGTCGTTTACGGCTTTTCATGGAATCGCTACTTGGAATCTGTGTGTCTGGGAGGCGAAGTAGTCGGAGGTACCGAGGGCACGTCAGCTCTCGGAACTCGGACACTAGTAGAGTCAAAAAGGGCCGCCACAACTCTGGGAATTCAGACCCTCTACCGGCCAGCGTGAGAGTGAGCTTCTCCATGCCCAACACCAGCCAGAGTCTCTGGAGCCAGCCAGAGTGTGTAGGGAGTTGGGTGGAGCGCCAGTGCATCAGGATGTTTTGTGTGGCCGCTCCTAAGGCAATCGCAATCAGCCGACCCTTCCGGGATTTGAGTGGGTATGTCAATGGGTTGGGCAAGCCCAGGAGGACGTAGGTAGGGAAGTGCGGGAGCTGCGTTTTGAAGTGCAGGTCTATTTCGTCAAGGACTTGGGACCAATATGGTTGTATACAAGTACAGCTCCAGAGAACGTGTTCTAGAGTACCCACCTCCCCTTACTCCCTCCAGCACAGGTCGCTCCGTCGGGGGTCGAAGCGGTGTAAGCGCTCCGGTGTGTAATACCAGTATGTGGCAATCTTGGTCAAGGTCTCTGTGAGACCCATATGGTAGGCCGAGTGCCGTGCCCTGTGGTAGATGCCTTCCCATTCTTTGTGGCTTAGTGATCTCCCTAGATCCCTTTCCCAGCGGGCTCGGCCCGCGTTGTGTGTGTGCGTGGTATTGGCTAGGAGCATTTTGTATAGGTCGGAGATGATTTTCTTATCAGAGGTACGAGTTATAAGCCATTTTTCATATGGCGTCAGAAGACGCTGTGCCTGTGGTTTGACATGTGGGTGAAGTGCCCAGTGCCTGATTTGGAGATATGGCAAGCGTTCTAGTTCTGAGAGGCCATAATCTTCTTTGAGCTGTGGAAATGGAATGACGCCATCTAAGTCAAAAAGGTGACCCAGGGACCTGCAGGGGGAGGAGTGCCAGGCCGGAAAGGTCCGGACATCTGTACCGGGGTGAAACTCTGGGTTGTCAAATAGTGGTGTAAGGGGTGATGGGAAAGTGGTCAGCTGAGTGGAAACGTTAGTGCGGTCCCAGGAGTCCATAATGGTGCTTGTGATGTATGAAGCATAGAGATTGGGCGGTCTGTGTTGTTTGCGGAGAAAGGGAATACCTTGCAATGGCCTGCCCGCTACCGCCTGGTCCTGAAACAAAAAGTGTTTCTCCGATTCCAAGCGATGCCACTCCACTAGATATCTAAGCTGGGCAGCGTGAAAGTATAGTTGAAGGTCGGGCACCCCCACTCCCCCCTTTTCTGGTGGAAGGACCGCGACCTGGTGTCAGAATCGTGGTTTACGGCCATGCCAGATGAAGCGCGATAAGTCTGCTTGGGTCTGTTGAATCCAACCCAGTGGGGGCCGAAGGGGAAGGGTCTGGAAGAGGTACAGGATTTGGGGAAGTATAGTCATTTTGATAGCTGCAATCCTACCTAGCCAAGACATCGTGCAGTGTTTCCACCGATTTAGTTCCCTACATATGTGGGTGCAGAGATTAGAGTAGTTGATGTCAGTGGTGGCCTGTATGGTGGGAGCTAGCTGGATACCTAAGTAGGGAATCGCAGCAGACGCCCATTGCATCGGGTGTTCCTCTTGTAGGTGAGTGAGAGTAGGCGGAGAAAGGGAGATATTAAGAGCTATGGATTTATCCATGTTAATTTTAAAACCCGACCCTTGCGCAAAGCTATATAATTCAATAAAGAGGGAGCGCAGAGCCGTGATCGGATCCGAAAGGGAGAGCAGGACATCGTCTGCGTAGAGGCTGATGGTGTGAACATCCCCTCCAAATTTAATCCCGGTTATCAGAGGGTGCCGTCGAATTCTAAGTGCCAGAGGTTCCATATAGAGAGCGAAGAGGAGGGGTGACAGAGGGCACCCCTGCCTAGTGCCCCTCCCGATGGGGAAACGAGAGGATGTGTAACCGTTAACCCGGACTGTCGCCACAGGAGAACGGTAGCAATTTAGAATTCGAGTGCGGAGTTTCTCACCAAGGCCAGCAGCCATCAGGACCATCTCCAGATAGGGCCAATGCACCCTATCGAAGGCCTTTTCCGCATCAATGGCCAGGAGCATATATTCTCCCTGGGTGCGGGACGCTTTTTCGATCAGATGTAAAATTTGTTTAGTGTTGTCGCTAGTCTGCCTCTGCGGGATAAAGCCCGCCTGGTCTGGTTCAACCAGTTGGGCCATATATGGGGCTAGGCGAGTCGCGAGGATGCTAGTGTATAGTTTAATATCTATGTTTAGCAGAGATATAGGCCTATACGCACTACAGGATGTCCTGTCCTTCCCAGGTTTCGGGATAATGACTATTGCCGCCTCTAACATCTCTCCCGGTATAGCTCCTGTTTGTTCAAAGGTGTTAAACAGACCTGTCAGGATAGGGGCTAATTGTCTGCAGAACGTCTTGTAAAAGGCAGCCGTGTAGCCGTCTGGGCCGGGCGATTTACCTAACTTGAGGCGGGAGATCGTGGAGATAACCTCCTCCATCTGTATAGCTCTATCTAAGTGGTCAGCTTGTGGTTGGGATAAAGAGGGCATATGAGCCGTGGCTATATAGTCGGCGCTGTTCTGGGTGTCCAGGGGATCTCCCATGTAGAGGTCCGCATAGAAGTCCCGGAATATTTCAGCTATAGCCGCATCGTCAGAGACCGACTCGCCCCCGGCGTTCGGATAGTCTGGACACCCTGCTTTTGCCTGACCTCACGCAGCTTGTTGGCGAGGAGGCGGCCGCATCTATCCCCTCCCGTATAGTAGGAGTGGCGGAGTCTGAGGGCCGCACACTCGGCTCTGTCCTGGTCTAAGGCTGCGAGCTGCTTCCTTTCTACACAGAGCTGACGCCAAGCACGGGAGGCGCCTGTTCTCTGATGCATCTGCTCAAGCTCCGATACTCTCTGGGTGAGTTCCGCTCTCTTGCGGCTCCTCTCTCGGTTGTGGGCTGAGGATATAGCTATAAATTCCCCCCTTATGACTGCCTTCAGTGCCGCCCATTGTGTCGCCAGGGATGTGTCTGGGTTAGCATTGAGGGTGACAAAGTCCGTGATAGCTTTCTGGATCTGTTCGGTCACCGATGTAAGGTGTAGCAGTGTGTCGCGCAGGCGCCAGTGTCTAAGAGGCAGCGATGACTGCGGTAGCTGGAAGGTGGCCAGGACCGGGGAGTGGTCTGAGAGGGAGGCCGTCAAAATTTCGGTGTCTATAGCGTGTGTCTGGAGTGATGAGGAGCTAAGGAAGTAGTCCAGTCGTGCATACGTCTTGTGGGCCCCGGAATAAAAAGTGTAGCTGCGGGTACGTGGATGGAAGTGGCGCCAGAGGTCTACCAGCCCCAAGTCGTGGAGATGGGTCCGCCCCGTAGGCGTAAGGACACCCGCTTGACTCGTCCTCTGACAGGAACGGGCCATGTCGCTATCGAAAACAATATTGAGGTCCCCACCCAGCAATAAGTGGCGGTCTGAGGCTGCAGCCGCCTCTCGGAGGGCATTGAGGAGGAACTTAATCTGCCCTTCATTGGGTGCGTATATAGAACCAACTACAAAGGGCACGCCTCCTAGTGAGAACTGGTATGTGAGTAAGCGGCCCTTAATCTCTGCTTCCTTCTGCAAGACCCTACCGGAAAAGGAACGGGAGACTAGTATGGCCACCCCGGCCGATTTTGAGGTGTTAGAGGAGAACATCTGTGTTGGGAATGCCTTGGACTTCAACCTATGGTGGTCTTTGGAAAGGAGGTGAGCCTCCTGAAGAAGGCATATGTCCGCCTTTGAGTGCTCTAAGTAGTGAAGGACGGCCCTGCGTTTGATTGGGTTGTTCAAACCCCTCACATTGAGAGTGAGGACTTTAAGGGAGTCATGTGGCATCGGGGGGCCATAGTTGTGTTAGGATGCGATGTATGCTGCTGGCAGTATGGAGCAACAGGGACCGAGAGGGCTGGCCATCCAGTCATGAGCTATGGAGTCCCAGAAGGCCAACTAAGGAAGGTGGACGAGGGAACCCATACCCAAAAAAAACCCAAAAAACTGTAGTCGAAACAAATGTCTCAGCCAGATAGGAAAAGACAAAAACAGATAAAAAAGTAAAGTTCCAAGAAAAATGTCCGCCATCCTGGAGCATCCAGGAGGTCGTCAAGGTGGAGCTCGTAGTGTGGCCAGAGGGGGGGACCGGTTCCCCCCGCCGCCCACCAGGAATCAGAGAGCCAGTTTCAGGGAAAAGCGGGTACCAACTGCTCACTCGGCGGTAGGGCTCGCCCCAGCTAAGGCGTCAATTGCGGAAGCTAGTGCATCCTGCCGGCCTTTCGCTATGTCTGATTTGTTCAGCTTCCGGATCCGTCGGCGTCGACTTTGGCGCTGCCACCCCGAAGGTGTAGTCTCAGGCCCTGAACTGGTGCTGAGGCGGTCGTCTTCCTCGCTTGGCACCGCCAGGCCCAACAGTCGGCAGGATTCGATGAGCGAGCGCATCTGGTGGAGCTTGCCATTGAGACGAAAGATGAGGCGGAATGGATGCCCCCAGGAATACGGGATGCTTTGTTGCCTGAGATGTTCTGTCACTGGGCGGAACTGCCGGCGGCGCTGCAGAGTGATCAGGGCCAAGTCCTGGTAGAGTACTGGGGAGTGCCCTTGGTAGGAAACAGGGTGGAGGGACCTCGCCTTCGTGAGAATGGCTTCTTTGGTTTTGAAGTCCTGTAAACATACAAGGATGTCCGCTGGAGGGGCGTTAGGTGCTCGGGGTGGGCCAACTCTGTGTGCTCTGTCCAGGATGATGTCAGTGCCATCGGGAGCCGCTAAGATGTGGCGGAAGAGACCCTCCGTGAATGCAAAGAGGTCCTTGGTGTCATCCGACACCCTCACGCCCCGGATCCGGATATTGTGCCTGCGTGACCTGTTTTCCAAGTCCTCCAGGTGCGTTTGAATATCCAGGTGCTGGTCTTGCAGGCGAATTATCTCCTGTTGGAGCATGGTCACCTCAGTCGCAGTAGTGTCGCTCTTGTCCTCCAACGTTGCGACGCGTTCTCCCACGTCGTCCACATCTCTGCGGATCTCTTTCATTTCGGCTGTTAGTTCCGTCTTCACTGTTTGTATATCAGCTCTGAGGGTATTGAAGAGTGATTCCAAGAATGCTTTGGTGATAGGCTCATCCCCGGAGCTTGGGGGTTGCTGCGGAGTCGCCATCTTGGGTGACGCAGTTGCTAAGTTGGGAATTGAGTGTGCACGTCCAAAGATATCCTTCAAGGGCTTCTGCTTTCTCGTCCTGGCCGAGGACATAGTCGTGGGGTCTCTGGTGTATGGTCAGCTCCGGAGTATCTCTATCATATGCACCCCACTTGCAGAAGGACTTCCGATTTCGCTTCTGGCGGTGCTGAGTTGGGTCGCGTGTCTCCGCCTCCCCCGGGCCCACAGACGGTCACGCACTCGCCCAGGCAGGGGATCTTCAGCACGTCTCGGGAGTGGCGGGTCCACACGGCCCACAGCGTGTCGCAGCTCACGTGGGATCTGTAGGGCGGCTGAGGTGCAGACCAGTCGGGTGCGGGCTCTCCCCCGCAGTCGGGGGATATGCTGGACCAGACGCCGCTGGGACAGTAGGTGCACCCCCCACCCGGCGGGCCCAAGGGACCACTCCAACAACGTTCTGGTCACTCAAGCCGGCGATGTCCTCTCCTCTGCCCTCTCCGCTGCTAGACCGACGGTAGGCCCAAGCGTGGAGGTCAGTCTGAGTGTAGGGTAAGCCGCGCGCCCCCGGCTGCGGGTCTGCCCAGGTGGGCCACAGGAAGGAGAGGGCGACACGCCCCACGAGGGCGCAGCCGAGCCGCAACGTCTCTGGACCCCTGACCCACCCTGCTGCCTCCGTGGGTGTCCTCAGCGATCTGGTCGGGAGTTTTGCGGCCGTTTCTGACCCCGCAGGGGCCAAGGACTCACTGTGTAAAGCGCCGGGGGTCTGCGGCAGTCTCACCCAGATGCTCCGCCGGAAGGGGGCGCCTCCAGATCCCACGGCAGGTGTCGGTGTCCTCCGCTGGGCCCCAGGTCTCAGTCCTCGCCAAGCATCACTGTGTGTGGTGGCTCCGCTTCTTTCAGGCCCAGCACTGGCGTGGCGGCAAAGTGTAGAGGTTGCGGCAAGATGGCGCCGCGGCGTCTCCCCCCCACCCTTCACTCGCGCCGAGGGGGCAGAGGCTGGTCCTGGTGGGAATAAGCCAGGAGTCGCCGTGGCTACAGGAAGACAGTCAGTGGGGGCGCCAAACCAGGTCAGGCCTCGGGGGACGGCCCCGCACCTCAGGCCGCTACACGAGGCGGTTAGCGGGCCAGCCTCCTTCAGCCCCACTCAGGCAATGTCACGGGTCTCACCCCCAAGGGCAGGGTCAAAGCGGCCAACTGCGCCCTCCGCCACGAGTGATTGTGGTGCCGCAGATGCGAGGTCGCCGCGGCGGGAGAGGGGGAGACCTCACCTCAATCTCCGCCCGCCGCAGCTAGCCAGATATGGATCCTCAGGTGCGTCTGGTGGGCTCCGGGCACCACGCAACAGCGGGGCACGTCTCTCTCCGAATCGCTGGTCCCCAGGAGTTCCGGGCCGGGAGTGCAGGCTCTCCGCCGCGACGGCAGACGGCCCTCGTGACCACAGGTTCGCCGGGCAGAGGCCGTGGTGTTGAAAGCTGGCCTCGGCGGTCCCCGTTATGGGCCGTCCCTGTGTCAAGGCCTCTGCCGCGCTGTGGACGTCGCAGGTCGGGCCGCTCTTTACCCCGGCAGTAATTGGTGTCTGCGGCCGACTGCCGCGGCCGCCGATGTCAGAGATGGGGCGAGGCAGCTCTCCGCCGCCGATTTCAGCTTTCCCCGGCCCTCTTGGAAGCTGTTAGACGCTAGTGTCGGCGGACGGCGGGCAGGAGCTCCGGAGAACGCATCCTACCTCGCCGCCATCTTGGCCACGCCCCCAGGTGTTTCTAAATATAAGGATTTTGTCCCAAGTAATTTTCTTTTTTTTAAAAAACTTTTTATGGAGTTTTATATAGCGCAAACTTGACCCCAAGGTATCGGGTTTCAGAGCGCTTTACACGAGCACCAGTTACGTTACATGAGAACACATTCATTTTTTTATTAGGCATGGGGAGATTAAGTGATTTGCCCAGAATCACAGGATGTTGCGCGTCCTTGCTGAGACTCGAACCTGGTTCCCCAGATTTGAGGTCAACCGCCCTAGTTGTTAGGCCAACTGCTCTCCCCAAATTTAGGCATGTTCTTGTTAATGCTACTCTGCTCAGTAGTAACGTAACAGCTGTGACATCACAAAAAATGTTGATATCACAAAGAAACCCAGGGATGAAGGCTGCTGAATCAAAGGCAGCCTCTTTGTTGCTGCCGGGCCAGGTAAGAATTCTGAAGAACTATGAGTGGTCGTAGGGTTAGCTTTGAGTAGGATGCTGTGTGAATTAGAGACCACCCCACTGCGAGTCTGGGGCCATTATACCCCTCAGAGAGTGAACACATCCACAAAGCAGCTTTACAGCCTCTTCTGTACACCCTGGTGGTCCCTGAGCCAAGCACTATCTTGTAAGTACTAGCACTGGAACCATCTGCAGCACTTCGTCAGGAAGTTGGGACATTTGTCTCTCTTGTCCTTGGGTCTTGAATCGGGTGAGGAGGTCTCTTGTGCTAATCAAATGGGACAAAAGACAATATCACAACATCTCCAGACTCTCACTGTTGAAGACACAACAGATGTGCCATTCTTTGACGCTGGTCTTGCACAAACCTCTGTCCCTGGAGTAAGTTCTTACCCCCCACATGAAGTAGGGGTGTTTCATACTTTTAATGGCTTCACAATGGAACACTTCAGTTCCTCGTTAGTGGACCACGTACTTGAGGATTGGTCCAGCCTGTGCCTTTAGGTGTTTACTCCATTGACGCGAGTCTCCATCCTTTGGGAAAGGTCAGGCCTTTTCTCTGGATGCGGATACTCACCTGGAGGGCTCAGGCCTAGCTCCCTACCCTCCTGACACTGGCGAGTCGCCAGTGGCGACAGATCTGCCAGTTTTTCTTTCTGTCTTACCAGCACTTCGGTCCTGTCCAGCCAGCGAACACCGTGGTCTGGTTACATGGGACAGACAACATGGTGGACTCAGGCAACTCGTGATTTAGAGTAGGCCCTCTGCTTTCAGCTGGGTCGCTCATGAAGGGTACTTTGGACCCCACCCCCAGGTGCTGTCGGGGCTATTGACTGGCTTGGGGGCGGTGGCTTCCATGGTGTTTGGAGTAAGGTTGAGAACCTCTTTCAGCTCCTGTGCTCTACAGCAGGCGCGCAACACCCATTGGGCTCACCGGGCTCCAGCCCCCGTCGTGTGTGTCAGCCCGGGCTGAGACAGCTTCGCGGGCCGGCGACCGTCTAATTGCAGCCGCACCCGAGTACTTCACAGGTCTTTTAAAGACCATTTACTTGTTAATGAGGCTTTTGTTGTGTTTTCACCCCTTCTTAGAGCCACTCTGCCTATGGGTGGAAGAATTAGCCCCCCCGAAATCTTTTTCAGCATCCCCCCCGAAATTTGGCTCTAGTTGCCCGCCTGCTCTACAGTGACAATTGTCCCCTTTTCCAGAGGTTAAGGAATATGACATCTTCAATGTCTGTTGACCAGCCCCTTCAATGGGCTGAGTGCGTTGAGGGTTCATCAGTGGTTTGCCAACGCCTTAAGATATCCGTTGTCTCAGAGATATAGCTGCTTGCCATCCCTCTCTCTGGGATGGTAATACACTTCTTTCCTTTTGTGGCGTAAAAGAATGCTTTAGATTTCAATAGACTGACCCTTAAATGAATGAAGCTCTTGTGCTTGCATTGCTGCTGGACTATTGGAATAGGTTTTTCTCCTGGAAGGAGTCAGAGTCTGTTTTCTTCTTAGTCGGTGCATGACGTCACTCAAGGTCCCCCTTTTATCCCTTCTATCCAGGGAGTCCTGCGTCGCTTCACGGTTTCACTTGCCCGTGTCTATGAGTATCTGACAGTAAAGACCCCACCCCATTTTTATATCCTTTTGATTATTTTTATCGATTGTGGTGCCCCTCGTGGCTAGCTTGGTGTGTACATGTGGTTTTTGTTAGTAGGTGCGGTCCCACTCGAGGGTGCTGCGGTTCTGAGGGGGGATTCACCAAGATCTTTAGATTGTCAGATATGTCTCATTCATCGACCTTTAGAAGTTTGATTCAGATCTCTTGACACTGCTGCACAGTTCAGAATGTGCGTGGTGTTTGCGTGTTGCGTGGTAGTGTGCGTGAGACGTGGGCGCGGTCGGCACGCTGGTGACGTTGGAGGCTGTCATGGCTGCTTGCTTTGGGCGTTCTCGCATCGGTATGGGTTAGTGGGGGAGAGGAGGGAGCTCCACAGGGCGAGTGAATGTGGAGCCGGCTGGTTCTAGAAGCTGCTGCCCGCTTCTGCGAGCTTCACACGGAAAGAAGGGCGCGCCCTCCGTCTCACTCTCAGCTGCCTTTATTGCTTTGTTTCATCCTTGTGTCTTCCTGTGTTTTATGAGGTCATGGGTGTTACTTTCATACTTGATTGGGTAGCATTGAATACATAATTCAGAATACCATCAATAAAGTCAGGATTTCCTATACAGAATGAGGTAAATCTACATTTGTATGAGAACTAAGAGCCGCACAAGCACCCCAGGAACATGATGTAAACCACACATTTATTTATTCATTGAGCTGCATGAATATCTTTATTACAACAAATTTATAATTCTTTCACGCGGTACAACGCAACGCAGCAAGCCACCTTGTTGCGCTGCATGAAAAGGAAAGAGCAGAAATGCGCTGTATTTAACATTATACAGCGCATTACTGTACTTTACTAGCGCTGGCGTACATTTGGCTGCCTATCAGCAATGCAGGCACCCTTGCGTCATGGTGCACGGGTGCCTACGTTGTGGGCAGGATTGTCCTGAGAGGCGTTTCTCTCTTTCTACGTGTGGTGCAGAATGCAGCACACACAGATAGAGGAAAAGACGACCCTCGTTACACCTCACCTAGGGAGGCGTAGCATTTTGACGCATTCGCAGGTCTACCACTCATGGTAAACCTGGGAATGCACCAAAATCCATGGGTGGATGCATAGGAACACCCACGCTCCACCCATGGAACGCCTCTCTGGGGCCGAGTAACACAAGGCAGCAATTTCCGCTGCCTTGAGTTATCCAGATTTGTCAGGCCATGCAGGGCCATGCAAGGTGGCCTTGCGTGTCTATATAAATCTCACGTAGGTTTTGCGTTGTGCAAAAGCGACACAAAACCTTAATAAATATGCTCCTATGGCCCAGATTTACGAACATTTTGCCGCATGGCTGCATCACTTTTGTGGCGCATCCATGATGCAAAATGTGAGTAGATATTTACAAAGCCATGCAAGGGGCGTTTTGCGCCACCCACCTTGGGCAGTAGCTTGTGCTGCATTGCATTACATTTCATTCTGGGAGGCGTTTCATGGGTGGAACATGGCATTGTCATGCATCCACCTATGGATTTCACACCATCCCAGATTTACAAAGGTTTGTAAACCGGGGATTGCGTTAAATCGCTACACCTCCCAGAGGATGGCATAATGAGGAGAAACATCTTTTTTTATCCTCTTTATTTCTTCTTTCTACCTGTGCTGCAATCTGCAACACACATAGAAAGAGAGAAATGCCTCAAGAGATCGTTTTTGTGCTAGAAGGTGTACCTTCCTGCATAAAAATAACTATTGTAATGCAGGCACCCGTGCACCATGGTGCCAGGGTGCCTGCGTTGGCGCTAGGCTTCCTGAAGTGCGCAAGTGCTATGAGAGAGCAGATATGGCACATTTCTGCTCTCTCCCTTTCATGCACCTCAGCACGGCAAGTTGCCTTGCTACACTGCGTTGCGTGAAAGGTTATTAAATCTGTCCCTCAGTTTTAGGACCAGCATTTAAACTTTGTGATGCAGTGCTAGAGCTTGCAGGTGAGCCAACAGCTTCTTCCCTCTGATTTTCAATAAAATAATCCTCAGAGCACAGTGTTTGGGGCAAGGCTTACACATCCTAATCAAAAGCAGTTATGGTTTGTGGTTTCGGATGGAATCCGGGACTCCTCAGGGGATAGGAGACACTTTTGACTCAAACTGACCCTAGTGGAAAAGGAGGGACTGACAGATTGCCGCTACCAGTGTGTAAATATTACCTCTTACTGTGAGATGTCCAGCTGCAGAGAGGGGTGATGATCCCACCAGGGCATAATTATGAACTGCACAGTACCAAGACCACGCCCCCTCTTATTCTTGCTCTCTCTGTATAGAGCCTGGAGTTGGGTGGTCAGAATGTTTGTGGGCCGGAAGAACATTCTTGTGGAATACATGCCTCAGTTAAAGTCAACAGATGTAGGATTTCCTCTTGAATGACATTTCTATTTTCGTTTACTACCAAGTGGACATTTACAGTCCTGGCCTGGACGTGCTGGGGCAGGTGCTTTTTTAATAGGTTTTTCCAAGGGCTGGACTTTGAAATCCATTGCCCATAATTTCACCTATGCCGGGGTCTGAGCTGTCAGATTCAACCCAACAGTGGACTTTTTAGTCTGGACACCACGGCTTGAGCCTCATTACTCCATATTCACTTTGAATTTTTAAGTTACAAATGTGTTTTCTTGTTGGTCCTTGACACTTTGTCACAGGTGAATTGCTTCAGAGGGTTAGCCCTGTGATGGGCAGTGGGTAGTGGTCAAAAGTGTTTGCAGGAATGTCAGCAAGTTTCTTAATCAGTGGGTTTTCTTCTTGATCAAGTCCTTTGTAGAATTTCTCATCAAGTTTGTGGAGTTGGTCATTCAACATCTCAACGCCTAGCTCTCAGGGGAGTTCTGCTGTGGAGAGGTGTGGTGCAGCGGCCAGGGCAGCTAACTTCAGAGCACAGGGGCTCACGGTTCGATCCCCGGCTCCAGCGGCAGCTCAGCTCAGCACCATGTGACTCTGGGCAATAACTCACTTAATTTCCACAATGGCCCCCAGCGCCTTGAGACCCAAAAGGGTGAGTAGTTCGTGCTTTTCAAATACGGATTTACATTTACATTTGCTGTTCCTGTAAAGCAAAGAGCACCTGCTGCTATCCGAAGGGCCCTGTTCTGTAGTTTTTGCTGAGATTTTTGATACTTCTCCTGGCATCCGCTCCAAACTATTGAAGCACATGTCATTGTGCGTTAAATAATTGCATTGATTGTGCACACTGTGCTCTGCATAGGCATTGACTTAGTCCTCAGAAGTGGGTACAATGCAGCCAGCTGGGTTGATGCTTTCTGGTAAGTTTTCTCAATGTGGTTTCTTCAGGTGAGTTTGGAGTTGAGTGTCACCCCTAGGTAGGAGCTTTCTTCCCTTGAAGCCCCCACAGTACAAACAGGGGGGGCGCTGTTGTAGCAGTGGCTTCTCTTATCTGCCTCACAATTATGGGCACAGATGGGCTGCCCATAGTCCACATGTGTGGACCCGCATTTTCAATGCATTACAAGCATATCAGTGCTGTCCTGGTGCCCATAAATCGAGAATAAATGTTCTGTAGTGCGCAGCAGTGGTTAAAAATAGCTCCTGTTGCAAGGGAACCCAAACCCTTTCCAAATCCGATATATATATATATGTCATCCTTGTGCTGCCTTTTGTGTCTCAGTGCGACGCTAGAGTGCAAGTTAGTGCGGTGCCAAACTGTGAGACGGTGGTTGGCAGGGATGGGTTACTGCAACAGAGGATGGAGCACCACAGGGCAAGAGAATGTGGACCAGGCTGTGGGTGTGCTACGCCTGACTAAAGTACTGTCCAGACATACAACACATGCTCAGGGCTGCTGCATGACTGCTGCCATGCGGCACTCTACCTAAACTTGGGCCTGAATTCTAGTGTGCAGCAGATGTTGCGCTGACCAGGGCAGGGGACTGCAACATTGTTGCATCTGCACCTAAGGGGTTTTGGAATGATGTGTTTTTGAACCTTCTACCAGCTCTATTGTTCAATGTAGGCCTGCTGGGTCAATGGGCAATTATGAAAGGGTGTGCCCCTGCTCAGGCCACAATGCCAATTTATCATAAAGGTGGGTCCACGGAACTGCGTGGACCCGTGTTTGTGATGCATTATATGCACACATGAGCACCGCACCATTGCCTGAGTCCATAATTATTACAGAGCAATTGTAATGTGAACAGCACTGAATACAAGAGGCCTAATATATAAGTATGGGGTCAGTGATTGTTTCGAATTTGTACCTCAGTGAGTGTAGCGCTGTCTTTTTGTGTCGCTGTTCGGCACTAGAATAAAGTGCTCTTTTCAATGTGGTGCCGCACTATGGCACAGCAGCGAGCAGAGGGCGATGCAGGCCGGACGACGGATGGTACTACAAGTTGTCCCCTGACTAAAATGCTGTCCAGGAGTAACACACAGAGAGGAGACCAAGGTGAGGAATAGTATTTTAGGGTGTCCTCTGTGCGCTTTACTCCTGGCTAAAAACGAAAATACTGTCCAGGAGTAACACACAGATAGAAGACCAACGTGAGGAATTGTAATGCAGGGTGTCCTCTGTGCGCTTTACTCCTGGCTAAAAACGAAAATACTGTCCAGGAGTAACACACAGCGAGGAGGCCAAGGTGAGGAATAGTATTGCAGGCTGTCTTCTGTGTGCTTTACTCCTGACTAAATACTAAAATACTGCCCAGGAGTAACACACAGAGAGGAGGCCAAGGTGAGGGATAGTATTTTAGGGTGTCCTCTGTATGTTTTACTCCTGACTAAATACTAAAATACTGTCCAGGAGTAACACACAGCGAGGAGGCCAGGGTGAGGAATAGTATTGCAGGGTGTCCTCTGTGCGCGTTACTCCTGACTAAAAACTAAAATACTGTCCAGGCGTAACACACAGAGAGGAGGCCAAGGTGAGGGAAAGTATTGGAGGGTGTCATCTGTATGTTTTACTCCTGACTAAATACTAAAATACTGCCCAGGAGTAACAGACAGAGAGGAGGCCAAGGTGAGGAATAGTATTGCAGGGTGTCTTCTGTGTGCTTTACTCCTGACTAAATACTAAAATACTGCCCAGGAGTAACAGACTGAGAGGAGGCCAAGGTGAGGAATAGCATTGCAGGGTGTCCTCTGTGTGTTTTACTCCTGACTAAATACTAAAGTACTGTCCCGGAGTAACACACAGAGAAAAGACCAAGGTGAGGAATAGTATTGCTGGGTGTCCTCTGTGTGTTTTACTCCTGACTAAATACTAAGGGGCAGATTTACAAGGAACTGAGTTTCCTTTCGTCAGCGCCGAATTTCCTTGCGCCACCATGGAAGGATTAACAGATGCGTCAGAAATTCTGGCGCATCTGTTGGCGCAAAAGTGACGGATTGCTGGAGTTGCTCATGAAAGTGACGCAACTCCAGCAATGTGCCACAATCGATGGGTGAGTCCCATTCAAAAAGCCCTGCGTCATTCCTTACGCCTGGTCTGAGTAGGCGTACGGATTTTGACGCAGTGAAGGCGTAGAGTGACGCAGTGAAAACTTGTAGATTTCACTGCGTCAGTTCTACATGGCTTTTTGCATGGGAACGCCCACCCTGCATACATTATACCTGACGCAGGTATAATGTGACGCATGGCTTTACAATATGACACATCTCCCTAGATGTGTCACGTTGTAAATGGGCCGCAATATTTACGCCGCAGCTGCAACGGCGGCGCAATAGTCATGCAAGGGGCTTGTAAATCTGCCCCTAAAATACTACCATAGATACCACACATAGAGGGAAGACACAAGCTAGGGAATACATTTAAAGGCGATAGTTGTGTTTTACACCTGAGAAAACACTAGTGCTGTCCAGGAGTAAGACAAAGAGTGGAGATCAAAATGGGGGATACTTTTGGTGGCTGTCCTCTATGTCTGTTTTACGCCAAACTAAATAATAGTACCGTCCAGGAGTAAGACACAGAGTGGAGACCAAGGACAGGAATACTATTGCAGGCTGCCCTTTCTGTGATTTACGCCTGATTAAATATTAAAATACTGTCCCGGAGTAAGACACAGAGTAAAGACGGAAGGTGCAGACGACTATTACAGAGTGTCTCTGTGTACTTTACGTCCGACTACAAACTAATGTTCCCTACCTAACATTGGGGTCTCAGCCCACATGTTGGGAGAGGTGCTAGAGCCTACATTTGACAAGGGCAGCAAGGGCACTGCCACCGTGGCCACAGATACCTCTCAGTAGGGTGGTAAGAGGAGCTGTAATGGGGTGCCATGGCTACCCTACATCCCGGGAGGAAGGCTTAATTCCATAGCTCATCTCAAGCAACCATAGACCAGGCTGCATGTAGGCATTAGAGGGTCCTGCCAAGATACCTCTTAGCAGTCTCTAAAGGGGACAATAAGAAGCAGGGGCTCTGACCTTATTTTGTGTTTTTTAAATACTGCAAACAAAAATGATTTCCTCCTTCAAAATCATTTCCCCACGTGCTTTTGATGTATTGTAGGGGTGTGTGAAGTTTGATTTTCGAGACGTGATGCTGGGATTGGCTTTGGCTGGCGGCCTCCCAGTTAGGGTGCACAGGGCACTCCTTTCTAGCTCTCACCTGTCAGACAGCACAAGGTGTCTGGTTACAAAATTTCTATTGTGAGCTTACAGTAGGCTTAGGGCCAACTTCTTGGCTTTATTTTCTCTCTTATTTGATTGCTTCTTATTCAATGATTTTTCTTCCTCTTCTTGTGTTTGTCCCAGCCCTGGAGCATAATCTGTTTACAATCCTTTTGCTTGGCTGAGTTGTAGCCTTCCACTGCTCACTGTTAGGGAACTATTTTTTTCTTTTTGGGTAAGCACTCCAAAAGGGTGCATGTGTTTTCCAGCTCTCTTCCTCATGTACTTCTCGCCCTCCTCTCTCATATTCTGTGTGGCTCTCTCTCTCTCGTGTGCTTCTCTCCCACCTCCTGAGCTCCAGGTTGCTCTCTCCCTTGTGGCATTCTCCCCTAAACCCCTGTATTGCTCTATCCCTCGCGTGCTTCTCCCTCCGACCTCCATATTGTTGTCTTCCTTTTGTGCTTCTTTTCCCTCATCCTGGCTTTATTTTTGTTTTATTTTCCCCTCCGCACCCACTCCTCCATTGTCCCCTCACCCTGCAGTCCTTTCTCTTATTATATTTTTTAGCATGTGCATGCACGGTGACACATGCACTTACATACGTCATCACACATGCGCATGCCTTCAAAATGATGGCCCACCAGTAAAGGCTGTGTTACCATGCCTCTTTTCTTACTTGTTTTATTGTGTTTTGGATATGTTTCACAGCACCCCAAAAGGCATTGGCAAAGTCAATGGGTCCCAAACTCGACACCTACTGGTTTTGCCAATGCTTGTTTATTTGGTTGGGGGATTGCCACTCCACACACAATATGCTTTTCTTTTTTCTCCGTGTATAAGGGTGTCCCTCATACCCTGCTTCTCCCCTCATTTTTCCCCTGATTGCACCTTCTATACTGTTATCCTGCAGTGCCGTGCACGTGGGCAAATATCTTGCACTGATGAGTATGTCGTTTAAAGTCTACATACCTTTGCTTTGCATGTGCGGGCCATCCGTGGCATATCGCGAGTATTTATGGCATTATATTGACCCATAATGAAGGTGGCGCAGCCTTAAGGTGGTCATCAATATCATATTGTTTATATTCAGTTCCTAGACATAATTTGACTGTCGGCATGTGGTGTTTCACATAAGTATTGTGGCATAAGGTGGGCATCCTTGACATTCAGTGGCTACCATTACTGTAGGTTGGGCCACCCTGGCTGTGGTTGTAACATAATTAAGCTTAGAACGCTCCTTGTGCACTCACTCTGTTCCATCTGGCTCCTTATCTCCTCATTCTGATAGACATAGTGTGTTTCTGTGCAGAGGACTTGTGTCATGAGCCTCCCGATAGGTGTTCTACATCTTCTGTATGTTGCTCCCTGACTGAGTCCTAGACCGTGTGGAATGGTAGGGGATCCACTCAGAGTGGCACTACTTTCTTTTCCTTATAAGGCCAAGACATGACCTGGTGGTTGGCCTATAGTCTTGGGATATTGGCTGTTCTACCTCCACTCCAACCTGGTGGAACTCCATACTGGCTTTTCAAGTGTTAAACTATATATTCTGTAAAGACTGAGCCTCTTCCATTCTCACTGAATTGAAGAACTATATGTAAGGCCATGCTTAAACACATGAGGGGTGGATCACCACATGTTGGGGGTCTGTCAGGAACATCAACCCAATATGTATTACTTGTGGTCAGAGTAGCGGCGGTTTTGTCACGGGGGCCAAACAAGGTAAACGGATATAGGCATGAGGTACATTTCTGGTTCCTTATATTTCAGTCCTTCAGAACACTTATATCTTGAATATTGATTTCATGTAATTAATATTGAATGCAGATTTAATTAACATTTTATACATTTAAGATGGAAGCTGAAATGTTGAGTGTTTGATGCATCTTTCCCAAACCAAGATGGCGTCCACACAGTGAGTCACATTCCAAACGAGAACAAACATGAACTAGAATATGGCGGCCATCTTTGAACTCTAGAATATCAGGGTGCTTCCCTTGAAGAACATTGCTTCCCAAAGATGGTTTTTTGTCTGCGTGTCTTGCTCAGTTTGAAGATTGAATTGTACTGCGATCGTCTCTTTAATATTTCTTCATGGAATTGGTTGAATTTCTTCAAAGGAACTGATAGTTGTTGTAGTGCCGCCATCTGTGTTTGCATGAACTTAGATATTTCTTCAAAGGAGGTATTGTTTTATGACTGAGTCTGTTGAACTAAATTTATGCTTTCATTTGCAGAGGGACAATCTCCCATTTTTCCTTAAGACTATGAATCACTTACTTGGTTTGGTTTTCTGAACATATTATAAACTGCATTTGATATTATTCAAGTTAGTAAGTTCTGCGAGTATATACCATCCCACCACAAAAGAGTTAGATTTTAGACTTGTTTCATATTGTATGTTGCTGGTGAACCATCTATATCCAAAACCACACACACCTGCAGAGTGGTACCCAACTCTAAAGGGTATTTAATACATAGCATTTTAGATAGTGTGAGATAGTTTTGCTCAGAAGACTATATGGTAAACATTTGTTCTCTTAAGGTTATCCCACATTAGGGTTCGGGAGGATTGTCAGGCAGCTGGTTCCACCTCCCAAGCATTCAAATAACCACATGAAGGGCAAGCTACCACACCGGAGAACTGTCTCCAAATTCTAGTTTGGGATAGTGGGAAAGCCTAGATGTTTAAGGACGAAGGCCCTCACCCACCCGATGGGTGGCATGCTTCAAAATCCTGCCCCTCCCGGCACCTTTAAGAAGGAGTAAATGCAAGCTACTACCCTTCAAAGTATAGGGGAGCTTGGAGGATAGTATATGACTGGTAAGCTATGCCACTTGTCTGGTCTGCAAGGGCAAGAGGGTGTGCAGAGGGGAAAATATGTGAAAGGGAGAAGAAAGAAATTACCTACTAGGTGGAAAAGTGCAGTTTGATAAATCTTCTAGTGGCAGAATAATTCTACCCACACAATGAGGTCGACATGTTTCTGCCCGTATCGACCCTCAAAGGAGGTGTCAGTGGCATTAGTCAGGATTCAAGTCACCCTCTCTGCTTGCGCTGATAAGCGTGAAGTGCAATAAGGGAGAAAGAATACTACCCGCATCTGAAAAGTTCATAAGATGTCAGGCATTCACCTCAGTATTAACTGTAGGCCAATACTAGTACTAGGTTTTACTTCATCCTCAAAACTGGTGGAAATGGTGTTTCTCTTGAAAGTTAGAAGAAGCAAGTACACTGCGGCCGTGACACCAGTAGCAGGTCGAGGTCGTATTTCCTCCAGTTTTGAGGATGAAGTAAAACCAAGTACTTGTATTGGCCTACAGTTATTAATACTGAGGTTTTCAGTGAAGACACCTTGCTGTGGTGCATGAAAGGGAGAGGGCAGTAATGCACCATATTTAACATTATATGGTGCATCCCTGTCCTCTCCTTGCGCTACCACACTTTTGGCTGCTTAGTGCCAATGCAGGCACCCTTGGAACATGGTGCAAGGGTGCCTGCGTTGCAGGCAGGATTGTTGCAACGTAGAAGGGCCACCTTCCTGCACAAAGACAATTCTCGGAGGCTTTTGCCCTCTTTCTATGTGTGCTGCAGAATGCAGCACATGTAGAAACAGGAAAAAACGAGGAAACGCAAGGCAGTGTCTTCTGCTGCCGTCCATTTCTCCAGATTTACCGAGCACCAGAGGGGCATGCAAGGTGGCCTTGCGTGGCTTGGTAAATCTGACTTTAGTATTGCGTTGTCCTTGCATTACCTTGAATGACGCAAAGGCAACGCAGCACTTTGATAAATCTGGCCCTAAATTTTTTATGATGTTGTTATTTCAGTTATTTTCATTTGCCCATAGTTATCTAATTTTTCTTTGTTTACTCTGCAGGACCCTACGGTGAAGGGCCGAACACTCACACCAGTCCTTGATTGGCAGGTTATGGCTGCTTCCTTTCTCCATGATGGCGGCCACTGGACAGAGGTGCAGATGACATGTTAATGTCTCTCCTGAGGCAAGCTGTCTGCAGCGGTTGTGGCTACCACTGCCAGTGCTTTAAATGGACAAGTACTATCCGGTACGGAGTACCTGCACTTCTTTAATTTGAGAGGGAGAGTGCCTGCACTACTCAGCACTGCTGCAATACATTTAATGGGAGAGTACCAGCACTTCTCAGGAGCAAACGGGTACTCTAAAGAGTGAGTACCTACAGTTCTATGTTTCCATTTAAAGCACTTACCACTGCTGTCCTTTTTCACAAGCTGCCACAGGTTCTTAGGTGAGCATACACTCCAACATTTTAGAGCAATGAATATGGGGGATTTTGAAAATAAAATCGGGGGAATGTATTTTCCCCACTGACTTCTATTGAAACAGAAGCAGTTTTAGTCTGTAGACGGCTGAAGTAAAGACATTTTTGGCTTAAAAGATCAGCAATCTCCCACCTCGATCGGGTCTCTTGGCTTGTGGGGGTGAGGCTTTCATCTCCACCATCGATGTGGTAAGCATTGAGATGCACCACGGGATGGGATCCCGCCTCACCCACCCAAACCCGGTTTCCTTGGTGTTAAGATCTGCTAATTTTTCCCACAAACCACCCATATGTAATATTAAATTGAGTTCCAGATCTACTAACGTTCGTAAGCGTAAGAATCAGCAGCACGTGCAAAGATTGAAAACTAAGCTCCTCCATATTTAGGAATACCCCTACGCCATTGATGTAATTAGCGGTACTCGTGCAAAAATACCCTGTTTTGCGGCGGTAAGGCCCAGATTTAGACCATTTGTGCATCACAGTGATGTGTGGAAATCTGCAGGGCTGCATCATGCTAAGGCTAAAAGAATTGATCAGTGATCCATTTACTAAGAGTTGTGTGCCAATGATGTCATCAGCAGCACTCATGAAAAAAGTACATTTTTAAACAATGCTATGCTTTGCGAAAAGCGAGCACTGATATTTATAACTCTATTTGTGTTTTATAGAGCGCACACTCCTGAAGGTGTTTAGGCGCTACGGAAAGATGCTACTGGGTAGGCTGGGTGGGTAGGCCTAACTAACATACAGCAGAGTCTTAAGCTTTTTCTTAAAATCTCAATATGTGGCATTCTGACTCAAACTGAGTGGACTCTAGAGGCCTAGTTAAGAAAGAGCGGCTACTGTCACTACAGGGGGTAACGTTTTGGGTTTAGAGGTCAACCCCAGTGGAAGCAGAGACGTGCACTGGAGTTTTGAGCATACACCTGATTGGTCGAATGCGGATGTCACCCAGGACTATAGAAAATCATTTGATTGCATAAGAAATGTGGAGAGGGATCAGGAATGCCACCATGGGCAACACACATGGCTTTCAAGTGAATTCTGGAAGTCACTGGTAACCAAAGTAGCTGATGGAGAACATGGGTGGCCTGTGACAATCGGGGAGCTGATAGGATTAACCTGGCGCCCTGGTTTGAAAGGCGCTGTAGGCGTAAGCAAAGTTTGGTCAGACCTAGCAATACTGAGTTGCCATATTCAAGTCTAACCCTACACTCTCCACAGTGGCTGCTGATCTAGAGGGCTGGTCTTGCTCAGTGGGCCAATAGTGATTGGTTCCCTTTGACAACCAGTATCTCTGTTTTTCAGAGTTAAATCTTAGACACTTTCTAGTCATCCATGACTTCATGTTGACCAGGCAGTAGTGAAGGTCTTCAGCCAAATGGGGATGGCCACTTAGGCAGAAGAGTAGCAGGGTGTTGTAACTGTGGGTATAGAATTGGACGCTGAAGGATAGAATCAAGGAGGCCAGAGCTGAACATAAATTAGAAACAAGTAGAGAAAGAGAGCAGAGCTTTGCTGTACACCTCAGAGTGAGGTGGATTTTTGAGAAGTGCGGCTGCATAGAGAAAGATTTTTTGTGAGCGATTGCTCAAGAGGATATAAACTAAGATAATACTTGGGCCTCTACGCCAATAGTTGATAGTCTTTCTATAGAATATAATGGTTGACAGTGTCAAACGCCGGTAATAGATCTTAGAATTTCAGGGTGTTGACACGGTCAACATCTGCTATCCCAGAGAGGTCAATTGTTGCAGGTATCAGAGCCAACTCGGTACCTCGCCACAGCCTGAAGTCTAGTTTGGCCTCATCTAAGATGTGGTGATTATGGCCTGGCTTGACAGTGCAGCTTTCACCAGAAAATTAGGTTAGTATCACTAGAGAGGGGCTTTGACTCCACCCATATTTTGGGAGCCAGGAGTGCATTTTGATTGGGCAGAAGTTGTGTGCTTCCATAAAAAAGTGCTTGCCTTCCAGGCAGCTGTGATCATTTTGTTTATTTATATTGTTTTGACGATTGCATTTTGTATATATTTGAATCTGTATTATGTATACCTGATGGTTGCCTTGTTGGAAGGATTATAACCAACATAGTAGGTCTGAGTTGGTTACGGTGCAAGCCAAAGATAACAGCTAATGGCCTGATTGGTTCACTAGGAAAACCTATTTCCAATGCCATAGATCTGATCTGTTTATAATGAGAAGTTATGATAATTGCAGCAGGCCTGACATTTGATTGTGAAACGCATGGATTTTAAAGTCTACAGATAGGTATTTTGTTAAGTAGAATATCACACATTACCCTTGTAGGGAAAGATTTTGGTGTTGTTTACCAGCTCTGACAAACCCTAGGGGAGAAGATTTGAACTGTAATAACTCTTGCTGTGATCTCTTCTTAGCTGTGGGCCAGATCTTGTAATAAAGAAAATCATTAAATAATACATACATACAAGTCTAAAAGTGAATATCCATATAGGTAAATAGAGGCCAACTCTGCTCTGCCATTGGTCTGTATGAGTTTAATATTTCATATGACAACACTACAGCTCGCCAGGCAGTGCTAACGGATCACTTGCTTGCCGCTCATTCCTCTGCAGTGCACCGCATCCCACTTGGCCACTTCATCTAAACCAGGAGACCATGATGGAATACTGTTGTGCATATTGTATCGTTGTCTTACCATTCCAAGATGGCCAACGCTTTGGTTCTAAATGTGGCGGCCATGATGGACCCTTAAAACGATAATAGACTACTTGCAATACCAATGCAAGACAGACACCTGCTGCTATGTTTAGTTTCATTATTGCAAACATGTCCACCATGTTTACATGGTAGCAGGTTTTATTTTTCCTACTTGCATACTTTTAATTTATCATGCATATGTTGTTGAGTTTGTGTGTGTTTTGTTGCGGTTGTCAGAAGGTGAGTGCAAGAATGAGTGAGTGGATGGATGTATGAATGGATGCATGAGTACAAAGATGAGTGACAGAGCACGCATATGATAACATATTGAGCGCCTAAACGCATCAGTGGCACTAGAGACACTTTCATTCATAAGCCAGACCTATTGCCATTGCCAATGCTTACTTTTCAAGTTGGGAACGGAATTGGCTGGAAACTTACTGCTACAGTACACTGCCTGCTGCAGGCAGCAGTGCCATGCGTCCACTGTTATTAGGTGATGTGGGGTTCAAACGCAACTAGAACCCTGACTGAAGGGCCCATCCATGAAGATGCATGAGTGTCTAAGAGACACAGCTATATGCAGGAGCGGCCCGTGCAGGTAAGAGCGGTGGGGTGGTGGGGCTGGGTGGGGGGGATTTGACAGACAAGGGAAAATTAAATAAATAATTAATTTTCCCCCAGTTGGCATCTGTCGAATCTCCCCCACCTGGCCCCACCGCTCTCACCTGCTCTGTCCGCTCCTGGCCATATGCAAAGAAACACCTGAAGCATAGGCCACAGTCCAGCCAATCAACTATGTCACTCTATAACAACGGTACTGTCTTGATCCAAGCTAAAGACACCTGTCTCTCTCTCTTTGACCACCTCTTCCCTTCCCTACTCCCCTCCCCTGTGACCGGGTTCTCCCTTGACTCTTCATCTAGCTCCACCCATTACTCCCTATCTCCTCCCCTGACCCCCCTACACTCCAATAGGCTGCACCCTCGGGAGGCACAGGTCGACCCTCTTCCCCCCTCCCCTGTTCCCTCCTCTCCCATTCTTCCCCCTCACAGTGTGCCCCCCTCATCACATCAGCCTTACCTCTAGCTAATACGCTCCTCGTCCAATCCGCACCGTCCCGGTACTCCAATTTTATCTCCTCCCCCTATCCCTACCTGCCACCCCCTATTTAGTCCACCTCTCCTCCAACCTACTCCCCAAGTTAACTTTCCTTACGTTCCCCCTATTCCCTCCTCTTCTCTTTTCTACCCCCTCCTCCCCTCGCCGTGTACCCCGAATTCTTCACAAACCCCTTGCATCTCTCTTCTTCCCCCCACTCCTCCAGTAATGCTGTGCTACCCCCTATCCTCCCTTGGCAACCCTTTCCCTCCCTCGGACCTAGCAGAACCACTTTCTTTCTTCAACTACCCTATCTCCCAACCCCCCTCACTCTGCCAGGTGCCCGTTCCCTCACATCCACCTCACCTAGCTTACAGGACCTCTCCAACCCCCTCCCCTCTCTTCCTCCCAAACCTCCTCCCTTTCTATGACTCCACACATTCCCCTCCTCTCTTTCCGCCCCACCGCCTCGTTCCTCACCTATCTCCCCTAATTATGTCCTCAATTCCTATCCTCCTTGCAACTTCAACAAAGTCAACTCTCCTTTCACCTCTGATGCACCAACACCCGCTCTCAACCACCACCTTTCCCCACCCCTGAACCTTGTACCCCAACTCCCCTCCCGTACCCCCACCTCTCCCTGCCCTCCACCGCCAATTGCACCCCCTCCTGTTTCCATCGAGCCACCCAACATGCCGTGCTCTGCCCTACTCTCTCTGGAAAATAAGCTAGGATCTCTCATCACCTCCATCTCCCAGCTTGAAGCTACCATTTCACTCTTAAGCTCCAAGATTTCCACCTTTCCATGCACCTCAATTCCTTTGGAAAACACTCACCTTCCCAAACCCACGAGATGCACCTCGCCCCCACACCCCAAAATAGCCAATCATAATCTGTCGTCTGCAAACATCGCAAACTCACACAAGTCCTCGAACGCCACCCTTCTTCCACTTTCCTCTCCAAGTAACCCTACTATCTACACTATTCGACCATCTCCTCTGTCAGAACTAATCATCCACCTAAATCCTCCCGGGCACCCTCGTATAAGTACAATATCCCTATCACCCCTCATAGCCCAAGTGCCCCCGTCACCAAAACAGTCTTGACAGAGTTGCGCTGTCTAATCCACAACTGCAGATCTGCAATAAAACACAAACTTGAAATCTCCGATACCATCATCCTTCACAATATTGAAATGCTCTTCCTCACAGAGACCTGGTTCAACGATACCTCTCACTCTATGTTTGATCTCCTATTACCCACAGGCTATTCTATATTTAGAAATGACAGAATAGACAAAGTTGGGGGAGGTGTTGCAGTCATCTTTAGAAACTCCCTTCAACTTAAGGCTTTTCCTAACAGCTCCTTCCGCACTTTTGAATGCCTATCTCTTGAGCTTCAATTGCACCACTGCTCACCCCTCAGATTCCATGCCATTTACCGCCCGCCTGGTAGCGGCCCTTCGTTTTGGAGGAACTCACTGACTTCATCAGCGACCAATACTCGCAAAGTGACAGTCAGATCTTCCTGGGTGACTTCAATCTCCACTGGGGCTCGCTGGAAGACTCTTCTGCGAATATGCTGGCCACCTTTCTCTCTGCAAACGATCTTATCCAACACTGCACAGAAACAACACACTCTAAGGGCTCAATCCTGGACCTTGTTATTTCTAAAGCAGGCATGCTTACTATCGCTATCCCTATTCATGTAGACTGGTCTGACCACCTCCTCATCCCATTCTCTCTTCACCTATCACACTCTATAACTCTCGGCCAACCTAAGAGGACTACTACCTGGTTCCGTAACACTAAAAATATTGACCTCGGTACTCTCTGTGATTTGGCTTTGCTATCACTTCCAAGGCTAGACCCGAACCTGGATGTCAACTAACTCACCTCCCAATGCCTCTCAGTCCTTGCAGTCGAAATCAATAATGTCGCTCCTCTTCAAAGCAAAAGGAAAAGGCCTACTCCCTCAGCACCTTGGTTCAACAAATCCCTTTATGAAGAAAGGAAGTACCTAAGAATCCTGGAGAAACAATGGAGACAAGCGCCCTCCACCAATAATTTTGCTATGCTTCGTTCAGCAAGATCCAAGTACCACAAGCACATCTTCCTTGAAAAATCATCGCACTTCAGAATCCTCCTCGACTCAGCCAAAAATAGACCCAAAAAACTATTCGACCTCATCAAGAATCCAAACTGCTCTCCCCCAACCTCCAAGTTGGAGGACTCTACAAAGAAAGCAGCGGAATTCGCTATATTCTTTGACGAAAAAGTGAAATCACTTGTGGATCAGATCATTCATCCTACCCCTCCAGAGGAGCGCAAATCCTTAGCCATTTGGCAGAACTTTGACACCATCTCTGAAGATGCCCTCCTCAAATGCATCCTCGAAACAAAGCCCTCCAACCATTCTCTTGACCCCATCCCTAGTGCCATTGCCATCGACTTCTACACCCATTCTCTTTCCTATTGGACCACTCTGGTTAACCTCTCCCTCAGTCAAGGCTCCCTTCCTGTTTCCTTCAAAACTGGGCAGGTTACCCCTCTTCTTAAAAAACCCACCGCTGATGCGAACGACCTCAACAACTTCCGCCCCATCACTAACCTACCTTTTCTTGCGAAAATCACAGAAAGATGTGTAGCGAAACAACTCTCCCGTCATATCAAGGACAATGATCTTCTTGACAATTTCCAGTCTGGCTTCATTCAAAACTGCAGCACTGAAACAGCCCTGCTGCAAGTGATCGATGACGCGCTGCGGATACTCGATTCAGGGAGTCTTGTCTTCTAATTCTCCTTGACCTTTCTGCAGCCTTTGACACTGTCAATCACAACACTCTCCTTAACACTCTTCAACAAAGAATGGGCGTGGAAGGCACAGTGCTTAAATGGTTTGCTTCCTTCCTCTCTGATAGATCCCAAATGATCAAAATAGCGAACAGTCTTTCATCTCCTTTGGCGGTAGGTCAAGGTGTCCCTCAAGGCTCTATACTTGCACCCACTTTGTTCAACCTCTATTTGGAACCATTGGGAAATCTCCTAAGTAAATCTGGGATCCGCTATCATCTTTATGCGGACGACACCCAAATCTACCTTAAGGTGTCCTCCACACACGATCTCTCCATCCTAAACTCTACTCTCGACTCCATTCAAAACTGGATGTTAACTCATCAACTCATTCTAAATCCCTCCAAAACTGAATTCCTCCTCCTCTCCTCCTCACTCTCTCCTCCTCCGGTTCAATCATGGATGGATCAGATGAATCTACTTAACAATAAACCCATCATTGTCGACAGCGCAAAATCCCTTGGTGTCATACTCGACAAAAGACTCAATCTACTCTCCCACATCAATTCCATTGCAAAGTCTGCTCGATACCAACTGCGCCTTCTTTGGGGGATTCGACGCTTCTTCCCGGAGCAAGACCTAAAAACCCTGGTCCAATCGCTGGTTCTCTCTAGATTGGACTACTGCAATTCTCTTCTTACTGGCCTCCCCAAATCCCACCTGTCCCCCCTTAAATCTGTTCTCCATTCAGCAGCTCGTTTCATATATGGGGCCAAAAGAAGCGACCACATCACACCCATTTTATCTTCCCTCCGTTGGCTTCCCATCGAGGCAAGATCTATCTACAAGACTGCCTGTATCACCCACAAAGCCTTGCACTCCTCTCCTCGCTATTTGGCGAATAAACTGAAACTCTCTGGAGACTCTAGACCATCACGTAATGCAGAAAATGTATTGCTTGAACCTCCCACTTTCAAAAGGGAAAGATCGATGGCCCAATCCTTTTCAGGCAACGCGGTGAGAATCTGGAACTCACTTCCGCCTCAGCTCCGGACCACCACCTCTTCCCGGTCCTTCAAAACTGACCTCAAATTTCTCCTCCTTCAAAGACACTTCCAAATCTAATTCACGCCCTCTCTATTCCCTCAAGGAAGTTCTTGGACTATAGGAAATTCTGTCCTCCATGCCTATAGAAGTGCCTTCCTAGTGTGTTCTTGTGTTTTGAGTGACTGCCACTTATTGCAGTATTATACCTCTTCTTGTATCTTGTTTGCTTTTGTTATATGCACAATTGTCACTTTTTCCTCATGTAACGCAACGTTTGCTTTTGTAACATGCCCACTTGTAATTTTCTCCTCATGTAACGTTACTGTTCCTATTGTGAAGCACTCTGACACCTTCGGGTAAAGTCCGCGCTATATAAAAACGCATAAATAAATAAATAAGGAAGATATCTGGGGCTCACTTAGAGGTGTTCCGTCAGACTTGGCAGAGGGCCAGTAAATACAGATGCCAAGGACGCAAGCCAGCTCCAGCTGTGTACGGAAACACTCAGGGTCCAAGAACTAGACAACAATCACTTGTGAACACTCAGAATGTATGCTGTAGACACGTCTTGTGATTGTGCCACACTTCGCTCACTAACGGTTTTATTATATATCACCCCCAGCTGGGACTGCCTGGCTCCTTACTCTGTGTTCGAGCCCTGTGAAGACAGTTTGCTGATGTTACGTTATGTATGAAGAGCTGTAAACTCAAAGTCGGATTTTGACTGCTGTAGGTTTCAAGTACTTGCTGTGACTGTTTCCATCTTTTAAGAAAACAAAACAAGAGAGTGAGAAGCTGAGATAAGCGTGTTTCTCTTCCCTTTGTAAACATAACTATCCAACGAAAACAAGCTTGCTACCACTCACATATAGCGCCAAGAATGCTATTCACTCCTGTCTCGAGAAAAAAAATGGTCGTTTTGTTTTTAAAAAGAACCCTCACCCACCAACCTAGTTAGTGGCACGCTTCATCACTGCGTTCCCACCCAAGGCGCCGAGTGCATCTGGGGTGTGCTACGACGCCTGAATTACAGCGGAGCGTTTTTTGGGTGAATTGGTGAGTTGTGAGGGAGTTAAAACTGTCTCAAGGTGATCTATCCCTTAAGGATGTTTTAATTGTGGATACCTTCACTAGGGTTAAAGTTGGCTGTGATGTGATGAGAAATTCAACCAATGAATCAATCAATCAGAAACTGTATGCGATGTGAGATTATAATGCTCTAAACTCACAAATTCACAAAAAAACCTGCTCCGCTGTAATTCAGGCGTCGCAGCACACCCCAGATGCACTCGGCGCCTTGGGTGGGAACGCAGTCACGAAGCGTGCCACCAACTAGGTTGGTGGGTGAGGGTTCTCTAAAAAAACACTACCGTTTTTTTTTCTCTTGAGACAGGAGTGAAAGGCATTCTTGGCGCTATATAGGAGTGGTAGCAAGCTTGTTTTCATTTTACTGTTATGTTTCTGCTTTGTGGGTCCACCAGAAGGGTTCGTGGGGTTCACGCTGCACATCTGTGGTCACTATTTCAAGTGAAGATCACGCCAGGGGCTGCAGGTAAGGCTTCTGAGGTGTGTGCTGAAATAATGTGACCTCACTCAGGGTGTTTTAATACACACCACCAGCAGTGATATAAATTCGTAGCACACACCCTGCTGTGCATCACTGCACACATAGCGCCTTGGGCGGATTTTATAGAATATTATTGAAAGGGGATCGGTGGTAATTTCCTGTGAACGTTTCTCTTTGGTTCACATGTGTTGTTCCTGTTAGAAAACCCTCAGACTTTATTAACTTACACAAAGACCAGTGCTGGTAGCAGTGACGTCATAGATCCCGCCCACTTTGGCAGGAGTTCATCCGCCGATGAGGAGCGTGGAATTCATTTTTTTTTCGCGTGAACATCTGGGATTTCCTCACAGACGGAGACGTGTGTAATTTGCGAGACAAAAGAAGTCTTGGCAAGAGTAAAAAGCGAGACCAACCGTCTTTTCCGTTTAATTTCTTTCTTTTTTTTTTTTTTTACAAACAGGTTCCGGTGTAATAAAAGCGTTTCATATAAAAGTTGGCACTTGGTTCGAAGTACACCCTGCAAACGGTTTGGAGGAGGAGGCCGCAGCCCCGGGGCGCACATGCGTCTTACACATCATATTAAACGGAAAAAACCGAGAAACACGGCTCTTGGTACAATACTGTATGTAAAAAATAAATAAGGTTTCAGACTCCAGTCGCTCAATGCAAAATACAAATAATCTGTAGAAGTGTGCCCCTTGTTATTACAACATATAAAATAAAATACCATACAGTTAACGGGAAGGTGTGGCCACCACCACACGGTATGAGCCGCAACTGCAGTTCTGGTGGAATTAAAGTAGTGGGCAGTATTTCTCTCCACCCCTAGAACCCGACATGCCACGCGGATGGTGGATGGCGTCTGTCATACGAAAGCAATAGCCACCCCCCCCCTCTCCCCATGGACCGCCTTAGGTTGGTTCAGTCGTCCCTCAACCTGCACTCCCACATGGTTATTTCTGACCCTCTCCCCACCTCCCAAATTCAATCCTAGAGCCCCCGCCTCACCAGCTACTGAGGAGAAACATCTAGTCCCTCCTCCGTGTAGCACACCTTCTCCTCCTAGGCCACCATATCGGCCTTTGAATATCTCATGCCCGCCCCTACCGAAACAGTACCATCCCTGTCTTGCTTATACTGAAACAGCACTTTGGCCCCAGACCTCCTTATGCTAAGCTCTGGACAATGCCCAGAACTTGCCCTGCTGAAGACCATGTGCTACCCCTCTCTCTCCGCCACACCTCTTCTGTTCACGCCCCATTCCACCATGAAGTTCCACCTTCCTTACATCCTGTTCTGAGTACCACCCACCCACCCACCTCCTTCTCCTGCTCTAACTAGACCACTCGCCCTCACAATTCTGCACGGTGCAGTCCCTAGGAAGGACAGGGAGCGTGACGACTTGAGCACAGAGGCGCTGGGTATGCCATGGCACATTGTGTGACCGGGTAAAGGTGAGGGTGGGATGGAAGTGTTCTGTAACAAAGAGGAGTAGGTAGGGGGAGAAGATGTTTATCTAGAATAGAATTGAGAAGCAGGGGTAAGATAATCTTGTAGAAGATGAATGTCAGGCAGCAGGACACAAGTGAAGGACAGCGTAGGTCAGCGGTGGGACTCGCTTGGAGAACCTGAGGAGGAGCAATAGCCAAAGATGAACCGGCCCTGGAAAGGACAGAAGTTGAGAGCAGGACGCGTCTTCAGCGTTGCATATGGAAGCAATCACGGTAGGGTACTTGTGAAGAAAAGGAGGGAGAGAACAAGAATGGGGTGCAAAATTAGAATCTGAGAGGCTGGATAAGGATGAGCTTGGAGATGTTGCATGGTGGAGGAAAGGGGGTTCTGGAAATGAGGAGCTGGCAAGGAAGGGCTGTGAGTTAGGAACAATGGGATGAGTGCAGACGTGAAGTCATGTGCCAAGAAGGCCATGGCCAATGATGAAGCACAGAGGTGGAACTACGTCAGAGGCCTAAAAGTCTAAGGGACGGGATATGCCCAGAGGCAGAGAGAGTCTCAAGAAGCTAAAGAAGTGAGGAGTGATAGTGATGGAGAACTGTTGCAGAGACATGTCCACCTCTAACAGCTGGACGTCGTGATGTTGAATAGCTACGTAGGAGCACGCAACAGAGATGGACAAACCTCAAACCACCAAAAACTGTGAGGTTGGATACCGCTGGGGAGAAGAGGAGAAACAGACCTCATGGAGCTCGAGACTGTGAGGAAGGAGAGAAGGAAATGAGGTGAAGATCTCATAGATAGGAGACTCGAAGGTAGCCGGCAATGGAAATGTGGAGCAGAAGCATCACAGGGAACTGATGGCTGAAAGTACCCTGGAGAAGTGGGCAGATGTGAAGTGCTCCGCCTCTCTGAAACTGAAGATAGTGGAAGTAGGATGCAACGATCGACTGGGGAGAAAGAAGTACCACCAAATGATTGGCTCAAAGAATGCCCTGGTGTTTAGGACCATGACTAGGCCAGAAAGGAGGTACGCTTAGAGGGGAATGGTGGGAGCGAACAAGACAGGGGATCCATAATAGCAGGAGAGGCTGCCCACGCAGTAGCCTGGTGAGGATGGGTTGGCTCTCAATGATACATCTTGATGATGGGTGGACCACCATGGGACAGAGGAGGACCTCTTAGTGACAGACATCAAACACTGCTGGGGATGTAACAAATGTGTGGAAAAGGTCCTCATTTCAAATACATAATAATATAACTATATACACACACACACACGGACACACACCTCGTCACTCATACATGGGCACCCACACAGACGCTCACAGATGGGAGATGCTTCTTCCTCTGGAGTCTACATCGTAAAATATGGTTTTCATGCCCTTGGTGTGTTTCACTTCGCAACCTTCTTCCTGCTGCTTCAGGAGAGGGTCTCGGCATGTATTATTGCTTCGTAGACTGAGCACGCTTAGCCCTCCATGGCACGATGAGAGCACCACGACCCTGCTGGAGGGACGTAACATGAAATAAACAGAGATTCAAAAGAGAAGCTGGAACCAGACAATTTTCTGTTGAATGAGTACGCCGTGGGTCCTAGAGCCGGAGGAAACGGAGACTAAGAGTTATTGTACTGGACCCAGAAGGAGGGCTTTGACCGTAGAGGACCTGGAGGAGAAGTTTTTGTGAGTATGAAGTAAGAAAAGGGTATTTCAACCCAGAGAAGGGTGACCTCCCGCTTACAGAAAGTTCTAAGAGAAAACCTAGAACAAATCCACCAGGGACTCGGTCTGGCTCTTCTTTGGCTGGTGTGAGATTCCTAAAATCGAAGGCACCAGCCAATATGTAGGTGTTCTGTTCGTGTTTTGGTCCCGCAGTCATGCAAGTGAGAAAAGCCTTGGCTGAGGGTGCCATCAAGCATCCACACTTAGACACAGGAACGAGTAGGCAGGTTTGGGAGACGAGCAGCCTCTTCTGCCATTATACGTTATAAATCTCTATAGAAAGAGGGAAGGGATCCAGCCCCTTCCATACATAAACTGTGGACATATAATGAGCTTAACACCATGAACGCCGTGCACTTCGAGGTCATTTTGAGGGTGTGACGGATGAATTGCATTCTATCATCATCACTTCTCCAGCATCTAAAGCTACGTGAGAGGCCAAAACATACATCCGTCTGCTGATATACAGGGCACAAACCCCCACCTCACCCAGGCACAAATTCACTGGCACATGAAAGCTTTGGGAAGAAGGTGCATCTGCAATCCCTTTGGGAGTGACCCTGGCTTCCTATTCATAGGTTCATGCTGGCCATCAAGAGGTTTACCCCACTCTGGCCAAACTCCTGGTGAGGTGTACATGGTGAGTACGGCCTCCCATCAGTAGCGTCCTGATGATCATCAAGAAAGTTCCCCTAGTAGAAAGTGGGGCCAGACTTCATACGGTGTAGATGGTGAGCATGGCTTCCTATCCGTAGCTTCAAGCTGATCGTCAAGAAGGTTGCCCTATGAGAAAAGGGGGCCAGACTTCTCGTGGTGAGCATGGCTTCCCATCTGTAGCTTCTAGCTGAGTTTCAGGCAGGTAAGCCCCAGAAGTTGGAGTCAAACTCCGTCGAGGGGGAAGGTAAGTTTAGCGCTAAAGTGCTGACCTACGTTCTTTGTAAGTTTCTTCTCCAACACTGAACATGAAACAGCCGCCCTCCCCACTCCCCCATCTCCCTTAGAGGAGCCCCATCTTCTACCTCTTTCCGTTGACTGACTGAGGCATTCCCTGCTCACCACATCAGACGTTCTTTCATTAAAACAACAAAAACATCCAAAGAAACGAACGTCGTCAGCTACAACACATCGGTAGAGACCCCTCTCATGCCTGGCTTTGATTCCAGTAAAACAATCACCCTCCTGCAGCATGAGAACGGAAAACACACAACAACTGGGCATAAATTAGGACAAACAAGAGAACAAAACGACCTCAAGTGTCTTTGAAAATGTCAATGCCAGCTCTGCTGACAGAGGTCTTTCTTTTTCGTTGGATGTGGAGGGTTCCTACGGCTTGTCTGAGAGTCTGTGTGATGCCTGAAGATATGTTGACATGGGTCCGAGGACAGATGTGTGCGGCAGCGTCCTGCCCTCTGTTGGCCATCTGGCTGCGGTCAAGCGGCTGCCACTTGAGGAGTGTCCAGGATAAGGAGGCGGAGCTCCTGCATTCCCATCTCACTTTTCATGTAGTGGTTACATTTTCCTGAATAGCTACGTGGCACAACATATTCCATGGCCAGCTGTCCAAGACACTTACCACTTCGTCAAACCAATACTAACAGTAACACTGATTAGGCCAGGGTGGGCCAGAAAAACAACAGTTCGAGAGGTGGCGACAGGGTCCATGAAAATGGAAACATTGACTGTTGTCCTTTGTTTGGCTTTGAGGTCCAAACTTTTGGGTCAACTCTGAATTGTTAAATAAAATTGTCTTCTTTAAGAGCCTCTCACTTGATGTCAACCTTCCAGCCTCAAGTTCCTTCAAGCAGTGAGGAGTGCTGAAATCCAAAACATGAGGCCTGCGGTTAAGAACAAACAGATGAATGTACACGTGGACATGCACACCCACAAACTGGCACAGATACGCAGCCTCCCCAAGACATGCTTGGGCTTGGCATCCATGTTGGCTTATGCCAAAAAGCGATGGAAGGATTGAGAATGTGAAGAAAGGAAAACATGGACATGTAGCTGCTGCGGCACAGTAACCATTTCAAGATGTCCGCCCTGAGCACAGATCATGTGTGACGTCACCAGGCTCGATGCTGTACAAAGGTGGCTAAAATACTGAGGGAATGGGTGAACTGCCACCTTGTAGGTTCTTCTGTCAGCTGAGATTGCTTAGGGTCTGGTCACTTCTCTCTGTGCCCAGCACGCACGTGCATCTCTTACTGACCACCACCGATATCCCCCCTTGCCACTATAATACACCTACATCAGTGGTGGTAACCTACATGTTTTAACCAATAGCCCAAGTGGCAGAAATAGTGAGTGCAAGAGGAGTGCAGCACAATTTACACATTTCAACTTGCACAGGAGTTGTGAAGACATATGTGTCTATGTGCGAGGGATCGAGAACAGTGGGCAAATAAAGTTCTACAATTATGTGCAACTAACAACAGTGCCACTCGTTCATATTAGAATACCAAGGCACGTCAGAGGTAAGGTACCCATTTTAGCACCAGTCTGTCACGGTTGGTACTCCCCAAGCACTTATTCCGTCTGAAAAGTGGTCAGTGTGTTACAGGGAGGCACTATCATTGCGGGGCACTAGTGTATGCCACAACCGAAGCATCGCCAGTGATTGGCTGTCGGATGCCCCCGATGCCACCACTTCCTTTGTCCCTTTCTTCATTAGAGTTAAGGCAGTACCATGACACCTACACCAGAGGAATTTGGCTCTGATAGAGTGTGGGGGCCCACAAAGAGCACAGAGGCATTCCGCTCCAACGTCGTCTTCTCTGTTCTTCACACACACACAAACCCTCACAATACACACTGGCATGGTTCTCTCTTGTACATTTTCCTTTTAAATATTCTAGGCACCCTCTGCAAAGCCACAAGTTAAATCCGCAGTTCTGCCTCGTCTGCGTTGTCCAGGGAATGCCCAGTGCTGATTATGGAGGCAGAAGGCCCCTGTGAGACCCCAAATGGAGACACAACTGGGGATCGAGCAGCCAGAGGGGAGAGGGAAGGAGAGAAACTGGGAGACATGGCGGCAGATGAGAGAGATCCCTCATGGCTGATTGGAGAACGTCGCAAAGAAGACAGGTGGGGGAATGTCCTTCCAATGGCTGGTTTAGGTGGCACTGTCTTGGCACCTGGGTGGGCCACCGATGTGATCAACGGTGGCGGATCGATTCTCGGTTTAGGTTCAGCTTTCGGCTTGGGTTGGAATGGTCTCCTCATTGTGGTCTCATCCTTGAGCCGAGCGATCTCAGTAAAGACACTAGCCAAAGGCTGAAACTGAGGGCACCAGTTCAGCAAGTAATCCCAGTTGTAGCTGCCTCTAAGTTCTTCATCGCTGGCCACAATGGCAGTCAGAGAGCCATCCACAGATGGCTTGCCATCTTCAGGGAAAGCATAGTCTTTAGGATGTGATAAGTTCAGTCCGCACCCCACCCCCACGAAACCTCCCCCATCGTCCCGGTAAAGGTGAGGCTGGCCTTGGACCAGTAAGCCAGAACCCTTTTTGTTTTTAAACCATTGGCTTGTCTCCATGCCCGGGTCGCAGGAGATGTCGGACAACTGGTCTGCATCTTGTTGTATGCCTGAATCAGGCCCCCTGGCAGAGATGTGGTCTTGCATTGAGGAGGTGATGCTGGCAACACGTGGGTATTCATTTATCATTCGAATCTCGTCATCTTCTGCTGCCTCGGCTGACCCACGGCCACTAGAATGGGACGGGTCCAAGGATCCGCCCCTGGTGTACGTACCACCAACCCCACTCTGATCACTGGAGAACCCTGGCAGTGTTTGGTGGTAAATACGATCACTGCTGGCAAGCGTGGCATCTCCACGCCCAATCTTCTGCATCGAGCTGCTTTGGATGTTGCTAAGTTGGGACTCTGTCTCTGGTTTCTTTCTTGATCTTCGTCGCGAGCGGCACACCACTAGAGCAATCGCCACCACCGCAATTATGACGACTACTCCCAAGGAGGCTGCCACAGCAATCACCAGCACAAGGTTAATGTCAGGTGCCAGGCCGAAAGAGGTATTGGTGACATCGATAGTAACTTGAGCAGTGGCTACTCGTGAGGTGGGTAGAGGGCTGCGTGCATGGATATCCATGGTTATTTCCCTTGTCTCACGCTTGGCGCGGCCGCTGCGGTGTCTTTGGCTGTCCATTTTGAGGTAGATATAGCCAGTGGTTTCATTTACTCCAAAATAGGGTGAAGGCTTTGCAAAGGAGTAGAGAATTACACCATCTGCTCCTTCATCTTCATCAGTGGCTATCACCCGGCCAATGATTTCATCTTTCTGTGCTCCTTCCGGCACATCGAAGTTGAAGGAAGGAGCAAAGAAAACTGGGTCATACTCATCCTCTCCGCTTACCAAAACCTGCACAGTGACAGAAGCAGAGAAGTTCCCAGAATCAACTGCTTTCACCATCATCTTAAAAACTCTGGTCCTTTCGTAGTCAAAAGATAACTGGGAGCGCAACTCCCCTGAGGTCTCATTGACTGAAAAGAAGTTCTTTCCATCCCCGATTCCAAGTTCAGCCACTGGAAGGTCAATCACAGTGTAGCGAATTTGCCCAAAAACGCCAGTGTCGAAGTCAATAGCATGGATCACAGTTACCACGGTGTTGGGGGGTTGATTTTCCCTGATGCTGGTGGTTAGAATTTCCACTGGAAAATATGGCTTGTTGTCATTAATGTCCTTTACCTCTATGGTGACTGGCACCAAAGCAAAATTGCCTTGACTGCCTCGACTGTCAGATGCTTGGATGACAAGGACATGGACAGCCTGGAGCTCTCTGTCGAGAGGTTGCACCAGCCGAATCGCTCCTGAACCCTCATTGATGTGGAACAGTTGGTTTTGGTCACCAGAGCTGATTTTGTAGTGAATGAAATCATTAGGGCTGGAGTCAGAATCATGAGCTGCTACCCGCAGGACCTCTGTGCTGACCGGGGCACTCTCGCTCACCTGGATGCTGTACTCTGCTCGGGGAAAGACTGGGGGATTGTCATTTACATCCAGGATGGAGACCACAACTGGCACGACGGCACTCTTCTGCGGAATGCCGCGGTCGGAAGCAGCTACAGTGAGGTTATAGACAGGGATTGTTTCAAAGTCAAGCTTCTCCACTAAGATAAGAGCACCAATGGTCTGGAATCGACCATCGATGAAGCGCACGCTGCTCTCCAGTTGGAAGGCATTGCCAATGTTCCCACTCACGATGGTGTAATCAAAGCCGGCATTCTCCCTGGACAGGTCGTCATCGGTGGCCTCAAGAGTTAGAACAGTGGTGCCAGGGTGCAGGTCCTCTGATATTGAAGCATTGTACCGGGCCTGGTGAAAGTAGGGGGTGTTGTCGTTCACGTCCTGCACTTGGATCTGGATGGTGGAGAACGAGGACAGGATTGGGGAGCCATGATCCCGAGCCTCGATCAAAACATCAAGAGTAGGCCTTCTGGAGTCAAATTCAACGCGCTGACTGGTAAAAAGAGTTCCTGAATGGGAAAAAAGAAGAAAAAAAGTGTAAGATCCGAATTCACTAATCCAAAGCAAATAATACTGTACACACAACCATCTAGACAACCGAGCAAAGAAAGATAATGTTTAATAAACATCCCCCACCAGAATAAAACGTCCAGCCTTGAGTCCAGGAAAGAACATTTACTGCATTACTTTCTGCCCTAATGATACTCAGGATAGCCACTAAACTGGTTCTATTTAAAGGAATCATTCTTACATCTAAACAACTCATACATACCAAAGGCAAACAGAAATATCACGAGAGTACCCATACAAAAAGCATCTTCTACCAAATACAACTACAAATACAATGAAACTAAACATATGGAAAATACCACCAACCTATACATATCAAGAGCAAATATACATACCACTAAGCTGAACCAGCCAAGGGCTGGCAATGCTTACTGGTTTCAACTCACATCAAGAGGAAACATTTACACAATTCAACTCAAATCAAGAGTAAAATATACCTACTACTAATCAACCCACACAAAAAACTAAGTTATTAAACGACCCACACCCACATCAAACATGCACACCACAAGGCAACTCAAGCCAAGAGCAAGCAGCCATATTACTAAAGAAATGACAACAGTGGCAAACACAGCTTCTACTTAACAGAACCCAATAATGGCAAACATACATAACGCTGAACAATCTTTAAGCAACTGTGAATACATGAAAAATTGAAAATCTGACACTAAGAAGCAAACTTGCCTATCTCAAAGCAACCATTTTTAAGAGCAGAAATGCTTACCATGAAGCTACTGTACCAGGGGCAAAAACAACAACCCATAAAAAATGTACTAATACTCAACATGCAAAACAGACTGAAAGCAAACAGACCTGCTATAAGATCCAGAAATTAGAGAACACGTGCCATCACTAAATGGTCTGTGAGAGGAACTGACAACACCCATTGCTAAACCACTCATCCAAAAAGCAAACATGCTAACAACTAAATGACTATTTCATGAACAAACTTATGTGTACTAGAAACGCCCTCGCCAACAGCAACCACAAAAGTTGCAAAAGGAGAAGTCACCAGTGGCGCAGAATGCCCTCTCCCAGGGCTAAGCAACTGCCCCAAAGCCATGAGACTGGCACTTCAGAGTGGAAGCTGTGCGGGTGACCCACCCTGCTTTCAAGATCTTAACAAGCATTGGCATAGCCAATAGGTCTTGCCTTTGGGACCTTATAAGTGTTTAGCCATGCAACAGTTGCATAACTAAATACTTATAAGGTCCCAAAAGCGAGACCTATTGGCTACACCATTATAATCGCGGCACCCGCGCTTTACTTTTAACATTAAAAGTAAAGCGCGGGTGCCGCGATTATAGCAAAAGTAAAGAAGCCGTGAAAGTGATCGCGATCGCGATGCACTTAATGACCCGTGACACGCGTGCACGCTCACGTGAACGCAAGCTGGTCGCCAGTGCTGTTTGCACTTCCAAAACCAGCTTACTAAAACTCTCGCCCAGAGCAGCGCTAAGCGCTGGCTCAGGCGAGACCTAAAAAGGGACGGCTCTGTGATACTGAACAGGTTAGGATTAATATGATGGGTTTTCTGGAAGAGCATGACTGCTTGCAGACAATTTTGTTATATACAAAAAAGCCACCTGAATGATTTTCATAAAACCTGTTCTAATCTATCACATTATGTAATATATTCATGTTATATAAGCCTGCTCCTAAACATACACCAAAATGTGATGGGATGTCCTCCCATTCCACCAGGTGTCATGCTTCACCGTAGGATTCCCCACGCTCTTCAAAAACCTGGTTTGATGAAGAGCGGGCCTACGCCCTGAAATCAGCGAGACGCTTATTACTAAATATGGATCCGTGAGAGATATATACTTAAAAACCAACGTGGTAATCCAGTCTGACTTTTATACTATATGGGATACCACTAAACCATCAACATGTTTCTGCCTAGAGGCTCAACAGAGTCCATGGCATTCATCAGGATGGACATCAGATTCTCTGGTAGCATATACAATGTACATTCCATTATGTCGGTGGTCTAACCCCTGTCCCTAGGGCCTTGAAAGACATTAGTAACAAATGTGTGTTACCAACAGAAATTTAAGGCTGATACTTCAGGGCCAGGTGTCCTTCAAGTTACATGTAGGAATCAATTGCACACGGTGTGGGTGTGACGCTGCACGTGTGTATCACACACCAAGGTTTTTGTGATTTGACGCTTGCAGACCGTAACACCAATAAGCTATTGTTACCAAGAACGCAGACTCTGGAACAACGTCAGAGAACAGAAGGCCAGAGATGGATTAAAAATGGCCGCTACAACACGGAGGCGAACATACCACCAGCTTTAACAGAATATCCCTTGATTTATTAACTACACTTTTCTAGCTACAAAGCAACTAAGTACTACTTCTCCCAGGTTCTGTCTAGTAAAACTGGTTCTGTTTCTTAAGTAGACCCAGGGAAATGCGGTCTTTTAAAAAAAAAAAATCTTTTACTTGTTAACTAAATTCTCATTTTAATTGCCTGATGTAGCTATCTTCTGCTGCATCTTAGTAGAGTAACTGGCACTGTTATCACCGCCTTATCTGGCGTTCTGTTGAGAAACCCTACTAGGGTTATCCTAAAGTTGGCAGTATACACAGAGCCATACCGTTGTTGGAGTCTATGTAGAATGCGTTCATGGCTGTGGAGGCGAGGTGATATGTAACCCTTCCATTCTCCCCGGAGTCCCTGTCAGTGGCGGTGACGGTGAGGACCGGAGTGCCTGGGGCAGTGTGCTCCAAAAGAGTGACCTGAAAAACAAAATGTGATCTCCAGTGAGCAAGGACTGTGCAGGGTTTCATCATAGATGAGTCCATTCCATGAACAAGCCTGGATAATGAAGAAAAACAACCATTTTCTGGGTATCCAAGACTGTGTCGCTTAAACAACAGCCCCCCATCCCCTCCCACCCCATCCTCTGGCTGCACAGCACTCGCCCACAAGTAAAGGTGCCTGTGAGTCTCAGCGAAGGTTGAGAGGAGGCCTCTGGGATTCTGAACACCATCAGCACAGCGGCAACGCTGGCACCGAGCAGTAGGCACAGGACCCAATCCACAGCGAATATCCTAAATTGGTGCATTTACTCTACGTCTACGAGGGCCTCACGTATAACAGTCAGGAGCAGGACCACTCATCTCCCAGCAGAGTAAGAAAATGGGCGACTGCGTTTGAGGTGGAAGGTTCTGTGGATCAATTATGTTTTAAGTGGTGACAGGATGGTGTTTACATAGGTGGCATGGTGGTAGGAAGTCGAACCCCTTCCTAGAGTTAAGGGAAGACACAGATATGTGATAAGTTGAAGGAAGGAGGTGCAAAGGACGAAGACTGTTGCAGTATGTGGTGGTAGAGAAGCAGACATCTCTGTCAACGGTGCTTGTGAATAGGGTGACTGCTCATGACGGGACTGGTGGAAGTCACCAGGGAGGTTGGTGCTGGGTGGGAAGTAAGCCTTTTGGTAATCTAGACAACACTGGCAAGACATAGGGAGCTATGCTTTGAGCTTAAATTGAGTAAGATCGAATTTGACGAACACGCAAGATTTCCAACCTAACGCACAGGTGAGCTTCACTGTGCTGCTCTGATAACTTCTGCTCCACTTGGATCTGTTACTTTTATTGAGCTCACAAGTACCATCTCTATCACATACTCTACATCATGCATATGTTACAGAATTTGCATCCAGTGATAAACCTTTGCCTGTAATCTCTATCACCATTTTACCAAGTGCACCTCCCTCCTGAAGGACTCCCCCCGTCTGTAGGATGCTATAGGATGTACTTTGTCCTTCAGGTTCCTTTTCCTATGACCCAAACAACCATGTACTGTGCTCCACTGCCTTTTGGCTAGGTTCACGCTATAGAAATACCATACAAACATACAACCCCCTAGGGCCTACCTGGTAGAGCTCCTGTGTGAACTCCGGCGGGTTGTCGTTCACGTCTTCCACGATGATGGTCAGGTTGGCCTCGGTCTCGTGCCGGGAATCCGAGGAGCGGATGGTGAGGGTGTACCAGCTCCTGTCCTCATAGTCCAGAGATTCCATCAATGTTATGTGTCCCCCATAGCGCAGGATGCTGAATGTGCCCGCAGGAGCTCCGTTCAGGAGCAGCGTGTAGGAAAGGGCGGGACCCGAGTCAACATCGTTTCCTGTCACCTGCGTGATCTCCGTGCCAATCGTTATGTCTGGAACAGAGGACACAAAGTTACCAGAGTTACTGTGCTTAGTGCTCAGGACTTCCATGTGTGGATACAACACACAATGCTTGGACAGCATCAAGCAGACACCAGCCAGTGCTAATGAAGTATCCTGCACTGCTCAGGAATGGGCGAGGCCGTAAAAGAGGGTGAATTCTCCCCTGCGTAATGTGAGCATCGATAAACTCCATGGGACCAAAGACAAAGGTTTACTGTCCAGTATCCCTGACCCGTGTATTGTGATTCAAAGCTGTTGGTGATGGGTAACCTGCTGGACTCCTTTAATGTGTAAAGAAGATGTTACAAGGTTGATGTACGCGTGTTCACTAAAACATGAAATGAAACAATTGTCATGTCATAGACTGTGCCAGATCGAAAGTGTATTTTCCTGTGTCAGAGGGGAGGGCCATTGGGCTCTGAGATCTGTAGCTGGAATAAAGCATGAACCTGAGAGATATGTGATTTTAATGCTCTCTGATCATGCACCACACCTCAGCATGCAGCTTGGGCCTTCCAACCAGCTCCCTGTGGCATGGATTTTGACAGTTCTTACCAACTCTTCTCTCCCAGATCCTTAGAGTGCACCTCCTCCCACCATCATCCATTCCCCTGCCCTGTAGACCACTGCACTCCCATTTGTAGTACTAAGATACTGTGAATCAAACCCAGCCCACCAAGGCGCCCTGAACTCACTTTCTCGCACTTGCAGCTGTAAGGGCAGAGGGATGGTGGGACTGTTGTCGTTTAGGTCCATCACCACCACTGTCAGCGTGGCAGAGCCTATGAGCGGAGGGTTGCCTCGGTCCATCGCCGTCACCACGAGCCTGGCAGGGACAAACACAGGAGAATAAATACATGGAAATAGGAGTAGCCCCAGTTGTGTGGGACCAACCCAAAAACCACAGGAACAGCAATTCCTTAGAAGCAAGTAAAGTCCCACTGATGCCACTGGGCAACAGCAGGAAACAGATTCTCCAGCCACTCTTTTTAAGAACATTTTATCTCCCAGATGGTGGGATAGGAGCATCTTAAAGCATGAAAAGTCCACATGCCTCTGAGACCATTTAAAGCACACCAGTGAAGTAAGCATGCACTTCTGATACTCAAAGCAAGGCTGTGGACCAAACATAAACATTATACCCACACCAAAGTCTCATCCCATGGAGTTATCTAGTGAATCGGCACAGTGATATCCCAGCCCGCACCCTTCCCACTAAGGGCCAGTTGCATACAGCAGAGCCAACAGTCGGACAGGCTGGCGACAGCAGACAGCCGGCCGCTCACCTAGTGCGTGACCAGATCTCTCTGTCCAAGATGGCTGCCGTGGTGATGGTCCCCGTCTGAGGGTCAATGTTGAAGAGCCCTTTCATGGGCTGAGACTGCTCGATGGCATACGTCACCTGGCCGTTCTGTCCTTGGTCAACATCATCAGCTAATACCTGATAAAAGAGGAAGACAAACAAGATGGTGAAGGGGAAGTGTGTGCCAAAAGGTGGCCATGACACAACTGTGACCCTGCTGCTGGGTTTGACCCATACGTGTGACTCACCCAGCCCAGCCTCTTATGCAAACCAAAGTCAGAACCTGATAGTTGCCTTCACAGTTAAACTTCCTCTGGCCGGATGGCTACCAGGTGCCAAGGCAGGAAAGTCAGTCATCATTCTCCCCTAAATCTCATTTTCAATCGTCACCACTGAGAGGAATCTCGCTTCTATCCCATGCGTGTGCAAGCCCAACTCTGGGCTTCATTTTCAGAACGTCACCCTTATATATCACTAATATTATTATATTATTATACCGTTTCTTACGATTATGATTATCTGTACTTTATATATGTGTGGCAGCTTCATATCGGGATGACCAGTAATGTAGGGTGGTACTTCTGAGGCCAGTACTACAGAATCTGTCCAGTACCGCCCCTATGGTCACTGGCCATCACAAGTTACTTTCTGTCCTGGAATGGGCATAACATTACCAGCCCCATTACCGCATGTGATTCCAAAATTCCGAGCCCATTTCCGCACAAATTTTCCAAATGCCTTTGGAAAAGCAATTGAAAACATGTGTAATCGCCGCACCTCGGCGCATTCCTCCCATAGAATATTTAGATTTAGTTTTCATGCATGTGGTGCCAACTTAACCATGAATTAGCTGGGCGTGTTCCAATAAACTGATCAAGATAACTCTCTGCCTACCATGGTAAGGAACGGTAAACCTTGAAAGAACCTACTGGGAGGGGGCCGTAGAGGTTGGACGAATACCGAAGAGGTGGTGGATGGGGGTTATCGTTTGTGCCAGTTTCCAACCTGGTTGGAGAAAAGGCTTGTGCAGAAGGGAACTATGGAGAAAAGCGTCCGCCGAACCTGGAATTAGGAGAAAATGAAGATTCGAGGGGCAGATTTATCAGCACTTTGCATCGGTGCAAAGTCACCAAAATGATGCAAACAGTGTTGATTTGCCTAAAAGCAACGCAAAGAGATGATTTGCATAATCTTGTGGTACTTTGCATCAAGGGGTGTCCCATGGATGGTACATGACCATTCACGTGCTACCAGCCATGGTTTCTGGCACAAAGACAGATCAACTAACAATGGTAGACAGGCTTTGCATCAAAAAATACCATCTCCTTGAGGCAGGCGCTAAGAAGGGGAAAGGTTTCCATCTCTACTAACTTTTCCATCATTGCATGTGTGCTGCACTTTACGGCACACAAACTATGTGGGGAACGTTTTAAACTTAGTCTAAGTATAGTATTTTGTACTGGAAGTGTATCCTGGACAAAGCCTGTGTTACACTTTAGTGCAAATGCGTGTGCGCAGCGCTAGCCTGTTGGAGCGCTGCGCTCGGGATGACAGCAGCGGCGACATATCTCTGTAGACATCGCTCTGTCCGGTATTTTCCTCCTTGCACAAGCAGAGAAGCAACCAGAAGCTGAGGGCCCAACTTCATGATGAATCCACCCTGAAGAGTGCAAAAGAGCATTTCATCGACAGCCTAGCTGGTGGGAGACAGGCGGTGTCAAGAGGAAGACAGATATGAGGATGGAGATGGTTCCAGGCTCCGGGAGTGTTTAGTGAGGTGCTAGATTTGTAGACCAGAGGTATGCCAAGGTGGGTCGAGTTTGTAATGTGGGTGGAGACAGAGCCTCCAGGTACAGATAAGGAGGTTGTTTTACATCTGCAGGTGACGCGACACACTTCTAAGCAGATGCATGCCGGTACATGACAGCCGAGATCAGAGGCGAGCCTCCTGATGGAGTAAGGATCGCCGTCAGGTGAAGCGGGGCAGCTGAGGCTAGAAGCTCTTCCGTCCAGATGGGAGCGCAACAAGGGCTGGACCAGGGTGCACAAGGTGGCCTCTGGGATATAGAGTTTAATAGTCCTACGTAGACCGTGGTGATATGGGTGCATGCCTGCGAGCTTGTAAATTTGCAGTTTGAAGGAAAATGTGGAGTCAAGTGTGAGAGACAAGTGAAGGAATTCCATGTTACTGGGGCTGAGTATTAGAAAGTGGGAGGGCTCCTGGCGTTCAGCGGCCTTGAGACAGTTTCTAGGCGCTGCATGTCAGCAGCTGATGACTCTTAAGGATAAAGTTAAATGTTATAGGAACGGCTGTGGGAGGAGACACTCGGGACAATCAGCAATTCTCCCAGTTTCTCCATATAGAGTCTTAAAGGGACAAGGGACCCTATGGTTACCTGTGGCACCATCACTGCATACAGTGCGCGTTACTACCCTGGTGATGTTTGAATCTCATCCCAGGAAAAGTTCTGCTGTGGCTCTTGCTGTATTGTGCATGGCAGCTTCAAGTCAATCATTTTTAATTCATCACATGCTTGAGAACTGTCCATGACACGTTCTTCAATCCGCAGGTTTTCTGTACAGCGCCGCCTGACAAGGCTTCCAGCCCATGCTCACCCACAGCCACAGATGGCAGCCTTTATGGAACCAACGCCAGCTGCCGCAACTGCCCAACACCAGGGCCAGGGCCAGGGTTCATTGTCAGTGACGAGGTTTGGGACATTGTGGACCATTGGTAACTAACGCAAGTGACCGCAGGTCCCTACCTTCTCCCCGTCTCCTACTTGAACAATGGTCTTCAGCACATATTGGTGTTGAGCATCCTTGATTTCTGAAGCCGGGTGTGCAAGAAGGGACCATTCTGAGCGGGAGCCTCGGCAGTGTGACAGATGTTACCATTCTCGCTCGGCGACGAGAGCACTTGTCCTTCTAAGGCTGCTGTAGTCAAAGAATGGACCACACACGATGTCCTGACTATCCCAGAAGATTCTGATTTTAGAAACCTTTCACAGGAGCCCAAGTACCTCCTGCCCTGGGTTAATGTGCACAAGCGCCCTTCGATTCTACAAAGAATCACTTGATTGTGGATACTGCAGTGGAGACGGGGGGCTCGCCCGCTCACATGAGGGTTGGAACCCACGAGGGTTGGCATGTCCGGCGTGTGGCTCTGATCTGGGGCACAAGCTCCCCGGGGGCTGGCTCCACCTTGTGCCCTAAGGAATAGCAGCTTTTGTTGATCAAGGGCCAGTAGTGTTGGTGTAGGAGGGACAGAGCGGCAGGAGCAGACACCTACTAACAGATACACAGAGTCTAAAATAAAAGTTACACAATTCTAGCATACTTGGATGTACAGTGAGGCAGGGCCACTCAAACACAGCTTCACGCCATGATTCTCAGGCAGCCCACTGTGGAACATGCACGTCAACGCGAGCATATGTTGATTGGAGGAGGACATGTTGTGCCAAACGTCCAGTTTCAGGAGTCAAAGGAGCTGTGTCGCCCTGCGGCCAAGCCCTTTGTCACCCACAGATTAGGAGAAAAACAAGAGGGGGAACCCCCCCAGAGAACAAAGACTAGAGCGCGCTGAGCCCCTTGGACAGGAAGTGCAGCCCTCCCTCTGGAAGGGAGCAGACATCTTGTAAAGAGATGTCAGATACCAGCAGAGCCAATACCAGGCATCTGGTAATAAGTAACCAGCATGAAAGTAGGGTGTAAGATGTTTCTAATATCAACACTGCAAGAGACATCACTCATGTGACTGACAAGTCTGATGACCAGTGAGAAATGTCATATCCGGCACAAACAGCGACAAGATCCTTTCATCAAGTCACCTGAAGCCCAGTCTGAAATGCACCCTTTTGCCACGGGAGGCCTCGCTCCTATGACTGATCATCTACTGCCCAGAGTCAGTGTCCGACCTGACACCGTGAGAGCCGTCACTCATGGGGGAGCTCACAGCATGGAACCAGCGTGAGATGTCTCTTCCAATACCATCAAAGGCATCACTCAGAAGATTGAAAATCTCATAACAAGTCTGGAGTGACACTGGAGACACCGCTCACAGCTTAAAACAACCTGAAAACCAGCTTGAGAGGTGATATCTTATCCCACCAGGCAAGACCTGAACATTAGCCTCACCAGGTGAGCGACGACACCTCACTGTCATAGATCTTATAAAGCATGGGAGAGCGTGACGTACATGCCATAAGGCCACTCACGCAGTCGATTAATTAAAGAAGGGATGTTTCACCTACCACTAGTACCATCACACTTAATAAAGTTCCAAAGTCATGAGAACCCTCAGCTTCTCTCCAGCATTCACAGACTCTCTAAGTAGGTACTGCGGTTGTATGACACAACCACGCATTAATTTTCCATGCATTCCTTAACAACGCAAGCGGAACAATGAATGCGTCTGAACCACGCATTCCATTTACAACGCAAGTAGTTACAACGACTTGCCTTAGGAGGGTGCTGGACTTTGGAATAGTATAATTTACTACTCCAACTTCAGTCACCGTAACAGTAGGGAAAGCGTTGGACTTTAAAGTCCAACGCCGCTTGACCTAACACACGTTGTTGTAACGACTTGCGCTGTAAATGTGATGCATGGTTCAGACGCATTCATTATTGTTCGGCAGTCGTTGTATTTGCTGTTTCCCAGAAGCTGCCCATTAATGGCCCTGGTTCTGACAGAAGACACTACTTATAGTAGAGTTCTTTATCTGCTCCCTTCTTCCCATAATCCCCAGCTGCTCCTCACTCGTCTTGTGGCCTGTGTACCAGCTTGTTACGGATTGTAAGCGTTAACCTATAGAAGGAATGAGGCTCAGGAGTGAGAGGAAGGGGAGCACCATGCTCTCCCGCATGGTCGTTTGTCAGTATATCGTAAACAGAAATATTGTCTGACATAAATACTGTGTCCTAAATATTGTTAAAAAAATTGCGTCGCATTGGGTGTCCATGTTTTATTATTTTCTCTGTATGGGTGATATTTTTGTTAATGATGCTGAGAATTATATTTTGGTAGCAGACCCTCCTGGTCTGATGAGAAGTGCCTGACTCGAAACCATCCCATTCTTTTAGGGTACGCAACGGTACGACTATACCCTCGTGTTCTATTAAGAGACACATGCCGCAATGCTACCCAGACCTCCAGAGCTGCACTTGACTTCATGCATCGCACCCTAAATAAATGTGCATAACTTCACGCCACACCATTTGACAATATATATACCACTCATGCCATCCCATCCTACCCAAAAAAGCCTAAATCCACGCCTTCACTCTCTACCACACATGACATTTTTCCATGGCATCCCACTCTACCAACCGAGACATTTTTCCGTGCCATCCCTTACTCCCAAAATAGACATTACTTCGTGTTATACAGCCCTACCAAGAGATGGACGAGTAGGCACCACTCTATTCTACTGAGATACACATCACGGCAAGCAATGCAATCCTCACAAGAAATAGACCATGTAAACCCCTTGTGAGGGGACCCATCTGAGGAAACGCCTTGCTTTCTCCTGCACTCCGCTCCCCCCGACAGAGCCAGTATCCATCACATAACCACCAAGTTACCAGCACCTTCTGGCACAATCCTCTGTTTCCCCTTGTTCTGTCCTCCCCTTGTGTCCCTGCCTTTGCCCCTTTCACCTTCTCTTCTAACACCCCTGCAGCCAAGTGGCATGTCTATAACTAGGCCATCTCCATAAACTCACCTCTCCTCTTCACCAAGTGCAACATTTCCACCCTTACTAAACCCCCCATTTAGTTGCTCACTCCTCCTCTGTACTCTCCCTCCCCATCTGTGTCCTTATTTTCCATTTGATTACCTCTCTTCTGTTGCTTTGTTCTACCTTTGCACTCTATAAGCCACTCACATGCATACACAGCACCATGGCGTCTCATAGTACCCATTCAGTAAGCACTTACCTGTATGACGGGCAAGCCATAGCCTTGAGCCTCCCAGATAAAGGCCACATAATTCTGCAGCTGGAACCGTGGCAGGTTATCGTTTATGTCCTGCAGGTTTAGGCGAAGGGCCATGAAGCCTAAGGACGCAGCCGTCTCTGCCTGGATGACCAACTGGAGCTTGGGCGTTGACTCGAAATCCAACCTATCAGAGCTCTGTATGGAGATGTCCCCTGTAAGATGAAGAGACCCAATATTTGTTATTGAACTAATGGCTCTGAGGGAGCCACACATCCAGAAATGTCAAACTCCTAGAAGAATTGGAATGATTCTAACCTGGAACACCTCTTCCAGTTCATACCCCAAGAAGAAACCACACACAATTACTGAGCAAGCAATGTTTTCATCCCATATCATAAAAAGAAAGATGGAGACTTTATAGAACAAGCATCTTTTATGTTTCACATTCTATTGAGAAGCAAATGGCTTTCTTCAAAAAGCAGGCGCCTCTTCCAGAACTGAGTCACTGGCACCAGACCTCTCTCCTTAAGCAAGAACCTCGTCCAGATCTTAGTTGTACAAGACCTCTCCGCATGAGGAAGTGGCTCTTTCAGAGATGAATCAGTGGTATCAGACCTCTGTAAATGAGCAAGCTCCTCCCAGATCTGAATCAGTGGTATCAGACCTCAGTACACGAGCAAGCTCCTTTCAGAGATGAATCAGTGGTATCAGACCTCAGTACATGAGCAAGCTCCTTTCAGAGATGAATCAGTGGTATCAGACCTCAGTACACAAGCAAGCTCCTTTCAGAGATGAATCAGTGGTATCAGACCTCTGTACATGAGCAAGCTGCTTTCAGAGATGAATCAGTGGTATCAGACCTCTGTACATGAGCAAGCTCCTTTCAGAGATGAATCAGTGATATCAGACCTCTGTACATGAGCAAGCTCCTTTCAGAGATGAATCAGTGGTATCAGACCTCAGTACACGAGCAAGCTCCTTTCAGAGATGAATCAGTGGTATCAGACCTCAGTACATGAGCAAGCTCCTTTCAGAGATGAATCAGTGGTATCAGACCTCAGTACATGAGCAAGCTCCTTTCAGAGATGAATCAGTGATATCAGACCTCAGTACATGGGCAAGCTCCTCCCAGATCTGAATCAGTGGTATCAGACCTCAGTACATGGGCAAGCTCCTTTCAGAGATGAATCAGTGGTATCAGACCTCTGTACATGAGCAAGCTCCTTTCAGAGCTGAATCAGTGGTATCAGACCTCAGTACATGAGCAAGCTCCTCCCAGATCTGAATCAGTGGGTTCAGACCTTAGTACATGAGCAAGCTCCTTTCAGAGCTGAATCAGTGGTATCAGACCTCAGTACATGAGCAAGCTCCTCCCAGATCTGAATCAGTGGTATCAGACCTCAGTACATGAGCAAGCTCCTTTCAGAGATGAATCAGTGGTATCAGACCTCAGTACATGAGCAAGCTCCTTTCAGAGATGAATCAGTGGTATCAGACCTCTGTACACGAGCAAGCTCCTTTCAGAGATGAATCAGTAGTATCAGACCTCAGTACATGAGCAAGCTCCTTTCAGAGCTGAATCAGTGGTATCAGACCTCAGTACACGAGCAAGCTCCTTTCAGAGCTGAATCAGTGGTATCAGACCTCACTACATGAGCAAGCTCCTTTTAGAGATGAATTAGTGGTATCAGACCTCAGTACACGAGCAAGCTCCTCCCAGATCTGAATCAGTGGTATCAGACCTCATTACACGAGCAAGCTCCTTTCAGAGATGAATCAGTGGTATCAGACCTCAGTACATGAGCAAGCTCCTTTCAGAGATGAATCAGTGGTATCAGACCTCAGTACACAAGCAAGCTCCTTTCAGAGATGAATCAGTGGTATCAGACCTCAGTACACAAGCAAGCTCCTTTCAGAGCTGAATCAGTGGTATCAGACCTCAGTACATGAGCAAGCTCCTCCCAGATCTGAATCAGTGGTATCAGACCTCTGTACATGAGCAAGCTCCTTTCAGAGATGAATAGGTGATATCAGACATCTGTACATGAGCAAGCTCCTTTCAGAGATGAATCAGTGGTATCAGACCTCAGTACACGAGCAAGCTCCTTTCAGAGATGAATCAGTGGTATCAGACCTCAGTACACGAGCAAGCTCCTTTCAGAGATGAATCAGTGGTATCAGACCTCAGTACATGAGCAAGCTCCTTTCAGAGATGAATCAGTGATATCAGACCTCAGTACATGGGCAAGCTCCTCCCAGATCTGAATCAGTGGTATCAGACCTCAGTACATGGGCAAGCTCCTTTCAGAGATGAATCAGTGGTATCAGACCTCTGTACATGAGCAAGCTCCTTTCAGAGATGAATCAGTGGTATCAGACCTCAGTACATGATCAAGCTCCTTTCAGAGATGAATCAGTGGTATCAGACCTCTGTACACGAGCAAGCTGCTTTCAGACATGAATCAGTGGTATCACACCTCTGTACACGAGCAAGCTCCTTTCAGAGATGAATCAGTGGTATCAGACCTCAGTACACGAGCAAGCTCCTTTCAGAGATGAATCAGTGGTATCAGACCTCTGTACATGAGCAAGCTCCTTTCAGAGATGAATCAGTGGTATCAGACCTCAGTACATGAGCAAGCTCCTTTCAGAGATGAATCAGTGATATCAGACCTCAGTACATGGGCAAGCTCCTCCCAGATCTGAATCAGTGGTATCAGACCTCAGTACATGGGCAAGCTCCTTTCAGAGATGAATCAGTGGTATCAGACCTCTGTCCATGAGCAAGCTCCTTTCAGAGATGAATCAGTGGTATCAGACCTCAGTACATGAGCAAGCTCCTTTCAGAGATGAATCAGTGGTATCAGACCTCTGTACATGAGCAAGCTGCTTTCAGACATGAATCAGTGGTATCAGACCTCTGTACACGAGCAAGCTCCTTTCAGAGATGAATCAGTGGTATCAGACCTCAGTACACGAGCAAGCTCCTTTCAGAGATGAATCAGTGGTATCAGACCTCAGTACATGAGCAAGCTCCTTTCAGAGATGAATCAGTGGTATCAGACCTCAGTACATGAGCACGCTCCTTTCAGAGATGAATCAGTGGTATCAGACCTCAGTACATGAGCACGCTCCTATCAGATGTGAATCAGTGGTATCAGACCTCAGTACACGAGCAAGCTCCTTTCAGAGATGAATCAGTGGTATCAGACCTCTGTACGTGAGCAAGCTCCTTTCAGAGATGAATCAGTGGTATCAGACCTCAGTACACGAGCAAGCTCCTTTCAGAGATGAATCACTGGTATCAGACCTCAGTACACGAGCAAGCTCCTTTCAGAGATGAATCAGTGGTATCAGACCTCAGTACACGAGCAAGCTCCTTTCAGAGATGAATCAGTGGTATCAGACCTCAGTACACGAGCAAGCTCCTTTCAGAGATGATTCAGTGGTATCAGACCTCAGTACATGAGCAAGCTCCTCCCCAATCTGAATCAGTGGTATCAGACCTTAGTACATGAGCAAGTTCCTTTCAGAGCTGAATCAGTGGTATCAGACCTCAGTAAATGAGCAAGCTCCTTTCAGAGCTGAATGAGTGGTATCAGACCTCAGTACATGAGCAAGCTCCTCCCAGATCTGAATCAGTGGTATCAGACCTCAGTACATGAGCAAGCTCCTTTCAGAGCTGAATCAGTGGTATCAGACCTCAGTACATGAGCAAGCTCCTTTCAGAGCTGAATCAGTGGTATCAGACCTCATTACATGAGCAAGCTCCTCCCAGATCTGAATCAGCGGTATCAGACCTCGGTACATGAGCAAGCTCCTTTCAGAGATGAATCAGTGGTATCAGACCTCAGTACATGAGCAAGCTCCTTTCAGAGATGAATCAGTGGTATCAGACCTCTGTACACGAGCAAGCTCCTTTCAGAGATGAATCAGTGGTATCAGACCTCAGTACATGAGCAAGCTCCTTTCAGAGCTGAATCAGTGGTATCAGACCTCAGTACACGAGCAAGCTCCTTTCAGAGCTGAATCAGTGGTATCAGACCTCACTACATGAGCAAGCTCCTTTCAGAGATGAATCAGTGGTATCAGACCTCAGTACACGAGCAAGCTCCTCCCAGATCTGAATCAGTGGTATCAGACCTCAGTACACGAGCAAGCTCCTTTCAGAGATGAATCAGTGGTATCAGACCTCAGTACATGAGCAAGCTCCTTTCAGAGATGAATCAGTGTTATCAGACCTCAGTACACAAGCAAGCTCCTTTCAGAGCTGAATCAGTGGTATCAGACCTCAGTACATGAGCAAGCTCCTCCCAGATCTGAATCAGTGGTATCAGACCTCTGTACATGAGCAAGCTGCTTTCAGAGATGAATCAGTGGTATCATACCTCTGTACATGAGCAAGCTCCTCCCAGATCTGAATCAGTGGTATCAGACCTCTGTACATGAGCAAGCTCCTCCCAGATCTGAATCAGTGGTATCAGACCTCTGTACATGAGCACGCTCCTCCCAGATCTGAATCAGTGGTATCAGACCTCTGTACACGAGCAAGCTCCGCCCAGATCTGAATCAGTGGTATCAGACCTCAGTACACGAGCAAGCTCCTTTCAGAGCTGAATCAGTGGTATCAGACCTCAGTACATGACCAAGCTCCTTTCAGGGCTGAATCAGTGGTATCAGACCTCAGTACATGAGCAAGCTCCTTTCAGAGATTCATCAGTGATATCAGACCTCTGTACATGAGCAAGCTCCTTTCAGAGATGAATCAGTGGTATTAGAACTCAGTACACGAGCAAGCTCCTTTCAGAGATGAATCAGTGGTATCAGACCTCAGTACATGAGCAAGCTCCTTTCAGAGATGAATCAGTGGTATCAGACCTCAGTACATGAGCAAGCTCCTTTCAGAGATGAATCAGTGATATCAGACCTCAGTACATGGGCAAGCTCCTCCCAGATCTGAATCAGTGGTATCAGACCTCAGTACATGGGCAAGCTCCTTTCAGAGATGAATCAGTGGTATCAGACCTCTGTACATGGGCAAGCTCCTTTCAGAGATGAATCAGTGGTATCAGACCTCAGAACATGAGCAAGCTCCTTTCAGAGATGAATCAGAGGTATCAGACCTCAGTACACGAGCAAGCTCCTATCAGAGATGAATCAGTGGTATCAGACCTCAGTACATGAGCAAGCTCCTTTCAGAGATGAATCAGTGGTATCAGACCTCAGTACATGAGCACGCTCCTTTCAGAGATGAATCAGTGGTATCAGACCTCAGTACATGAGCACGCTCCTATCAGATGTGAATCAGTGGTATCAGACCTCAGTACACGAGCAAGCTCCTTTCAGAGATGAATCAGTGGTATCAGACCTCTGTACGTGAGCAAGCTCCTTTCAGAGATGAATCAGTGGTATCAGACCTCAGTACACGAGCAAGCTCCTTTCAGAGATGAATCAGTGGTATCAGACCTCAGTACATGAGCAAGCTCCTCCCCGATCTGAATCAGTGGTATCAGACCTTAGTACATGAGCAAGCTCCTTTCAGAGCTGAATCAGTGGTATCAGGCCTCAGTACATGAGCAAGCTCCTTTCAGAGCTGAATCAGTGGTATCAGACCTCAGTACATGAGCAAGCTCCTCCCAGATCTGAATCAGTGGTATCAAACCTCAGTACATGAGCAAGCTCCTTTCAGAGCTGAATCAGTGGTATCAGACCTCAGTACATGAGCAAGCTCCTTTCAGAGCTGAATCAGTGGTATCAGACCTCAGTGCATGAGCAAGCTCCTCCCAGATCTGAATCAGTGGTATCAGACCTCAGTACATGAGCAAGCTCCTTTCAGAGATGAATCAGTGGTATCAGACCTCAGTACATGAGCAAGCTCCTTTCAGAGATGAATCAGTGGTATCAGACCTCTGTACACGAGCAAGCTCCTTTCAGAGATGAATCAGTGGTATCAGACCTCAGTACATGAGCACGCTCCTTTCAGAGATGAATCAGTGCGATCAGACCTCTGTACACGAGCACGCTCCTATCAGATGTGAATCAGTGGTATCAGACCTCAGTACATGAGCACGCTCCTTTCAGAGATGAATCAGTGGTATTAGACCTCAGTACACGAGCAAGCTCCTCCCAGATCTGAATCAGTGGTATCAGACCTCTGTACACGAGCAAGCTGCTTTCAGAGATGAATCAGTGGTATCAGACCTCTGTACATGAGCAAGCTCCTCCCAGATCTGAATCAGTGGTATCAGACCTCTGTACACGAGCAAGCTCCTCCCAGATCTGAATCAGTGGTATCAGACCTCTGTACACGAGCAAGCTGCTTTCAGAGATGAATCAGTGGTATCAGACCTCTGTACATGAGCAAGCTCCTCCCAGATCTGAATCAGTGGTATCAGACCTCTGTACATGAGCAAGCTCCTCCCAGATCTGAATCAGTGGTATCAGACCTCTGTACATGAGCAAGCTCCTCCCAGATCTGAATCAGTGGTATCAGACCTCTGTACATGAGCACGCTCCTCCCAGATCTGAATCAGTGGTATCAGACCTCTGTACACGAGCAAGCTCCTCCCAGATCTGAATCAGTGGTATCAGACCTCAGTACACGAGCAAGCTCCTTTCAGAGCTGAATCAGTGGTATCAGACCTCAGTACATGACCAAGCTCCTTTCAGAGATGAATCAGTGGTATCAGACCTCTGTACATGAGCAAGCTCCTTTCAGAGATGAATCAGTGGTATCAGACCTCAGAACATGAGCAAGCTCCTTTCAGAGATGAATCAGAGGTATCAGACCTCAGTACACGAGCAAGCTCCTTTCAGAGATGAATCAGTGGTATCAGACCTCAGTACATGAGCAAGCTCCTTTCAGAGATGAATCAGTGGTATCAGACCTCAGTACATGAGCAAGCTCCTTTCAGAGATGAATCAGTGGTATCAGACCTCAGTAAATGAGCAAGCTCCTTTCAGAGATGAATCAGTGGTATCAGACCTCTGTACACGAGCAAGCTCCTTTCAGAGATGAATCAGTGGTATCAGACCTCAGTACATGAGCAAGCTCCTTTCAGAGCTGAATCAGTGGTATCAGACCTCAGTACATGAGCAAGCTCCTTTCAGAGCTGAATCAGTGGTATCAGACCTCACTACATGAGCAAGCTCCTTTCAGAGATGAATCAGTGATATCAGACCTCAGTACATGGGCAAGCTCCTCCCAGATCTGAATCAGTGGTATCAGACCTCAGTACATGGGCAAGCTCCTTTCAGAGATGAATCAGTGGTATCAGACCTCTGTACGTGAGCAAGCTCCTTTCAGAGATGAATCAGTGGTATCAGACCTCAGTACATGAGCAAGCTCCTTTCAGAGATGAATCAGTGGTATCAGACCTCAGTACACGAGCAAGCTCCTTTCAGAGATGAATCAGTGGTATCAGACCTCAGTACACGAGCAAGCTCCTTTCAGAGATGAATCAGTGGTATCAGACCTCAGTACACGAGCAAGCTCCTTTCAGAGATGAATCAGTGGTATCAGACCTCAGTACATGAGCAAGCTCCTCCCCGATCTGAATCAGTGGTATCAGACCTTAGTACATGAGCAAGCTCCTTTCAGAGCTGAATCAGTGGTATCAGGCCTCAGTACATGAGCAAGCTCCTTTCAGAGCTGAATCAGTGGTATCAGACCTCAGTACATGAGCAAGCTCCTCCCAGATCTGAATCAGTGGTATCAGACCTCAGTACACGAGCAAGCTCCTTTCAGAGATGAATCAGTGGTATCAGACCTCAGTACATGAGCAAGCTCCTTTCAGAGATGAATCAGTGGTATCAGACCTCAGTACATGAGCAAGCTCCTTTCAGAGATGAATCAGTGGTATCAGACCTCAGTACACGAGCAAGCTCCTTTCAGAGATGAATCAGTAGTATCAGACCTCAGTACACGAGCAAGCTCCTTTCAGAGATGAATCAGTGGTATCAGACCTCAGTACACGAGCAAGCTCCTTTCAGAGATGAATCAGTGGTATCAGCCCTCAGTACATGAGCAAGCTCCTCCCCGATCTGAATCAGTGGTATCAGACCTTAGTACATGAGGAAGCTCCTTTTAGAGCTGAATCAGTGGTATCAGGCCTCAGTACATGAGCAAGCTCCTTTCAGAGCCGAATCAGTGGTATCAGACCTCAGTACATGAGCAAGCTCCTCCCAGATCTGAATCAGTGGTATCAGACCTCAGTACATGAGCAAGCTCCTTTCAGAGCTGAATCAGTGGTATCAGACCTCAGTACATGAGCAAGCTCCTTTCAGAGCTGAATCAGTGGTATCAGACCTCAGTACATGAGCAAGCTCCTCCCAGATCTGAATCAGTGGTATCAAACCTCAGTACATGAGCAAGCTCCTTTCAGAGATGAATCAGTGGTATCAGACCTCAGTACATGAGCAAGCTCCTTTCAGAGATGAATCAGTGGGATCAGACCTCTGTACACGAGCACGCTCCTATCAGATGTGAATCAGTGGTATCAGACCTCAGTACATGAGCACGCTCCTTTCAGAGATGAATCAGTGGTATCAGACCTCAGTACACGAGCAAGCTCCTCCCAGATCTGAATCAGTGGAATCAGACCTCTGTACACGAGCAAGCTGCTTTCAGAGATGAATCAGTGGTATCAGACCTCTGTACATGAGCAAGCTCCTCCCAGATCTGAATCAGTGGTATCAGACCTCTGTACATGAGCAAGCTCCTCCCAGATCTGAATCAGTGGTATCAGACCTCTGTACATGAGCAAGCTCCTCCCAGATCTGAATCAATGGTATCAGACCTCTGTACATGAGCACGCTCCTCCCAGATCTGAATCAGTGGTATCAGACCTCTGTACACGAGCAAGCTCCTCCCAGATCTGAATCAGTGGTATCAGACCTCAGTACACGAGCAAGCTCCTTTCAGAGCTGAATTAGTGGTATCAGACCTCAGTACACGACCAAGCTCCTTTCAGAGATGAATCAGTGGTATCAGACCTCTGTACATGAGCAAGCTCCTTTCAGAGATGAATCAGTGGTATCAGACCTCAGTACACGAGCAAGCTCCTTTCAGAGATGAATCAGTGGTATCAGACCTCAGTACATGAGCAAGCTCCTTTCAGAGATGAATCAATGGTATCAGACCTCAGTACATGAGCAAGCTCCTTTCAGAGATGAATCAGTGGTATCAGACCTCAGTACACGAGCAAGCTCCTTTCAGAGATGAATCAGTGGTATCAGACCTCAGTACATGAGCAAGCTCCTTTCAGAGATGAATCAGTGGTATCAGACCTCAGTACATGAGCAAGCTCCTTTCAGAGATGAATCAGTGGTATCAGACCTCAGTACATGAGCAAGCTCCTTTCAGAGATGAATCAGTGATATCAGACCTCAGTACATGGGCAAGCTCCTCCCAGATCTGAATCAGTGGTATCAGACCTCAGTACATGGGCAAGCTCCTTTCAGAGATGAATCAGTGGTATCAGACCTCTGTACATGGGCAAGCTCCTATCAGAGATGAATCAGTGGTATCAGACCTCAGTACATGAGCAAGCTCCTTTCAGAGATGAATCAGTGGTATCAGACCTCTGTACACGAGCAAGCTGCTTTCAGACATGAATCAGTGGTATCAGACCTCTGTACACGAGCAAGCTCCTTTCAGAGATGAATCAGTGGTATCAGACCTCAGTACATGAGCAAGCTCCTTTCAGAGATGAATCAGTCGTATCAGACCTCAGTACATGAGCACGCTCCTTTCAGAGATGAATCAGTGGTATCAGACCTCAGTACATGAGCACGCTCCTTTCAGAGATGAATCAGTGGTATCAGACCTCAGTACATGAGCACGCTCCTATCAGATGTGAATCAGTGGTATCAGACCTCAGTACACGAGCAAGCTCCTTTCAGAGATGAATCAGTGGTATCAGACCTCTGTACGTGAGCAAGCTCCTTTCAGAGATGAATCAGTGGTATCAGACCTCAGTACACGAGCAAGCTCCTTTCAGAGATGAATCAGTGGTATCAGACCTCAGTACACGAGCAAGCTCCTTTCAGAGATGAATCAGTGGTATCAGACCTCAGTACACGAGCAAGCTTCTTTCAGAGATGAATCAGTGGTATCAGACCTCAGTACACGAGCAAGCTCCTTTCAGAGATGAATCAGTGGTATCAGACCTCAGTACATGAGCAAGCTCCTCCCCGATCTGAATCAGTGGTATCAGACCTTAGTACATGAGCAAGCTCCTTTCAGAGCTGAATCAGTGGTATCAGACCTCAGTACATGAGCAAGCTCCTTTCAGAGCTGAATCAGTGGTATCAGACCTCAGTACATGAGCAAGCTCCTCCCAGATCTGAATCAGTGGTATCAGACCTCAGTACATGAGCAAGCTCCTTTCAGAGATGAATCAGTGGTATCAGACCTCAGTACATGAGCAAGCTCCTTTCAGAGATGAATCAGTGGTATCAGACCTCTGTACACGAGCAAGCTCCTTTCAGAGATGAATCAGTGGTATCAGACCTCAGTACATGAGCACGCTCCTTTCAGAGATGAATCAGTGGGATCAGACCTCTGTACACGAGCACGCTCCTATCAGATGTGAATCAGTGGTATCAGACCTCAGTACATGAGCACGCTCCTTTCAGAGATGAATCAGTGGTATCAGACCTCAGTACACGAGCAAGCTCCTCCCAGATCTGAATCAGTGGTATCAGACCTCTGTACACGAGCAAGCTGCTTTCAGAGATGAATCAGTGGTATCAGACCTCTGTACATGAGCAAGCTCCTCCCAGATCTGAATCAGTGGTATCAGACCTCTGTACATGAGCAAGCTCCTCCCAGATCTGAATCAGTGGTATCAGACCTCTGTACATGAGCAAGCTCCTCCCAGATCTGAATCAGTGGTATCAGACCTCTGTACACGAGCAAGCTGCTTTCAGAGATGAATCAGTGGTATCAGACCTCTGTACATGAGCAAGCTCCTCCCAGATCTGAATCAGTGGTATCAGACCTCTGTACATGAGCAAGCTCCTCCCAGATCTGAATCAGTGGTATCAGACCTCTGTACATGAGCAAGCTCCTCCCAGATCTGAATCAGTGGTATCAGACCTCTGTACATGAGCACGCTCCTCCCAGATCTGAATCAGTGGTATCAGTCCTCTGTACACGAGCAAGCTCCTCCCAGATCTGAATCAGTGGTATCAGACCTCAGTACACGAGCAAGCTCCTTTCAGAGCTGAATCAGTGGTATCAGACCTCAGTACATGACCAAGCTCCTTTCAGAGATGAATCAGTGGTATCAGACCTCTGTACATGAGCAAGCTCCTTTCAGAGATGAATCAGTGGTATCAGACCTCAGAACATGAGCAAGCTCCTTTCAGAGATGAATCAGAGGTATCAGACCTCAGTACACGAGCAAGCTCCTTTCAGAGATGAATCAGTGGTATCAGACCTCAGTACATGAGCAAGCTCCTTTCAGAGATGAATCAGTGGTATCAGACCTCAGTACATGAGCAAGCTCCTTTCAGAGATGAATCAGTGGTATCAGACCTCAGTACACGAGCAAGCTCCTTTCAGAGATGAATCAGTGGTATCAGACCTCAGTACATGGGCAAGCTCCTTTCAGAGATGAATCAGTGGTATCAGACCTCAGTACACGAGCAAGCTCCTTTCAGAGATGAATCAGTGGTATCAGACCTCAGTACATGAGCAAGCTCCTCCCGATCTGAATCAGTGGTATCAGACCTTAGTACATGAGCAAGCTCCTTTCAGAGCTGAATCAGTGAGTATCAGGCCTCAGTACATGAGCAAGCTCCTTTCAGAGCTGAATCAGTGGTATCAGACCTCAGTACATGAGCAAGCTCCTCCCAGATCTGAATCAGTGGTATCAGACCTCAGTACACGAGCAAGCTCCTTTCAGAGATGAATCAGTGGTATCAGACCTCAGTACTTGAGCAAGCTCCTTTCAGAGATAAATCAGTGGTATCAGACCTCAGTACATGAGCAAGCTCCTTTCAGAGATGAATCAGTGGTATCAGACCTCTGTACGTGAGCAAGCTCCTTTCAGAGATGAATCAGTGGTATCAGACCTCAGTACATGAGCAAGCTCCTTTCAGAGATGAATCAGTGGTATCAGACCTCAGTACACGAGCAAGCTCCTTTCAGAGATGAATCAGTGGTATCAGACCTCAGTACACGAGCAAGCTCCTTTCAGAGATGAATCAGTGGTATCAGACCTCAGTACACGAGCAAGCTCCTTTCAGAGATGAATCAGTGGTATCAGACCTCAGTACATGAGCAAGCTCCTCCCCGAGCTGAATCAGTGGTATCAGACCTAAGTACATGAGCAAGCTCCTTTCAGAGCTGAATCAGTGGTATCAGGCCTCAGTACATGAGCAAGCTCCTTTCAGAGCTGAATCAGTGGTATCAGACCTCAGTACATGAGCAAGCTCCTCCCAGATCTGAATCAGTGGTATCAGACCTCAGTACATGAGCAAGCTCCTTTCAGAGCTGAATCAGTGGTATCAGACTTCAGTACATGAGCAAGCTCCTTTCAGAGCTGAATCAGTGGTATCAGACCTCAGTACATGAGCAAGCTCCTCCCAGATCTGAATCAGTGGTATCAGACCTCAGTACATGAGCAAGCTCCTTTCAGAGATGAATCAGTGGTATCAGACCTCAGTACATGAGCAAGCTCCTTTCAGAGATAAATCAGTGGTATCAGACCTCAGTACATGAGCAAGCTCCTTTCAGAGATGAATCAGTGGTATCAGACCTCTGTACGTGAGCAAGCTCCTTTCAGAGATGAATCAGTGGTATCAGACCTCAGTACATGAGCAAGCTCCTTTCAGAGATGAATCAGTGGTATCAGACCTCAGTACACTTGGTAGCACCTCTTCCAGCCCGTCGTTATTGGTACAAGCCCTCTCTACATGAACATGCACCTCTTCCAGACTAGATTCAGTTGTATCAGAACTCTCTCCATGAGCAAGCACTTGATCCAGATCTGAACCAATGGTATCCGACTTCACTCCATGAGCAAGCACTTCATCCAGATCTGAACCAATGGTATCCGACTTCACTCCATGAGCAAGCACTTCATCCAGATCTGAACCAATGGAATCCGACTTCACTCCATGAGCATGCACTTCATCCAGATCTGAACCAATGGTATCCGACTTCACTCCATGAGCAAGCACTTCATCCAGATCTGAACCAATGGTATCCGACTTCACTCCATGAGCAAGCACTTCATCCAGATCTGAACCAATGGTATCCGACTTCACTCCGTGAGCAAGCACTTCATCCAGATCTGAACCAATGGTATCCGACTTCACTCCATGAGCAAGCACTTCATCAGATCTGAACCAATGGTATCCGACTTCACTCCATGAGCAAGCACTTCATCCAGATCTGAACCAATGGTATCCGACTTCACTCCGTGAGCAAGCACTTCATCCAGACCTGAATCTATGGTATCAGACTTCACTCCATGAGCAAGCACTTCATCCAGATCTGAACCAATGGTATCCGACTTCACTCCATGAGCAAGCACTTCATCCAGATCTGAACCAATGGTATCCGACTTCACTCAATGAGCAAGCACTTGATCCAGATCTGAACCAATGGTATCCGACTTCACTCCATGAGCAAGCACTTCATCCAGATCTGAACCAATGGTATCCGACTTCACTCCATGAGCAAGCACTTCATCCAGATCTGAACCAATGGTATCCGACTTCACTCCATGAGCAAGCACTTCATCCAGACCTGAATCTATGGTATCCGACTTCACTCTGTGAGCAAGCACTTCATCCAGACCTGAATCTATGGTATCCGACTTCACTCCATGAGCAAGCACTTCATCCAGATCTAAACCAATGGTATCCGACTTCACTCCGTGAGCAAGCACTTCATCCAGACCTGAATCTATGGTATCAGACTTTACTCCATGAGCAAGCACTTCATCCAGATCTGAATCAATGGTATCCGACTTCACTCCATGAGCAAGCACTTCATCCAGATCTCAACCAATGGTATCCGACTTCACTCCATGAGCAAGCACTTCATCCAGATCTGAACCAATGGTATCCGACTTCACTCCATGAGCAAGCACTTCATCCAGATCTGAACCAATGGTATCCGACTTCACTCCATGAGCAAGCACTTCATCAGATCTGAACCAATGGTATCCGACTTCACTCGCAGTGACAAGCGCTTCATCCAGACCTGAATCTATGGTATCAGACTTCACTCCATGAGCAAGCACTTCATCCAGATCTGAACCAATGGTATCCGACTTCACTCCATGAGCAAGCACTTCATCCAGATCTGAACCAATGGTATCCGACTTCACTCCATGAGCAAGCACTTCATCCAGATCTGAACCAATGGTATCCGACTTCACTCCGTGAGCAAGCACTTCATCCAGACCTGAATCTATGGTATCAGACTTCACTCCATGAGCAAGCACTTCATCCAGATCTTACTTCCCCCTCTCTATTTGAGCCAGCACCTCTTCTAGACCCGATTTGTGGTTGAAATTAACATGAATCTCTTCCAGACCTGAATTAGTTCAATTAGAGCTCTCTACTTGAGCAAGCGCCTCATTGAGAGCTGAATCAGTGAGTATCAGACCTCAGTGCATGAGCACGCACCTCTTCTGCATCTTACTTTGTGATACAAGCCCTTTCTACTTGAGCAAGCACCACTTGCAGACATGAGCTGGTGATACAAGACCTTTCTCCATGAGCATGCATATCTTCCCTATCTCAGTTAGTGGCACGGGACCTCTCTAGACGAGGAAGTACCTCCTCCAGATCAGAGTCTGTGGTGTCAGACCTCTGTACACGAGCAAGCTGCTTTCAGAGATGAATCAGTGGTATCAGACCTCTGTACATGAGCAAGCTCCTCCCAGATCTGAATCAGTGGTATCAGACCTCTGTACACGAGCAAGCTGCTTTCAGAGATGAATCAGTGGTATCAGACCTCTGTACATGAGCAAGCTCCTCCCAGATCTGAATCAGTGGTATCAGACCTCTGTACATGAGCAAGCTCCTCCCAGATCTGAATCAGTGGTATCAGACCTCTGTACATGAGCAAGCTCCTCCCAGATCTGAATCAGTGGTATCAGACCTCTGTACATGAGCACGCTCCTCCCAGATCTGAATCAGTGGTATCAGTCCTCTGTACACGAGCAAGCTCCTCCCAGATCTGAATCAGTGGTATCAGACCTCAGTACACGAGCAAGCTCCTTTCAGAGCTGAATCAGTGGTATCAGACCTCAGTACATGACCAAGCTCCTTTCAGAGATGAATCAGTGGTATCAGACCTCTGTACATGAGCAAGCTCCTTTCAGAGATGAATCAGTGGTATCAGACCTCAGAACATGAGCAAGCTCCTTTCAGAGATGAATCAGAGGTATCAGACCTCAGTACACGAGCAAGCTCCTTTCAGAGATGAATCAGTGGTATCAGACCTCAGTACATGAGCAAGCTCCTTTCAGAGATGAATCAGTGGTATCAGACCTCAGTACATGAGCAAGCTCCTTTCAGAGATGAATCAGTGGTATCAGACCTCAGTACACGAGCAAGCTCCTTTCAGAGATGAATCAGTGGTATCAGACCTCAGTACATGGGCAAGCTCCTTTCAGAGATGAATCAGTGGTATCAGACCTCAGTACACGAGCAAGCTCCTTTCAGAGATGAATCAGTGGTATCAGACCTCAGTACATGAGCAAGCTCCTCCCCGATCTGAATCAGTGGTATCAGACCTTAGTACATGAGCAAGCTCCTTTCAGAGCTGAATCAGTGGTATCAGGCCTCAGTACATGAGCAAGCTCCTTTCAGAGCTGAATCAGTGGTATCAGACCTCAGTACATGAGCAAGCTCCTCCCAGATCTGAATCAGTGGTATCAGACCTCAGTACACGAGCAAGCTCCTTTCAGAGATGAATCAGTGGTATCAGACCTCAGTACTTGAGCAAGCTCCTTTCAGAGATAAATCAGTGGTATCAGACCTCAGTACATGAGCAAGCTCCTTTCAGAGATGAATCAGTGGTATCAGACCTCTGTACGTGAGCAAGCTCCTTTCAGAGATGAATCAGTGGTATCAGACCTCAGTACATGAGCAAGCTCCTTTCAGAGATGAATCAGTGGTATCAGACCTCAGTACACGAGCAAGCTCCTTTCAGAGATGAATCAGTGGTATCAGACCTCAGTACACGAGCAAGCTCCTTTCAGAGATGAATCAGTGGTATCAGACCTCAGTACACGAGCAAGCTCCTTTCAGAGATGAATCAGTGGTATCAGACCTCAGTACATGAGCAAGCTCCTCCCGATCTGAATCAGTGGTATCAGACCTTAGTACATGAGCAAGCTCCTTTCAGAGCTGAATCAGTGGTATCAGGCCTCAGTACATGAGCAAGCTCCTTTCAGAGCTGAATCAGTGGTATCAGACCTCAGTACATGAGCAAGCTCCTCCCAGATCTGAATCAGTGGTATCAGACCTCAGTACATGAGCAAGCTCCTTTCAGAGCTGAATCAGTGGTATCAGACTTCAGTACATGAGCAAGCTCCTTTCAGAGCTGAATCAGTGGTATCAGACCTCAGTACATGAGCAAGCTCCTCCCAGATCTGAATCAGTGGTATCAGACCTCAGTACATGAGCAAGCTCCTTTCAGAGATGAATCAGTGGTATCAGACCTCAGTACATGAGCAAGCTCCTTTCAGAGATAAATCAGTGGTATCAGACCTCAGTACATGAGCAAGCTCCTTTCAGAGATGAATCAGTGGTATCAGACCTCTGTACGTGAGCAAGCTCCTTTCAGAGATGAATCAGTGGTATCAGACCTCAGTACATGAGCAAGCTCCTTTCAGAGATGAATCAGTGGTATCAGACCTCAGTACACTTGGTAGCACCTCTTCCAGCCCGTCGTTATTGGTACAAGCCCTCTCTACATGAACATGCACCTCTTCCAGACTAGATTCAGTTGTATCAGAACTCTCTCCATGAGCAAGCACTTGATCCAGATCTGAACCAATGGTATCCGACTTCACTCCATGAGCAAGCACTTCATCCAGATCTGAACCAATGGTATCCGACTTCACTCCATGAGCAAGCACTTCATCCAGATCTGAACCAATGGAATCCGACTTCACTCCATGAGCATGCACTTCATCCAGATCTGAACCAATGGTATCCGACTTCACTCCATGAGCAAGCACTTCATCCAGATCTGAACCAATGGTATCCGACTTCACTCCATGAGCAAGCACTTCATCCAGATCTGAACCAATGGTATCCGACTTCACTCCGTGAGCAAGCACTTCATCCAGATCTGAACCAATGGTATCCGACTTCACTCCATGAGCAAGCACTTCATCCAGATCTGAACCAATGGTATCCGACTTCACTCCATGAGCAAGCACTTCATCCAGATCTGAACCAATGGTATCCGACTTCACTCCGTGAGCAAGCACTTCATCCAGACCTGAATCTATGGTATCAGACTTCACTCCATGAGCAAGCACTTCATCCAGATCTGAACCAATGGTATCCGACTTCACTCCATGAGCAAGCACTTCATCCAGATCTGAACCAATGGTATCCGACTTCACTCAATGAGCAAGCACTTGATCCAGATCTGAACCAATGGTATCCGACTTCACTCCATGAGCAAGCACTTCATCCAGATCTGAACCAATGGTATCCGACTTCACTCCATGAGCAAGCACTTCATCCAGATCTGAACCAATGGTATCCGACTTCACTCCATGAGCAAGCACTTCATCCAGACCTGAATCTATGGTATCCGACTTCACTCTGTGAGCAAGCACTTCATCCAGACCTGAATCTATGGTATCCGACTTCACTCCATGAGCAAGCACTTCATCCAGATCTAAACCAATGGTATCCGACTTCACTCCGTGAGCAAGCACTTCATCCAGACCTGAATCTATGGTATCAGACTTTACTCCATGAGCAAGCACTTCATCCAGATCTGAATCAATGGTATCCGACTTCACTCCATGAGCAAGCACTTCATCCAGATCTCAACCAATGGTATCCGACTTCACTCCATGAGCAAGCACTTCATCCAGATCTGAACCAATGGTATCCGACTTCACTCCATGAGCAAGCACTTCATCCAGATCTGAACCAATGGTATCCGACTTCACTCCATGAGCAAGCACTTCATCCAGATCTGAACCAATGGTATCCGACTTCACTCCATGAGCAAGCACTTCATCCAGATCTGAACCAATGGTATCCGACTTCACTCCGTGAGCAAGCACTTCATCCAGACCTGAATCTATGGTATCAGACTTCACTCCATGAGCAAGCACTTCATCCAGATCTTACTTCCCCCTCTCTATTTGAGCCAGCACCTCTTCTAGACCCGATTTGTGGTTGAAATTAACATGAATCTCTTCCAGACCTGAATTAGTTCAATTAGAGCTCTCTACTTGAGCAAGCGCCTCATTGAGAGCTGAATCAGTGGTATCAGACCTCAGTGCATGAGCACGCACCTCTTCTGCATCTTACTTTGTGATACAAGCCCTTTCTACTTGAGCAAGCACCACTTGCAGACATGAGCTGGTGATACAAGACCTTTCTCCATGAGCATGCATATCTTCCCTATCTCAGTTAGTGGCACGGGACCTCTCTAGACGAGGAAGTACCTCCTCCAGATCAGAGTCTGTGGTGTCAGAGCTCTCTACACCAGTAAGCACCTCTTTCAGATCTGAGCCTCTGGCACCAGACCTCTCTACGTGAACCAGCACTTCTTCCAGACCTTAGTTGCAGAAGCCCTCTCTATAAAAGCAAGTACCTCTTCCAAATCTGAGGCAAGCACCTCTTTCAGATTTTATTTTTAGAAGCCCTCTCTACACGAGCATGCTCCTCTTACAGACCTGAGTCAGTGGTACCGGACCTCGCTACTTGCGCAAGCATCTGTTCGCGAGCTTCGTTTGTAGCACCAGACGTGTCTACATACGGAAGCACCTCTTCCAGAGATCATTGACCTGAATCAAAGCAGTCGGTTAACACTGTATTTGGTTTTGTTTCGCAATGTTTAGAAATTAATCATATCAAATAGTTGTCAGAAATGGTAGTTAACCAGTGTGTTGGTTAGTGTGGGATTATATTGGTTAGTGATCAGATAGAGCCTGTTTAGAACCTGTTATGGCTCTATATGTAGCATTGTGTGCACAGATGTGAATGGTACTGCCATTTGTTTCATTCTACGGGGTTGTACAGTTACCCATCGCTTGTCTTCAGGTGGGTGTTATTTTTCAGCAACATCTTTACCGATTAAGTGGCTTTAATGGCGTGTTATTTCTCTATGGGCATTCAAGGTTTTTAGATTTAAAAAACATTCTTCAAAGTAGTTGATATTTACATTGTTGATCAGAAAGAGATGTGTTGGTGGAACATGATGGATGTACCATTCAGGTGACAAACGCTTTGCCCACTAGATGGTTTAGAGTTGTGTTGTCCGCATGGTGGTACCCTGGGTTGAGTCCAATGTGTACTGCTAGTGTGGGTGATATATGAGTATAGTTTCATCCGTAGGTTACGGTGAGGTGGCAAGCACTTAGACAGGTACATGGCTTATGGCATCGCTTCAACTCCCTCAATAATGTTAATGAATGACATCACTGACAATGCCTGGGGCACAACCATATCTTTCAAAAGATTAATTGTCCACAGCGGTACTCGGAATAACGGCCCACTGTGCAATATAATGTTACACTTCGAATGCTTTTTCACTACATTTAGTTTTCTTAAATTAGAAAAAGATTTGTACTGATAATCAGTGCTACATTCTACGATAAAGATGTTGATCTAAGTGGGTAGGAAAATCTTTTTCAACCACATTGAACCCGGACAGGTTCTACGGTCTTTGCTAGTACCATTGTGCGCTTCCGCAACCATAGTCCAGCACCCATCATGTCTCCTTGATCCATCCTATAACCCTTGATGCCATCAGACCCCACCTTCCCAGCATCCCTTGCTACTGCACCTGTGTTGGGTTGGATAACAAACGCCTCGTCGTCGTTGCCGCTGATAATACTGTATGTAATCCGCCCAGACGAGCCAGCCACATGGACGGCTTTGATGCTCAGGACGGCAGTGCCTGTGCGGAGGAGAAACGAGGAATGGTCACAAAGTGTGCGCTACTGATCATTACCAAATACAGTCTTTTTCACAGGATACAGGACATCATTTCTCCAATACTCTCTGCACTAATCGTCCAACAAGAGGCCAGCTGATCTTAGAACCTGCTATCAGTGGTCCTTACTGGCAGTACAGTGGCTAGTTCATATCATCGAAGTGAGGAAAGACCACAAGCAACCAAAGGCATCATAGCATATTTATTTTACTGGGCCAGCTACAAAAGTCTCCTCTGTGCTCAGACTCTTTTTACCTTCGTCCCTCAGAGTCTAAATACCATTGCCTCCTTTCCATCGCTGCTCTTTCTGGGTCTCGAACAAATACGCTCTGGCCACACTTGTCCTCAGAGAGGAACCCATTGCTCCAACCCTCTTTAGTTTTGGAATGACAATGTTCTCCTCACTACTTGACTTTGACTATCCGGTTATCCAACATTCAGAAGTGGGAGACTATTTCCTCCCACTTTCTTCCCAATAGCAGACTGCTATCCTCTGTATTCAGAGACTTTGGCTCCACGGTTGGCGTTGTTGCCCTGTTAACATTCATAATCTGTTATCATGGCAAACAGACTGGCACCAGCCTTGCCCCTTTAGTCCCAGCAGCTAGACTAACAATCCCCTCAGCTCCCCTCATATAGCTCTTTGTAGCTTCGACAAAAAGAGAAACTAAATGCTCTTCTTACCTGGAGCGGCGTTCTCCGGTAAGGCCACTTCCCTAGTACTGCGGGGGAAGCGTACTCCCCGGTAGGTTTCTTCCAGAAGATATATCACCACAACCCCTGTGGTCGAGAGGGCTGGTGAACCAAGATCCGTGGCCACCACGAACAAGGTGCGCTCCCTCTGGTTCTTTGACGCCAGCGGCTCCGTCACCTGAATCTCCCCCGTGTAGGAGTTGATGCTGAAGCCATTCACTAACGTGGAGAAACGGTATAAAATGGAGGCATTAGCACCCGCATCTTTATCTTCTGCCTTCATAGTGGCCACCACCTGCTTGAGAGGCGTGCTTCGGGACACGTTGACGAAAAGAGGGTTCTGGGTGAAAAAGGGGGCGTTGTCATTCACATCTCGTACATTGACTGTGATGCGAACACTAGCGCTCTTTGGATCGGAAGGGGCAGAATCCACCGCTTTGGCCAGGAAGCTGTATGATGACCGCTTCTCACGGTCCAGCGGCAGTGCGGTGGTGATTAGACCAGTCTCAGGATCGATATGAAACATCCCTAGTGACTCATTGCCGAGGAAGTAAGAGATCTGCCCATTGGTTCCTTCGTCCTCGTCCATGGCTGAAAGCTGCAGGACAGAGTGCCCCACCGGAACGTCCTCGGGCACGTCCAGTGTGTAAGAGGCCTCAGAAAAAGTAGGACCATTGTCATTGAGATCCAGGATGCGGATGGTGAGAGGGATAGTCACACTACGCTGCGGGCTTCCTTGGTCTCTGGCGACCACCATGAGCGAGTACTCTGCTGTGACTTCGCGATCCAGATTCCTGGCTGTCGCAAGGGTACCCAACGCCGAGTCCAGAATAAAGTCATGACTTGGATCTCCCGCTGTAAAAAAAAAAAAAAGACATGAATACTTCTGTCCTGTTCAAATAAGGCCCTTATTTAATATCTGTACATTGCTAAATATATTAAGATTAATATTCTTAAATATTGTGCAATTTAATTTGTCCTGATTGTCATTGTACTACCAAGAGTTACAGTAATTGCATTTAAATGTTGACCAGAACAGCTAATAAGAAACTTAAAAATGCATTATTGACCTTGTCGTCTGTCAACAGCACTAGATTAAGCCTTTAAGTCAGGTGAATTAACTAGCATTATTGACAAACTAAGCGCTTAATTAAACTTACCTTATTACTTTACTCAATAAAGAATGTCAATTATAAAGAAAGTCTCTTGAGGTCTGAATAGGTGACCTAAGATAGCGCTGCAGATACACTATCACACAGAGCTAGTTACTTCACCTGTGAATGCAGGTGCTTATCTGCACGCTTTTTTGTTTGCAATTTTTTTATTATGATTCCTAGTGGTTTCCCAATGGGTTTCTAGGAGAATTACATGCAAATCCCTAGATGAGGAGTTTGAAAGGTCTATGCAGGAATTCTTGTAGGACAAGCCTTACATGAGTTATAAGACAGGAAATCCCTAAGTAACTTGTCATCTAGATTAGAGCCTTCTAGGAAATTAGCATCAAAAACTGTTTCTAATATTCCACTTACCTATAGGAAACTCATGGGATGATTTCGTACAAAAGGACAGTCATATTCCAATGTCACCCCAACAATTACCAGTTAAATAAAAACTGAGGAAGATCACAATAATTTCCTACAGATATTGAAATGTAGGGTATTCCCAGTGCAGAGGAACACAGAGCAGCACAACGAAGGGCCCATGAGTCCACCAGACACATCAATGGCGGTCTGATTCACAAAGAGCCATTCTATTCTATAAACGTATGTTTACAGCTGAACATCACTCCATTTATACCTGTCAGGTATCCACAAACAGACACCTAGCAAGTGTAAATGTATTTACTACTGTGTAATTGCATGCCACCGCTACATACGATTACAAAGTAGTAAAAACCACACAACGAATAGGGAAGGGAGCCCATCGAGGCATGGTTTGCCTTGAGAGTTTATGGACATTTACAAACTCCTTGCAAACCCTTTCCACTCTGGAAGTGGACTGGGATTTACTGTAGCAAAGGGTGGAGTAAATCTTCTTTCACTGTATGAAGGGGAACAAAGACCCTCAACCTACATGGGGGTGATTGAGATATGGGGACTTCCATGGAACCTTTGACAGTCACAGTTTTCCAGGCCTACTGCTGCCAGTGTTTGAGAATAAGAACACATAGTAACTCTGTACCTTGTTGTAGTACTACCACAAGTACATGTTTGTCACCCTTTATTGTGAGGTGGGGATGATAAATTCTAGGCTGTGGAGCGTGTTTTTGGAGAGAAAAAAAACTAATGACCTACTGTGCTGATAGTTTTTTTCCAACGGATTGGTTGTTTGGTATTTTACATTAGAATCTGTTGTGGGCAGGCATGTACCAGTCCAAAGGCAGCTAATGCCCCTCTGAAACCCAACCCCATCCCCTCTGAGCCAGTTATGCTTTTATGCTCGCATCCCTTGTCAGGTTTGTTTTAAGATGCATTCCAGACTCTTTAAGCTCTGTTCACTACCACAGAGAATGATGACTCTGCTAGGTTTGGGAACGGAGTTTGTGCCACACCTGACCAAGAATTGCACTGTACTTGATGGTAGGCAAGGACCACCTGATCTCTTGAGTTCAGTTTTTCCCCTGCCCGCTCCAGAGCATAGACCTTTCCCCAGCCCGCTCCAGAGCATAGACCTTTCTTCTGCCCGCTCCAGATCATAGACCTTTTCTCCAGCCCCTTCCAGAGCATGGACCTTTTCCCTGCCCCTTCCAGAGCATGGACCTTTTCCCTGCCCGCTCCAGAGCATAGACCTTTTCCCTGACCGCTCCAGAGCATAGACCTTTCCCCTGCCCGCTCCAGAGCATAGACCTTTCCCCTGCCCGCTCCAGAGCATAGACCTTTCCCCTGCCCGCTCCAGAGCATAGACCTTTCCCCTGCCCGCTCCAGAGCATGGACCTTTTCCCTGCCCCTTCCAGAGCATAGACCTTTTCCCTGCCCCTTCCAGAGCATAGACCTTTTCCCTGCGCCCCTTCCAGAGCATAGACCTTTCCCCTGCCCGCTCCAGAGCATGGACCTTTTCCCTGCCCCTTCCAGAGCATAGACCTTTTCCCTGCCCCTTCCAGAGCATAGACCTTTTCCCTGCCCCCTCCAGAGCATAGACCTTTCCCCTACCCCTTCCAGAGCATAGACCGTTTTGCTGTTCCTTCCAGAGCATAGACCTTTCCCCAGCCCCTTCCAGAGCATAGACCGTTTTGCTGTCCCTTCCAGAGCATAGACCGTTTTGCTGTCCCTTCCAGAGCATAGACCTTTCCCCAGCCCCTTCCAGAGCATGGACACAGAATGGTCCTTCTCTCGGTGCAGTCCCTTTTCCTCACCGATGATGTGGTACTCCACGCGTCCATTCTTGCCGGCATCAGAATCGGTGGCCCTCAGCGTCAGCAGCACCACTCGGCCCTGGTTTTCCGGCACCTCCAGGTAGCCTGAATCTCCTTGAAATGCCGGGGTGTGGTCATTCTCGTCGCCCACTGTGACCTTCAGCGTGGCCTTGGCCATGTGGGGCGGGACTCCACCGTCCTTGGCATACACTAGAGGCAAACATGTGAGACTGTTAGATGGAAACCGCTGTTGTCAGCAGGTGTCGACTAGGTACATACTTCAGCACAGGAAGAATGGGCGATGCAATCATCCCCCCCGCTGCCCATCCTTGCAATGCTGCCCTCCAAGACTACCCATGTGCCCGGGCAGACATATGACCAGCTCTGCAGTGGAACCAGATGGTTAGATGTGAAGACACAAAAGACTACGTGTTGACAGCGGAATAAGAAGAGTCGCTCTGCCCAAGACTCCATTATTAAATGATACCATTCAGTAAACCAATTAACCTGTGAGACTCGGGGAGACAGAACCAGTTCCCAACTAGAACACTTGTGATTCCTTTCACTGATGGACGGAGAACATGAGTAGCTGAGCGGGGGCACGTCGGCCGAGTCAGTGGGCACAGGGTGATCTGACCATGAGGGCAGCAGTCGAGTCCTCTCTAACCATCCCTCTTGGCAACGCCATCCCTCAGTCCTTACAGGGTTCACAAGAGCACAGCCAATCCAGCAAAGATGGCTCTTTACATTTACAACATGGGCTCACCATTACTCTCTGTCTGAGTCGGAAGCAGCACTACTCTCTACATACGCATGGCACTACTCTCTATCCGGGACCACCCTACTCTCTATCCAGAGTCTGCACTGCTCTCTGTCCGGGGTCAGCACTGCTCTCTGTCCAGGGTCAGCATTGCTCTCTGTCCAGGGTCAGCATTGTTCTCTGTCCAGGGTCAGCACTGCTCTGTCCAGGGTCAGCACTGCTCTCTGTCCGGGGTCAGCACTGCTCTCTGTCCGGGGTCAGCACTGCTCTCTGTCCGGGGTCAGCACTGCTCTCTGTCCGGGGTCAGCACTGCTCCCTGTCCGGGGTCAGCACTGCTCTCTGTCCGGGGTCAGCACTGCTCTCTGTCCGGGGTCAGCACTGCTCTCTGTCTGGGGTCAGCACTGCTCTGTCTGGGGTCAGCACTGCTCTCTGTCTGGGGTCAGCACTGCTCTCTGTCTGGGGTCAGCACTGCTCTCTGTCCGGGGTCAGCACTGCTCTCAGTCGGGGGTCAGCACTGCTCTCCGTCGGGGGTCAGCACTGCTCTCTGTCGAGGGTCAGCACTGCTCTCTGTCGAGGGTCAGTACTGCTCTCTGTCGAGGGTCAGTACTGCTCTCTGTCGAGGGTCAGTACTGCTCTCTGTCGAGGGTCAGTACTGCTCTCTGTCCGGGGTCAGCACTGCTCTCCGTCGGGGGTCAGCACTGCTCTCTGTCCTGGGTCGGCAGTGCGCTCTGTTCGGGATCAGCATTGCTCTCTGTCCGGGTCAGCACGGCTCTCTGTCCGGGGTCAGCACTGCTCTCCGCCCGGGGTCAGCACTGCTCTCCGCCCGGGGTCAGCACTGCTCTCCGCCCGGGGTCAGCACTGCTCTCTGTCCGGGGTCAGCACTGCTCTCTGTCCTGGGTCGGCAGTGCGCTCTGTTCGGGATCAGCATTGCTCTCTGTTCGGGATCAGCATTGCTCTCTGTCCGGGTCAGCACTGCTCTCTGTCCGGGGTCAGCACTTCTCTCTGTCGGGGGTCAGCAGAACTCTCTGTCGGGGGTCAGCAGAACTCTCTGTCCGGGGTCAGCACTGCTCTCTGTCTGGGGTCAGCAGTGTTCTCTTTCCGGGGTCAAAACTGCTCTCTCTCCGGGGTCAGCACTGCTCTCTGTCCGGGGTCAGCACTGCTCTCTGTCCGGGGTCAGCACTGCTCTCTGTCCGGGGTCAGCACTGCTCTCTGTCCGGGGTCAGCACTGCTCTCTGTCCGGGGTCAGCACTGCTCTCTGTCCGGGGTCAGCACTGCTCTCTGTCCGGGGTCAGCACTGCTCTCTGTCCGGGGTCAGCACTGCTCTCTGTCTGGGTCAGCACTGCTCTCTGTCCGGGGTCAGCACTGCTCTCTGTCCGGGGTCAGCACTGCTCTCTGTCTGTAGTCAGCACTGCTCTCTGTCTGTAGTCAGCACTGCTCTCTGTCCGGGGTCAGCACTGCTCTCTGTCCGGGGTCAGCACTGCTCTCTGTCCGGGGTCAGCACTGCTCTCTGTCCGGGGTCAGCACTGCTCTCTGTCCGGGGTCAGCACTGCTCTCTGTCCGGGGTCAGCACTGCTCTCTGTCTGGGGTCAGCACTGCTCTCTGTCCGGGGTCAGCACTGCTCTCCGTCGGGGGTCAGCACTACTCTCCGTCTGGGGTCAGCACTGCTCTCTGTCGAGGGTCAGCACTGCTCTCTGTCGAGGGTCAGTACTGCTCTCTGTCGAGGGTCAGTACTGCTCTCTGTCCGGGGTCAGCACTGCTCTCCGTCGGGGGTCAGCACTGCTCTCCGTCGGGAGTCAGCACTGCTCTCTGTCTGTAGTCAGCACTGCTCTCTGTCTGTAGTCAGCACTGCTCTCTGTCCGGGGTCAGCACTGCTCTCTGTCCGGGGTCAGCACTGCTCTCTGTCCGGGGTCAGCACTGCTCTCTGTCCGGGGTCAGCACTGCTCTCTGTCCGGGGTCAGCACTGCTCTCTGTCCGGGGTCAGCACTGCTCTCTGTCTGGGGTCAGCACTGCTCTCTGTCCGGGGTCAGCACTGCTCTCCGTCGGGGTCAGCACTACTCTCCGTCTGGGGTCAGCACTGCTCTCTGTCGAGGGTCAGCACTGCTCTCTGTCGAGGGTCAGTACTGCTCTCTGTCGAGGGTCAGTACTGCTCTCTGTCCGGGGTCAGCACTGCTCTCCGTCGGGGGTCAGCACTGCTCTCCGTCGGGAGTCAGCACTGCTCTCTGTATGGGGTCAGCACTGCTCTCTGTCTGGGTCAGCACTGCTCTCTGTCTGGGGTCAGCACTGCTCTCTGTCCGGGGTCAGCACTGCTCTCTGTCTGGGGTCAGCACTGCTCTCTGTCTGGGGTCAGCACTGCTCTCTGTCTGGGGTCAGCACTGCTCTCTGTCCGGGGTCAGCACTGCTCTCTGTCCGGGGTCAGCACTGCTCTCTGTCCGGGGTCAGCACTGCTCTCTGTCCGGGGTCAGCACTGCTCTCTGTCTGGGGTCAGCACTGCTCTCTGTCTGGGGTCAGCACTGCTCTCTGTCTGGGGTCAGCACTGCTCTCTGTCTGGGGTCAGCACTGGTCTCTGTCCGGGGTCAGCACTGCTCTCTGTCTGGGGTCAGCACTGCTCTCTGTCTGGGGTCAGCACTGCTCTCCGTCTGGGTCAGCACTGCTCTCTGTCTGTAGTCAGCACTGCTCTCTGCTCAGCATCAGCTCCATGGTGGGAGACCTCAGTTAGCAGCCGTAAGCCAAAGGGCTGCCGGCACTGCAGTGCCAGAATTCCTGTCTTATTTATAGAGGGGAGGGGCATCAGTAGCATAATTTCAATGGCCCCAGGCCCAGGGAGTAAACTCCCATGCCCCCGGGCACTGCATTTCTGTATTTGTTTCTTAATCGCAGAGAAGATGCTGAGCCATGCTTGCAGGCAGGCAGCACTTAAGTTCTGCTGAAAGTGCTTCTGCTGTGCCAATGGTCCCTATTAAGCTGCTAGGGAACTCATAATATGGTGGCCATTCCCCTCTGGACTGATAAAGGTGGGTCGTCCCCAGACCCGGAGGATTCGTGAGTGGCCCACCGGACTCTGAACGAGCCTCTGTCTAGGTTGAGCAATACTCTCTAGACAGGCTCAGCAGTATTTTGTCCAGTCTTAGCAGTACTCTCTTTAGTCTCAGCAGTACATTGTCAAGGCTCAGTAATACTCTCTCTAGTCTCAGCAGTACTTTGACTAGGCTCAACCAGACACTCTCTAGTCTTAGCAGCACTTTGTCTAGGCTCAGCAGCACTCTCTCTAGACTCAGTTGTATTTTGTCCAGGCTCAGCAGCACTCTCTAGACTCAGTTGTATTTTGTCCAGGCTCAGCAGTACTCTCTCTAGACTCAGTTGTATTTTGTCCAGGCTCAGCAGCACTCTCTAGACTCAGTTGTATTTTGTCCAGGCTCAGCAGTACTATCTCTAGACTCAGTTGTATTTTTGCAGTCCTCTCGCTATTCTCGGCAATTCTCGGTGTAGGTTCAGTGATACTCAGCATACTATACTCAGCTGTACTTTGTCAAAGTTCAGCTATACTCTCTCTAGTCTCAGCAGTAGCTTGTTAGGCTCAATAGTACTTTCTATAGTTTCAGCAGTTCTCTCTCTAGGTTCCGGGATACTCTCTATACAGAAGTAGTAGTACTTGGACAAGACTCAGCAGCAGTCTCTCTAGCTCAGCAGTTCTCTAAGTAGGCTCAGCAATACTTTGTGAAGGCTTGGTGGTACTAGCATCAGCAGTGCTTTGTCTATGCTCAGCACTCTCTCTAGTCTCAACAGTACTTTGTCAAAGCTTGGGGGTGCTGGCATCAGTAGGCTCAGCACCCTCTCTAGTCTCAGCAGTACTTCGTCAAGGCTTGGGGGTGCTGGCGTCCGCAGGCTCAGCACCCTCTCTAGTCTCAGCAGTACTTCTTCAAGGCTTGGGGGTGCTAGTGTCCGCAGGCTCAGCACCCTCTCTAGTCCCAGCAGTACTTCGTCAAGGCTTGGGGCTGCTGGCGTCAGCAGGCGCAAAAACAACAGTTGATGGACAGAATGCAGAACAATGTCATACATTCACCCCAGTACAGAGATCTGGGCCTAAATCCATCGTTTTTTTGCTCACCATGCCATTCCAGTTTGAACCCAGCCATATGCAAATCAGTCTTGACCCTGTGCCTCATGGGAACAGTCCAGCCCGAACTGCCAAGCCAGGTCCTCCCTGGACTGGAAACAAGCATCCTAGGACCGGTTTCGGGGTTTCACCCCTCTTCAGCCAGGATAGCTTGATTCCAGTGGCATGGAGAGCACGGGACCCACGTCTGGGCATACCCGTCCCACTTGGGGTGACAAATGCAGCACCCTCTCTAGTCCCAGCAGTACTTCGTCAAGGCTTGGGGCTGCAGGCGTCAGCAGGCCCAGCACCCTCTCTAGTCCCAGCAGTACTTCGTCAAGGCTTGGGGGCACAGGCGTCAGCAGGCTCAGCACCCTCTCTAGTCCCAGCAGTACTTCGTCAAGGCTTGGGGGCGCAGGCGTCAGCAGGCTCAGCACCCTCTCTAGTCCCAGCAGTACTTCGTCAAGGCTTGGGGGTGCTGGCACCATCAGGCTGAGCACCCTCTCTAGTCCCACAAGTACTTCGTCAAGGCTTGGGGGTGCTGGCACCAGCAGGCTGAGCACCCTCTCTAGTCCTAGCAGTACTTCGTCAAGGCTTGGGGGTGCTGGCACCAGCAGGCTGAGCCCCCTCTCTAGTCCCAGCAGTACTTCATCAAGGCTTGGGGGTGCTGGCGTCAGCAGGCTCAGCACCCTCTCTCGTCCCAGCAGTACTTCGTCAAGGCTTGGGGGTGCTGGTGTCACCAGGCTCAGCACCCTCTCCAGTCCCAGCAGTACTTCGTCAAGGTTTGGGGTGCTAGTGTCCGCAGGCTCAGCACCCTCTCTAGTCCCAGCAGTACTTCGTCAAGGCTTGGGGGTGCTAGTGTCCGCAGGCTCAGCACCCTCTCTAGTCCCAGCAGTACTTCGTCAAGGCTTGGGGGTGCTGGCGTCCGCAGGCTCAGCACCCTCTCTAGTCTCAGCAGTACTTCTTCAAGGCTTGGGGGTGCTAGTGTCCGCAGGCTCAGCACCCTCTCTAGTCCCAGCAGTACTTTGCTAAGGCTTGGGGCTGCTGGCGTCAGCAGGCTCAGCACCCTCTCTAGTCCCAGCAGTACTTCGTCAAGGCTTGGGGCTGCTGGCGTCAGCAGGCGCAAAAACAACAGTTGATGGACAGAATGCAGAACAATGTCATACATTCACCCCAGTACAGAGATCTGGGCCTAAATCCATTGTTTGTTTGCTCACCATGCCATTCCAGTTTGAACCCAGCCATATGCAAATCAGTCTTGACCCTGTGCCTCATGGGAACAGTCCAGCCCGAACTGCCAAGCCAGGTCCTCCCTGGACTGGAAACAAGCATCCTAGGACCGGTTTCGGGGTTTCACCCCTCTTCAGCCAGGATAGCTTGATTCCAGTGGCATGGAGAGCACGGGACCCACGTCTGGGCATACCCGTCCCACTCGGGGTGACAAATGCAGCACCCTCTCTAGTCCCAGCAGTACTTCGTCAAGGCTTGGGGCTGCAGGCGTCAGCAGGCCCAGCACCCTCTCTAGTCCCAGCAGTACTTCGTCAAGGCTTGGGGGCACAGGCGTCAGCAGGCTCAGCACCCTCTCTAGTCCCAGCAGTACTTCGTCAAGGCTTGGGGCGCAGGCGTCAGCAGGCTCAGCACCCTCTCTAGTCCCAGCAGTACTTCGTCAAGGCTTGGGGGTGCTGGCACCATCAGGCTGAGCACCCTCTCTAGTCCCACAAGTACTTCGTCAAGGCTTGGGGTGCTGGCACCAGCAGGCTGAGCACCCTCTCTAGTCATAGCAGTGCTCGTCAAGGCTTGGGGTGCTGGCACCAGCAGGCTGAGCCCCTCTCTAGTCCCAGCAGTACTTCGTCAAGGCTTGGGGGTGCTGGCACCAGCAGGCTCAGCACCCTCTCTAGTCCCAGCAGTACTTCGTCAAGGCTTGGGGGTGCTGGCGTCAGCAGGCTCAGCACCCTCTCTCGTCCCAGCAGTACTTCGTCAAGGCTTGGGGGTGCTGGTGTCACCAGGCTCAGCACCCTCTCCAGTCCCAGCAGTACTTCGTCAAGGCTTGGGGGTGCTAGTGTCCGCAGGCTCAGCACCCTCTCTAGGCCCAGCAGTACTTCGCCAAGGCTTGGGGCTGCTGGCGTCAGCAGGCTCAGCACCCTCTCTAGTCCCAGCAGTACTTCGTCAAGGCTTGGGGCTGCTGGCGTCAGCAGGCTCAACACCCTCTCTAGTCCCAGCAGTACTTCGTCAAGCCTTGGGGCTGCAGGCGTCAGCAGGCTCAGCACCCTCTCTAGTCCCAGCAGTACTTCGCCAAGGCTTGGGGCTGCAGGCGTCAGCAGGTTCAGCACCCTCTCCAGTCCCAGCAGTACTTCGTCAAGGCTTGGGGCTGCAGGCATCAGCAGGCTCAGCACCCTCTCTAGTCCCAGCAGTACTTCGTCAAGGCTTGGGGGTGCAGGCGTCAGCAGGCTCAGCACCCTCTCTAGTCCCAGCAGTACTTCGTCAAGGCTTGGGGCTGCAGGCGTCAGCAGGCTCAGCACCCTCTCTAGTCCCAGCAGTACTTCTTCAAGGCTTGGGGCTGCTGGCGTCAGCAGGCTCAGCACCCTCTCTAGTCCCAGCAGTACTTCGTCAAGGCTTGGGGGTGCAGGCGTCAGCAGGCTCAGCACCCTCTCTAGTCCCAGCAGTACTTTGTCAAGGCTTGGGGGGGGCAGGCGTCAGCAGGCCCAGCACCCTCTCTAGTCCCAGCAGTACTTCGTCAAGCCTTGGGGGCGCAGGCGTCAGCAGGCTCAGCACCCTCTCTAGTCCCAGCAGTACTTCGTCAAGGCTTGGGGGCGCAGGAGTCAGCAGGCTCAGCACCCTCTCTAGTCCCAGCAGTGCTTCGTCAAGGCTTGGGGGTGTTGGCGTCAGCAGGTTCAGCACCCTCTCTAGTCCCAGCAGCACTTCGTCAAGGCTTGGGGGTGCTGGCGTCAGCAGGCTCAGCACCCTCTCTAGTCCCAGCAGCACATCGTCAAGGCTTGGGGGTGCTGGCGGTAGCAGGCTCAGCACCCTCTCTAGTCCCAGCAGTACTTCGTCAAGGCTTTGGGGTGCTGGCGTCAGCAGGCTCAGCACCCTCTCTAGTCCCAGCAGCACTTCGTCAAGGCTTGGGGGTGCTGGCACCAGCAAGCTGAGCACCCTCTCTAGTCCCAGCAGTACTTCGTCAAGGCTTGGGGGTGCTGGCACCAGCAGGCTGTGCACCCTCTCTAGTCCCAGCAGTACTTCGTCAAGGCTTGGGGGTGCTGGCACCATCAGGCTGAGCACCCTCTCTAGTCCCACAAGTACTTCCTCAAGGCTTGGGGTGCTGGCACCAGCAGGCTGAGCACCCTCTCTAGTCCTAGCAGTACTTCGTCAAGGCTTGGGGGTGCTGGCACCAGCAGGCTGAGCACCCTCTCTAGTCCCAGCAGTACTTCGTCAAGGCTTGGGGGTGCTGGCACCAGCAGGCTCAGCACCCTCTCTAGTCCCAGCAGTACTTCGTCAAGGCTTGGGGGTGCAGGTGTCAGCACGCTCAGCACCCTCCCCATTCCCAGCAGTACTTCGTCAAGGCTTGGGAGTGCTGGCGTCAGCAGGCTCAGCACCCTCTCTAGTCCCAGCAGTACTTCGTCAAGGCTTGGGGGTGCTGGCGTCAGCAGGCTCAGCACCCTCTCTAGTCCCAGCAGTACTTCGTCAAGGCTTGGGGGTGCTGGCGTCAGCAGGCTCAGCACCCTCTCTAGTCCCAGCAGTACTTCGTCAAGGCTTGGGAATGCTGGTGTCAGCAGGCTCAGCACCCTCTCTAGTCCCAGCAGTACTTCGTCAAGGCTTCGGGGTGATGGCGTCAGCAGGCTCAGCACCCTCTCTAGTCCCAGCTGTACTTCGTCAAGGCTTCGGGTGCTGGCGTCAGCAGGCTCAGCACCCTCTCTAGTCCCAGCAGTACTTCGTCAAGGCTTCGGGGTGCTGGCGTCAGCAGGCTCAGCACCCTCTCTAGTCCCAGGAATACTTAGTCAAGGCTTGGGGGTGCTGGCGTCAGCAGGCTCAGCACCCTCTCTAGTCCCAGCAGTACTTCGTCAAGGCCTGGGGGTGCTGTCGTCAGCAGGCTCAGCAACCTCTCTCGTCCCAGCAGTACTTCATCAAGGCCTGGGGGTGCTGGCGTCAGCAGGCTCAGCACCCTCTCTAGTCCCAGCAGTACTTCGTCAAGGCCTGGGGGTGCAGGCGTCAGCAGGCTCAGCACCCTCTCTAGTCCCAGCAGTACTTCGTCAAGGCCTGGGGGTGCTGGCGTCAGCAGGCTCAGCACCCTCTCTAGTCCCAGCAGTACTTCGTCAAGGCCTGGGGGTGCTGGCATCAGCAGGCTCAGCACCTTCTCTAGTCTCAGCAGTACTTCGTCAAGGCTTGGGGGTGCTTGCATCAGCAGGCTCAGCACCCTCTCTAGTCTCAGCAGTACTTCATCAAGGCTTGGGGGTGCTTGCATCTGCAGGCTCAGCACCCTCTCTAGTCTCAGCAGTACTTCGTCAAGGCTTGGGGTGCTGGCATCAGTAGGCTCAGCACCCTCTCTAGTCCCAGCAGTACTTCGTCAAGGCAGGCTCAGCACCCTCTCTAGTCTCAGCAGTACTTCGTCAAGGCTTGGGGGTGCAGGCATCAGCAGGCTCAGCAACCTCTCTAGTCTCAGCAGTACTTCGTCAAGGCTTGGGGTGCTGGCACCAGCAGGCTCAGCACCCTCTATAGTCCCAGCAGTACTTCGTAAAGGCCTGGGGTTGCAGGCATCAGCAGGCTCAGCACCCTCTCTAGTCTCAGCAGTACTTCGTGAAGGCTTGGGGGTGCTGGCGCCAGCAGGCTCAGCACCCTCTCTAGTCCCAGCAGTACTTCGTCAAGGCCTGGGGGTACTAGCACCAGTAGGCTCAGTACCCTCTCTAGTCTCAGCAGTACTTCGTCAAGGCCTGGGGGTACTAGCACCAGTAGGCTCAGCACCCTCTCTAGTCTCAGCAGTACTTCGTCAAGGCCTGGGGGTACTAGCATCAGTAGGCTCAGCAATCTCTCTAGTCTCAGCAGTATTTTGCTCAGGCTCATAGCTTGTCTCAATGCAGGTTCAGCACTACTCTCTTCCCAGGCACAGTAAGGGTCCAGCCTTTTCTGTTTAACCCCAGCCAGTAGGATACAGCCAGAAGCTTCTTGCCAAGCACTTTCGTTAAAGGAATTAAATGAACACATGTATTCATTTTTGTGCAAACCTTATTTCCTGGCATCAGATGAACCATGCATATCCATTAGCTAACCAGTGCTTGGCAATTCATCCGGTGGTTATGTAGGTGCGTTAAAAGGGCAGCATCTCTGGCTGAGGCCTACAGGGAGCCGACATCCTGCATTCATTTTATCCTCATGACTTGGGTCCAGATTTAGAATTTGGCAGATTGGATGCTTCCTCACAAACGTGGCAGACATCCGATCTGCTGTATAGCACATCCCATATGATATGATGCACTTGTAATACGGTAGACGGGATATCCGTGATGTTTGTGACAGAGTACCCCATGCGCCAACTGACGAGTATCCGATCCGGCAAGTGACAGAGTATCCCGCCTACCAAGTGGCGGAGTATCCCATCCGCCAAGTGGTGGAGTATCCCATCCGCCAAGTGGCGCAGTATCCCATCCGCCAAGTGGCGCAGTATCCCATACGCCAAGTGACGGAGCACCCTATCCGCCAAGTGACGGAGCACCCCATCCGCCAAGTGATGGAGCATCCCATCCGCCAAGTGACGGAGCATGCCATCCTCCAAGTGACGGAGCATGCCATCCGCCAAGTGACGGAGCATCCCATCCGGCAAGTGATGGAGCATCCCATCCGCCAAGTGGCGGAGCATCCCATCCGTCGAGTGACTGAGCATCCTGTCCGTCAAGTGACGAAGTATCCCGTCCGCCGAGTGACGGAGTATCCCATCCGTCGAGTGACGGAGTATCCCATCCGGCATGTGATGGAGTATCCCATCCGGCATGTGACGGAGTACCACATCCGCCAAGTGATGGAGTACCCCATCCGCCAAGTGACGGAGTATCCCATCTGCCAAGTGACGGAGTACCCCATCCGTCAAGTGACGGCGTACCCCATCCGCCAAGTCACGGAGCATCCTATAAATAGACTCACTCACTTGCTAAGCAAAAATGACATATGTTAACTGTGTCTAGTGGGATTTTTTAAATGCAAAAATGTTTTATCTGCAATATCTATTAGTTAAGGCAACAGTAAATCTGCTCCAAGTAGTTTAGCATTATAATACATCTACTGTCAGGTGTATGAGGTGTGCCTCACAAGGGCCCGGTTATTTCCTAGCCCTCACTCCCTAGGCCTCAAGTGTGGGACATGAGTGCACGTGGTGTACAAACACACTTCCAACACATCCCCCACTTGCATCCATTGCGTGCTAGCACCCACCACCCACCCACACAAAGCCAGTACCTGTGATGATATAGTGCTCTCTCATCTCTCTGTCCAGCGAGCGCGTAGTTGTGACAACCCCGGTGACAGGATCAATCCTAAATCCATCCTCGGAGAGGGCACTGTAGCTCACAGCACCATTGGAGCCTATGGAGGGAAGCAGAAATGCATCAGGACTTTTGATCTAAGTTTACCTTTGTAAATCGGGCGCAATGATACTCTGAGCCAAAGCTAGAGTGCATGATCCGACAACAGTTCAATGCTTCAGAGCAAGAGTCTGCCCTTCTCACCCGAATCCCTGTCCGTCGCCACCACCGCCAGCACCGTGGTGCCTGCGGGCTGGTTCTCCATGACCACGACCTCATAGTCGGTCTTCTCAAAGGCTGGTGCTTCATCGTTGACATCAATGATCAGGATGGAGAGTGCCTGCGTGCTTGTCCTGCGTGGATTACCGTGGTCTGTGGCTACCACTGTCAGGTTGTACTGGTCCTGCTCCTCGCGGTCCAGGCCCTTCACAATCGCCAAGGAACCTGAAGGATGCAGGAGAAGAAATCACACTGAAGCAACAGAGCATCCCAGGCTTTCATGCAAGGCAACGATGGAGAAGCAAGTACTAGCTATATGTGAGCAGAAACAAATATAGACATTTAATGAAGAGACAGACAGAGGGACATAGAGGAGGAAGACCCTCAGGGCTGCTGCCCCAAAGAGCTGTCAGTGGCCTTCCCGTGCCACTCCGGAGCCACCAGGCTGCGTTCCACACCCTCGAAGATAGAGAGAGGGTCTCTCTGAACATTGTTCGATCCAACCAAATCCAAGTGATGAAGATCGATATGAGAGCTACGATCTCTCGCAGTCATGGTTTTTGGGCAAGGGTTTGTCATCAGCGCCATGAAGTGGCTGCCTGTCACAAGCTAGCACTTTACTGTAAAATTCAAAAAATGAGGCAAAGCCCAGGAGTGAAAGGAAGGAGGAAGAAATGGAAACTACGGGAGCTAGGCTAGGAACAAAGAGTGACAGGAAGAATGAAGACAGCCATAAACAAGAGAAGACAAGCAAGGTAGCAAGGGAGGTTGGTAGAAGGAAATCAACTGCAAAAACACTGGCTCAAAGCCAGCAGAGACTAAAAGTAACCTATGGTGGATATGCAGGAAAAGAGCTGGCAGAAGACACCAACATCTGAATCCCACAGTGGGGGCAGGGAGAAGAAACACTGTCACCAATGGAACCTACCAAGTACACTCAGGACAAGAGCAGCGCCAGGGCTGGAGCCTCCACCCAACATGGCGACCCGGATAGCCCTGTGTTCACGTGCATGACGCGTCAACGCCTGCCGCCATAATGCAGTCTCTCTATACGTGCTCAACCCCACAGCTCACCCAATCAGAACCCAGAAGGTGTGTCCATTTCGTCTAGGATCGGTTGTGCTAGTCTAATCGTTTTTGCTTTATTTATAGCAATTGTAGCAATTATTAACACATTTTATACTTTTAGAAAACCCTCGTTCTGTGCATTAAATCATGTACCATCTAATTGCTCTGGACAGTTTTACACTTTCTCATCACATTACCTTCGGCTGGAACAGCTTTCAGCTCAACAAATCTACTAAAACAGCAGGGGGGACGCCTGTGTCCGCTCCCTCTCACATAAGACTTTTATCATTCTGTTTTCAACTTCTGAAAAACAGTTGTTTCTAAAGAAAAGCTGTTTATAGTGCCTTTCTGATTTCTGCGTCGATATCAGAAAGTGAGCTCTTTAAATGCTCTCCCGTTCAGCCAATGGCCACGGCGCCACAGGAGAAGTTTGAGAAAACTCCGAGCTCGCGCCATGTACATGTAAGGGAAATACGGAATGTTTTAATAGTAAAAACAAAACGCCATGTTCCTCCGCAAATTAAACAAAACAGTAAAACAGCATTAATAAACACGGATAGGGGATTGATTATAAATTCTCTGAGAATGGGTCCGCTTTCAATTGGATTTTAGGCATGGCTCCAAGGCCCGGGCGGAACTGCCAGATTTGGGGTGCAATAGTGACAGAGATGAGATGAGAACAGAATGGGGCACAAACACGAATTGTTTCAATATGTGCAGGTGCCTTGCCTAGTTCCAGAGAGAGTTGTAGATGTTCCTACACCCTGGCAGTGTGCCAACCTGCTGCCCTGCTGCCAGCTCATCTTGTTTGCCACTAACTGGACCTGAGAGATTGTACTGTTGGGATTCCAGATTCAGATTCCACCTGAGTTACCTAAGAAACCTGAAACCCTTCCTCGACGCCTCCGACCTAAAAACGGCAATCCAGGCACTAGTCATTTCCAGACTAGAATATGGATGCTCTACTCTTGCAGGGCTACCAAAGAACTCTCTGGCCCCATTGAAAGCCTGCCTCAACGCCACCGCCAGACTCCTAACTGGCTCAAAGAAATTCTACCACATCTCTCCCCACCTCAAAGCTCTGAACTGGCTTCCCATAGAGACCAGAATCCAACTTAAACTGGCCTGCATTACTCATAAAGCTCTTTACTCCAATTCCCCTGCATTTCTCGCCCAGAAACTCGTGATATCCGGGGGAGCCAGAAACTCCCGATCTGCCAGAGACCTTTTGCTTCAACCTGCACGCTTCCGGAAGAAAAAAACCTACAATCGGGCCTTCTCTGGGGCCGCTCCAAGAATCTGGAACTCTCTCCCGCCCGCCATCAGAAGACTCCCTTGCTTGGCACGCTTTAAAAAGGAGACCAAAACTTTCCTAATGGGCAAATTTCTCGCTTAAGGATCACATTACAATCACCTCCTCGACACGTTCCACCCCCACCTCGGCATTATCCATGGCTTCACGGCTGATACCTACCCTGCACTCCGGGGCACTCCCACCCAAGAGTTGAGACTGCGTGCCTGTCTTTAGAATGTATCTACCTGCTTTTCGGTAAATCCCAATTGTATCCGGAACTTCAAACTGCGAGCTTTTTCTTGTATAATGTATCTACCTTTTTTACCCAACTCCCTCCCCTCCTAACTCTTTGTATACCTCCCACAATCCTGTAAAGCGCTCGGATACCCTCACGGGTCTGGTTCGCGCTCTATAAAACTATAAAATAAATACATAAATAAGATTAGTGGTACAGCCCACCTGCAGTCCCCCCCACCCTGAGTGTTAGTGGTTTGCCCGGAAGAAAGCAGCAGGTGCAGTGCCAGGTACGTGCACTCCACGTTGCCGAGTCTGTGTGTCTGATCACAGTGTGTCCTTGCGCGCCTTGGCCCACAGGGGGGGTCCAACATGGACGACGCAGTGTGCCTCCCGAGGAAGAGTTCACCGCTGCATCGCACAGAGAGGAGAGCGCCACACTGTGGCAGTCCTGCCACAGGCACAGTACACCCGCAAGATCGGCTTCTCAGGTGCCCACACCTCCCCAAGAAGGGCAAGATGCGGGCCAGTGGTGCACAAGAACACCACCTGCAGGATGAGAGTGAGGGTGGGTCCCACTGATCACAGCCCTGCACAGAGGTGCACTTCCTGCAGGACAGAGAGTGAGGGCAGCCCCCACTAATCACAGCCCTGCAGAGAGGTGCACTTGCTGCAGGACAGATAGTGAGGGCAGCACCCACTCATCACAGCCCTGCAGAGAGGTGCACTTCCTGCAGGACAGGTCTACTGGGGGTGGGGTTAGGAGGAGGGGTACAGAAAAGCCCCCGAGGAGCTTTAGACATCATCCCCCCCATCCCACCCCGCATCTCCATAGTAATGCAGCCACTACTCCTGACTACTCTGCTCCCACTGGACAAGTACAGGGAAGAGAAAAACGGGTACTCTCTCAAAGAAATCCTTGGCGAATTTAACAGTTTTCCACAGGAAACGTGAGCTACTGAGTGAGGGAGCAAATTAAACACGAATGGAAACAGCCTGAGTGATTCAGCGCGTGCACAGCCCGTAAGGTCCCATTAACATATGAGGTGGCCCCAGCAGCTAAGGGGTGGCCCTGGGGCCCAAGACCTCTCTACGTCAGGTCCCATTACTGTATGGGGAGTGACCTGGGGTGTGAGGGCTCGAGGTGACACCGGCGTACAACCCGTCCACTCCTATCGCTGTATGAGGTACCTCGAGCAGCAGGGGAGTGGTCCTGGGGTCCATGTGACACCAGAGGACAGCCTGCCTGGGCGGGTGCCATATGTATGAGGTGGGCCTGGGAAACGGGGAGTGGTCCTGGGGTCTATGTGACACCAGAGGACAGCCTGCCTGGGCGGGTGCCATATGTATGAGGTGGGCCTGGGAGCCGGGGAGTGGTCCTGCGGTCTAAGGGTCCATGTGACCCCAGTGCACGGACTGTCGGGTGCCATTATGTATGTAGTGGGCCTGGGAGCCGGGGAGTGGTCCTGGGGTCCAAGGGTCCATGTGACACCAGAGGACAGCCTGCCTGGTCGGGTGCCAGATGTATGAGGTGGGCCTGGGAGCCGGGGAGTGGTCCTGGGGTCCATGTGACACCAGAGGACAGCCTGCCTGGGCGAGTGCCATATGTATGAGGTGGGCCAGGGAGTGGTCTAAGGGTCCATGTGACACCAGAGGACAGCCTGCCTGGTCGGGGGCCATATGTATGAGGTGGGCTTGGCAGCCAGGGAGTGGTCCTGGGGTCCAATGGTCCATGTGACCCCAGTGCACGGACTGTCGGGTGCCATTATGTATGTGGTGGGCCTGGGAGCCGGGGAGTGGTCCTGGGGTCCATGTGACACCAGAGGACAGCCTGCCTGGTCGGGTGCCAGATGTATGTGGTGAGCCTGGGAGCTGGGGAGTGGTCTTGGGTCCAAGGGTCCATGTGACACCAGTGCATGGACTGTCGGGTGCCATTATGTATGTGGTGGGCCTGGGAGCCGGGGAGGGGTCCTGGGGTCTATGTGACACCAGAGGACAGCCTGCCTGGTCGGGTATGTATGAGGTGGGCCTGGAAGCCGGGAGTGGTCCTGGGGTTCAAGGGTCCTCTGTGACCGCAGTGCACAGCCGGTCGGTCCCATTGTGTATGAGGTGGGCCTGGGAGCCGGGGAGTGGTCCTGGGGCCCAAGGCCTCCATGTGACACCAGTGCACAGCCTGCCAGGACCCACCAGAGGCTGGCTCTGGGGCACAAGGGCCGCAGGTGACAGCAACACAAGGTGAAGAGGTCCCAGTCCGAACCGTCCAAGACAGACCTCCAGGGTCTAGCCCATGTCATTAATGGCCAGGCATCAGCCTGCCAAAGCTAGGGCCACATGTGCACGTAAAGGAGGGGTGCTGGTCAGAGCCATCCACGCTAGGGCGCCACGTGACAGCAGCACATGATGGAGCGTTGTCAGACAGAGCTGTCCACGCTAGGGCTCCACGTGAAAGCAGCACATGATGGAGAGGTCCTGGTCAGGGGTGTCCACGCTAGGGCTCCGTGTGACAGCAGCACATGATGGTGAGATCCTGGTCAGAGCTGTCCATGCTAGGGCTCCACGCGACAGCAGCACATGATGGAGAGGTCCTGGTCAAGGGTGTCTATGCTAGGGCTCCGTGTGACAGCAGAACATGATGGTGAGATCCTGGTCAGAGCTGTCCATGCTAGGGCTCCACGCGACAGCAGCACATGATGGAGAGGTCCTGGTCAAGGGTGTCTATGCTAGGGCTCCATGTGACAGCAGAACATGATGGTGAGATCCTGGCCAGAGCTGTCCATGCTAGGGCTCCACGCGACAGCAGCACATGATGGAGAGGTCCTGGTCAGGGGTGTCTATGCTAGGGCTCTATGTGACAGAAGCACATGATGGAGAGATGCTGGTCAGAGCTGTCCACGCTAGGGCTTCGTGTGACAGCAGCAAATGATGGTGAGATCCTTGTCAGAGCTGTCCACGCTAGGGCTCCACGCGACAGCAGCACATGATGGTGAGATCCTGGTCAGAGCTGTCCACGCTAGGGCTCCAAGTGACAGCAGCACATGATGGAGAGGTCCTGGTCAGAGGTGTCCACGCTAGGGCTCCGTGTGACAGCAGCACATGATGGTGAGATTCTGGTCAGAGCTGTCTACGCTAGGGCTCCACGCGACAGAAGCGCATGATGGTGAGATCCTCGTCAGAGCTGTCCACGCTAGGGCTCCACGTGACAGCAGCACATGATGAACCGTTGTCGGTCAGAGCTGTCCACGCTAGGGCTCCACGTGACAGAAGCACATGATGGTGAGATCCTGGTCAGAGCTGTCCACGCTAGGGCTCCACGTGACAGCAACACATGATGAACCGTTGTCGGTCAGAGCTGTCCAAGCTAGGGTACAATCAAGAGATTACGTGTGGTTCCAATGAGTGAGAACTTGAGAACGGCTTCTCGTCCCTTCCCTTGGATCTGGTACTGAGAGGTAGCGGCTCAGGAGCTGCTGTCCCCTACCACAGTGTTTGCCGCCTCCTCTTCAGACGGTACCTGGCTTCAGCAGGAGTTGTAGGATCCTGAGACATTACACTAGGCCTTGTAGGATGCAACAGAGTCACGTCAAGCTCCGTAAGATATAGCAACCTTACATTGGGTCTTGTACGATCCAGCAGCCCTACATCGAGCCGTTTACGATGCGGCACCCTTAACGCAGCCAGTGTTATGTTGGGCTTTGTAGGCTACAACAACCTTACACCCTGCTGAGGACGATACTGCAGCGTCATGTAGGCTCCTCTGTGATATGTCAGCCTTACACCACACTTTGTTGGATAGAGCATCCTTTTATCTGGCTTTTAGGACAAAACAACCCTTGTACTATACAGCAGCCTCACAATGGGCCTTGTATGACAGGACAGCCTTGCAGCAGACTTTGCCGGATACAACAGCGTTATGTCACGCACTTTAAGCTATAACAACCTCACATTGGGTCTTGTAAGATATAACAACCTTACATCATGTATAGTACGATGCTGCAGGCTTGCATTCGGCCTTCTACGATAGACAGCCTTACTCTGGGCTATGGTGGATACAACAGCGTTATGCTGGGCTCTGAGGCATATAACAACCTTGTATCATGTCTTGTATAATATGGCAGCCTTACCCTGGGTCTTGATAGGGTCATACAGGGATTACCACTTTGCAATTGGTCGGGCTTTTATCACCCCCCCTCCATCGCTGACCTTTGACCTTATGCAATCTTGGGCATGGATTTTCTTGCCGGTGGACAGCCTCACCCGGAAACAAATTAGTCTTGCACAGGGAGGGCTCGGGGCTGTGAGCAGCACATCCAGGCGCTTAGCAGAAGAATCAAAGGGAAGAAAAGCGCCATTTCTTCTAGCAGGGTCCATCCAGTGTCGGAATCCGTTGTCAGCAGGCCTCGCTGTGGCTCACACAAAGGGGAGGCGAAAGCCAGCAACCGCAGTTGACGAAGGCATTCTTCATGGGAAACCGCTCTTTCCCCTAACCTGCTCGAGCTCCAGCGAGCTCCTGGCGCCGGTCCAGCCCCACCGGGACCCTTAAAGCGGCCGCGTCCTGCGTGGATAGGGCGCGGCTGCGGAGTGGGCGTGGCTGGACCGCCTCTGGTGCTGCAGCCCCGCCCACTGACAAGGAGCACTGGAGCAGCATCAGTTCAACCTGCTACCGACGAGCTGGCACCGACAGTGCCAACACCACTCACACCCTGCATAGCCAAAGACCAGTTCAAGTGGTGTGGGTATGGCATGAAACCCTGTGCAGCTCACAAGGCCCCTGAACCCCAAAAACACTGCCCCAGCATTGTGTGTTGTAAACAATGACTGCATCTCCGGCAGGGAGTGTCCCTCTATCCAATCATGGGCTCCAGGTGTCCCTGTACGTGACCCAGCAGCACAGTTCTGGCAGGGAGTGTCCCTCTAGCCAATCATGGTCTCCAGGTGTCCCTGCACGTGACCCAGCAGCAGCACAGGTCGGGCAGGGAGTGTTCCTCTAGCCAATCGTAAGCTCCAGGTGTCCCTGCGTATGACCCAGCAGCGCAGGTCGGGCAGGGAGTGTCCCTCTATCCAATCATGAGCTCCAGGTGTCCATGCACGTGACCCAGCAGCACAGGTCGGGCAGGGGGTGTCCCTCTGGCCGATCATGGGCTCCAGGTGTCCCTGCGCGTGACCCAGCAGCACAGGTCCGGGCAGGGTGTGTCCCTCTGGCCGATCATGGGCTCCAGGTGTCCCTGCGCGTGACCCAGCAGCACAGGTCGGGCGTGTCTCTCTAGCCAATCATGGGCTCCAGGTGTCCCTGCGCGTGACCCAGCAGCACAGGTCGGGCAGGAAGTGTCCCTCTAGCCAATCATGAGCTCCAGGTGTCCCTGCGCGTGACCCAGCAGCGCAGGGAGGGTCCCTCTATCCAATCACGAGCTCCAGGTGTCCATGCACGTGACCCAGCAGCACAGATCCGGGCAGGGAGTGTCCCTCTATCCAATCATGGGCTCCAGGTGTCCCTGCACGTGACCCAGCAGCACAGGTCGGGCAGGGAGTGTCCCTCTATCCAATCATGGGCTCCAGGTGTCCCTGCGCATGACCCAGCAGCACAAGTCCGGGCAGGGTGTCTCTTCATCCAATCATGGGCTCCAGTGTCCCTGCACGTGACCCAGCAGCACAGGTCGGGCAGGGTGGGTCCCTCTATCCAATCATGGGCTCCAGGAGTTCCTGCGCGTGACCCAGCAGCACAGGTGGGTACAGAGGGCCCTGTAGCCATATAAACAAACGGCTCCATTCCATTCCACTTGTGGAAAGCCCGATTAACACCAGTCCTGCCACCCTGCCGTCTGCTGTAAGGCCTGCTCCAAAATCACTTACAAGATACCTCTAAGATGACCTGCTGCTTGTAAAGAGAAACACAACATGATACCCCTGGGTATATCCAGCTCGCCGATGGGTTACCTACTCTCACATGAGTGGACCCAGTCTACACTAATACTCTCGCTTACTCCTTCCATACTAGCTGCCTCCTGATAACACCTGGTGGTTGCAATGTCTGGTGTCAGCTGCATGAGATCTAAAGCACTGACTGCGCCCCCCGCACTTGATGTCCTCTCTGCACACCTGACTACTCACCTTCGTGAAGTCACAATATGCATCATCTGTCCAGAACTCACATCAGTGAAACATGGAAACATAACAAAGGTTGTGATATGCAGCCAATAGCGTATGTGTGGTGTCTCCACAGAGAGTAGTGACTCACCACGTGCATGGACGTGTGAGCTTCCTTACCTGTGCTTGGATTCAGGTGGAATTTTCCGTCCCCGTTGCCTGATCTGATCTGGTAGCTCACACGGCCATTCTCGCCCAGGTCTTTATCCTGAGCAATGACGTACAGCACTACAAACCCGGTGGGCTGGTCTTCCATCACACTGACCGCAGTTGGGGAGAGGTAGACGGGCGCGTTGTCATTCTCGTCCGTCACGAAGACCCGCGCGGTCACCGATGATGACTTGCGTTGGGTGATGTTGAGAGCCTGATCTGTGGCCCGTACCACCAGCAGAAAGGAGGAGGTGTCTTCACGGTCCAGAGCCTTGGCCACACTGAGGATGCCCGTGCGGGCATTGAGCTGAAAGTGCCCATCCAGAGGCGACTGCTGCACAAGGGTGTAGAACACCTCACTGTTGGGGCCCGCCCCGTCTTTATCCAGAGCCTGGAAGGTGAAAATGGAGGCGCCGACCTCAGCATCCTCAGACACCACCACGGTGACTGGGTCCTCGAGGAACTCAGGGCTGTGGTCGTTGCGGTCCTGGATGTTGATGTCCACCACCATCAGATTGCTGACGAGGTAGCCCCTCGAGGCATCTTCTGCGCTTATCTGCAAGGTGTAGTGGGCTCCGGCCTCATAATCCAGTTCTCGAGCCAGGTAGATGTCCCCGGTGGTGCTGTCAACCACAAACATTCCTGCAGAGTCTGTTCCACCCACGATGGTGTAAGTCAACTGGTTGTTGGGGTGCCGGGGTGGGGACTTTGGCGCCACCGAGCCGATGACAGAACCTGGCCGCACCCCTTCGACCGAGTGCAACGTCAGCATGGTGGAGTCTGGCTTCGGCTGCAGTCTGGAGGAGGGCAGCACCTGGGGGAAGATGACCATGGGCTTGGGTTACTCAATGAACACAGCAAATACAGTGGAAAAAAAACATGACGTGTATGAGACCCAGTGCAGAGCACATCCCAGGCACAGGAGAGCTGACTGTATTGCATTAAAAACACTGAACAGATATGTACAAATCTTGCAGATTGTTAATTGTATTAGTAAGAAACAGCTTTGGCACAACTTCTGTCTCCTTCATGCCAATAAAGGAAAATGAATTGAATTAGGAGAAAAGCAGGAGAAAGGGGGCAATAAGAGGGTATGGTGGGGGTGGGAAGGTGGGGAGGGGAACAGCTTGGGAAGGAAAGAGAGAGAAGAAAGGAGTGAGTTAGAGAACTCTTCAGTTAGCAGTTACTTCATTACCATCCCCAGGGCTTGGGCCTGTAGGTCTAGAGAGGCCAGAGTTTAGCTGAGCTGGTCACAGTCAGGTTTTGTAATTGTGGTGTGTGAGTGAACGGAGAAGGGTAAAGGGGGTATGTGAGGTCAGGAAAAGTACCCAGAGTTAGAGAACTCTCCAGTTAGTAGTTCCTTCATTACCATCCCCAGGGCTTGGGCCTGTAGGTCTAGAGAGGCCAGAGTTTAGCTGAGCTGGTCACAGTCAGGTTTTGTAGCTGTGGTGCGCGAGTGAACGGAGAAGGGTAAAGGGGGTATGTGAGGTAAGGAAAAGTACCCAAAGTTAGAGAACTCTCCAGTTAGTAGTTCCTTCATTACCATCCCCAGGGCTTTGGCCTGTAGGTCTACAGAGAGAGACCAGAGTCTAGCTGAGCTGGTGACAGTCAGGTTTTGTAGTTGTGGTGCTTGAGTGAACGGAGAAGGCTAAAGGGGGTATGTGAGGTCAGGAAAAGTACCCAGAGTTAGAGAAATCTCCAGTTAGTAGTTCCTTCATTACCTTCCCCAGGGCTTGGGCCTGTAGGTCTAGAGAGAGAGACCAGAGTCTAGCTGAGCTGGTGACAGTCAGCTTTTGTAGTTGTGGTGCTTGAGTGAACGGAGAAGGGTAAAGGGGGTATGTGAGGTCAGAAAAAGTACCCAAAGTTAGAGAACTCTCCAGTTAGTAGTTCCTTCATTACCATCCCCAGGGCTTGGGCCTGTAGGTCTACAGAGACCAGAGTCTAGCTGAGCTGGTGACAGTCAGGTTTTATAGTTGTGGTGCATGAGTGAACGGAGAAGGGTAAAGGGGGTATGTGAGGTCAGGGAAAGTACCCAGAGTTAGAGAACTCTCCAGAGTTAGCAGTTCCTTCATTACCATCCCCAGGGCTTGGGTGGTAGGTCTACTGAGACCAGAGTTTAGCTGAGCTGGTCACAGTCAGGTTTTGTAGTTGTGGTGCGTAAGTGACTGGAGAAGGGTAAAGGGGGTACGTGAGGTCAGGAAAAGTACCCAGAGGAGGAGGGTATGTGTTCAAGAGGAGAAGAAAAGGTGGAGAGATTATGTGAGAAGGGATTAAGAAACAGACGGAAGAGGAAACTTCGATACAAGAGAGTAGAGAGTAGCAATCAATGAAGAACAGCCTGAAGGAGTGAGGAAGGAAGGAAAGTCTGAGGCGGAAACTACGACAATAACATAAGAAAAGGGTGAGGGGAAGTGGGTTAATGGAGGGAAAGAGAAGAGGAGGAGCAGAAGGAGAAGGGAACAGGCTGACACTATACAAAACCAAAGGGCGGCACAAATAAATGTAAGAGAGCATGCCCCCGGAGGGGCTAAAGAACTTTCCAGAGATCCATCATCAGCTCTGTGAGGGAGAGGGGGTATGAGGAAGGCGTTGAGCCCCCCCCCAACGCCCTGCAAAGGGGGAGGGGGATGTTCTCATCTCATAGCGGAGGAGACAGGCCATAAGTGAGGAATAGGAAATCTGCTGCAGGGTCGCAGGGGGAAGAAGAAGTAAAGGGGCTAGTTACAACTCACACATCTGACACTTCTCTGACTCATGCTGGGTTCAGGAGTCTCCCTCTAGTAACTCACCACCCACCCCTGGTGCAGGATCCAGCAATCTTCCCTCAGAGACTCACCACCTCTTAATATCTGGGTTCAGCATTCTTCAAGTGTGCCTTCACTAACACACAACCCACAAAACAGCCACCCTCAGGTGTCAAGCCTCAAGAATACACGACCTGCCGGTTTCTAGACCTGGCCATTGGTGTGCCCTCACAAACCACCCACTTCCAGGAGTCAGATCTCAAGAATCCACCAACTTGGGGACCAGACACCTGGCCATGGGTGTGCTCTCACAAACCACCCATTCTAAGGAACCAGCCCTAAAGAGTCCACCACCTGCAGCCTCAAGACCTCACCATGGGTCTGCCCCCACAAACCACCCACCCTCAAGAGCCAACTCTCAAGAACCCACCACCTGCAGCCGCAAGACCTCACCATGGGTCTGCCCTCACAAACCACCCACCCTCAGGAGTCAGCCCTCAAGTATCCACCACCTTTAGGGCCCAAGACCTGGCCATGGGTGTGCTCTCACAAACCACCCACGCTAAGGAACCAGCCCTGAAGAATCCACCACCTACAGGGCTCATGACCTGACCTAGGGGTCTGCCCTCACAATCTCCCACCCTCAGGAGTCAGCCATCAAGAATCCAGAATCTGCTGCCTCAAGATCTCACCCATGGGTCTGCCCTCACAAAATACCACCGTCTGAAGCCAGCCCTGAAGAATCCACCGTATGTAGCCTCAAGACCTGACTCATGGGTCTGCCCTCACACACACTCCTCTCTTAGGCCTTCCCTGGGGGACCGTCCACATAGACTGATCAGCTTCGTGTTTCGAAGGACAGGTCCGGGACGGAGTTTGCCCTCCAACATTACCCCATGTCACGTCGTGGCCAAGACCCCGGAGTCTGCTCTCATAAACCAAACACCTCTCATGTGATTGACTTATAGTAAGCACATGGGAATTAAATAAATTAAGTGAAAGATTGGGTAATATGGATCAATCTGAAAGAGCCTTCGGGTTCATCATGAACGGGGCGTCACTGGGAGTTTGATTGCAGAACTGTAGCCAGATGTGCACACACCTTGTAAATAAGATGGAGCCCTCTTTGAGTTTGGCATCTGTGGCACACATCTGTGCTGCCTCTCCTCATATTCCCACAAACATCCCTTCTCTTTTTCTGACCTGATGTGGGCAGGAGGGGATACCCTCAGTCTGAGGGTTCAAGGGGTCTTAAGACTGGCATTGATGCTGGACTCAGGTGGTTCTGGTCATCGGTGGTACCAGCACTCGCCGTACCTGGATGCGGATGAATGCGGATGTGCTTTTGGCCTCTGGCCCCCGGTCGCTGGCCTTGACGGTGAAGGTGTACTCAGCTCTCTCGGACCGGTGGAGCACTGTCGCTGTTCGCAGCTCGCCGGTGTTCGGATTGATTGAGAAACGCTCAGCCCAGGATCCTGGACAATGAGAGGATTGACACAAGGGATGAGGGTCTGTCCACTTCCACCCCTCCCTCCCGTCCAATGGTGAGGGTCTGCCCACTTCCACCTTCCCCACCCCTCCAATGGTGAGGGTCTGCCCACTTCCACCCTCTACCACCCCTCCAATGGTGAGGGTCTGCCCACTTCCACCTTCGCCCACCCCTCCAATAGTGAGGGTCTGCCCACTTCCATCTTCACCCGCCCCTCCAATACTGAGGGTTTGCCCACTTCCACCTTCTCCCACCCCTACAATGGTGAAGGTCTGGCCACTTCCACCCTCTCCCAGCCCTCCATGAGCACATATCTTGCTTGAGTTTTTCCCATACATCCATCTTGCTTCCCCCTGAGGTTCTTCCCAGTTTTCCCTTTACATTCACCTTTTTTCATTCTCTCTACACTTTGCTTCCATTTCCTGCTCTTTCTCCATTCCGCCTTTGCTGTCTTGGACCTAAGACGTTCTGATCCCAAGTTATCTCCCTGTTTCCAATGTTGCATGCCAGTCACATTATGTTATGTTATATTAAGTTGCATAACATACATAACTTGCACGCTTGGCACCAAGACAATGTCCACTTTACATCTGTGTAGATTTCTTGTCCCTTTAATTATCATTCCCTCTAATTGCCAAAGTGCTTCTTCGCAGATGACCCTTGTCTGACTGAGCATCAGTTTTTCCTACCCCCTGGTTTTTCACTGCAGACATTTGTCACACCTCAGAAACCTTTTTTTGCCTTTTCCACATGGTGTTTCTTTCTTGAATCTTTGCCTTAGATTGTCTTGCCCACTGACAGCTTCTCCTTCCTTACCACATGCATGAGGTATAATCTTCCCAAATTGCCAACTCCTGCTTTCAAGTTGCCTCGCTCTTTCAACGCTACTCCTTCCTACAGCGGAAGTCTCCTTTTTGACCCCAAGCCACCTCCTTAATCCTTTCCATATTCCGAATCACCTCATTCAAGTCTGAAGACTTCTTCCCTTCACTTTGAAATGTCCCCCCATATGTATTGCACTGCCCTCTCCGTTGGTCACCCACAATTCCTCCTTGGTCACCCAGCAGAGTCTTTCGTGTTCTTCTAGTGAAGATGTCACCCCCTAAAGTTTGCTTTCCTCCTTTACGATCTTTCTTGTCTAATGGTGATGTCCACCCTCTGCTGACCCTCACATCTGCCCTGTGCATGAATCTGTCCCCAGCCCACCTCGCATCAAGTCTTCAAATCTGAGGCTGGTTGGGCTGGGACCTCTTCAGGTAAAGCCCTCATCCCATGTTCATGAAATCCTCTGCTCACCTATTGATGCCTGCCAGGTCTCTCGCTTCCCTTCTACGTAACTCTCCTAAGCGCCCCTTCTCACTGTCTCTGCGACTTAACATTCCCACCATCTCCACAATGGTGGCTTCTTCAGTACCTGTCAGCGAGTAGAAGATGGTGGCGTTCTCGCCCTCGTCCGGGTCCTTCGCCTGCAGAGAGGCTATGAACGTGCCCGATGGTTTACCTTCCTGCACCTGCAGAGGGAATGTGAGGTTAAAAACAGACTATTGTTAATGGAAAAGTTTATGGGACAGCAGGAAGGTGTAGTTAAAGAATCGTTTTGCGCTTGAGACTGTTCCATTAAACTGCTGCGGTTGAAGAAGCCATCTAGTGGTTGGACTCAGAACGGCACTGTGCTGACTTTAAATATTGAGTCTTGGTGCCAACAGTAGGTGGCGCCACTAGGACTCATGAGCACGCCCACAAGGCTCCATAATATACCCCCATCTTCAGATTCTCTTTTCTGCTGTTGGAATCAAAAGAGGATGCAGGGCCCGGGTGGATAAATGTGGCAAGATGTTGAGAAACATCAGTGGTAATCCTAATGGAGCAGGAGGCTGGCATCCCATGGCAGGGAGCGGCTGAGTATGACACTGTAAGGCAGCCTCACCAAACCACAACTCAGAAGTGGCTAGAGAAGGCTGTCCACTGGGTGGTGAGGAGTATGGGGGGGGGGGGGGGCGTCTGGGGGCCATTTCGCGCAGAAAGGACAGACTCTGCAGCCTCCTCCCTCAGAGATTTATAAATAAGGCTCCAAGTTTTCCATTTTTACTGACTTTTACAGATAAATACAGACAGAACACCATTTATTGTCCAGCCTGTATTTATTTTTAAATATGGATAAATACAGAAAAGAGGTTCTGGGTTGGAAGATTCTCACTATTGTCAGTCATGAGTGTTAGGTCACTAGCTGTGCAGAATGACATGTACGAGAGTTAAACATTTTACAAAAATGTCTAATGCAGGCGTTCTACAATGCAAATGTTTTCAAATGACTTCATTATACTACAAATGGCTAAAACCCACTGGATCTTCAAACCTGAGTAAGCATTTATTGGTTAAATAAAAGTGGAAATATACCCATTGCAGCTTCATTTTTTACACTAAATACAAAATAAATATGGATAAATTCAGATAAAATTAGCAAAAATAAATATAGATGGAAATGTCAAACAAATAGATACCGTACAACCGGGAGCCCTATTTATAAATTATCAAAGCGCCTGCCTTACCCCAAGTCTTGCACACTGTTCCTAACAGCTGCTGGTGCATCAGAGTCTGGACAGGTGGTGCTAAACCTTTCCCGTTCCCCCCTCAGCTCTTCTCACCGCTCCCCCACCTGCACCGTCACACCCGGTTGTGGTACCTGCACAGAGAACTCCCTCCCAGCCAGGGCGTGCAGGAAGGAGGGCGCGTTGTCGTTCTCATCCAGCACAGTGACGTAAATGGTGCCGGTGGTGCTCCGGGGCGGGGTGCCCCCGTCCTGCACCATCACCGGAAGTTGGTAACTCGACTGCTGCTCTCGGTCCAGGCTCCTTCTCACGCTGACGTCACCTGAAAGAGACCAGTGCCGCAGTTTGACACGAGTGCGTCTTCAGTTCCTGCCGTGGGCAGGTCTGGTGTGTAGACAGTTGTGGTGTGTGGCGTGTGCCCGTGAGCCTGACACCCCTGCTGTAAACAAGCGCCCATGGTACCAGCCTGTCTGCAGGTTCCGCCATACAGAGGAGTGGGGTGACATATGCCACCACTAGGCCTCGAGGACATGGACGCGGTGTACTTTTGGCACAAGAAAGAATAATTCTATTGTGAGGTGACATCCATATATGAAACCATCTCGCTGTGTTTAAGGCTCACGTCATGTCAAGGTGATCCTTCCTGCAGGTGGAAACTGGTGTGTCACATCAAAGCAATGAGTTAAAAGATCAACTGTAAACAGGTGGAACCCCACATCTAGATACTACAGCGTCCTTCTGCATACAGGTGAGACTGCACGCCAGACAATCATGGATGCTGTTAGAAACAGGTGTGGCATCACATCACTGAAGCACAGTATCCTTCCCTAAAGAGATACTAGCTCACATCACACCATCAGGGCACCCTTCAGAAAACCGGTGACTTCACACCCCGCTGCGAAGTGGGGCTGGGCCACAAAACCTAGCACACTGACATATCACTGGAGTAGCACCAATATCACTGCAGTAGCACCAATATCACTGCAGTAGCACCATCCCTGGTAAACTGACATATCGCTGGAGTAGCACCATCCCTGGTAAACTGACATATCACTGGAGTAGCGCCATCTCTGGCAAACTGACATATCCCTGCAGTAGCGCCATCTCTGGCAAACTGACATATCACTGGAGTAGCACCATCTCTGGCAAACTGACATATCCCTGCAGTAGCACCATCTCCGGCAAACTGACATATCACTGCAGTAGCACCATCCCTGGTAAACTGACATATCACTGCAGTAGAGCTATCTCTGGCAAACTGACATATCACTGGAGTAGCACCATCTCTGGCAAACTGACATATCCCTGCAGTAGCACCATCTCCGGCAAACTGACATATCACTGCAGTAGCGCCATCTCCGGCAAACTGACATATCACTGCAGTAGCACCATCTCTGGTAAACTGACATATCACTGCAGTAGCACCATCTCCAGCACACTGACATATCACTGCAGTAGCACCATCTCCGGCACACTGACATATCACTGGAGTAGCACCATCTCTGGTAAACTGAGATATCAATGCAGTAACACCATCTCCAGCACACTGACATATCACTGCAGTAGCGCCATCTCTGGCAAACTGACAAATCACTGCAGTAGGAGCATCTCCGCACACTGACATATCACTGCAGTAGCGCCATCTCCGGCAAACTGACATATCACTGCAGTAGCACCATCTCTGGTAAACTGACATATCACTGCAGTAGCACCATCTCCAGCACACTGACATATCACTGCAGTAGCACCATCTCCAGCACACTGACATATCACTGCAGTAGCACCATCTCCGGCACACTGACATATCACTGGAGTAGCACCATCTCTGGTAAACTGAGATATCACTGGAGTAGCAGCATCTCCAGCACACTGACATATCACTGCAGTAGCGCCATCTCCGGCAAACTGACATATCAGTGCGGTAGCACCATCTCTGGTAAACTGGCATATTACTGCAGTAGCGCCATATCTGGCACACTGACATATCACTGCAGTAGCACCATCTCCGGCATACTGACATATCCCTGCAGTAGCACCATATCTGGCACACTGACATATCACTGCAGTAGCACCATCTCCGGCAAACTGACATGTCCCTGCAGTAGCACCATCTCTGGCAAACTGACATATCACTGGAGTAGCACCATCTCTGGCACACTAACATATCACTGCAGTAGCACCATCTCCGGCAAACTGACATATCCCTGCAGTAGCGCCATCTCCGGCAAACTGACATATCACTGGAGTAGCACCATCTCTGGTAAACTGAGATATCACTGCAGTAGCACCATCTCTGGTAAACTGACATATCACTGCAGTAGCACCATCTCCAGCACACTGACATATCACTGCAGTAGCGCCATCTCCGGCAAACTGACATATCACTGCAGTAGCACCATCTCCAGCACACTGACATATCACTGCAGTAGCGCCATCTCCGGCAAACTGACATATCACTGCGGTAGCACCATCTCTGGTAAACTGGCATATTACTGCAGTAGTACCATCTCTGGCAAACTGACATATCACTGCAGTAGCACCATCTCTGGCAAACTGACATATCACTGCAGTAGCACCATCTCTGGCACACTGACATATCACTGCAGTAGCACCATCTGTGGCACACTGACATATCACTGCAGTAGCACCATCTCTGGCACACTGACATATCACTGCAGTAGCACCATCTCTGGCACACTGACATATCACTGCAGTAGCACCATCTCTGGCACACTGACATATCATTGCAGTAGTACCATCTCCGGCACACTGACATATCACTGAAGTAGCACCATCTCTGGCACACTGACATATCACTGGAGTAGCACTATCTCAGGCAAACTGACATATCACTGGAGAAGCACCATCTCTGGCACACTGACATAACACTGGAGTAGCACCATCTCTGGCAAACTGACATATCACTGCAGTAGCGCCATCTCCGGCAAACTGACATATCACTGCGGTAGCACTCATCTCTGGCAAACTGACATATCACTGCAGTAGCACCATCTCTGGCAAACTGACATATCACTGCAGTAGCACCATCTCTGGCAAACTGACATATCACTGGAGTAGCACCATCTCTGGCAAACTGACATATCACTGCAGTAGCACCATCTCTGGAAAACTGACATATCACTGGAGTAGCACCATCTCCGGCAAACTGACTTACCACTGCAGTAGCACCATCTCTGGCAAACTGACATATCACTGCAGTAGCACCATCTCCAGCACACTGACATATCACTGCAGTAGCACCATCCCTGGTACACTGACATATCACTGGAGTAGCACCATCTCTAGTAAACTGGCATATCACTGCAGTAGCACCAATATCACTGCAGTAGCACCAATATCACTGCAGTAGCACCATCCCTGGTACACTGACATATCACTGGAGTAGCACCATCTCTGGTAAACTGGCATATCACTGCAGTAGCACCAATATCACTGCAGTAGCACCATCCCTGGTAAACTGGCATATCACTGCAGTAGCACCATCTCTAGTAAACTGACATATCACTGCAGTAGCACCATCTCTGGCAAACTGACATATCACTGCAGTAGCACCATCTCTAGTAAACTGACATATCACTGCAGTAGTACCATCTCTAGCACACTGACATATCACTGCAGTAGCACCATCCCTGGTACACTGACATATCACTGGAGTAGCACCATCTCTGGTAAACTGGCATATCACTGCAGTAGCACCATCTCTGGTAAACTGGCATATCACTGCAGTAGCACCATCTCTGGCAAACTGACATATCACTGCAGTAGCACCATCTCCGGCACACTGACATATCACTGGAGTAGCACCATCTCCGGCAAACTGACATATCACTGCAGTAGCACCATCTCTGGCACACTGACATATCACTGCAGTAGCACCATCTCTGGCAAACTGACATATCACTGGAGTAGCACCATCTCCGGTAAACTGACATATCACTGCAGTAGCACCATCTCTGGCACACTGACATATCACTGGAGTAGCATCATCTCAGGCAAACTGACATATCACTGGAGAAGCACCATCTCTGGCACACTGACATAACACTGGAGTAGCACCATCTCTGGCAAACTGACATATCACTGCAGTAGCGCCATCTCCGGCAAACTGACATATCACTGCGGTAGCACCATCTCTGGCAAACTGACATATCACTGCAGTAGCACCATCTCTGGCAAACTGACATATCACTGCAGTAGCACCATCTCTGGCAAACTGACATATCACTGGAGTAGCACCATCTCTGGCAAACTGACATATCACTGCAGTAGCACCATCTCTGGAAAACTGACATATCACTGGAGTAGCACCATCTCCGGCAAACTGACTTACCACTGCAGTAGCACCATCTCTGATACACTGACATATCACTGGAGTAGCACCAATATCACTGCAGTAGCACCAATATCACTGCAGTAGCACCAATATCACTACAGTAGCACCATCCCTGGTACACTGACATATCACTGGAATAGCACCATCTCTGGTAAACTGGCATATCACTGCAGTAGCACCAATATCACTGCAGTAGCACCATCCCTGGTAAACTGGCATATCACTGCAGTAGCACCATCTCTAGTAAACTGACATATCACTGCAGTAGCACCATCTCTAGCACACTGACATATCACTGCAGTAGCACCATCTCTGGCAAACTGACATATCACTGCAGTAGCACCATCTCTGGCAAACTGACATACCACTGCAGTAGCACCATCTCTGGTACACTGACATATCACTGGAGTAGCACCATCTCTGGCAAACTGACATATCACTGCAGTAGCACCATCTCTAGTAAACTGACATATCACTGCAGTAGCACCATCTCTAGCACACTGACATATCACTGCAGTAGCACCATCTCTGGTAAACTGGCATATCACTGCAGTAGCACCATCTCTGGCACACTGACATATCACTGCAGTAGCACCATCTCTGGCAAACTGACATATCACTGCAGTAGCACCATCTCTGGCAAACTGACATATCACTGGAGTAGCACCATCTCTGGCAAACTGACATATCACTGCAGTAGCACCATCTCTGGCACACTGACATATCACTGCAGTAGCACCATCTCTGGCACACTGCCATATCACTGCAGTAGTACCATGCCCAGTAAACTGATGTATGAGTTGACATAATAATGCAGTAGCATTATGTGTGGTAATAACATATCACGCCAGATGTAGACGTACGATTTCTGGTGAGTTGATATATTCCTGCAGTAACATGATCTCTGGTGACGCATCAGTGCAGTAGCATGATGTGTGACGCATTGACATATTACTGCAGTAACATGATCTCTGGTGACTCATCAGTGCAGTAGCATGATGTCTGACGCGTTGACATGCTACTGCAGTAACGTGATCTCTGGTGACACACTTGTGCAGTAGCATGATGTCTGATGCGTTGACATGCTACTGCAGTAACGTGATCTCTGGTGACGCATCAGTGCAGTAGCATGATATCTGACGCGTTGACATGTTTCTGCAGTAACATGATCTCTGGTGACGCATCAGTGCTGTAGGATGATGTCTGACGCCTTGACATGTTATTGCAGTAACGTGATCTCTGGTGACCTATGACGGCAGTAGCATGATGTCTGATGCGTTGACATGCTACTGCAGTAACGTGATCTCTGGTGACGCATCAGTGCAGTAGCATGATATCTGACGCGTTGAGTAAGACCTCCGACCCTCGGTCTAGGTCCACTCTCTCCCCGCAGCTCCACTGTGCCGTCTCTTGCCTCCAGACCCCGACCTCCTCCTTGGGAGGTTCGAGGCTGCTGCCCGCTCCTGCGCCTGCTGCCCGCTCCAACTGGGACCAGACTGCCTGCAACCACCGTAACCTTTCTCAGCCGTTTTTTTCTTAATTTTTCCCTGTTGTGCCACTGTTATTGTGCCCATCTGTGTCTTGCTCTAATTCCACCACAGTTTTTATTTTCTCGTGCCTGTCTGTTCCTTTTGCCTTTTGCCGCTGCTGCCCCTGCGGCCCCTCCCCACCGGAATTCCCCCGCTCCCGCCTCCCAGCCTCTCCTCCCTCCCACCTCCCCTACTTAATGGCGGCCACTGAACGGTTGCGCAGCGGACGCGCGCAGCGGACGCGCCGCCAATGGCAAGCCCGTCTGCGCCCGTCCGTGACCCGACCGCGGCCAGCGCCAGGAACTCTGGACCTCCCACTACCCATCACTACGACACCACCACCCTCCCTCGCACTCAACCCTGGAAGACTTAGAGAATGCCAACAGGCCTCGCCGAACACGACCCACGGCCAGTTCTCCTGCCTCCACTGCCGCCAGACCCTCACCGCCACTCCGGCCTCCAACACCGCCGACGCCAGCACCGGGGACACCCTAAAATGCATCCTCCTCAACGTACGCTCCGTACACAAACACGCCATGGAAATCTGGAACCTACTCAACTCTCTCTCGCCCGACATCGCCTTCTTCACAGAGACCTGGACAAACGCATCCTCCGCCGCTGACATCAGCACCGCCATCCCAGACGGATACAAGATCCAGAGGAAAGACCGCCCCAACCACTCAGGAGGGGGCCTTGCCATCCCCCACAAGAGCACCCTCCGCCTCACCACCTCCAGCGAAACCTTCCCCTCGCCGAACACCTGCACTTCCAGATCCAGACCACCCCCAAAGCCACACTCCGAGGAACCCTCATCTACAGACCCATCGGCCCCCGAACAGCCTTCGCCACCACCATCACCGACTTAATCGCACCCCACGCCATCGCCTCAGCTAACTACATACTCATTGGAGACCTGAACTTCCACCTCGACAACCCCAGCGACCCCAACTCCACTATCCTTCGTGACAACCTCGCCAGCATTGGACTTAAACAACTCATCAACACACCGACCCACAGAGCAGGACACACCCTCGAGCCCATCTTCGCGGCAGGAAACAGCGTCCAATTCAGCCACACAACGCAGCCGCCATAGACCGACCACCACTGCGTACACTTCGCCATCAACAAAACCAAGGCACCCAAACCAGCCCCACGCCCACCTCGAAGGAACTGGAGCAAGGTTACCGATGAGCAACTTAACTCCACCCTCACCCGAGACAACCACACCTGGGCACCCGACGCAAATGACGCAAACAACGCAGCCAGAGAACTCCACACCTGGATCTTCAACTGCGCAGACGAGCTCGCCCCGCTACGCAACCCCGACAGACAACGCCCCAGGAAAGCCGCCTGGTTCACCACCGCTCTCCAAAAAGCCAGACGCACCTGCAGATGCCTGGAGAAGAACTGGAGAAACACCAAGACAACCGAAAACCACACCACCTACAAGGACGCCTTGACGGACTACCATAACCAGATCAGAGCAACCAAGAGGAACTTCATCCACAACAAAATCCTTGCCAACTCCACCAACTCCAAGGAACTTTTCAGTGTCATTCAGGAATTCACCAACCCACGCAGCGAAGCCACAGACATCACACCATCCCAAGACCTCTGTGACAAGCTTGGAACCTATTTCCACCTCAAGATCAAAAACCTCTATGACAACTTCATCGACCATTCACCAGGTGCCACAGACGGCCCCCCGCCCCCCAGAAACACCAGCCAGCCCACCATCTCCAACTGGACACCGATCACGGCCGAAGACACCGCCTCGACCATGAAAAGCATCCACTCGGGGGCCCCCACCAACCCCCGCCCCTCACATCTACCACAGAGCTGCGGCCGCCATCGCACCCGAACTACAACGCACCATCAACACCACCTTCAAAACAGGCACCTTCCCAGACGACTGGAAGCGCGCAGACGTCAGACCCCTGCTCAAGAAGCCCACAGCTGACCCCACCGACCTCAAGAACTATCGGCCCATCTCGCTCCTCCCCTTCGCAGCCAAAGTTGCAGAGAAAACAGTCAACAGGAAACTGACACGATTCATTGAAGAGAACGCTGTCCTCGACCCGTCCCAATCCGGATTCCGAAGCAACCACAGCACAGAGACCGCCCTACTCGCCGCCACAGACGACATCCGCACCCTCCTGGACCAAGGCCACTCCGCAGCCCTCATCCTACTCGACCTATTAGCGGCCTTCGACACCGTCTCCCACCGCACACTAGTCGCCAGACTACACGACGCAGGCATACAAGGAACAGCCCTGGACTGGATCCGATCATTCCTCACCGGAAGAAGCCAAAGGATCAGACTCCCACCCTTCCTCTCCGACCCCACGAAAATCACCTGCGGAGTCCCACAGGGTTCATCACTGAGCCCCACCCTCTTCAACATCTACATGGCCCCCTCGCAGCCATCGTCCGACAACACGGCCTCAACATCATATCCTACGCCGACGACACCCAACTCATCCTCTCCCTCACCAAAGACCCCACCACTGCCAAACTCAACTTCCAGAAAGGAATGCAAGACGTCGCAGTATGGATGACCAACAGCTGCCTGAAGCTCAATGCCGAGAAGACAGAAGTCCTCGTCCTCGGTACCACCCCTTCTGCATGGGACAGCACCTGGTGGCCAACTGCCAATGGAAGCCCACCTACCCCCTCAGACCACGCCAAGAACCTCAGCATCGTACTCGACTCATCACTCACCATGAACCGACAGGTCAACGCCGTCACCTCCAGCTGCTTCAACACCCTCCGCATCCTCCGCAAGACCTTCAAGTGGATCCCCCCTGAGTTAAGGAAGACAGTCACCCACGCACTCATCACTAGCAGACTGGACTATGGAAACGCACTCTACGCCGCCATCAACAAGTCCCTACTCCGCAAATTCCAAACAATACAGAACACCGCCGCCAGACTCGTCCTCGGCATCCCCCGACACAAACACATCAGCCAACACCTACAAAGTCTCCACTGGCTCCCCGTGGAGAAAAGAGTCACTTTCAAAATCCTTACTCACGCCTACAAATGCCTACACAACAATGGACCCAAATACCTCAACGACAGAATCAACTTCCACGTACCCAAAAGAAACCTCCGATCTTCCAACCTCGCACTGGCCGAAACCCCGCGAATCCACAGAGCCAGAGCAGGCGGAAGATCCTTCTCTCACATTGCAGCCAAGACCTGGAACGAGCTACCGGCAGACATCAGACGCGCCCCTCCCTGAACACCTTCAGGAAGACCCTCAAGACCTGGCTCTTCGGCTAAACAGATCTGCGGACCCCCCTCAGCGCCTTGAGACCCTCAAGGGTGAGTAGCGCGCTTACAATTCCCTGATTGATTGATTGATTGACATGTTACTGCAGTAACGTGATCTCTGGTGATGCATCAGCGCGGTGAGTGGGCATGCTACTACTGTCTGGTGAGTTGACAAAGCAGAAGCAGAATTATGTGCCAAGTTCCATGATGATTGGTTGAAAATGTAAGTTGTCACTGGAGGAGATTTGTTACTGAAGTGTTTGCCTCTGTCAGTATCAGTGAGTTTAGGAGATGCCTTGACCCTGACATGCGAGTCTACAGTGGCGAGGCAGCATAGCCTCCCAGGAGGGCCTGCAGGATGACTGCATGGAGGGAGCTTCTCACCTGTCTGCGCATTGATGGAGAAGTTGGGGTCATGCTGCAGAAGACGGTAGGTTAACCTGCTGTTTGGCCCAGAGTCCCTGTCCGTGGCCATGACTCTTCCAACTGGAGTCCCTCCAGGCTGGTTCTCGGTGATGGTGAAAAAGTACCTCTCCTCGCTAAGCTTGGGCACATTGTCATTCTCGTCGGTGATGGACACCCTCACCGTGGTGGTGCCCGTCTTCTTTTGGTCATTTCCACCGCTCGAGGCCAGCACTGTCAGTACGTAGAGGTCTTTGGTCTCCCGGTCCAGGGTGCTTTTAACAAAGAGCCATCCTGTCTCCGGCACAATGCCAAAGCTTGCCGAGTCACCATCAGAGCGGAGATGGTAGGTGACCTGGGAAGCACCATTGTCCTGAGACAAGGCTCGAACTTGCAGAAAGCGTGAATTCACAGGCGTCCCTTCCTTCACCTCAACGCGGTACGTGAGTGTGTCGAAGATTGGCCCGTTGTCATTTTCTGCTTGCACATGCACGAAGAGTGTGAATGTTGAGCTCAGCTGGGGCACACCACTGTCCTTGGTTAAGATCTTCAGGTCGTAGCGGGAGCTCGTGTCATACTGCAGGGACCCAATCAGTCGGATTCGCCCTGAGGTCCGGTCAATGCTAAAGAGGCGCTCCCCACTGGGGACCAGATCAAACTGGATGTGCCCATTTGGGCCACTGTCTTGGTCTTCAGCATGGAGTGTGTAGATGGTAGAGCCAATCTCTGTAGCTTCTGGGACCAGGATGGAATCGGACGGTGTAGCAAAGGATGGTGCATTGTCGTTGACGTCTGAGATGGTGATCTTCACTCTGGTGTTGCTGTAAGCTGGGGGGGTGCCACTGCGGGCCTGGACATCTAGCATTATGGTGGGGTGGGCTTCGTGGTCCAGTGGGATGTTGGTGCGAATCTGCCCAGAGCTGGAGTCCATGACAAAGTACCCAGTAGGGTCACCAGACGAGATGGAGTAAAAGATGTCCTCAGTGTGACCTGTGAGGAAAGACAGAGATAGAACATATGAAAAGAGATTGCAAAGCTTTAAAATCTATACCCTTAATGGAGAATTCACTGTTAAAGTGGAAAGTCTCACTTTAGAGGAACATCAAACCCTACACAATCTCTTGATGGACTCCGTTGTCAAGTACAAGGGGGTTGAATGGTATCACTCACCCAAGACTTTGTTCTAGAAACAAAGCCAGGTCCACACACCAAGCTGTGAGGAGGTGAAACCATCCTCACAACCTCACAAGAGTCTCTGCATGCCTGCACCTTCTAGCAGAGGGACTTATAAACGGAAACCCAGGACGATGTAAACGTCAGGATACCTGACGGATGCTCAACCATAGTCACAAGATGGCACTCTAGCTGTGAACGACTGCACTTTCTGGTAAACCAGGCTTGGTGTACAGGTCTCTAATGGTAATAAAGTGTGAGTGGGCTATGAGGAACTCTGTGTGAAGAAACTGTAAAGGATCAGGTACTATGTAGAAAGGAACCAGAGCACTGGCTGGGGGGAAGAGAGTGACAGCTCTGGTGAGAGGAATGAGTGCCGTCACATACTCTGGAGAACAGAATCAGAGCACTGGCAGAGGGGAAGAGAGTAAGACCTCTGGTGAGAGGATTAAATCTGCTGGCACGGAAAGTAAAAGAGCTGCGGGCATGGATCAGGAGCTAGCTGTGTGGCATGGACCAGACAGCTGACTATTGGGTTAGTGTTGAGAGTACTGACTCCGGTGCATGGATCAGAGAGCTGGCTGTGGGGTTAGGGTTGAGAGAGCTGGCTGAGGGACATAGATCAGTGTGCTGGCTGTGGGGTTAGGGTTGAGAGTACTGACTCTGGTGCAGGGATCAGAGAGCTGGCTGAGGGACTTAGATCAGAGAGCTGACTGTGGGGATAGGGTTGAGAGAGCTGGCTGAGGGGCATGGACCAGAGAACTGGCTGTGGGGTTAGGGTTGAGAGAGCTGGCTGAGGGACATAGATCAGTGTGCTGGCTGTGGGGCTAGGGTTGAGGGAGCTGGCTGTAGGCTATGGATCAGAGAGCTGGCTGTGAGGTTGAGAGACTTGGCTGTAGGGTTAGGAGTGAGAGAGTTTGTAGTGGGACATGGATCGGAGAGCTGGCTGTGGGGCTAGGGTTGAGAGAGCTGTAAGTGGTGCATGGATCAGAGACCTGGCTGTGGGGTTATGGTTGAAAGAGCTGGTTGTGGTGCATGAATCAGAGAGCTGGCTGTGGGGTTAGGGTTGAGAGAGCTGTAAGTGGTTCATGGATCAGAGACCTGGAAGTGGGGTTAGGGTTGTAAGAGCTGGCTGTGGTGCATGGATCAGAGAGCTGGCTGTGGGGTTAGGGCTGAGAGAGCTGGCTGTGGTGCATGGATCAGAGACCTGGCTGTGAGGTTAGGATTGAGAGAGCTAGCTGTGGGGCATGGATCAGAGATCTAGCTGTGGTGCATGGATCAGAGAGCCGGCTGTGGGGTTATGGTTGAGAGAGCTGGCTGTAGTGCATGGATCAGAGACCAGGCTGTGGGGTTAGGTTTAAGAGAGCTGGCTGTGGTGCATGGATCAGAGAGCCGGCTGTGGGGTTATGGTTGAGAGAGCTGGCTGTGGTGCATGGATCAGAGACCAGGCTGTGGGGTTAGGTTTAAGAGAGCTGGCTGTGGTGCATGGATCAGAGAGCCGGCTGTGGGGTTATGGTTGAGAGAGCTGGTGGTGGGGCATGGATCAGAGACCTGGCTGTGGAGTTAGGGTTGAGAGAGCTCGTAGTGGGCCATGAATCAGAGACCTGGCTGTGGGGTTAGGGTTGAGAGAGCTGACTGAGGGGCATGGATCAGAGAGCTGGCTGTGGGGTAAGGGTTGAGAGAGCTGGTTGTGGTGCATGGATCAGAGACCTGGCTGTGGGGTTAGGGTTGAGAGAGCTGGCTGTGGTGCATGGATCAGAGACCTGGCTGTGGGGTTAGGGTTGAGAGAGCTGGCTGTGGGGCATGGATCAGAGACCTGGCTGTGGGGTTAGGATTGAGAGAGCTGGCTGTGGGGCATGGATCAGAGACCTGGATGTGGGGTTAGTATTGAGAGAGCTGGCTGTGGGGCATGGATCAGAGATCTGGCTGTGGTGCATGGATCAGAGAGCCTGCTGTGGGGTTATGGTTGAGAGAGCTGGCTGTGGTGCTTGGTTGAGAGAGCTGGCTGTGGTGCATGGATCAGAGACCTGGCTGTGGGGTTATGGTTGAGAGAGCGGGCTGTGGTGCATGGATCAGAGACCTGGCTGTGGGGTTAGGGTTGAGAGAGCTGGCTGTGGTGCATGGATCAGAGACCTGGCTGTGGGGTTAGGATTGAGAGAGCGGGATGTGGTGCATGGATCAGAGAGGGGGCTGTGGGGTTAGGGTTGAGAGAGCTGGTAGTGCGGCATGGATCAGAGAGCAGGTTGTGGGGTTAGGGTTGAGAGAGCTGGCTGTGGAGCAAGGATCAGAGACCTGGCTGTGGGGTTAGGTTTGAGGGAGCTGGCTGTGGTGCATGGGTCAGAGAGCTGGCTGTGGGGTTAGAGTTGAGAGAGCTGGCTGTGGTACATAGATCAGAGATCTTGCTGTGGGGTTAGGGTTGTAAGAGCTGGCTGTGGGGTTAGAGTTGAGAGAGCTTGCTGTGGTGCATGGATCAGAGATATGGCTGTGGGGTTAAGGTTGTAAGAGCTGGCTGTGGGGTTAGAGTTGAGAGAGCTGGCTGTGGTGCATGGATCAGAGATCTGGCTGTGGGGTTAGAGTTGAGAGAGCTGGTGGTGGGGTATGGATCAGAGACCTGGCTGTGGGGTTAGGGTTGAGAGAGCTGGTAGTGGGCCATGGATCAGAGACCTGGCTGTGGGGTTAGGGTTGAGAGAGCTGACTGAGGGGCATGGATCAGAGAGCTGGCTGTGGGGTAAGGGTTGAGAGAGCTGGTTGTGGTGCATGGATCAGAGACCTGGCTGTGGGGTTAGGGTTGAGAGAGCTGGCTGTGGGGTAAGGGTTGAGAGAGCTGGTTGTGGTGCATGGATCAGAGACCTGGCTGTGGGGTTAGGGTTGAGAGAGCTGGCTGTTGTGCATGGATCAGAGACCTGGCTGTGGGGTTAGGGTTGAGAGAGCTGGCTGTGGGGCATGGATCAGAGACCTGGCTGTGGGGTTAGGATTGAGAGAGCTGGCTGTGGGGCATGGATAAGAGACCTGGCTGTGGGGTTAGGATTGAGAGAGCTGGCTGTGGGGCATGAATCAGAGATCTGGCTGTGGTGCATGGATCAGAGAGCCTGCTGTGGGGTTATGGTTGAGAGAGCTGGCTGTGGTGCATGGATCAGAGACCTGGTTGTGGGGTTAGGGTTGAGAGAGCGGGCTGTGGTGCATGGATCAGAGACCTAGCTGTGGGGTTAGGGTTGAGAGAGTTGGCTGTGGTGCATGGATCAGAGACCTGGCTGTGGGGTTAGGATTGAGAGAGCGGGCTGTGGTGCATGGATCAGAGAGGGGGCTGTGGGGTTAGGGTTGAGAGAGCTGGTAGTGTGGCATGGATCAGAGAGCGGATTGTGGGGTTAGGATTGAGAGAGCTGGCTGTGGAGCATGGATCAGAGACCTGGCTGTGGAGTTAGGTTTGAGAGAGCTGGCTGTGGTGCATGGGTCATAGAGCTGGCTGTGGTGCATGGGTCAGAGAGCCGGCTGTGGGATTAGAGTTTAGAGAGCTGGCTGTGGTGCATGGGTCAGAGAGCCGGCTGTGGGATTAGAGTTGAGAGAGCTGGCTGTGGTGCATGGATCAGAGATCTGGCTGTGGGGTTAGGGTTGTAAGAGCTGGCTGTAGGGTTAGAGTTGAGAGAGCTGGCTGTGGTGCATGGATGAGAGATCTGGCTGTGGGGTTAGGGTTGTAAGGGCTGGCTGTGGGGTTAGGGTTGTAAGGGCTGGCTGTGGTGCATGGCTCAGAGATCTGGCTGTGGGGTTAGGGTTGAGAGAGTTGGCTGTGGTGCATGGATCCGAGATCTGGCTGTGGGGTTAGGGTTGTAAGAGCTGGCTGTGGGGTTAGGGTTGAGAGAGCAGGCTGTGGTGCATGGATCAGAGAGGGTGTTGTGGGGTTAGGGTTGAGAGAGCTGGTAGTGCGGCATGGATCAGAGAGTGGGCTGTGGGGTTAGGGTTGAGAGAGCTGTCTTTGGTGCATGGATCAGAGACCTGGCTGTGGGGTTAGGTTTGAGAGAGCTGGCTGTGGTACATGGGTCAGAGAGCTGGCTGTGGGGTTAGAGTTGAGAGAGCTGGCTGTGGTGCATGGATCAGAGATCTGGCTGTGGGGTTAGGGTTGTAAGAGCTGGCTGTGGGGTTAGAGTTGAGAGAGCTGGCTGTGGTGCATGGATCAGAGATCTGGCTGTGGGGTTAGGTTGTAAGAGCTGGCTGTGGGGTTAGAGTTGAGAGAGCTGGCTGTGGTGCATGGATCAGAGATCTGGCTGTGGGGTTAGGGTTGTAAGGGATGGCTGTGGGGTTAGGATTGTAAGGGCTTGCTGTGGTGCATGGCTCAGAGATCTGGCTGTGGGGTTAGGGTTGAGAGAGTTGGCTGTGGTGCATGGATCGGAGAGCTGGCTGTGGGGTTAGGGTTGTAAGAGCTGGCTGTGGGGTTAGAGTTGAGAGAGCTGGCTGTGGTGCATGGCTCAGACATCTGGCTGTGGGGTTAGGGTTGAGAGAGCTGGCTGTGGTGCATAGATCAGAGAGCTGGCTGTGGGGTTAGGGTTGAGTGGGCTGGTAGTGGGCATAGTTAAGAGGGCTAGTCTTGGGCATGCTTAAGAGAGCTGTCTTTTGGGCTTGGTGTAAGAGAGCTGTCAGTGGGACATGGTTTAAGAGAGCTATCTCAGAGGCCTGGGTTATGAGAGCTGTCTGCCTGTGAGTGTGGGTTAAGACAGAGTTAGCTCTGGGGTATGGATAGAGAGCTGTCTGTAGGGTGTGGGTTTAGACAGTTGGCCCTTGCTATTCATGAAGAGAGCTAACTGTGGTGTGAGAAGGAAGAGGGTGAGGAAAGCTAAGTGGTATTTTTAAGGAAACTGTCTGTGGGAGTATGCTTAAGAGGGCTGACTTTTGGATGTGGTTAAGAAAGTTGTTTGTAGGGTGTGGCTTAGAAGAACTGTTCCTATGGATAATAGATTTTAAATCTTGACATGATTTCACACAGACCCGAGACTGAACACATTTATTTTAACTCGTAACACTCTTTCCACTTTAATGGAAACTGTCGTCCCCCTAAAGATTTACTTTCTGAAAGAAATGTTATTTTTTGCCAGCAGAGGTGTGATGGGTCTGGATTGGGTAATGCATGTGTGTGAGTACTGGTTTGTGTGTGAGTACTGGTTTGTGTGTGAGCACTGGTTTGTATGTGAGTACTGGTTTGTATGTGAGTACTGGTTTGTATGTGAGTACTGGTTTGTGTGTGAGTACTGGTTTGTATGTGAGTACTGGTTTGTATGTGAGTACTGGTTTGTATGTGAGTACTGGTTTGTATGTGAGTACTGGTTTGTATGTGAGTACTGGTTGTGTATTCTAGTTGCAATACCAGACCAAGCCTTGACTCTGTTTCATAAACACAGTGCTGCTAGTAAAGGAGGTGTGCAAAGCTGCATCTTTTTTTCTTGAGCATTTCAAGAAATGATGCTTTCGTCATCAGTCAACACTGCTCTATTTTAGGAAAGAGTTGAAGAAGCCCCTCTTTAAAGAACACTACATCACAATGCATTAACCGTCCACAACCCAGAGTCGTCTCCTCTTACTCTCTGACTTGAAGCTTCCCTGTGACCATGGACAGGGCTCTGCTAGGGTCACATTATAGAAATAACATATACATATAGATGGGGTTCACCGGCATCCAGTGTCAATTTTTTCACCTGAAAGTGCAGTTCAGGTACAAAAGTGCAACAATCTACTGACAGGACACTGGTTTGAGCAGAAACTGTCTCTCGGGGAGTTTTGTCCCCCTAGTACTGACCTCTTTAATTTCAAGAGGGCTGTGTTTTGTTCCTATCTGTTAATGCTTTGTACGGTTTCCAAACTTTGACCATACACCAGTCCTCCGGGGAGTGTATGATGAATAGGTCGTACAAGTAAGTGCCATGGTCGGTCATCTTTAAAAGGATGGTGGATTGCCTCTTAGTACTGATCTGGTTGACCCTGTTGCCCGCAAGTTGTATTTATTGCAGCTATGTGTAGCACACAGTGTGAGGAGGTATTAAGCGAACATTAGTGTTACCTGGGGGGTTGTGCGCCCAGACAGTGCCCACACTTGAACCTCTCCTGATGTCCTCGGGCACAGTGAAGAAGTACTGCGGCTGCTCGAAGAATGGTGGTGAGACGGATCCTGGAACAATGCTGATGTTGACGCGGGCGTTGACCAGTGCAGACAGGCCACCTCCATCCTGGGCACTGACCACCAGCTGGATGAGGGAGTTAGCTTTACCGTTCAATGCCCAAGACAAGGAAATAACACCTGGAGCAAGAGAGACAGAACATCAGGCAAGAACACAACTATGGGAAGACCAAACCCATCAATGAGACAGTCACTGGAGACCAAGCTAACACCCATTCAAGCCTTGACTGGAGACATAGCAGATGGTTAGAACAAAACTACTGTGACACCAACCTTCGCCATCACTGGAGACCAAGCTTACAGCCTCTCTAGCCTTCCTGGAGGCAGAGCAGAGGTTAGAACAAAACTATGGTAACATCAGCACCAGCATTCTTTGGACACCAATGAGATATAGCCATTGGAGACGAGGCTAACACCCAGTGTAGGGCGGAAGCGTAGGTACTCCCAGGGTTCCAGAGACTCAGTAGTCGCTGGTAGGTATGTGGGGCAGGTTAATTGTGTTGCACTTTGTGCAGTTGCCTTCCTCACCTTTCTTCCCTAAGGAAGGCACAGTGAAACATCAGAGGCTCAAACATACTGGTGTCAGGAGATCGGACTGCACGCTCGGGGCACTGACAAACAGCAGTGTCAGTAAAGCTGACACAACAACAGTCCTGCTGTCTCAGCAGGTCTATCCTCGACTCACACTGCTCTCTTGCGTACAACCAACTAGTGGCTGTACGTTGGACCCAGAGATTGCCTACGTTGAACAGAACGGTGAGAACACTATTCTGTGAGAGGCGCTCATAGAAATGAGCGGTGCGTCTTACATTCTGTGGTGCAGACGCACACCGTTAGTGGTATGGATCTATAATGGGCATATGCTAGTAGTCCACAGGGGAACACAGTCTATGCTGAGGGGTCCTCAGTCCTGGCTCACTCTGCATACATGGCCATTCTACCCTGAAGATGCTCTTCACCACCCCAGCACCATCGGCTGCCTACCCAGTGCGGTCTCACCTGTCTCCTTGTTCAGAGTGAAGAGCGGCGGAGAGTTCCCAGAGATGATGCGGTAGGCCACTCGTCCATTGACACCTTCGTCCTTGTCGTGGGCCGTCATCTTGACCACAGCCGTGCCGGGCATGCTCTGGGTACTGAGGCTCACGGCGTAGTCTACCGGGTAGAATACTGGCCGATTGTCATTGATGTCATCCAAGAACACCTTCACGTAGGCCATGGAGTTAAGTCCACCCTGCAGAGGAATCACACACAGAAGTCAATGACACAATGCTACTCCTGGCTTGTGCAGGTGCCAAGACCACTCGAAATAAATGCAATACATCCCCAAGTGCATGGCATCTTGTCACGGTTACATCCAGGTCCCTTTAGGTTTTTAGGTCTGGCTTGACAGTGCAGCTGTTGGCACGAAATATGGTTTCCAATTCTTTAAAATATACATAAAATGGGCTTTGGTTCCACTTGGAGTATTTCTCTCTCACCTCATGTGATTGGCTGTTTGGTGTATCCTTCCACCACCTATAGAGAGTTTGCATTGCAATACATGAGAGACTATTTTACATTAGAAAAAGTAAATATTTTGGTCAGGAATCAAAATGCAATCCAGAATCATTGGCTTTCCCAATGCCTATTTTATTTGTGGTGAAAACGCTGTACATCTTATAACCTACCCGTACTGTGCATAGTTCCGTAGGAGAACACTAATAAGCAATCATCTGCAATCACCTGATAAATTTTGTGAATATATATTGTAATATCCTCCTCTGTGATTGAATATTAGAAAGGAACCACATCTTTTAAGAAAAGAGCTATGACGCTATGGTGCTAGCTAGGACTGAATATCAATAAAGTGTAGTCAGGCCGAAGACCAAGAAACATGAGGTTCGACCTTAGTCCGCGAGCAGATACTGCTATAGAATGTTAAGATCGTAGTCCAGTAACTCCAAGGTTGTGTTTAGAGCTGTGTTTAAAAGTTGATAGTAAATTAAATGTTTAATAACCACAAACCATGGGGTGATGGTAATGGTAAAGAATGGTAGGATGTAGCCCAAAAAGCACTAGGCTGTGCTGTAAACCATGACTGGATATGGCTAATGAAGTGTGAGATTTAGCACTGAGAACTGTGAGGCTGAGACTGGACGTTGATATAAGACCAAAAAGTAAGAGGTGCCGTAAATAAGGGCAGCATCTTAGCCCAAGTGCAACGAGGAAGGACGACAACGCTGCCTTGCGTCTGTGGTTACGCAACAACATGGATCTCTATGTTATATGACCATTTACTTTTAAGCTGCGACAGTGCTTGTAATTAGAAAAATATAATAAATGGTTACGCGCTATACATCGATCGGTGAAGTTGGTTCAATAGCTCTGATAGGTTCACTTTAAAAAAGGAGGCGTGTTTCAACAAGAGCCCTGAGGTTGTGTGGTTCGCTTTCATTGGTTAAAAATATAGAATGATTGACTCTTAGACTGTGAACTGAGACGTGTTCTTGTTACCTGTGATTTGATATTGACAGTGAATGGTGAATTTTTATTTCACGGTGTATACATTTAAGAAGTTTGCTGCTATTGACTACTAAGACAGACCAGTAACCTCTTAGATGAGGGGCCATGAGGTTGTCTCGTTAGTGGTGATTGGATAACATGAAAGAACAGTAACCTCTTAGATGAGGGGCCATGAGGTTGTCTCGTTAGCTGTGATTGGATAACATGAAAGAACAGTAACCTCTTAGATGAGGGGCCATGAGGTTGTCTCGTTAGCTGTGATTGGATAACATGAAAGAACAGTAACCTCTTAGATGAGGAGCCATGAGGTTGTCTCCTTATCTGTGATTGGCTAACATGAAATAACAGTGTGTTTCTAAGACCTATCCCTTTTAGGTTATGACTATAGCTCTGAAAGAAATTGTAAAGCGTGGTAAGATCTTATAGAATGAACCATGAATTTGTTTCATTAGCTGTGATTGGTTCCCAATAAACAATGTCACTAGTTAACAAGTTTGACGTCTCCGGGAAACTTCTGATGGCGATCAATTGAGTACCATCAGCTGTCTATGGGTAACACCAGGATTGTATGGCACTTGGAAGCTGCAAAACTGCGCTGACAGAAACACACAAAACAAAACAAATAATAATCATTTTAAATGTTATTTTTACTCTTCTTCTTCCTCCTGTTACTCGTATTATTACTACACTAGATGTCATTGGATGAAGGTAACGAACGCAATGTTTCTTTTCTTTTTTCCTCTGGTCTCTCTGATGTCACTGATGACTGCAGATAACAGTAGCATTATTAAAAAAAATAATAAATAAAAAATAAATAAAAGAGGAGTGCATTCTTTGGCTGTGTCGTTGACTCTGATTGAATCAATATACAAGCTGGAAAGAACAAAAGGCTGTGCCCTTCCGTGTGATTGGATAATGCTCGAGTGCAGCCAGAACCAGGAGGAGTGTCGTCAGCGGTGATTGTATAATGATACCCAATGGCAGAGAGCATGATCCTGTACCATTAGCCATGATGGGATAATTATAAGGAATGAAAGTTCTTGGAAGTTGTGCTCTTCTCTGTGAAAGAATGGTCTTCATGTGCAATATATTTCCTGTGATGGTTTGATTAGCCTTTATTGGATAATGACAAAGTGGAGGTTTCGCTGCAGGCAGGAACAATATGTTCATGGCCTTCGATGTGATCAGAGGAAGGACGCATGGCTTTCAGCATCTTCACGCTTGGGAGCCGTAGCGTTCTTCCATCCTCCAGGTGGACCTCATGGCCAGCAGAACGAAGAACTTACTGGACCGATGAGTGTCTTGGTTCATGCAATGGCTGAGTAGATGAATCGCCTGGTGATGCAATATAATCAAGATTGTAAAAAGATATAAAAGCGTCGACCTGCACTACAGCTTCCCTTCTTCGTCGAACCTTAACATGTTTACTTTGCATATGCCAGTTGGCTTATGGTAGCCAAGAATGTTTTTCTCTGGTTCTGCACCAACTGGACCTCAGCTAAGGGAAGAGGCTCAGCTTGACGGCCATATGCTTGAACGCAGATCAAACAAGCATTGGCAAAACCAACAGGTCGCACCTTTGTAATGCGAGTACAGAGCTGTTGGTTTTGCCATTGTTTATCTATAAAGTATAGTTAAAAAAAAGTAAAACAAAATTCCAAAATACTAGAGGAGAAGCAAACACATGTCTTATGGTATCGCAAAACTTTACATTGAATTCAATATTTGCAATCTTTTCGAATGGCATGGTTTATTTTTTAACTACTTTTCACTCAGGAAACTTTGAGCAGAATTTAAAAAGAATAAGGAAGTGTCAGAATATAAAGGGAAATGCTTGCCAAGGCCTAACCCACTCTCTACAGAACTCCCACATTTGGTCCTTGTAGTAACCCAGCGAACGGATTTATGGGTCTCCAGGAGAAGTATCATGCTAAGTACACCTTCTGCCTCAGGTGCCAGCTGAGTGAGTGCAGCAAATGCCCCTTCTCCCAGTCCCATAAAAGCCTTTGTGTGCCAAAGCTAGCTTGTGCTTTCTTGCAGTATGAGGAATGCAGGAGATAAAACAAAAATAACTCTTAAACTCTGTTCTTCTGCCATACCCCAGCAAAAAACAAGCTTGTGCTTTTACAGATAAATGGGGAGGAGTGGCGAGCAACATAGCGCAGGAAGCGGCATTTGAGGGGGAAAGTAGTACACAAGTGAGTGAGCTATAAAACACGTGTACCCTCACAAAGTGCTGAATGAAAAAGGAAAATGCTACTTACTCAGTATGCATCTGTTCTTGGCATGTAGCGCTGTAGAATCTCATGCTTTGCATATGATCGCCATCTAGTGTTGGGTCCAGGTGTTTGCACTTTGTTTTTCTGGAAGAAGTTTTCCCTAGTCACGAGGTAGGGGACTCCTCCCTTAGGTGATAGTGCGCGTGGTCATCGACTCCATCTTCAGATTGTTTTCCGCAGAGGGTGAGAGAATGGAGTAGTAGTAAAGAATAGAGATGTCCATGCGTAAATATGTATAGTAACAAGAGAACTACAGCAGCTACAGGTACCCAGGGAGGTGGGTGGGCGCATGAGATTCTACAGCTCTACATGCCAAGAACAGATGCATACTGGGTAAGTAGCATTTTCCGTTCGAGGCATGTGAGCTGTAGATCACATGCTTTGCATAGACTATACAGCAGTCTCCCCAAAGCGGTGGCTATCCTGTAACTGGTGGAGTTGTCTGGAATAATGCTTTAAGTACTGCTTGGCCCACATTAGCTTGTTGTTTTGCTAACACATCTACACAATAGTGTTTGGTGAATGTGTGTGGTGTAGACCATGTTGCAGCTTTGCAGATATCAGTAATCGGGATATTCCCTAAGAAAGCCACGGTAGCCCCTAATTTGCGAGTGGAATGTGCTCTCGGGGGTACTGTGAGAGTCCTTTTGGCTTTTTGATAACAAATCTGAATACACTTGAAAATCCACCTAGCAATTCCTGATTTGGAGATAGGATTGCCTTTGTGAGGTGGTGCAAAAGCGACAAAGAGTTGTTTGGTTTTACGAAATGATTTTGTTCTTTCAGTGTAATACAATAGAGCTCTCCTGACATCTAAGGTATGTAGAGCTCGTTCTGCAACAGAGTCAGGTTGAGGGAAGAACACGGGTAATTCAACCGACTGATTGATGTGAAATGCAGATACTACCTTAGGTAGGAATTTGGGATTGGTACGAAGAACTACTTTATCTTTGTGTAACTGGAAAAAAGGTTCTTCTATGGTTAATGCCTGTAGTTCACCCACTCTCCTCAATGAAGCAATTGCAATGAGGAAAGTTGTTTTCCAAGTGAGGAACTGTAATTCACATTTGTGCATGGGTTCAAAAGGTGGACCCATTAACCTTGTGAGGACTATGTTAAGATTCCACACTGAGACAGGTGGAAGTCTTGGTGGTATGACTCTTTTTAGTCCTTCCATAAATGCTTTGATTACAGGCACTCTAAATAACGATAAATGTTGCCTATTTTGAAGGTAGGCAGCTATTGCAGTGAGATGCAGTCTGATGGATGTATAGGCCAATGCTGACTGCTGCAAATGTAACAGGTAGCAGAGTATGTTTTGTATGGAGGCATCAAGAGGGTTGATGTTATTGTTATTGCAATAGATAACAAAACGCTTCCATTTGGCTGCGTAGCAGGCCCTTGTGGTAGCCCTTCTGGCATCTCTAATAATGTTCATACAGTCTGGTGGAAGGTTCAGATAACCAAACTCTATGACTTCAGGAGCCAGATCGCGAGGTTCAGTTATTTGGGATCTGGGTGTTTGATTTCTCCATGGCTCTGTGTGAGGAGACTGCGAGTTAAATGTAATTTTTGATGTGGTACCAAAGAGAGCTCCAACAGGGTTGTGAACCAGGGTTGACGTGCCCATGTAGGAGCTACCAGGATTAGTTAGAGAGACGTTTGCCTGAGTTTCCGAACCACTAATGGAATGAGTGGGAGAGGCGGAAAAGCGTAGGCAAATATCCCTGACCAATTCATCCATAGTGCATTGCCTTTGGACAATGGGTGTGGATACCTGGACGCGAAGTTTGGGCATTTTGCGTTCTGGTACGTGGCGAACAGGTCTATGTGAGGGACTCCCCAACGTTGAAAGTATGGAAGGAGGACCTGAGGGTGGAGTTCCCATTCGTGTATTTGCTGTCTCTGCCTGCTGAGGAGATCCGCAATCTGGTTGTTCACTCCTGGGAGGTGTTCCGCTAGGAGATAGGTATTGTGGTGAATAGCCCACCTCCAGATGTCTTGAGCTAAGTGAGACAGCTGGAGAGAGTGTGTCCCCCCCTGTTTCTGTATGTAATACATGGCTGTCATGTTGTCGGTTCGAACCAAGACAGCTTTGCCAGACAGGTGATCTTGAAAGGCTTTGAGAGCTAGAAGGATTGCCATGAGCTCTAAATGATTCATATGGAGCAACCTTTGTTGTTGACTCCATAGGTCCTGCACTGTGTGTTGCTGAAGATGAGCTCCCCAGCCAGTAAGGGACGCGTCCGCTGTTAACACTGTCTGTGGAACCGGGTCTATGAACGACCGTCCTTTTGATCAATTTTGTGTGTTCCACCACTGCAGAGAGCGATGAGTACGGCCGCTTACCAACACTAGATCGGTTAATAGACCTTGAGACTGGTTCCACTGACTGGGGCTAAGCATTCTTGAAGTGGACGCATGTGCAGCCTGGCATGGGGAACGATCATGATGCAAGATGCCATCATTCCCAGCAGTTGCATAAAAACTCGAGCCGGAAGTGATTGATTGGCTTGAAACTAGAGAACTAACGTTTGAATGTTTCAAATTCTGGCAGCGTTGGGAAACGCCAGAGCCCTTTGAGTATCTAAAGTGGCTCCTAGGTAGTTGTGAGTTTTGGCTGGCTGAAGATGGGATTTTAATACATTGACTGTGAACCCCAGTTGGTGAAGTAACTGAATGGTTACGGAGGTGTGTTTGAGGCATTGTTGATACGATGCGGCTTTGATGAGCCAATCGCCCAAGTATGGGAAGACGTGGATGCTTTGTCTTCTGAGATGAGCAGCTACTACCGCCAGACATTTTGTGAAGACTCTGAGGGCAGTGGTGACTCCGAATGGGAGTACTTTGAATTGGTAATGTTGACCTGCTACCACAAACCTGAGAAATTTGCGATGAGCAGGTTGGATTGGAATGTGAAAGTAGGCGTCCTTTAGGTCTAGAGTAGACAGAAAGTCGCCTTTTTGCAAAAGTGGTAGTACCTGTTGAAGTGTTACCATGTGGAAATGGTCTGACTGTATGTAAAAATTTAGTTCTCCGAGATCCAATATTGGTCTGAGAGAGCCGTCCTTTTTGGGAATTAGGAAGTAAAAGGAGCACACGCCAGACCCCTGGTGTTGTAGTGGTACGGACTCTATTGCTCCTTTTAGCAGTAGTGACTGTACCTCTTGTTTGAGGAGGTGTAGGTGATCCGGTGAAAGTTTGTGTGACTTTGGAGGGATGTTTGGAGGAGTGTTGATGAACTCCTGGCAATAACCAGAATGGATAATTTGTAGAACCCATTTGTCTGTTGTTATTGACTGCCACTTTGGTAGAAATTGTGACAGTCTTCCCCCGACAGGTGTTAAATGGTCGGGGGGGATGTATGGGCAAGTCACTGCTTTGTATTGGAGCGAGAGGTGCATGTGTTGGAGCCTCTACCTCTGCCTTTGCCAATGTTTCCTCTGTAACCCCCTCTGAAGTAATTTTTAGAGCCGGAGGGTTGATTATTGCCCTTGTAAGTGGATGCAGTTTCCGAGGAAGTATTTTTGGACCCTGCCCGATAGAAGGAACGCCGAAAGGAACCACGGCCTTGTGTAGACTGAAGGGCTCCCATTGACTTAGCCACTTCAGTATCTTTCTTCATCTTTTCCAGAAAAGAATCTACTACTGGCCCAAAGAGATGCTCTTTATCAAAGGGTGTGTTTAATATAGAGGTTTGCACCTCAGGTTTGAAACCCGATATGCGCAGCCATGCATGCCTTTGCAAAAGGACACTAGTGTTCACTGCCCTAGCAGATGTGTCAGCAGCATCTAGGGAACACCTGATTTGGTTATTTGAAATTAGTTGTCCCTCACGTATTAAGTCCTGCGCCTTAGTTTTGTGTTCTTGGGGTAGAAATTGCATAAGTTGTTCCATTTCATCCCAATGTGCACGGTCGTATCTTGCTAGTAACGCCTGAGTGTTAGCTATGCGTCAAACGTTAGCTGCCTGAGAGGCTACCCTTTTCCCTGAGGCATCAAGGAGCTTTGATTCCTTATCTGGGGGTGGAGCATCTCCAGTAGTTTGGGAGTTTGCCCTTTTACGTGTGTTGGAGACTACCAATGAGTCTAAGGGTAATTGTCCTTTTATATAAGCCGGATCAGATGGTGCAGGCTTATATTTTTTATCCACCCTAGGGGTAAGGATACGTGCCCTGACAGGATCCTTAAATATGTCATCGACATGCCTGATCATTCCTTTTAGCATGGGTAACATATGTGTAGCTTTTTGTGTACTATTGAGTGTCTCAAAAAGGAAATCCTCTTCAAGGTATTCTTTGTGGAGCTGCACTCCATGATAATTGGCAGCCCTGCTTAGCAACTCAATATAACCCACACTATCGTCTGGTGGAGAGGGTTTAGTAGGATATAGGTCAGGGTCATTGTCTGTGGGCGAGTCAATGTTGTAATCGTCCCAGTCATCTGTAGGTCCTGGTTGACCATCATCATTATCGTCATTGTCCCCATCACCCTGGTTGTCAGGTGTATGTGGTGGTGAGTGCTCAGGTGAAGCTGGTACAGGTATAGACTGAGGAGAATGTGGTGTTGGAAGAGGAGGAGGAAGAGAAGGAGGGGAAGGATTTGTTCCAACAATTCTCTTCTTTAAGGGAATGTGATATTCTTCTTCAATATCAGTTCTCCTTTTTAAAGTCACCTTGGTGGTAATATGTCGTTTTAGGATGTATATGAAGCACTTTTTGTTTCGGGTCCGGTTTGTCGAGCGGATCTTCAAAACTACGCTTTTTTGGTGATTTTGGAGCATCAGTCTGTTTCGGCGCCGAAGTTTTCGGTGCCGACAGCTTAGGGGCTGATGTCTTCGGATCCGAAGTATTTTTCGTGCCGAGTGATGTTTGGAGCCAGTTTTGTGCTTCGATCCCGAAGGCTTTGGCTCGGTGCCGGACTTGGAGTGGGGCTTCTCGGAGCCGGAAGACTTTTTGGACGGCTTCGTGCCGAGCCCGAAGGCTGGGCTTCGGAAGCATTATCTCAGTGCCGACCGGGGCCTGAGGGCGCGGGTTGGTCCGGAGCCTTCTTTTTTGGTTGACTTGGGAGTCGGGCGAAGAGGGAACTGTACTTACAGTACGTTGTCCATGCAGGATGTCCTCATCCTGATCGGAGCCCTCTTCCGAAACGGAGATTGGATCCTGCTCCTCTTCGGCCCAGATAGCATCTCCGGCTTCTTCTTCCGATTCAGGTCCGAAGAGGTCCGGAATGGAGTTCGTACTTTGGCTCTGCATGTCGCGTCGTCGAGCCCGATGGTCGCGAAGCGTTTTCTTGGAACGGAAAGCCTTACACGTGTCGCAGTCCTGTTCTTTGTGTTCTGGCGACAAACACAAGTTGCACACTTTGTGTGAGTCGGTGCGCGGGTATTTCGCGTGGCACCGAGGGCAGTATTTGAAGGGAGTTCGTTCCATCGACTGCGAGTCGAATCGAGGCGGATAGGCCCGACAGCCTACCACGAGCTCTCCGATCGAAAGAGGGTTTTTTCTAAACAAACACGATACGCGAAGAATGTAATACGCGATCAGAAACAATACCGTCGAGGGTGAGTGTTCTACGCGCCGAGAGAAACCGAAGATCGGTGTCGAAACGGAGCGCAGCGAGTAACATCCGAACCCGATGGCGGAAAAAACAATCTGAAGATGGAGTCGATGACCATGCGCACTATCACCTAAGGGAGGAGTCACCTACCTCGTGACTAGGAAGACTTCTTTGAAGAAAAACAAAGTGCAAACATCCGGACCCAACACTAGATGGCGATCTTATGCAAAGCATGTGATCTACAGCTCACATGCCTCGAACAAAGGAGTTCCCTAAATGCGACCAGTGCAAGGATTCAAGTCAGTCAGTCATAATCATTGTAAACAGCCTCTGATCCAGAGGAGGGACATACACAGGAAGAGGAAGGCAAGCTATCAAATAAGAAGCAAGGAAATGACAGTGACAATAAAGCCAACCAATGGAAACCAATGGGCAGGCTGTAAGCCCACTGCAAGATCACAATACGTGTTTCGTATCCAGACAACTTACGCTGTCTGGTAGGTGATCGATAAAAACCACATAACAGGTGCAAAACCGATCAGGCTCGCAGGAGGTCATATCTGCACTGGGCTGTGGAATGTCTGCTTCTCGGCCTTCTGTTGTCATTGCTGGGGATGAGGCCCCCTTAAATCCATGGAACTGGAGAGTGACAACAGTTGTGAATCCGAGGACACCAAAGGTGACGCACATTGATGAATGAACTTGTTGTATCGGGTGTTGTGTTTCGTGTCACCAGTTTTAATCACACCATTTACTGCTCATCCATACCTCCTTCATTTCTTCACCTTGTGTTGCTGAGTTCATGCCCTCTTTGTTTAGAGCCTCGTGCCTTCACTGCAGAGTCTCACCAACCTCCTGTCCCTGGGCACCTCTGGTGCATTCCTACTTGCAATGTTGAGTCCTTTTTAATTCATGCGAGTTTACTGGTCTCCCTGGACGTGCCAACATCAACAGCGAGGGCTCCTGTTTTTAGGAATAGATTGAAGCTGTTGATGACGTTACAGCAGCTCACCCAACAGCAGCACTACAGAACTCTACAATGCCACACTTGCTTGTATAAACACACAGATGACTTAAGATGGCTGCCAGTTCTGTCCCTTTGCCGGCAGTTCTATGACGCTTAGGCAAGGAAGCTAGGAATGCGTTGGGAGTAGGAAGAAGATACTGGATTGGAGGAAGCATGAATGAGGTCACAAGGGGGTCATGGTTTAATAGTGACCAGGTGGAAGAACACTGTGGGGTGTAGGAATCTGTTGCAAAAATAGTATGCAAGAAAAAAGGAGACGGGCTATGGTGGCACTCTGGGACCAGGGGAGGCAGAGTGGAAGCAGGCTGAGTGAAGGCAGGATAGCAGAGTGGGTGCACTGAAGGAGTTCAGATGAAAAACTCGAGAATCACCTATCAGCAATTAGAGTAGCTCCGGGCCTCTAATGGCTGGTGTGAGCCTTTGTTCCAACATTCCAATGTTTGTCTTCATGTTTCTCCCTTTTAATGTAGAACATTCTACCCTTAGTAGGTGGAATGTTCTAATATGCTTATAGCCCTTCGGCCTCGGGATATACTGGTTATTAAAAGCCCTCTCTCTCGTTATAGGCCCACGTCTATGGCTCGGGCATATAACTCGGGTTCAGGGTCTTTAATAACCAGTATAGCCCTTGGCAGCGTCTATAAGTCTATATTGACACAGAGTGAACTAATTGTGGCCATGTTCATGTAGGCAAATTTGCCAGACCTAAATAGAGAGGCTCAGAAGAAGGAAGTGTAAGCACTTTAAGCTAAGCTGGAGCAGAACATTCCTACTGTCCCCGCACTGTATGTCTGGCGGTGTTCATTCTGTAGAGAAGCAGTATCTAAGAAATGCACCCACAACCAGATGACGGCAATGACTACACAGTTAGAGGACTGTGAGTTATGAAACCCAAAGAGTGAGCAGCTTTGGCACAATCAGTATCACAAACCGTGGGAGAGCAATAGGAGTTATCTTTCTAGAATGAGAAGGTGCAGCTAACTCATGGTCATCCTCAAGAGAAGCGAGAGAAGAGATTATGTGAATGCCCATCACTGACATCGGCGGCGTCGGAGCGCTATGGAAGGACTGACTACTACCATGGGAGTGTGAACTCATTTAATGACAATTAGGGCATGATAAGATAATCTGTAATTTCATCATTGTAATAGTACCCGAGATTCCCTAAAATTCAATCATGAATATGTACTTTGACAGTGATTAATATCTAACTTGATTTGGACTAATTAAGGTGCTTATTTGAGGGGGCATTAATGATTCTTCAAATGAATAGATCACCACGAGTGACGTTAATGACTAGGTGGTGAAAGCATTTAAAGGTAATGACACACCATTAAAATACTTTTGAGAAAGGCTGTAGAGCGCAGACGCTATTCAGTGCTTGGCCCACATCCCCATCGCCTATATCGCCTATGGAGAGACTGAGGGCCTGATTTAGATCTTGTCGGATGGGATACTCCATCACAAAGTGACGGATATCCCGTCCGCTGAAATATAAATCCCATAGGATATAATGCACTTGTAATACGGCGGACGGGATAACCGTCATGTTTGTGACGGACTATTCCATCCGCCAAGATCTAAATCAGGCCCTAAGTGATGTACTGCTCAAAGTTTCAGTAATTTTTTTAATAAAGAGATTAATACTTCACCTTATTAGTTTCCTGCTGGTGTCTCTCCGGTGTGGTGCGCCGAGTGATCGGCCATCGTGGGTGCTGCTGCGATGGAATGACCAATCTCTGACGCACCACTGTGGGGAGTGTTGTCTCTGTACCTAGGGAGGTTCTAGCTTGGAGGCCACAGGGCACAGAGCAGTAGACAGTGCCCAGGAGCCTTGTCTGAGAATGTACCACTGAGTACATTGTTTGGGGGGGTGTTGTGTGCAGATAAAGTCAAATGATATTAGAGGTTTGTGATGACTTTACTGCTGCCTCTCTCTTGCTTCCCCGCTCCCCTCTGATTATGGACATTCATTAGAGATAATGTGACTATGAATATGACAATGTAAACGACAAGGGGGTCTCTAAGTCCCAGGTACACTGACACCTTCTGGCAGAGGAGTGATCATCAGCTGGTTTAAGGTAGACAAATGCATCTTTGATCAATGTACCAGCAGAGGGCGTACTGGCTACTAGCCTGAACTGTCCTTGGTCACTGGCCACAGCAGATCGAGCATGTCAAACATTTTTGCAGGGCCCTGCTCAACAAATTGAAATGGGACTGAAAGGACAAGGAACCTTTTTAAAGTTTAAAAAAAAAAATGTCCTGCAGAGAAAAAGGAAAGATACTAGATCCAGCTTTTGCGGTCTTCTAGTGGCATTATCTGCATCGTCATCAATGACTAGGGCAGCTTTTCATTAAAATCTGTACATAAATGTGGCAGCACAAGCGTGGGGCTCAGAAGAAGCGCAGGGCCTGTGGAATAATAAACCAGACTCCCTTCTCACAGGTCTGCAGCAGATCATAAGGGTATGCCACAGTATGCGGCATTGGCTGGCATCCTGCAGCAACCATAAGGAAAAGGTCTCTTATCTGTACCAATAGTTTTTCTGCTTGAGACTATTTTCGATTGGGCAATATCCTGCCATTTAATGGCTGGGATTGGATAAACTGCTTGCTTACATGCATACAGATTTTACGGTGCCTGTGACTAATGAATCCTTATCCATTTTTAGGTCTCGCCTAGGCAGCGCTTGCGCTGTCTCTTCGAGACATGCTGTATTCAGGATATAGGCTTTAAGCTTCGCCCATGTTCCGCCCATGTTTTTAATTGGCTCGTTTGACTGTCTTTTGGAAATGCTTTTTTTTCTTTGGTTAATGTCTTTAGTAGTCCCTCCTTTTCTACTCTTGTAACCTCTCACGAGGAATGCCCCTGTTACATGTGATTTACTTGGTATGTTTTATTTTCAGTTTCTGAGCACTCTTTTCTTAATGACTTCTTCATCTTAGCTGGAGTTTCAGGCACAACAGCCCGTTCCCTGACCGCACATCCCGACACACCCTCTCTTGGGCTGCAGCAGCCTTCTCCTCCTCCCTCCTGCTTGTTATTATTTATTTCTTAAGGCCGTCCGTCTTTCTTTTCTATTTATTTACTTTTGTAGCATTTGTGGCACACCGCACTTTAGCTTAACATGTTTAAAGCTAAAGCGCTGCGTGACGTGAATGTACAAAAGTAAATAGATAAGAAATACCGGGGGCCGCCGCTTTTCTTTTCTATTTCTTAACTTTGTATTAGAAAGGGAAAGTACCCTACGCCGGCGACCATCTCTAAATGGTGCTCTGTGTGTCAATTAATCTCAAAACTGAGCTTTTTTTAAAACAAATTACAAAGTTCTATTATTACTTTCCCATTTTAGTAAGATTGTAGCGGGAAGTTGAGTCCCCTTTTTATTGCAAGCTTGAATTTTAGCAATTGTTTTGCATATCTACAGCTAAATTTTTATAGAAACAGAAGCAACAAAATTGCCAGACTTCTTTCAAATGAGCTTGGGTTACCCGCTTTTACGTTATATGTCTATGAACGTTAGTTGATAAGTATTCCCTACGCGTGTAACCAAATCTAACCTAACAGCCTGCCACATTTGCTGTACACGTCACTGTGCATATAGGTATCTCGCAAAAGGCTGTCAAAAGGACAATGCGCAAGCTCAGAGTGCGGTGCTGGGGAGACGGTCAGAGAACAGTGGGCAGATGCTCAGAGGAGGGGGTGGGGACAGGAATACATCTGTCCTAACTCAAGTTACACACAGTGCAGTGCAATGTGGGCATTTTTGTGGCACCCATAGCTGTCTGCCGCGCTACATTCACTTTGTTTGTGTGCCGGGGGAGAAGATTGAGGATTCAGTTGTGGAGAGTTAGCCCTGGTACACTGCCAGTGCACTAGGTGGTCTAACATAGATCGAACAGGCTTGCAGCCACTCGGGTGAGCTTCACAGGGCAAACAAGATCCTCGGCTGATCAACCATTTTCAACTTAGTTTACAATTTTGAGCTTTGCCTGTTTTTGACGCAACCCGGGGCTGTTCTTGGACCTGTTTAGGATGGGATGACACTCAATAGAACTTCATTGTATAGGTTTCGGACTCCAACTTATGCCAGAGACTGCCTGCTAAACCAGTACAATAGTTATATTAAAGTGCTTCTGTAGCCCAATTGCTGATGCGGCCTGTATAGCTGCATATTACTCATTGATCAGATTATGAAGGATCTGATCGTGCATCCCCCACACGTCGCCCCCTTCTCCATCACCCCTTAAAGTGACCCAACGATATACTCATGCACAGCCGTTTTTCAATCCAACATGTAGTGCAACCCTCGTTGCAGCCCTTCCCAGGTTGTCCTCCTCTCTGCCCTTCACTGTGCTGCCCACCTCGCTGCCCTCCCCCTTGTTATTCCTAGTTAAAGCACTGTTTTAAAGGGTGCAGTACCACAGGCTGTTACTAGGTGTCCCTGTGGAGTTGTAAAGGGACCTCTTTGGCCACATAAGGTACTGCACCCTTAATGCAATTATAAAGAGAAAGATTGCAGCTGAGCATACATTTCCATTTGATTTTATAGGAAGTGAGATTTTTGTTAGCTTGCGTTTTAAAAATGCACTATTAAATAAACAACAATTGTGCATATTTAAAATGCAAGCTAACAAAAATCTTACTTCCAATAAAAATAAATGGAAACGTATGCTAAGCTGCAATCTTTCCCTCTATAATTGCATTAAGGGTGCTTCTCTCCCCACCAATTCTCGTGTTGCTTTCTCTTGCCCATGTGCTTCTCTCCCCACCCATGCTTGTGTTGCTTTCTCTTGCCCGTGTGCTTTTCTCCATACCCATGCTCGTGTTGCTTTCTCTCACCCGTGTGCTTCTCTCCATACCCATTCTTGTGTTGTTTTCTCTTGCCTGTGTCCATCTCTCCCCACTCATGCTCATCTTGCTTTCTCTTGCCCCTGTGCTTCTCTCCCCACCCATTCTTGTGTTGTTTTCTCTTGCCTGTGTCCATCTCTCCCCACTCATGCTCATGTTGCTTTCTCTTGCCCGTGTGCTTCTGTCCCCACCCATGCTCATGTTGCTTTTTCTCACCTGTGTGCTTCTCTTCCCACCCATGCTCGTGTTGCTTTATCTCACCTGTGTGCTTCTCTCCCCACCCATGTTCGTGTTGCTTTCTCTTGCCTGTGTGCTTCTCTCCCTACCCAGGCTTGTGTTGTTTTCTCTTGCCTGTGTGCTTCTCTCCATACCCATGCTCATGTTGCTTACTCTCGCCCGTGTGATTCTCTCCCTACCCATGCGCATGTTGCTTTCTCTTGCCCATGTGCTTCTGTCCCCACCCATGCTCGTGTTGCTTTCTCTCACCCATGTGCTTTTCCCCCACCAATGCTCTTGTTGCTTTCTCTTGCCCGTGTGCTTCTCTCCATACCCATGCTCATGTTGCTTCCTATCGCCCGTGTGCTTCTCTCCCTACCCATGCTCGTGTTGCTTTCTCTCGCCCAGGTGCTTCTGTCCCCACCCATGCTCGTGTTGCTTTCTCTCCATACCCATGCTCGTGTTGCTTTCTCTTGCCTATGTGCTTCTGTCCCCACCCATCCTCGTGTTGCTTTCTCTCACCTGTGTGCTTCTGTCTCCACCCATGCTCATGTCCCTTTCTCTCACCCGTGTGCTTCTGTCCCCACCCATGCTTGTGTTGCTTTCTCTAACCCGTGTGCTTCTGTCCCCACCCATGCTCGTGTCCCTTTCTCTTGCCCGTGTGCTTCTGTCCCTACCCATGCTCGTGTTGCTTTCTCTTGCCCTTGTGCTTCTCTCCCTACCCATGTTCGTGTTGCTTTCGCTCGCCCTTGTGCTTCTCTCCCTACCCATGCTTGTGTCCCTTTCTATCCCCCGTGTGCTTCTCTCCCCACCCATGCTCGTGTTGCTTTCTCTTGCCCGTGTGTTTCTCTCCCTACCCAGGCTTGTGTTGTTTTCTCATGCCTGTGTGCTTCTCTCCCTACCCATGCTCATGTTGCTTTTTCTCACCTGTGTGCTTCTCTCCCTATCCAGGCTTGTGTTGCTTTCTCTTGCCCGTGTGCTTCTGTCCCCACCCATGCTCATGTTGCTTTTTCTCACCTGTGTGCTTCTCTTCCCACCCATGCTCGTGTTGCTTTATCTCACCTGTGTGCTTCTCTCCCCACCCATGTTTGTGTTGCTTTCTCTTGCCTGTGTGCTTCTCTCCCTACCCAGGCTTGTGTTGTTTACTCTTGCCTGCTTCTCTCCATACCCATGCTCATGTTGCTTACTCTCGCCCGTGTGCTTCTCTCCCTACCCATGCGCATGTTGCTTTCTCTTGCCCATGTGCTTCTGTCCCCACCCATGCTCGTGTTGCTTTCTCTCAACCATGTGCTTTTCCCCCCACCAATGCTCTTGTTGCTTTCTCTTGCCCGTGTGCTTCTCTCCATACCCATGCTCATGTTGCTTACTATCGCCCATGTGCTTCTCTCCCTACCCATGCTCGTGTTGCTTTCTCTCGCCCAGGTGCTTCTGTCCCCACCCATGCTCGTGTTGCTTTCTCTCCATACCCATGCTCGTGTTGCTTTCTCTTGCCTATGTGCTTCTGTCCCCACCCATGCTCGTGTTGCTTTCTCTCACCTGTGTGCTTCTGTCTCCACCCATGCTCATGTCCCTTTCTCTCACCCGTGTGCTTCTGTCCCCACCCATGCTCGTGTTGCTTTCTCTAACCCGTGTGCTTCTGTCCCCACCCATGCTCGTGTCCCTTTCTCTTGCCCGTGTGCTTCTGTCCCTACCCATGCTCGTGTTGCTTTCTCTTGCCCTTGTGCTTCTCTCCCTACCCATGTTCGTGTTGCTTTCGCTCCCCCTTGTGCTTCTCTCCCTACCCATGCTTGTGTCCCTTTCTATCCCCCGTGTGCTTCTCTCCCCACCCATGCTCGTGTTGCTTTCTCTTGCCCGTGTGTTTCTCTCCCTACCCAGGCTTGTGTTGTTTTCTCATGCCTGTGTGCTTCTCTCCCTACCCATGCTCATGTTGCTTTTTCTCACCTGTGTGCTTCTCTCCCTATCCAGGCTTGTGTTGCTTTCTCTTGCCCAGGTGCTTCTCTCTCCACACATGCTTGTGTTGCTTTCTCTTGCCCAGGTGCTTTTCTCCCCACCCATGCTCGTGTTGCTTTTTCTTGCCCGTGTGCTTCTCTCCCTACCCAGGCTTGTGTTGTTTTCTCATGCCTGTGTGCTTCTCTCCCTACCCATGCTCATGTTGCTTTTTCTCACCTGTGTGCTTCTCTCCCTATCCAGGCTTGTGTTGCTTTCTCTTGCCCAGGTGCTTCTCTCTCCACAAATGCTTGTGTTGCTTTCTCTTGCCCAGGTGCTTTTCTCCCCACCCATGCTCGTGTTGCTGTTACTTGCCCGTGTGCTTCTCTCCATACATATGCTCATGTTGCTTACTCTCGCCCGTGTGCTCCTCTCCCTACCCATGCGCATGTTGCTTTCTCTTGCCCATGTGCTTCTGTCCCCACCCATGCTCGTGTTGCTTTCTCTCACCCAGGTGCTTTTCCCCCCACCAATGCTCTTGTTGCTTTCTCTTGCCCGTGTGCTTCTCTCCATACCCATGCTAATGTTGCTTACTATCGCCCATGTGCTTCTCTCCCTACCCATGCTCGTGTTTCTTTCTCTCGCCCGTGTGCTTCTCTCCATACCCATGCTCATGTTGCTTACTATCGCCCGTGTGCTTCTCTCCCTACCCATGCTCGTGTTGCTTTCTCTCGCCCAGGTGCTTCTGTCCCCACCCATGCTCGTGTTGCTTTCTCTCACCTGTGTGCTTCTGTCTCCACCCATGCTCATGTCCCTTTCTCTCACCCGTGTGCTTCTCTCCCTACCCATGCTCGTGTTGCTTTCTCTAACCCGTGTGCTTCTGTCCCCACCCATGCTCGTGTCCCTTTCTCTTGCCCGTGTGCTTCTGTCCCTACCCATGCTCGTGTTCCTTTCTCTCACCTGTGTGCTTCTCTCCCCACCCATGTTCGTGTTGCTTTCTCTTGCCCTTGTGCTTCTCTCCCTACCCATGTTCGTGTTGCTTTCGCTCGCCCTTGTGCTTCTCTCCCTACCCATGCTTGTGTTCCTTTCTATCACCCGTGTGCTTCTCTCCCCACCCATGCTCGTGTTGCTTTCTCTTGCCCGTGTGCTTCTCTCCCTACCCAGGCTTGTGTTGTTTTCTCATGCCTGTGTGCTTCTCTCCCTACTCATGCTCATGTTGCTTTTTCTCACCCGTGTGCTTCTCTCCCTATCCAGGCTTGTGTTGCTTTCTCTTGCCCAGGTGCTTCTCTCTCCACACATGCTTGTGTTGCTTTCTCTCGCCCATGTGCTTTTCTCCCCACCAATGCTCGTGTTGCTTTCTCTTGCCTGTGTGCTTCTCTCCATACCCATGCTCATGTTGCTTACTCTCGCCCGTGTGCTTCTCTCCCTACCCATGCTCGTGTTGCTTTCTCTCACCCGTGTGCATCTGTCCCCACCCATGCTTGTGACCCTTTCTCTCGCCCGTGTGCTTCTGTCCCTACCCATGCTCGTGTTGCTTTCTCTCACCCGTGTGCTTCTCTCCCTACCCATGCTCGTGTCCCTTTCTCTCGCCCTTGTGCTTCTCTCCCTACCCATGCGTGTGTCCCTTTCTCTCGCCCTTGTGCTTCTCTCCCTACCCATGCGTGTGTCCCTTTCTCTCGCCCTTGTGCTTCTCTCCCTACCCATACTCGTGTTGCTTTCTCTCACCTGTGTGCTTCTCTCCCTACCCATGTTCGTGTTGCTTTCTCTCGCCCTTGTGCTTCTCTCCCCTACCCATGCTCGTGTTGCTTTCTCTCACCTGTGTGCTTCTCTCCCTACCCATGTTCGTGTTGCTTTCTCTCGCCCTTGTGCTTCTCTCCCTACCCATGCTTGTGTCCCTTTCTCTCGCCCTTGTGCTTCTCTCCCTACCCATATTTGTGTCCCTTTCTCTCACCTGTGTGCTTCTCTCCCTACCCATGTTTGTGTTGCTTTCTCTCGCCCATGTGCTTCTCTCCCTACCCATGCGTGTGTCCCTTTCTCTCGCCCTTGTGCTTCTCTCCCTACCCATGCGCGTGTCCCTTTCTCTCGCCCCTGTGCTTCTCTCCCTACCCATGCTTGTGTCCCTTTCTCTCACCCTTGTGCTTCTCTCCCCTACCCATGCGTGTGTCCCTTTCTCTCACCCATGTGCTTCTCTCCCTACCCATGCGTGTGTCCCTTTCTCTCACCCGTGTGCTTCTCTCCCTACCCATGTTCGTGTTGCTTTCTCTCGCCCATGTGCTTCTCTCCCTACCCATGCGCGTGTCCCTTTCTCTCGCCCTTGTGCTTCTCTCCCTACCCATGCGCGTGTCCCTTTCTCTCGCCCTTGTGCTTCTCTCCCTACCCATGCTTGTGTCCCTTTCTCTCACCCTTGTGCTTCTCTCCCTTCCCATGCTTGTGTCCCTTTCTCTCACCCGTGTGCTTCTCTCCCTACCCATGTTCGTGTTGCTTTCTCTCTCCCATGTGCTTCTCTCCCTACTCATGCGTGTGTCCCTTTCTCTCGCCCTTGTGCTTCTCTCCCTACCTATGCTTGTGTCCCTTTCTCTCACCCGTGTGCTTCTCTCCCTACCCATGTTCGTGTTGCTTTCTCTCTCCCATGTGCTTCTCTCCCTACTCATGCGTGTGTCCCTTTCTCTCGCCCTTGTGCTTCTCTCCCTACCCATGCTCGTGTTTCTTTCTCTCGCCCGTGTGCTTCTCTCCATACCCATGCTCATGTTGCTTACTATCGCCCGTGTGCTTCTCTCCCTACCCATGCTCGTGTTGCTTTCTCTCGCCCAGGTGCTTCTGTCCCCACCCATGCTCGTGTTGCTTTCTCTCACCTGTGTGCTTCTGTCTCCACCCATGCTCATGTCCCTTTCTCTCACCCGTGTGCTTCTCTCCCTACCCATGCTCGTGTTGCTTTCTCTAACCCGTGTGCTTCTGTCCCCACCCATGCTCGTGTCCCTTTCTCTTGCCCGTGTGCTTCTGTCCCTACCCATGCTCGTGTTCCTTTCTCTCACCTGTGTGCTTCTCTCCCCACCCATGTTCGTGTTGCTTTCTCTTGCCCTTGTGCTTCTCTCGCTACCCATGTTCGTGTTGCTTTCGCTCGCCCTTGTGCTTCTCTCCCTACCCATGCTTGTGTTCCTTTCTATCACCCGTGTGCTTCTCTCCCCACCCATGCTCGTGTTGCTTTCTCTTGCCCGTGTGCTTCTCTCCCTACCCAGGCTTGTGTTGTTTTCTCATGCCTGTGTGCTTCTCTCCCTACTCATGCTCATGTTGCTTTTTCTCACCCGTGTGCTTCTCTCCCTATCCAGGCTTGTGTTGCTTTCTCTTGCCCAGGTGCTTCTCTCTCCACACATGCTTGTGTTGCTTTCTCTCGCCCATGTGCTTTTCTCCCCACCAATGCTCGTGTTGCTTTCTCTTGCCTGTGTGCTTCTCTCCATACCCATGCTCATGTTGCTTACTCTCGCCCGTGTGCTTCTCTCCCTACCCATGCTCGTGTTGCTTTCTCTCACCCGTGTGCATCTGTCCCCACCCATGCTTGTGACCCTTTCTCTCGCCCGTGTGCTTCTGTCCCTACCCATGCTCGTGTTGCTTTCTCTCACCCGTGTGCTTCTCTCCCTACCCATGCTCGTGTCCCTTTCTCTCGCCCTTGTGCTTCTCTCCCTACCCATGCGTGTGTCCCTTTCTCTCGCCCTTGTGCTTCTCTCCCTACCCATGCGTGTGTCCCTTTCTCTCGCCCTTGTGCTTCTCTCCCTACCCATACTCGTGTTGCTTTCTCTCACCTGTGTGCTTCTCTCCCTACCCATGTTCGTGTTGCTTTCTCTCGCCCTTGTGCTTCTCTCCCTACCCATGCTCGTGTTGCTTTCTCTCACCTGTGTGCTTCTCTCCCTACCCATGTTCGTGTTGCTTTCTCTCGCCCTTGTGCTTCTCTCCCTACCCATGCATGTGTCCCTTTCTCTCGCCCGTGTGCTTCTCTCCCTACCCATGCTCGTGTTACTTTCTCTCACCTGTGTGCTTCTCTCCCTACCCATGTTCGTGTTGCTTTCTCTCGCCCTTGTGCTTCTCTCCCTACCCATGCTTGTGTCCCTTTCTCTCGCCCTTGTGCTTCTCTCCCTACCCATATTTGTGTCCCTTTCTCTCACCTGTGTGCTTCTCTCCCTACCCATGTTTGTGTTGCTTTCTCTCGCCCATGTGCTTCTCTCCCTACCCATGCGTGTGTCCCTTTCTCTCGCCCTTGTGCTTCTCTCCCTACCCATGCGCGTGTCCCTTTCTCTCGCCCTGTGCTTCTCTCCCTACCCATGCTTGTGTCCCTTTCTCTCACCCTTGTGCTTCTCTCCCTACCCATGCGTGTGTCCCTTTCTCTCACCCGTGTGCTTCTCTCCCTACCCATGCGTGTGTCCCTTTCTCTCACCCGTGTGCTTCTCTCCCTACCCATGTTCGTGTTGCTTTCTCTCGCCCATGTGCTTCTCTCCCTACCCATGCGCGTGTCCCTTTCTCTCGCCCTTGTGCTTCTCTCCCTACCCATGCGCGTGTCCCTTTCTCTCGCCCTTGTGCTTCTCTCCCTACCCATGCTTGTGTCCCTTTCTCTCACCCTTGTGCTTCTCTCCCTTCCCATGCTTGTGTCCCTTTCTCTCACCCGTGTGCTTCTCTCCCTACCCATGTTCGTGTTGCTTTCTCTCTCCCATGTGCTTCTCTCCCTACTCATGCGTGTGTCCCTTTCTCTCGCCCTTGTGCTTCTCTCCCTACCTATGCGCGTGTCCCTTTCTCTCGCCCTTGTGCTTCTCCCTTTGCTCTGTGTTCTCTATTGCGTGCTTCATTGCCGGCTCCCCTTGTTGCTTCGTCCATCACTGTGTTGCTACACCATCCAGCCCACTCCTCCTTACACTCGTTTTTTTTTTTTTACCAAATCATCTTGGATCAGTGAATAAAAAGAAAATAAAGGATGGTGGCATCATTTTGTAGATGGGCACATGCACCAGCGCTCAACTAGAAAACGAGGCGGCTTCCGCTGCTTCATCATCTCGCCTTTTTTTTTTATAAACCAATGCTGCACAGCATCGCAGAAACCCATTGGCATGGCCAACAGATCCCAAAGGCAGCACCTATTGGCTTTGCCAATGTTTATTAAAGTAGTAACAATACTACCAACCCTTTTTAAAGGGTGGAACCAATTTGTCTCCAACAAAAGTAAGTACTGGTGTTATAACTCTCATAGGTTGGCATGGAGACGTTTGATGATTACAGTTAGGTAGATTTAAAGTTTTTTTTAAATGGCAAACTTTTGTTACGTTTATATAAAAAATTAATTTTATCAACCCAAATGTGTATTTGTATCAGATGATGGCCTTTTTCAATATGGGCTCAACCACCCACTCAAGGTCGAATCTCGACTCATTGTTATATAGTTCCCCTTTTTATTTGACTTTTTCTACTTTTATTCACGCTCCAGTAGACTTCGATTGGAACTCGCAGACTTCAATGTTAAGCACTGATGGCCATAGACTTCCATCAACATTTTAACTTCACTTTTTCCATTTATTTTGTTGAGATTTTATACAATTTTTAGTATCAAAGTCCAGCACCTCACACCAGAGCTCTTCTGTCCTCCCACCAAGTGTAAGAAAGCTCCAGTGCTCACCCCATCCACTGCACTGATGGTGAAATCGTAACTGCGCATGCCCTCGTCGCGGTCCAGGCTCTGAGCCGTGCACAGCTCCCCCGTCTGCTTGTGGATGCGGAATTGGGTGGGCACCACACTGCCAATGCCCGAGCCCAGGGAATAGGTAATCGTCCCGAAGGTGCCACTGTCCGCATCAGCTGCAGAGACCTATGGGCGGAAGGAGATAAGAGTGAGGCTGTGCAATCTTTACCAAAGTGAAAACTTCACTTAATATTTGTAAAATCTTCATTGATTGATTAATAAATAATCATTACAATATTTGGAGCATTAACAGCTGTAATCACAGTAGTGCAAAGGATCAATTATAATCAAATGCATAAATAGATACAATAAGGAAAGACCACTTAAATGTCATCATTTTCAACAGATATTAGGGATAGCACGCCGCACTAGAACATTGATACCACATAAGCAACTTAAAGGAGTTTGTCTGATGTCTATAATGATCATGGTTTCCATGGTCATTGCCTTACTAATAAGATATCTCCATGCTTGCACACACTCTTTATCTTATCTTTTTGTTCCCTAACTCCACATCTATAAAGTGACTACGTGCTTATTCCGCTGTGCTATAAACAGTATTAAAATAAATGGATACAATTCCTCAATGCCCATCACTTTTAATACAGACTTATTAAAGTGCCTCAAAGCAGTTAAGTGCTTAGTGCTACCCACACTTTATTTCTATCAGTGGGTAGCATGTCAATAAGGATATTCTGATTGTTCTAATAAAACCTACTCTCCATTTAATTCCAAATTTCGTTTTTTTATGCTATAAAGATATACTTGACAAATTGTCTAAATGGATTAATTTCCCAGAAAGGCATAAGATTATTGCTTGACGACATGTTCTCACCCCTTGTCCATTGAAAGTGGGTTTCAACAATGCTTGCTTTTCCTTTAATAGGCAAGGGCAAGTGCACACGATATCTGTTAGCGTTTCGCGAGTAAACCCACAGAGTCTACAGTTTGGCGTTGGCCAGTTGCATATCCATCTTGGGGTCCCATCCATTGTCGGATATTGGCCAAATCTTATTTTTAAAAATGTGTCCCTAATAAATGGCGGAAGACGAAGTAGTAGATAAGGTTGGGGCTTCTTTTTATTAAAGAATTAATGATCAACCAGGCATGTTTTTTTGCTGATATAGGCTGCTTATCCAGTATCAGGAATAGAATGTACGTTGAGCGATTTAAAAAGTGTTTAAAAATATTTCTATTTCTGCCCCAATTATCATATGGAGAGAGATTAAATGTATTTAGACTCTTAGTTAAGTGAGACCTCCACCCACTTGCATAGTCGGATTTAGTCAATTCTTGTCAACACAAATTTGCAAGGCTGCGAGAATCAGATAAAATCAAGGAGTATAAGCTTTTTAAGAATGTTGTTTGCCTTACTAACGTTTTGCTTGACATGCCAAATTCCAATCGGATAATTGCATGTCCAATATTTTGGAAATCCTAAAAGTAGATTTTAAATCCTTAATTTGTAAATTATCTAAAATTTTAGAATCCTTGCCTCGGAAAATTACAGACCCATGGGCCAAGGCGGGAATCGTCGTGGCGTTCATAAATTTAAATAAATGCTCGCGACTGGGGCATGCAAGTTTATCTCGCAGGATTCTAAAAGCGAATGCAAGAGCTTTGCCTTTTAAATTAGTACAGTGATATTTAAAGGTAACCCTATCATCATATGTGATTCCCACGTATTTGTAGGTTTTTACTGTTTCAATCTCTAGTCCATTTGCTTTCCAAACGTGCCTACCGGGTATAGTTGACCCTATCGTCATAATTTTGTTTTTTTTAAATATTCGATTGCAAGCCATTTGCTAAAATATAGTTGTTAAAAGAACTTATTAGCCGCTGTAGTCCTAGTGGGGGTGTGGCTAAGCAATACTGTATCATCCGCATACTGCAAATAGTTTATGTTCAATCCAGAAAGATTCGGTGAATGGGGATTAACATTCTGTAAATACAAAGACAAATCCACCATAAAAAGATTAAATAAGCAAGGGGCCAAAACGCAACCTTGCTTCAAAGCGCTAAAAGTTTTAATACGGTGAGTAGTACAAGTGCCATCCCCCATTTTCACTTGCTCCCAAGTATTTGAATATAACAAAACAATCATGTCCAGTAGTTTTTTTTTTATACCCCAAGCGGCCAGCTTTTTCCAAAGTATGTTACGGGGACAGAGTCAAAAGCAGCTTTCAAGTCTATGAAGCAAATATGTAACTTTTGTGTTTTTTTGTTTAGCTTTCTCCGCTAACAGCGTGAGGGATATTAGAATGGTAATCGTTGACTGGCCTCTTCTAAACCCGGTTTGAAAGATCAGAATTATCTTTAGTGAGTCGGCCCAATCTTCCAAATCCTTAAGTAAACGCGTCACAAAGATTTTCCCCTCCACATCAGTTAGAGATCTGAGGCCATAGTTAGCAGGATTGTCAGGGGGACCAGTCTTGTAGATGGGTTGGATATTACTCCCCTGCCGAGAGTCTGGGATTACTTTGAGCTTGACGGTTTCTTTAAACAGGGGTGTGAAGATGTTTGCCCACAGATTTGATTTGCTCTTGAACCCCGCATCTGGAATTCCATTTGGACCTGGAGCGCCATTTGATTGAATCCTGTCTACCATTTTCATGGTCTCCTCCTCTTGAATAGAGTCCAATAGAAGTTGGCATTCAATATGGGTTTTTTATGCGATTTTTCATTTGATTTATCCCCTCGAATAACCAACATTTTTTGTTGGATAGTATTTTCAATATTCGTTACTGGTGAGTTCCCATACAATTTGGAGCGGTAAGAATCCCAGCTTGATTCTGAGACGTTGCTGCTATTAGTTGGCCTACTACCATGCTCTAACTCATTAATTGTTCCCCAAAAAGCTTTTGAGTTGTTGGTTTTACTGGCATAGTGCAACTTTATCCATATTTTTCATGGTAGGCCCTTTTTGCTTTCCAGATCTCATTCTTATATGTTTTCCACAGGTTTCCTAATAGTTGAATATGGACACAATTCAGTTGTTCTTATATTGCCCTTGTTGCTTTATTAAGGGCCTTCTTTTGAAGGTATAATTTATGCTTGTACCGCCTGTTCTTTCTTGGTCTAATTGGGTTTCAGCCAGCTGTTGTTTTGTGGGTGGGAAGGTCTGTTAGTGGGGAACACAGACTGGGCCAAATTACCACTATTGGTTTTCCTTCTTGGAACTCTCCGAAAGCCAGGTCTATCTTCACTTCCGCAAAGTTAAGATCTCTGATTGGTTATCTGCCTGTCATATCATTCTCCTTAGATTAAATGCGGATGGCAATTGGTCGAGATTTCTCGTCTTTGGTTGCTATTCAGGTGATAGAGCTAATGATGGTATTTGGGGCTTATGGTCGCTCTCCACTCGAGCGGCAACATGGTACCCCTCAATTCCAGGTGTTAGTTGCCTAGAAACAATAGCATAGTCGATTATCGAATTTTGTCTGGAATTTTAAAAGTTGGTACACCTACTATATTTGATTGATGTTCTTCCTGTAGCAACGTAAGCTCGTATTTTTGAAGATGATAAAAGCAAACCTGAATGATATCATTGTTTAACTTATCCGACCTATTGACCATGTGTATGTTAAAGTCGCCTGAAATGATTAGGCCCATATTAGGGTATTGATGGGTCAAAGTATCAATCACTTCCCAAACTTAATATTTTTTGCAACATGAACAATGGACTGACATAGCAACAGTTCATTCAATGCCTCACCAGAAACAGAATGAGAAAAGTGTTGCATTTTCACTTTGATCGTTACTAAATCCACAGACCTGTGTTTCCAAAAACTTACATGTAGTAATATTAAAATTTCCGATCAAGATAATATTGACAATACGTTTAGATTTTCCTACGCCAGGGGCCTGGAAACAGGAACTATCACCATGTGGGTTTGACAATACTTTAGCGCAGTGCACTAGTCACTTTAGCCTGTTTTTCATCCTGTCTTCTGGGCCAAGACCTTCTTTTTTGTTCCAAAGACTGCGTGAGTCAAATCTGAGATATCGCAAAGAAGGTTTAATATTTCTGCAGTCCCTAGGTTTCCCAGAAATCTGTTATGCGTAATTACATTTTATAAAATCATCCTTTTATGTTAGGAAAAGATATGAATCTCAATAAATAGAAATTAATAGATGATATGTTAACATAGAAAGTTTCGATTTTAACTTTTCTGCGATAATTATGTCTTAAAACTGTACTGTGAGTAAATCAATGTATATTGTTCCATGGACATTAATGTTAAATTTTACTGTACTGTAATTTTTATTGTAATTTATGCGCTTTTATGGCTCTGGCCGAATAAAGATTTGCTTTGTTTTGATTTGACTGGTAGAGCAATATTTTGGCATCTACAAAAAATATAAATCAAAAGCAATCAGTACCATAATAACTGTGAGCCTGAAATGCCTGTATAAAAGCCTGTCTCTACTTTCCTTTTCACAGGCGAGTTGTGGCACATCCAGTTGCTTGTGATGTAGAGTGAGGTGGCATCAGAGAAGGGCTCTGTGGTCTCTATGGAAACATGGACCAGGCAGAGATGGTTTGAACCAGCAGAAGGCTGCCAAAAGGGGCAGAAATGGAATTGGTAACATGAGCAGCAGCCTGCACTCCCTCCACCGAGACATAAAAAGGTTCAGAGCCTGCACCCCCTGCACTGATCTATCACACTTTCAGAGCCTGCACTCCCTCTTCAGAGCCTGCACTCCCTCTTCAGAGCCTGCACTCCCCCCTCAGAGCCTGCACTCCCTCCTCCAAGACATCAAACTTTCAGAGCCTGCACTCCCTCCTCCAAGACATAAAACTTTCAGAGCATTCATTCCCAGTACTGATAAGTTCAGAGCCTGCGCCTCTCAAGTACTTGGCACAGTACAAAGTCAGTGCCCCAGGTTTGCTGTTAAAGTTTCCTTTTGTTTAAACTCCTATTATTAACTTTGTAGAATAGTTGTGTTTTTCTTTTCCAAACTTTCCTGGCTGGAGCTGTGAGGAATGATTCCAGGACATGCCTGGCCCTGAAGGGCGCTCGTCCATACAAAGGAAAGTGAAGGATGACAAGAAGACAGGGTGAACGTGGAAGTGTTAGGGGATGAGATGCTTTCTACCCCTTCTGAGAGCCTGTGGGGCAGATATTGCGGCCCCAGGGGTGAATGCCAGTGACCCAGAGCTTCATCATTTTCTAGACTCCAGAGCCAGATATTACTTCTGCAGCACTGGATGCCTGTAATCCACAGCCTCTACTCCTTCTGTGAGCCCTAAAAGTCCTATATTACTGCCCCAACAGTGGGTGCCTGTACTCCAGAGCCTCTACTCCGTCTGTGAGCCCTACAAGTCCTATATTACTGCCCCAACAATGGGCGGCTGTACTCCAGAGCCTCTACCTCTTCTGTGAGACCAACAAACCCTAAACTACTGCCTCAACAGGGGATGGATGTACTTCAGAGCCTCTACTCCTTCTGTGAGCCCTACAAGTCCTATATTACTGCCCCAACACGGGTGTCTGTACTCCAGATCCTCTAACCCTTCTGTGAGGCCAACAAACCCTAAACTACTGCTTCAACGGGGGATGCCTGAACTTCGGAGCCTCTACCCCTTTTGTGAGCCCTGCAAGCCATTGATTACTGCCCCAACTGTGGATTCCTGTACTCCAGATCCCCTACCCCTTTTGTGAGCCCTGCAAGCCCTATATTACTGCCTCAACAGGGGATGGATGTACTCCAGAGCCTCTGCCCCTTTTGTGAGCCCTGCAAGCGCTATATTACTGCCTCAACAGGGGATGGGTGTACTCCAGAGCCTCTGCCCCTTTTGTGAGCCCTGCAAGCCCTATATTACTGCCTCAACAGGGGATGGGTGAACTCCAGAGCCTCTACCCCTTCTGTGAGCCCAACAAGCCCTAAATTACTGCCTCAACGGTGGATGCCTGTACTCCAGAGCCTACCACTTCTGTGAGCCCAACAAGCCATATATTACAGTCTCAACGGTGGATGCCTGTACTCCAGAGCCTCTACCCCTTCTGTGAGCCAAACAATCCATATATTACAGTCTCAACGGTGGATGCCTGTACTCCAGAGCCTCTACCCCTTCTGTGAGCTCAACAAGCCATATATTATTGTCCCAACGGTGGATGCCTGTACTCCAAAGCCTCTACCCCTTCTGTGAGCCCAACTAGCCCTAAATTACTGCCTCAATGGTGGATGCCTGTACTCCAGAGCATCTACCCCTTCTGTGAGCCCAACAAGCCATATATTACAGTCTCAACAGTGGATGCCTGTACTCCAGAGTCTCTGCCCCTTCTGTGAGCCTTACAAGCCATATATTACTGCCTTAACGGTGGATGCCTGTACTCCAGAGCCTCTACCCCTTTTCTGTGAGCCCAACAAGCCATATATTACAGTCTCAACTGTGGATGCCTGTACTCCAGAGCCTCTACCCCTTCTGTGAGCCCTACAAGCCATATAGTATTGTCCCAAAGGTGTATGCCTGTACTCCAGAGCCTCTACCCCTTCTGTGAGCCCTACAAACCCTATATTACTGCCCCAACAGTTGGTGCCTGCACTCCAGAGCCTCTACCCCTTCTGTGAGCCCTACAAGCCCTATATTACTGCCCCAACAGTTGGGGCCTACACTCCAGATCCTCTAGAGGTGGGCGAGCCAACAAACGGACAGGTAGAGCCAACCAAGGCTGGGCTCTGAGAGGCCGTGCACAAGCAGAGCCCTGAAAATAGTTGGCATCTAAATCATGCAACAAACACCAAGTGTATATCTGATAGTCTGTTCAAAATTTATAAAAAGCCATTTCTTTAACATGCAGAAGTGTTTCACCTTGAACTCATATATTAGAAGGTGCTCTCATATGTGCAACAAAGAAAAAGAATGCTTTATAAAATAACATATTTGCTTAAGACATGGGTACTCATAAATATTTCCTCAGGGGCTAACAAACGACAGTCTGGGATGTGCTTGAGGGCCGCGTTGATGCTGTGCCATCCCCAAGGAGATGGGGAGGGATGGGAGATTATCAGGGCAGTTACAAAACAACACCTTTTCAAAACTGAAAAATGGGAGATTAAGAAATAAAACGGGGGAATGCATTTTCTTCATTGGCTTATCTTGAAACCGATGCACTTTTAGTTGGGAGACACCTACTATAAAGCCAGTTTTAGCTTAACAAATCTGAAGGCTCCCACCTGAATCGGATCTATAGAAAAAAGCCTAGAACCAGAAAACAAAATTGCTAAAAATGACAGCAAAAAATGGACTCGGGCAGCTTTTATTTCTCCGCTGCTCTTTCCAAGAAGAATGTCTGCGGGCCACAAGGAGAGGTCTGCTGGGCCACCCGTGGGCCGTACTTTGAGTATCACTGGCCTAAGATCACACAATTTGATCAAACGGGGAAGCCAGGATTGTCTAGGTTTTCTGGTTCTGTATTATGGAATTCACAAACTAGATACATCGTTCTCCTTTTAACAGCAAAGGTTTGTGCTTTGTTTTTAGGTCTCGCCTAGCGTTGCAGCGCGCATGCGCTGCTCGCTCTGCGAGGCTTCTTGTAATCGATTAGATTTCAGAAGTGGAGTGTAGGCTCCGCCCCTTCTTTTCATTGGCTTGCGTCATCGTTCATGCTAAACGATGGCTTTCGATTGTAAGTGAGGCTTTTTAGTCCCTCCTTGTTACCGCCCTGTCTCCATTTGGCCCCGCCCACCCGGACTGGATCTTTTACTCGCGGCGTTACACGGTGTCTTTTAATTACTGGGTAAGCACTTTTTTTTTACCATTCGTGTAATGGGCGTTTAACATTGCGGTAGCTTCAATACTCATAATGGCTGCCATGATTTTATTGCTATGTGTTTTTTTAACGGCCCGGCCCAATAACTACGCACTGAAGCTAGGGAGATGGAGAGGTAAGCTTTTTTTAATATCGTCTGAATGTGCTTTTGTATAATGTGTAGCCGTCTCCACTGCTTGCGGCGTTACACGGTCTCCTTTAACTAGTCGGTAAGCACTTTTTTCTTCATTCGCGCAATGGCGACAGCTTCTGATTAAGTGATACAAGCCCAGGCCGAGGCTCGAACCCTGAAAACGGAAGATAACTTTGGTCGCTGGGGCCGGATCTCCCCCCGGCTCGTGGCATGCCGAGTTATGCATCCTGGGGCCGGGCGCGGGAGGGTAACGTGTGCGACTGGTATTACTTGTTTTTATTACAAACGAATAAAATAGCATGACGAGGATTCAGTCATTGGGGCCTGGGTACATGCTACCTTTATCTTCAACAAGTCAGGAACAGAAAAGTATCCTGCGTGGATATTTGGAATGTTCTCCAGTGCTGTATTTCCTGTAAATCGCGTGCTCACTTAGCCCAGTAAGAATGAAAGTGAAACTGTTTTAAAGGAGACTGCCTGCAGCGGTATAAATACTGTAGGGCGTTCCCAAAGCCGTTAGACAAGGTCCGTGGCAGTGCGGTGGAGGTACATGTCTTTTTTTTATGTCCTCACACTCGTTTTATGAGCTGCTGCTTGACTTGTTTTGATCAATTTATTTGCGAAAAATATTAAACTTGTTTTTTTTTTACTGTAAGTCTGTCTTCGAGATCCTCCCCCACTATTGTCTTTGTGCACCTCAAGGCTGGCTCATTAGAGAGAGCTCTTTCCCAGTCCCTGCCCCTCCCTGACATGAGTTTCTTAGCCCACTCTATCGCAATGAACAAACAAGAGCAGCAGCAAGCTGCTTTTAGAGTGTACAAGCCTCGTGAGCTAATGTGCTTCTCTTCAATTTGGGATAGACACTGGGAATGCAACAAAATGCAATATTAATTTTTAAAAAAGCATTGCCAAAGCCAATAGCTCTCACTTACTCAATGCATTGGCTTTGTCAGTTTTTCAGACATGTTTTACAACAGCACAAATGCTCCTCAGTATCGCTGAAAGTAAAAAAACAAAAAAACACTATGACGCTGCCTGCAGGTAGCATCATAGCGCTTCTTTTTCTTTCATTGCTGCAGGGTATGCTTATATATATATATATATATATATATATATATATTCCTACAGATCGATTAGTGATGCTTCTTATTGGTTACTTCTTAACTGATGTGCCCCGCTTGTGTTAACTGCAAATGAATACGTTGCAGCCTGTTTTTAAATGTTTGAATGGTCAGTCTGGCCTCATTTATGCCGTAGCGCAATGCTACAAATACCATTTATTTCTGTGTAAATCATTGTCTGTTACGCCTTAGTGCTCGCCAGTACAACTATCTGCATTCATATTTTATATTGACCCTTTCTGGAACCAAGCTGAACAAGCATTTGCAATGCAAGAGGGCTCGCATTTACGCGAGTTTCAGCTATTCACATTACAAATAACAATGCCTTTTATTTTTGTTTTTAAAACTTAAATAAAAGGCATTGTCATTTACAATGCCAATAGCTTAAACTCGCGTGAATGCAAGACCTATTGCATTGCAAATGCTTGTTATTTCTTGGTGCCTGATTGTTGAGTGTGGGTGGCAGGCAGAAGCCACATTAAAGCTCGGCTCGAGGATTCATGAGGACCTCGAGCCGAGCTCTGGCGCAGCTTGAGGGCCTCTGTGACACTCGAGGCCAAACGTTCCGAGCTTTCATGTTTCTTATACTTTCCAACACACTCTAAGCTCATGCTCTTGGAATTAAAAAGCACACATTTTTGGTGGTAACAAGGGGAGAAAAAGATAGTCATCTAGTGTCTGAATTGCATAATATAAAACCAGAAAACCTGGAATCAATCCTGGCGTCCCCACTTGATTTAAATGTGTGATCCCAGCCAAACATGTTACTTCATTGACTCTCCTTTTTGTCCGTTTTCACGCGTGCGAGCACCTTTAAATATGTAAGCTGAGGACGTCCAATGTAGAAAAAAACGTGCTTGATTTAACAAAACTAAAAATGTTGCCCTATGTTAAGAAACTAGGCCGCATATATGATACAGGTGACTACTGACGTGGCTCTTAGTTGAATACTGACATTGTCGTCTGTCGAGGGCAGAAGTGTGTCTAAGTCCAAGTTCAGTTTTAAAATGATCACTTTTAATATTCACCTCTCGAAGCAATGCTATAATGTGATGCATAAGGGCGAAACGCTTCTGCATGTTCAACAAATACACATTTTTGATTTTTTAAAGAGATTTTCCCAAATTTGCTCATGATGTTTGTTGCATGATTTACACGCCAACTATCTCCAGGGCTCGGCTTGTGCACGGGCTCTTGGAGCCACACTCTGGCTCGGCTCGCCTCTCCCTGTTAATTTGTTGGCTCACCCACCTCTACTTCTTTCAGCCCTACTATGATCCGGGACCTTCTGGCTCGCATTAGCCTCTCTGTTGTGAGGAATGGGTTCTCTCTCCTCCTCTTCCTCTCTGGACCCTCCCACTTGCCCCCTGACCCATGGTTCACCGCGTGCACCTTATAAATGAACACAACGCCTTCCTGTAGAGTCCTATCAGATACGCCATGAATGCCCCCCCCCCCCCCTCGGCCGCCATGATGGATCATTACAGACTAGGTGCACCCCTGCCTCCGGAGCTCTGGCACAGGCACAGGGCGCAGGTCGTGAACGCCCCGCCAGCCCCGGCGATGACACTTTGTTGGACAGTTCGGGCTGGACTGTTCCCATGAGGCACAGGGTCAGACTGATTTGCATATGGCCATGTCTGAACTGGGGTGGCGGAGTGAGCTAAAGAATGATGATGGATTAAACCCAGATCAGTTGACTGGGGGTGAGTGCTTGCAATGTTCAACACTCCGTCCATCATCCCCTTTGGTTTTGCATTGTTCGCCCTAAGTTGGCAGGGTATGCCCAGACGTGGGTCCCTTGCTCACTTTGCCACTGGATTCAAGATAGCCTGGCTGATGAGGGCTGTGAGCCCGAAACCGGTCCCAGGATGCTTGTTTCCGGTCCAGGGAAGACATGGCTTGGCAGTTCGGGCTGGACTGTTCCCATGAGGCACAGGGTCAGACTGATTTGCATATGGCCATGTCTGAACTGGGGTGGCGGAGTGAGCTAAAGAATGATGATGGATTAAACCCAGTTCAGTTGACTGGGGTGAGTGCTTGCAATGTTCAACACTCCGTCCATCATCCCCTTTGGTTTTGCTTTGTTGGACCCGTTCTGACTTATTTACGGAGTTTCACGAGCCTCCATCACTAGAAAGGCAGGGCCCCGTGGCCAGTAGGGCTGGGGGGCGATTGTGGGCCAAGAGAGCCTGCAGGTGAGGGGCCACAGGATACGGGCAGGGACCTGCCGAGACCCCGGCATCCTGGCCACTAGAGGGCCTTAAGGCGGGGTGAGGTAGTCGCAACACTGATGTGAGGCAGCAGTGACCCGGCGTTTGCACCAATAGCAGCCCCCAGGAAGAAGGAGGCCCGCTGAGAGAGCACCGAGCTGGCATGGGCGCCAGGAGGGGGGCACGGATGGGGAGCCTGGAGGTCAGCGTGGGGTCAGATGTAGACATGTTTTAATTTCCAGCATTCCATAGACGGGTGGGCCTCACAAGCTGGAAGAGATGAGCAGGGGCCTCTCTGGACCTCCCGGAGTGAAAGTCCAGTCACTTCCCTAGTGCGGAGTGCAGCAGGCACCGAACCCAGCAGGCTTCCTGAAGGGAGGTCACGGCCCACGTGACTTCAGGCCCACTCAGACGCCGCCACCAGGAAGGCCTGCCAGGGTTAGGCGTCAAGCACCTGCCCACCAGAGCCGTCATCACCCAGGAACACCAGGCAGCCCCTAGGGGCAGCAGCCGCCATGTTTTATGGGGTCTCTCTCCAGTACCTGGTGGGGTGTGGAGGATAGCTGGGTCACGAACCGAACAGCTTCCCTACCAGAAGCTCAAGCACACTCCAGTGCATTCAGATGCAAACAATGCCACCTCCTACCCGCCCCCCCTTCAGAAGAAGAGGCGGGGGCAGCGGGTTCCAAACGCACAGGCTCCCCACCGGAACTCTAGTGGTCGAGGCCTGCCCGGGGCCCCCCAGCACTCGCTGTGGGGAGGGGTCCCAAGAGAAGATGGAGGGTTGGGGGCGCTGAAGAATGACACCATGCTGGCGCCCTCCTGCACCCGCACACACAGGCCCTCCACTGTGCCGACTCCAAGGCTTTTCAAAATGTTCACCTCGGCTCAGGCAGTATGAGGGGCAGTAGGGGCCCTCACCCCCCGGGCACACACAGACACCAGCTGCAGCCCGTCCCTCCGTCGTGCCGAGGCTCACCTCATCTCAGGTAATATGAGGGGCTGTAGGGGCCCCTCACCCCCGGACACACACACCAGCTCGCAGGACGTCCCTCCACTGTGCGAGGCTCATCTCGGCTCAGGTAGTATGAGGGTTGGGGGGGGGGGGCGGGGGTCTCACCCTCGGACACGGTCACACACCAGCAGCAGCCCGCCCGAGGCTTACCTCGGCTCAGGTAGTATGAGGGTTGTAGGGGGTCTCACCCCGGGCACACTCACACCAGCTCGCAGGACGTCCCTCCACTGTGCGAGGCTCACCTCGGCTCAGGTAGTATGAGGGTTGTGGGGGGGGGGGTCTCACCCTCGGACACGGTCACACACCAGCAGCAGCCCGCCCGAGGCTTACCTCGGCTCAGGTAGTATGAGGGTCGTTGGGGGGTCTCTCCCTCGGACACAGTCACACACCAGCAGCAGCCCGCCCGAGGCTCACATCGGCTCAGGTAGTATGAGGGTTGTAGGGAGCCCCTCACCCCCGGGTACACTCACACCAGCTCGCAGGACGTCCCTCCACTGTGCGAGGCTCATCTCGGCTCCGGTAGTACAGGGTTGTTGGGGGGGTCTCACCCTCGGACACAGTCACGGCAGCAGCCCGCCCGAGGCTCACATCGGCTCGGGTAGTATGAGGGTTGTAGGGGGCCCCTCACCCCCGGGCACACTCACACACCAGCATAGGCCGCCCTTCCCCCGTGTCGAGGCTCACCTCGGCTCACCCCTCAGCCAGCTCTGGCCCCGCGCGAGCCTCTCTATTATTTTTCATTAAACGCTCATTATGGACACAATAAGCTTTCCATCCCACTGACAGATTCACATTTTTTCGCAAAAAGAATGCAAAATGCGTGCACTGAAAGCGCTGGTGAAAGTTGATCGCTTCCTCATGGGTGACAGCGCCAAAGCATGCGAGCCTCACAGAGCAGCCCCCCTCCTTCCCCCTCAGCACGTGAGCCCACGTGGCTCTGTCACTGCACAGTGCACCCCATTCCTGGACGTAACCCCCTTGCTTACTACAGCTCTGAAGACGCACACACACAGTTGATAGTCCAGGCGACTATTTTGTCCAGACTGGACTACTCCAACTCACTTATGTTAGGCGCTAACAAGGCAGAAGTGACTCGTCTTCAGCGAGTTCAGAATGCAGCCGCCGGAGTCTTGTTGAGGCTCCCTAGAACTTGTTCCGCGACAGGTGCATTGCGCCGTCTACATTGGTTACCCATGGCCAAAAGGATCGTATTCAAAGCACTATGCCTGACCTTCAAAATACTAAAGCTTTCATCCCCTGAGATTCTGGCTAATTTACTGATTCCCTACGTACCTACCCGCCAGCTACGCTCTGCTGAGCAATTTTTGGCTACGGTCCCTCGGGTCAAGCGCCTCAGAGCTGGGGGACAGTCCTTCCGGCATCTAGCCTCTAAATTGTGGAACTCCCTCCCTATTCAGATCCGCCGCCTGGATTGCTTGCTATCCTTTCCTAAGGCCATCAAAACCTACCTGTTCCCCTTGGTCTAGCCGCTAGCTTCCCTCTGACACTGCTACCAGCGCCGGGACGCCTCTTCGCTGAGGCAGCTGTGCGCTATATAAGATTACATAACATAACATAACATAACACTGCTCCGGCAACACACCTCAGTCACGGCCTGCAGCATTCCTCTGCTAAAATCTAATGTACCTCTACCCTGAGCGGAGGCACACCTGCTGTTCCACCACACACAGACACATACAGAGACACACACATAGACACAGACACAGACACACACAGAGACACACACATAGACACAGACACACACAGAGACACAGACACCCACACACACACTGCCTCTACCCTGAGCGGAGGCACAACTGCTGTTCCACCACACACAGACACATACAGAGACACACACATAGACACAGACACACACAGAGACACACACATAGACACAGACACAGACACACACAGAGACACACACATAGACACAGACACACACAGAGACACAGACACCCACACACACACTGCCTCTACCCTGAGCGGAGGCACAACTGCTGTTCCACCACACACAGACACATACAGAGACACACACATAGACACAGACACAGACACAGACACACACAGAGACACACACATAGACACAGACACACACAGAGACACAGACACCCACACACACACTGCCTCTACCCTGAGCGGAGGCACAACTGCTGCTTCACCACACACAGACACATACAGAGACACACACATAGACACAGACACACACATAGACACAGACACACACAGAGACACACACATAGACACAGACACACACAGAGACACACACATAGACACAGACACACACAGAGACACAGACACCCACACACACACTGCCTCTACCCTGAGCGGAGGCACACCTGCTGTTCCACCACACACAGACACATACAGAGACACACACATAGACACAGACACACACAGAGACACACACATAGACACAGACACACACAGAGACACAGACACCCACACACACACTGCCTCTACCCTGAGCGGAGGCACAACTGCTGCTTCACCACACACAGACACATACAGAGACACACACATAGACACAGACACAGACACACACAGAGACACACACATAGACACAGACACACACAGAGACACACACATAGACACAGACACACACAGAGACACACACATAGACACAGACACACACAGAGACACAGACACCCACACACACACTGCCTCTACCCTGAGCGGAGGCACACCTGCTGCTTCACCACACACACACACACACCTACAGAGGCACAGACAGACCAACAGAAACACACATAGACACACATTGCTCTGGCAATGCACCCCAGCCACGGCCTGCAGCATTCCCCTGCAAAAACCTTCTAATGTACCTCTACCCTGAGCGGAGGCACACCTGCTGTTCCACCACACACAGACACATACAGAGACACACACATAGACACAGACACAGACACACACAGAGACACACACATAGACACAGACACACACAGAGACACAGACACCCACACACACACTGCCTCTACCCTGAGGCGGAGGTACACCTGCTGTTCCACCACACACATAGACACACACACAGAGGCACACAAATAGACACAGACACACACAGAGACACAGACACACACATAGACACAGACACCCAAACACACACTGCCTCTACCCTGAGCGGAGGCACACCTGCTGTTCCACCACACACAGACACATACAGAGACACACACATAGACACAGACACACACATAGACACAGACACACACAGAGACACAGACACCCACACACACTGCCTCTAGCCTGAGCGGAGGTACACCTGCTGCTTCACCACACACACACCTACAGAGGCAGACAGACCAACAGACACACACATAGACACACATTGCTCTGGCAATGCACCCCAGCCACGGCCTGCAGCATTCCCCTGCAAACACCTTCTAATGTACCTCTACCCTGAGCGGAGGCACACCTGCTGTTCCACCACACACAGACACATACAGAGACACACACATAGACTCAGACACAGACACACACAGAGACACACACATAGACACAGACACACACAGAGACACAGACACCCACACACACACTGCCTCTACCCTGAGCGGAGGTACACCTGCTGTTCCACCACACACATAGACACACACACAGAGGCACACAAATAGACACAGACACACACAGAGACACAGACACACACATAGACACAGACACCCAAACACACACTGCCTCTACCCTGAGCGGAGGCACACCTGCTGTTCCACCACACACAGACACATACAGAGACACACACATAGACACAGACACACACATAGACACAGACACACACAGAGACACAGACACCCACACACACTGCCTCTAGCCTGAGCGGAGGTACACCTGCTGCTTCACCACACACACACCTACAGAGGCAGACAGACCAACAGACACACACATAGACACACATTGCTCTGGCAATGCACCCCAGCCACGGCCTGCAGCATTCCCCTGCAAACACCTTCTAATGTACCTCTACCCTGAGCGGAGGCACACCTGCTGTTCCACCACACACAGACACATACAGAGACACACACATAGACTCAGACACACACATAGACACAGACACACACAGAGACACAGACACCCACACACACACTGCCTCTACCCTGAGCGGAGGTACACCTGCTGTTCCACCACACACAGACACATACAGAGACACACACATAGACACAGACACACACATAGACACAGACACACACAGAGACACAGACACCCACACACACACTGCCTCTACCCTGAGCGGAGGCACACCTGCTGTTCCACCACACACAGACACATACAGAGACACACACATAGACACAGACACAGACACACACAGAGACACACACATAGACACAGACACACACAGAGACACAGACACCCACACACACACACTGCCTCTACCCTGAGCGGAGGCACAACTGCTGTTCCACCACACACAGACACATACAGAGACACACACATAGACACAGACACAGACACACACAGAGACACACACATAGACACAGACACAGACACACACAGAGACACACACATAGACACAGACACACACAGAGACACAGACACCCACACACACACTGCCTCTACCCTGAGCGGAGGCACAACTGCTGTTCCACCACACACAGACACATACAGAGACACACACATAGACACAGACACAGACACACACAGAGACACACACATAGACACAGACACACACAGAGACACAGACACCCACACACACACTGCCTCTACCCTGAGCGGAGGCACAACTGCTGCTTCACCACACACAGACACATACAGAGACACACACATAGACACAGACACAGACACACACATAGACACAGACACACACAGAGACACACACATAGACACAGACACACACAGAGACACACACATAGACACAGACACACACAGAGACACAGACACCCACACACACACTGCCTCTACCCTGAGCGGAGGCACACCTGCTGTTCCACCACACACAGACACATACAGAGACACACACATAGACACAGACACACACAGAGACACACACATAGACACAGACACACACAGAGACACAGACACCCACACACACACTGCCTCTACCCTGAGCGGAGGCACAACTGCTGCTTCACCACACACAGACACATACAGAGACACACACATAGACACAGACACACACAGAGACACACACATAGACACAGACACACACAGAGACACACACATAGACACAGACACACACAGAGACACACACATAGACACAGACACACACAGAGACACAGACACCCACACACACACTGCCTCTACCCTGAGCGGAGGCACACCTGCTGCTTCACCACACACACACACACACACCTACAGAGGCACAGACAGACCAACAGAAACACACATAGACACACATTGCTCTGGCAATGCACCCCAGCCACGGCCTGCAGCATTCCCCTGCAAAAACCTTCTAATGTACCTCTACCCTGAGCGGAGGCACACCTGCTGTTCCACCACACACAGACACATACAGAGACACACACATAGACACACACAGAGACACAGACACCCACACACACACTGCCTCTACCCTGAGCGGAGGTACACCTGCTGTTCCACCACACACATAGATACACACACAGAGGCACACACATAGACACAGACACACACAGAGACACAGACACACACATAGACACAGACACCCAAACACACACTGCCTCTACCCTGAGCGGAGGCACACCTGCTGTTCCACCACACACAGACACATACAGAGACACACACATAGACACAGACACACACATAGACACAGACACACACAGAGACACAGACACCCACACACACACTGCCTCTACCCTGAGCGGAGGTACACCTGCTGCTTCACCACACACACACACACCTACAGAGGCAGACAGACCAACAGACACACACATAGACACACATTGCTCTGGCAATGCACCCCAGCCACGGCCTGCAGCATTCCCCTGCAAACACCTTCTAATGTACCTCTACCCTGAGCGGAGGCACACCTGCTGTTCCACCACACACAGACACATACAGAGACACACACATAGACACAGACACACACAGAGACACAGACACCCACACACACACTGCCTCTACCCTGAGCGGAGGTACACCTGCTGTTCCACCACACACAGACACATACAGAGACACACACATAGACACAGACACACACAGAGACACACACATAGACACAGACACACACAGAGACACAGACACCCACACACACACTGCCTTTACCCTGAGCGGAGGCACACCTGCTGTTCCACCACACACAGACACATACAGAGACACACACATAGACACAGACACAGACACACACATAGACACACACATAGACACAGACACCCACACACACACTGCCTCTACCCTGAGCGGAGGCACACCTGCTGTTCCACCACACACAGACACATACAGAGACACACACATAGACACAGACACAGACACACACATAGACACACACACACACACCTACAGAGGCACAGACAGACCAACAGACACACACATAGACACACATTGCTCTGGCAATGCACCCCAGCCACGGTCTGCAGCATTCCCCTGCAAAAACCTTCTAATGTACCTCTACCCTGAGCGGAGGCACACTTGCTGTTCCACCACACACAGACACATACAGAGACACACATATAGACACAGACACACACAGAGACACACACATAGACACAGACACACACAGAGACACAGACACCCACACACACACTGCCTCTACCCTGAGCGGAGGTACACCTGCTGCTTCACCACACACACACACACACCTACAGAGGCAGACAGACCAACAGACACACACATAGACACACATTGCTCTGGCAATGCACCCCAGCCACGGCCTGCAGCATTCCCCTGCAAACACCTTCTAATGTACCTCTACCCTGAGCGGAGGCACACCTGCTGTTCCACCACACACAGACACATACAGAGACACACACATAGACACAGACACACACATAGACACAGACACACACAGAGACACAGACACCCACACACACACTGCCTCTACCCTGAGCGGAGGTACACCTGCTGTTCCACCACACACAGACACATACAGAGACACACACATAGACACAGACACACACAGAGACACACACATAGACACAGACACACACAGAGACACAGACACCCACACACACACTGCCTCTACCCTGAGGCGGAGGCACACCTGCTGTTCCACCACACACAGACACATACAGAGACACACACATAGACACAGACACAGACACACACATAGACACACACATAGACACAGACACACACAGAGACACAGACACCCACACACACACTGCCTCTACCCTGAGCGGAGGCACACCTGCTGTTCCACCACACACAGACACATACATAGACACACACATAGACACAGACACACACATAGACACACACACACACACACACCTACAGAGGCACAGACAGACCAACAGACACACACATAGACACACATTGCTCTGGCAATGCACCCCAGCCACGGTCTGCAGCATTCCCCTGCAAAAACCTTCTAATGTACCTCTACCCTGAGCGGAGGCACACCTGCTGTTCCACCACACACAGACACATACAGAGACACACACATAGACACAGACACAGACACAGACACACACAGAGACACAGACACCCACACACACTGCCTCTACCCTGAGCGGAGGTACACCTGCTGTTCCACCACACACAGACACATACAGAGACACACACATAGACACAGACACACACATAGACACACACATAGACACAGACACACACAGAGACACAGACACCCACACACACACTGCCTCTACCCTGAGCGGAGGCACACCTGCTGTTCCACCACACACAGACACATACAGAGACACACACATAGACACAGACACAGACACACACATAGACACAGACACACACAGAGACACACACATAGACACAGACACACACAGAGACACAGACACCACACACACACTGCCTCTACCCTGAGCGGAGGCACACCTGCTGTTCCACCACACACAGACACATACAGAGACACACACATAGACACAGACACACACAGAGACACACACATAGACACAGACACACACAGAGACACAGACACCCACACACACACTGCCTCTACCCTGAGCGGAGGCACACCTGCTGTTCCACCACACACAGACACATACAGAGACACACACATAGACACAGACACACACAGAGACACACACATAGACACAGACACACACAGAGACACAGACACCCACACACACACTGCCTCTACCCTGAGCGGAGGTACACCTGCTGTTCCACCACACACAGACACATGCAGAGACACACACATAGACACAGAGACACACACATAGACACAGACACACACAGAGACACAGACACACACAGAGACACAGACACCCACACACACACTGCCTCTACCCTGAGCGGAGGCACACCTGCTGTTCCACCACACACAGACACATACAGATACACACACATAGACACAGACACAGACACACACAGAGACACACACATAGACACAGACACCCACACACACACTGCCTCTACCCTGAGCGGAGGCACACCTGCTGTTCCACCACACACAGACACATACAGAGACACACACATAGACACAGACACAGACACACACAGAGACACACACATAGACACAGACACACACAGAGACACAGACACCCACACACACACTGCCTCTACCCTGAGCGGAGGTACACCTGCTGTTCCACCACACACAGACACATACAGAGACACACACATAGACACAGACACACACATAGACACAGACACACACAGAGACACAGACACCCACACACACACTGCCTCTACCCTGAGCGGAGGCACACCTGCTGTTCCACCACACACAGACACATACAGAGACACACACATAGACACAGACACAGACACACACATAGACACAGACACACACAGAGACACACACATAGACACAGACACACACAGAGACACACACATAGACACAGACACACACAGAGACACAGACACCCACACACACACTGCCTCTACCCTGAGCGGAGGTACACCTGCTGTTCCACCACACACAGACACATACAGAGACACACACATAGACACAGACACACACAGAGACACACACATAGACACAGACACACACAGAGACACAGACACCCACACACACACTGCCTCTACCCTGAGCGGAGGCACACCTGCTGTTCCACCACACACAGACACATACAGAGACACACACATAGACACAGACACACACATAGACACAGACACACACAGAGACACACACATAGACACAGACACACACAGAGACACACACATAGACACAGACACACACAGAGACACAGACACCCACACACACACTGCCTCTACCCTGAGCGGAGGTACACCTGCTGTTCCACCACACACAGACACATACAGAGACACACACATAGACACAGACACACACATAGACACAGACACACACAGAGACACAGACACCCACACACACACTGCCTCTACCCTGAGCGGAGGCACACCTGCTGTTCCACCACACACAGACACATACAGAGACACACACATAGACACAGACACAGACACACACATAGACACAGACACACACAGAGACACACACATAGACACAGACACACACAGAGACACACACATAGACACAGACACACACAGAGACACAGACACCCACACACACACTGCCTCTACCCTGAGCGGAGGCACACCTGCTGTTCCACCACACACAGACACATACAGAGACACACACATAGACACAGACACACACATAGACACAGACACACACAGAGACACACACATAGACACAGACACACACAGAGACACACACATAGACACAGACACACACAGAGACACAGACACCCACACACACACTGCCTCTACCCTGAGCGGAGGCACACCTGCTGTTCCACCACACACAGACACATGGCTGCCAGACAGACTGAGTTTGGTGCTGTTATGAGGTCGGACCGGACGCGGCTGCTGAAGAGGATTTGGTGCCTCCAGCCTCTCATAACGCTGCCCCGCTGGCACCCGTATCTCGCTCTGCCAGAGTCAGACAAAAGTCTCAATCAGGTAATTTAAATACTGATTTTTTTTAGCGTCAATCATCCCTGTGCTGAGCCTATTACAACGCTCACTGCTTGGCTTACATATTCTCTGTTGTAATTGGGTACAGTACACCTGACTAGGCCCTGCATCAGTGCCTCGTGCCTCACCATTTTGGTCCGGGACTCCCAGGCAGAAAGGGAATCATCAGCCCTGCCCCTTTACCAGGCCTCGTCAGGATCATAGCGGGAGCAGTGGTGGTGGGGGAGTGCCAGCCGGATACCGCTCGCCCAAAGCGAACCTCTTTAAAACATGTCGTTTAAGAAACCTTCTAAGCGCAAATAAAATAATTGTTTTAGAGGGAAACACGGCACCAACGGCCCCGCCTGTCAGGGGAGACAAGTTCCAAACTAAAAGCACATTATCTCCCATAAAGGTCCTGCAACCAAGTAAATAAAAAACTGATAAAACTGGCTGCTAAGACTGCGGGGCTGGGCAGCGCTCCGCGAGTCAGCTGTCAGTGACTTACCGAGTACTTAAAAACAAGCATTTACAATGCAATAGGTCTCGCAATGACATTGTTTTGAGCTATTGGCATTGAAAATGTTATTGTTTTTTTTTTTCTCCCTTCGTGAACCATTAATCAAGTACTGGCGTTGTAAATGACAATGTCTTTTACCCCCTGTTGACCCCCGCCAAACTCATCAGCATGTGCCCGTCATCGCTGAGAAGTGTGAGGAACCCACCATGGAGGTAATGCAAGAAGGACACACTGGTGGGCACTGAGAGACCTGGCCCTGATGGGCACAGTGATAGCATGCGTGAGCATCAATTGGCTTGCAGTAGTGGCACCGTAAGAAGCTAATACTCCTAGCAGATTTAGAAGCTGCCTCCGGGGTACTGTGAGAAGCTGGCACTTGGTCCAATGGGGCCCCACGTGAAGCTGGAACAAGGGGTCAGGATAAAATGGTGGCTTCTGTGGGCAGCGTGAAGAGTCTTTCGAGGGTAGTTTGAGAAATTGGAATTGGGGCTGCGGCTGTGGAGGGAGCTCCTCTTCATAGGACATTATGAGGAGATGGAACTTGTGTGCAGTGAGGGGGGCAGGCCTCTTGTGGTAAATGCAGTGTATGTGTTGAGTGGAGATGGTACGATAGGGTTTCCGAGTGTACTGCAAGGGGGGGGTACTAGGGTGTGAAAATGGCACTGGAGGATAGTCTCCATATGATGTAATAATGAAATGGACTGGATATCATAAGTATGAGAGGTGGGGGGAAACATTAAAGGCTGGACATTTGGATTCAATGCAAATTACCCTGTGATAAGTTGAATACGGGGTTCTACAAAGCTGGGCAACAGAGCTATACATAGAATTGATTCCTAAAGGACACAGGTTTCAGGGTTGGGATAAGGATGACATAAGTTATAACAGAGCAACACACAGGTTGGATACATGCATATTCCATGGTCCGAATCGGACTGTGACAGAAAATAGGTCCAGGCACCAAAAATAAAAGAGGCCCCATCTGCGAATCACATATCTAAAACAGAGACCCACGTTTGCAAATTGGGGAGGTTTTGAACTTCTGCAAATATGGTGTAGGTGTTCTGCAAAGTACAGGAGGCTTCGTGCATTTGTGCTTGCTGCGGGCAATGTTTGTGGTAATCTCAGGGAAATCAGCACGAAAAACGGCCCACCAAACCATAAAACAGGCCAACAAACAGCCAGAAACCAGCCCATGCACACCAACCTGTCACACCAGCCCTTTTGACACCGCCAGATTGCCCTTTCCATGATTGCACCACTGGGTGGGTTCTGGGTTGTGCATTATGGATTATTCAGTGGGATGATGTGTGTACTCGTGCATGAGTGTTCATGTGTGTACTACTGCATGGGTGTTTGGGTTCCACAGATTGCTACAGGGACTAGGGCAGTGGGTTCAATAACAGGCCGTGGCACTACAGTGCTGGGGCACTCTTTGTAAGTGTTTTCCTTGCGTCTGGATCACCCGCCCGCGACCCCACACAGGAGTTCGCTTGAAGGGGAGGGGTAGAGAAAGCTCCTGCAGGTCTGTGGGGGGGTCAGGGGGGGGCGGGGTCCCAGAGACAGCTCTACGCTGCTGCTGCCAGTGTGATCAGCCAAGGAGCAGGGCTGGGAACGGCCCAGGGAGACGAAAACCCCAGCAGAGACGAACAGAGACAGAGGTGGGGTCCCAAAGGAGATGTGAGCACCCCCGGACAGAGAGCTGTGCGCAGCGACTAGAGCTGTAGGCACCAAGAAATCGGAGCAGCCAGATTTCCCCATGGATAACCATACACCCCAGGGTTTACTTACTATGGGCAGGCAAGCAGCCTCAGCAGCAGATAAGTGAGCAGCCAGAGCGCCCCTTCGAGATCTATGAGCAGTCAAGGCGCTTGACAGGCGAGACAAGCAAGCAAACAAGTTCCTGCAAAGGGGGGTCTATGAACTCTCAGGACACCTCCACAGGCCTGTGATTAACCAAAAGTAGCGCTTCGGATCGGGGAGAAATCAAGAACTGACCCGCAAGAACTCAAGGGAAACCAGGCCTTCCCGAGGGAGATCTCTGAGCAGCTAACAGACTGGAAGTACACAGGGAACTTGAACACTGGCCCCCGAGGGTACCTGTGCGCAGCAGACCACCCCGAGGAGCGCAACCAGAAGCCACGGAACATCGGGGTAGATCAGCGAGCAGCCAGCGCAATCAATACTAAGATTCTCCCAAGGTCGATCAGGAAGGGTTTTAGTACCAAGGGTAGGTCTTAATACACGTAGAGTTTTATCAGCATCTTGACAAATGGAACATCCTCTGACAAACTTTTCTGTGTCTCGGTCTATACCTGGCCACCAATATGACGTTTTAATTCTAGATTTCAACTTTGTAATACCAAGATGACCTTCATGATTTAATTCTAAAACTCTAGATCGTAACTTTGTAGGAACAATGATTCTTTCTTCTCTGCAAATATAACCCGAATTATCAATAGAAAGTTCATTTTGTATTTCCCACAAAGCCCTTAAATCACCTTGTAAACCATTTTTACTTGGCCAACCTTTGGTTATAAAGGAAGCTGTTTTATTCAGTGTTTCATCCTGCGAGTATTCAGTGTCCCATTCTTCTTTGGAGATGGCATTAGCTTTATCATAAACCACAGCCACATTGAAATCATCCCACTCTCGTCGCCAAAATGTAAAGATAACTCCACTATGGTATAGGTGTAGAGAGGTTTGGTTTATTAGGAACAAGCAGGTACATCCATCCGACAACAGGACATCTCTTCCACTGCCCCCTCACATTCTAGAATGACTCCATAAGTATCCAGCATCAGTTACCATAGCAATGGTTACTGAGGTAGCTGTGATACCACACTCGAGGCAATCCCGAGACAGGCTCCCCCTAGAGGCTGGGACTAAGAACACTTGGAAAGATCGAGGATTCCTCCACCCTCGAGGGTAGATTAAGGGGCAGAGAGACGGGCCCAGTAGGATTTCTGGTGCACCCCCGGTATGATGGAGCCGAGCAATGCACCCCTCACGGAGGAGCCCTCCAAGGACCTCGCCGGAGATAAGCCACCCTACTCGTATGTGGCCATGATCGCCATGGCCATCGAGGAGAGCCCGGAGCGGCGGCTGCCGCTGAGCGCCATCTACGCGGAGATTGCGGGGCGCTTTCCCTACTACGCCCTGGCGAGGGAAGTCATCTTACAGGAGCAACATGTGGCGAGCAGTTTAAACACGACAGCAGAGCACTGTCTGCTACACTGCCTCAACTGGGCTTCGTACGGCGCCCTCCACACGCCAGGGTCCACACCTTCAACACAAACACGCATGCACCCCTGACTCTCGGTGTACTCACGCGGCAAAAGTGGGGCTCCTAAGGGCTACGAGGGTCAATGGCTCCCATCCCCGGGTATTGTCTGCACTGCCTGCCTCGGTGTGTCTGTGCGAGGGGGGCCCCACCATTTTGCGTTACGCCACTGGAGCCGGATTGTGCTGGTATGGGGCTGGGGACCAAGGTCAGCTGTGAGATAAGGTGCAATGGAGAGGGATAGTAGAAAAGTGGATATTCAAGCCTGTAAGGAAGTGCGCTGCAGAGTCTGGGGTCAGGTGGAGGTAGTAGTGAAGAGGGATCCTCCATGAAGGCTCGAACAGAGGGAGCCCGAGTAGTGTCACTTGCCTGTTACTCCCACCTCAGAAACCTCTTCCCATCAAAGGGACATTACACGGAAAAAAACACTTTTTGAGAGTGATAACATTTAGAAAGAGATTTGGAAAAGAGTGCGTTTTCCTGGGCCTTGTTAGACTAAGAACAGATAAAGGAGGGCCTGAAGCAGGCCGGCTAGACATAAAAGCATAAAATCGGGCCCGCAGTGGCCCACCCGAATGCACCCTTGGCCAACCCAAATAAATATTCCTGGAGCCGGGCCTGCCTCTCACTGGGGTGCGGTACAGAAGATCATCCTCAGGATACTGACTGTCTCAATATTGTGTCCTGAATGTTGCATCCTCGCAGTTAATCATAGCGGATCCCCAACAATGGAATGATATTTTTGTAAACAATATTTAGGAAACAATATTTATGTCGGATAATATTTTTGTGTCTACTTTTCTGGCATACAGGCCTGGGGTGTCCTAGTCAGTTAAAAGCAGACTCCCAGCCTGCCCTCCTTTCATGCACCTGCTTTCAGTGCGCCCTCTCACCTCCTCCACACACCCGACTTTCTGCTCCTGGACCAATAGCCCCAGTCCCTCTTCTATGTCTCTCACTCTCAGCCCACTCACAGTCAGCAAGCACCCCGCTTCCTTTTTTATCCTTTTTCCACTTTTCCTGAAATAGAGAGAAAGAACTAAATGTTGGTGGTACTGGTCAGAGCAGTGCCAACATGTAGTCCTATTTCTATGTCAATGGTGGCCGTCCCGGTGTTTTGTACTGAAAATCTGGTCCCCCTACTCTTTCCTCCAGTTTATTCCCTGTCCTTGCCCTGTTCCCGAACCTGCCCTCCACACTCCCTGTTCGTCCCCATTTTTCTCTGCCACCTTCTTACCTTTGTTCCCTGTCGTTGTCCCTCTGTGTTGCCTATCTGCACCCCCCCTGCTCTCCTTCTCTCTCTCTTCCATCCCCATCCCCTTCCCCGCCCTGTCTCTCTCTCCTCTTACCGCCCCTCCTTTCACCCGTGCTCTCCTCCACCATTCACCTTCTGCCCACGCTCTCTCCCTGCCTTCTCTGTCTGCTCCTCCTCTCACCCGCTCTCCCTTCCTTCGCATGGTTCACTCGCACGAGTCTCCTGCCCTCTCTCGTGGTTTCCCCTGTCTGCTCCTCCTCTCACCCTCTCTCCCTTCCTTCGCATGGTTCACTCTCACGAGTCTCCTCTCTCGTGGTTTCTCCTGTCTGCCCCCCACCGCCGTCGCTTTGTCTCGGATGATGCCAGACCCTTCCCCTGGTCCGGGGGAGGCTCCGCATGTTCTCCAGGAGGCCGGGATGAAGAGATTGGACCAGAGCAGCTGCCTTCAGGCATCCCGCCGCTGGCAGCTGCCCCAGCCCTGGAGGGAGGGGGCAGAAAGCTGCATCAAAGGACGGGGGCAAGCACTGGGGCGAAGGAGCGCGAGGGGCCTCCCCCTCACTGCTTCTTCCCACGAAGGCCCTTTGGCACCAGACAGAACCAGTGCGCCCGAATGTTCATCACAAAAATACCGCTTTGCTGGATTTGATCATAGAAAACCTACACACAATTGAGCAACAGTTTTGTAAATTATATTAGAATACTAAAGTTCTGTCGGGCTGGGGGAGAGTTGCACTAGCGAATTGGGGATGGCTATTGGGGGAGAGAGGTCAGGCTGTAGGCAGGGACATGGGGTGAGAGAGCGCACTATGCAGGCAGGGGCATGGGGGCGCACATGGGGTGAGAGAGCGCTCTCTGCAGGCAGGGGCATGGGGGCGCACATGGGGTGAGGGAGCGCACTCTGCAGGCAGGGGCATGGGGCGCACATGGGATGAGAGAGCGCACTCTGCTGGCAGGGACATGGGATGAGAGAGCGCACTCTGCAGGCAGGGGCATGGGGCGCACATGGGGTGAGAGAGCGCACTCTGCAGGCAGGGACATGGGTTGAGAGAGCGCACTCTGCAGGCAGGGACATGAGGTGCACATGGGGTAAGAGAGCGCACTCTGCAGGCAGGGACATGAGGTGCACATGGGGTGAGAGAGCGCACTCTGCAGGTAGGGACATGGGGTGAGAGAGCGCACTCTGCAGGCAGGGACATGAGGTGCACATGGGGTGAGAGAGCGCACTCTGCAGGCAGGGGCATGGGGCGCACATGGGGTGAGAGAGCGCACTCTGCAGGCAGGGGCATGGGGCGCACATGGGGTGAGAGAGCGCACTCTGCTGGCAGGGACATGGGATGAGAGAGCGCACTCTGCAGGCAGGGACATGAGGTGCACATGGGGTGAGAGAGCGCACTCTGCAGGCAGGGACATGAGGTGCACATGGGGTGAGAGAGCGCACTCTGCTGGCAGGGACATGGGATGAGAGAGCGCACTCTGCAGGCAGGGACATGAGGTGCACATGGGGTGAGAGAGCGCACTCTGCAGGCAGGGGCATGGGGTGAGAGAGCGCACTCTGCTGGCAGGGACATTTATTTATTTCTAAATGTATAGAGCGCCTGGTTACACCCACTGGTGTGTCCCCGCGCTTTTTGTATTCACTGCAACTCCGGGAATCAGTACATCTAAAGACCAGGAACAGCCCTCTCTATCGTGTAAAGAGCCATGTTTTTAATTTTTTTCGGAAAAGACTCTCTGATGGTTCTTCACGGAGGGACAAGGGTAGGGAGTTCCAGCTTTTTGCTGCCAAGTAGCCAAATGAGCGGCCCCCATTCGTGCTTTCTTTGTCCTCTGGACTGTCACCAGATGGGTCCCGGTGGATCGCAGATGCCTTTCTGTCTTATAGGGGGTCATCAGATTACGCAGGTACATAGGGCATCTGCCCTGCAAGATACGATGGCCAAGGCATAATGCCTTGAATGTAATTCGTTTCTGAATAGGCAACCAATGTAATGTATCCAGTGCATTCTTCGAGGATGCCCTTCTTGGCAGATTTAAAACCAAGCGGGCTGCTGGATTCTGTACGGATTGCAACTTCTGGAGTTCCCTTTTGGTAGCACCTAGGTACATCACATTTCCATAATCAAATCTTGCTGTGACGAGAGCATGGGTCAGGGTTTCCCTTGCTGCCATTGGTAAAATGTCTAGGGTTTTCCTTAATATTTTAAGGATTCTGAAACACCTGCCTGCAACTCTCTTAATCTGGGTCTCAAAGGAAAGTTTGGAGTCTATCCATACTAACCCTGGGCATAGTTCGCGTAGTAGCGCTACGCGTAGCACTACGCGAACTGCGTAGTGCGGTAGGAAATGCTGTTCGCAATGATTGCACAGTGCCGGATGCTTGTCCGCACTGTGCAATCATTGCAAACAGCATCTTGCACAGTGCAAGCGGTCGTTTTCTGCCGCTCGAGTAGATTTGTACTCGAGCAGCAGTTTTCTCAACGCGGACTGGTAGTTTCTCATCGCGAGCGGTCGCGAGCATACGCGACCACTCGCAATGAGAAACCTGACCTCCCCGCGTTGAGAATCTCGCCGGGAGGTTTATTTTCCACGCTCGCGATCGGCAACTTGATGTTGCTGATCGCGAGCGAAGAAAAAGTCTTGCCGGGATGTCATTTTGCTCGCTCGCGGTCGCCAACTTGACGTTGAGGACCGCGAGCAAGCAAAAAATGGCCGCTACGCTACGCGTTTTTGCACTGTGCTACGTGCAATTCGCGTAGCACGTAGTTGCGCAAACTACGCGAGCGTAGCGTAGTTTTCCGCCCAGGCCAAATCCATACTCCCAAGTTCTTTACTTCCGTCTTAGGGGTGGGGACATGGGGTGAGAGAGCGCACTCTGCAGGCAGGGGCATGGGGGCGCACATGGGGTGAGAGAGCGCACTCTGCAGGCAGGGACATGGGGTGAGAGAGCGCACACTGCAGGCAGGGGCATGGGAGCGCACATGGGGTGAGAGAGCGCACTCTGCAGGCAGGGACATGAGGTGCACAAGGGGGGAGAGCGCACTCTGCAGGCAGGGACATGAGGTGTACATGGGGTGAGAGAGGGCTCTCGGCAGGCAGGGACATGGGGTGAGAGAGCGCACTCTGCAGGCAGGGACATGAGGTGCACATGGGGTGAGAGAGCGCTCTCGGCAGGCAGGGACATGGGGGCGCACATGGGGTGAGAGAGCGCACTCTGCAGGCAGGGACATGGAGTGAGAGAGCGCACTCTGCAGGCAGGGGCATGGGAGCGCACATGGGGTGAGAGAGTGCACTCTGCAGGCAGGGACATGAGGTGCACATGGGGTGAGAGAGCGCACTCTGCAGGCAGGGACATGAGGTGCACATGGGGAGAGAGAGCGCTCTCTGCAGGCAGGGACATGGGGTGAGAGAGCGCACTCTGCAGGCAGGGACATGAGGTGCACATGGGGTGAGAGAGCACTCTCGGCAGGCAGGGACATGGGGTGCACATGGGGTGAGAGAGCGCACTCTGCAGGCAGGGACATGGGATGAGAGAGCGCACTCTGCAGGCTGGGGCATGGGGGCGCACATGGGGTGAGAGAGCGCACTCTGCAGGCAGGGACATGGGGTGCACATGGGGTGAAAGAGCGCACTCTGCAGGCAGGGGCATGAGGTGCACATGGGGTGAGAGAGCGCTCTCGGCAGGCAGGGACATGGGGTGAGAGAGCGCACTCTGCAGGCAGGGACATGAGGTGCACATGGGGTGAGAGTGCGCACTCTGCAGGCAGTGACATGAGGTGCACATGGGGTGAGAGAGCGCTCTCGGCAGGCAGGGACATGGGGTGAGAGCGCACTCTGCAGGCAGGGACATGAGGTGCACATGGGGCAGGCAGGGACAGGGGGGCGCACATGGGGTGAGAGCGCACTCTGCAGGCAGGGACATGGAGTGAGAGAGCGCACTCTGCAGGCAGGGGCATGGGAGCGCATATGGGGTGAGAGAGCGCACTCTGCAGGCAGGGACATGAGGTGCACATGGGGTGAGAGAGCGCACTCTGCAGGCAGGGACATGAGTTGCACATGGGGTGAGAGAGCGCTCTCTGCAGGCAGGGACATGGGGTGAGAGAGCGCACTCTGCAGGCAGGGACATGAGGTGCACATGGGGTGAGAGAGCGCTCTCTGCAGGCAGGGGCATGGGGTGAGAGAGCGCACTCTGCAGGCAGGGACATGGGGTGAGAGAGCGCACTCTGCAGGCAGGGACATGGGGTGAGAGAGCGCACTCTGCAGGCAGGGGCATGGGGTGAGAGAGCGCACTCTGCAGGCAGGGACATGGGGTGAGAGAGCGCACTCTGCAGGCAGGGACATGGGGTGAGAGAGCGCACTCTGCAGGCAGGGGCATGGGGTGAGAGAGCGCACTCCGCAGGCAGGGACATGGGGTGAGAGAGCGCACTCTGCAGGCAGGGACATGGGGTGAGAGAGCGCACTCTGCAGGCAGGGACATGGGGGCGCACATGGGGTGAGAGAGCGCACTCTGCAGGCAGGGACATGGGGTGAGAGAGCGCTCTCTGCAGGCAGGGACATGGGGTAAGAGAGCGCACTCTGCAGGCAGGGGCATGGGCAGGGTAGGATTGGTAACGCGGGCACTCGGGAAATGGCCGAAGGGCCGGTAGCTGAGTTCTAGCTGTGGGCTGCTTTTTTGGGCAGCTTGGGGGCTGTCTGTGCTGTTAGGATGCCGTCAGTGGCCCAGTGGGGGCCTGAGTGGCCTTTCTAGAGGAAGTTGGGCGGAGGTATTACTCCCTTTCTCTCGCTGGGCCGGCCCATTAATGTATGGTGATTGAGCGGGGGCAGGAGGCCTGAGCAGAAGTGGTCTCACTTGCATTCATGTGTGGCTCAGCAGTGTGAACTAATCTGTGCATTTTTTTTTATCTAAGTGAAGTTAATAAAACATGCCCCCACCCCTTTCTTTTCATAAAACTTCGCTGAAGCAGTGTTTTGCGGAAAGGCAATACGCAAATGTGGGCCACTTTTTTTTGGTGTGCCCGGGCCGATTTTTGATCCCAATCCAACCCTGGGCATGGGGGCGCACATGGGACGCACTCTGCAGCCAGGGCCATCCTTGGCAAAGGGATGAGGAGTCGTCCCTCATGGTGGGGGGCAGTGTGCAGCACGTGCGAGCATGGAAGGGGATATGGGCTCGAATGAAAGAGGGAAGTCTGTGATAAGGAAGCCGAGCTTGAGCCGAGAGGCGAGGCCCCTATCAGCTGCCAGGCAGGTCCCCTGGCCCGGGGCCAGCCTGCAGGGGTCCGGGCGTTGGGTTACATGGATTAGTGCGGGAGATAGAGTGACAGCCCAGAGGATCTGTGCAGCTCCAAACCCCCAGATATACACCCCGATGCTAATTATTTAATCAAACTGATCAAAGAAAACATATGACACAGCGACTGGTTTCTCGCGCCAGCCTGGGGCCCCTGGAGGAATTGCATGTCTGGAGGCCACCATGGGCCGGGTGGGCGGTGCCGAAGTGTCGTATCCCATTTTGCGTCATTTCCGCCCTTGGCAGTGAGGTGACACTTGTTGGGACCAGGACTGGAGGCGGTTCATCCCAAGAGGGCTCCCTTCAGCCCAAGAGTACACGGTGCTGCTAGATGAAGAGCTGCAGCAAAGGATAAGGCGCTACACGCCTGAAGTGTCACACCAACATGTGAATGGCAAAGTTCATCGGCAAGGACGTGAGTTACAGCCCTGGGCACTAGTGTTCACCTCGCCACTTCTCCTGGAAGGTGTTGCTGAGGGGTTTATGGTTCTAGGTGACAAATGAATGTTTTCAAGGCGCTATAGAAAGCACATCTTCAGTGCTGTTCTGTATGAGATGTAATCATGGCACGGTTGGGAGGTTGGCAGGGTGGATGGGCATGGTTCTGAGGTTGGCACAAGGCCTCTAATGAAGTGAGTTGGCCAGGCTTGCTTTGAAGGCTGGCAGTGTAGATGTAAGGTGGTCAGGTGCTGTTTGAAGATCAGGAGGGTGAATACGAGGTGGTCAGACTTCTTTAAAGGTCAGCGTGGTGGATGCAAGATGGCCGCTGTGGTTTGGAGGTCATGCGGGAGAAGTGCACATTGATGGCAGATTGTCCTTCTGTCAAGGAGTCGGTGTTTATTTCTATGGGCCATCATGGTCGTGCCTTTGTGTATGCACCTATGTGTGCTTATGTGTTGTATTTATGCTTGTGTGTATGAATGTGTTTGCACCCCAAGGCATATTAAGCAGTACCACTGGCATACTGAGCAGCAAACTTGGCATAATGAGAAAACCCGGCATGCTGAGCAGCAAACCTGGCTTAATGAGAAAACCTGGCACACTGAGCAGCAAACCTGGCATCCTAAGCAGCAGACCTGGCATACTGAGCAGTGAACCTGGCATAATGAGAAAACCTGGCATACTGAGCAGTGAACCTGGCATACTGAGCAACAGACCTGGCATACAAAGCAGCAAACCTAGCATACAGAGCAGCAAACCTGGCATACTGAGCAGTGAAACTGGAATAATGAGCAGCAAACCTGGTATACTGAGGAGCACCCTGGTATATCGAGCATAACCTCAGCTATTTTGAGCAGAAAACTATGGCATATTGTGGAGAACTCTTGGACAAAACTGAGTAGCATCGGTGATATATCGAGCAGCAAACCTAGCACACTGAGCAGCTCTCTGGCATAGCGAACAGCAACCAATGACCTAACTAGCAGCATGCCATAGAATACTGAAAAGCACGGCTTGCCATATTGAGAAGTTGCTTTTTCTTTTGTAACATCATGTAGATGTTCACACTTAACACACACAAGCTTTTTACTGTAGAAAAGCTAATCTTTTTGGCTTCACCAAGGTTTGTTTCAAACAGTGCGGCACTCGTTCTCTGCAGCAGATGGATATGTGGATACATATATGCTTCTTGCCCCCATCTTGTGTGAGCAAGTAAAGGTGTGTGGTACTAGCATGGCTAGCACCATGAGACGAGTGTTGTCGAAAGAGACATCATTTGGTGTAGGAGGCGACAGAGCTTCGGGGAGGGTATTACGCCCTACTCAAGAAACCCAAGGCAGACCCAAAGGACCTCAAGAACTTCCGGCCCATCTCCCTGCTCCCATTTCCGGCGAAAGTCATCGAGAAGATCGTCAACAGACAACTGACCCAATTCCTCGAAGAGAACAACACCATGGACTCGTCCCAATCCGGATTCCGCAGCAACCACAGCACCGAAACCGCCCTCATCGCCGCCACCGACGACATCAGGGCCCTGCTGGACAATGGCGAAACCGCGACCCTCATCCTCCTGGACCTCTCGGCCGCCTTCGACACCGTCTGCCACCGCACCCTGCGCACACGCCTCTACAACGCGGGGATCCGCGACAAAGCCCTGGACTGGATCACCTCCCTCCTCACTGACGGAACCCAGAGAGTCCGCCTCCCTCCATTCCGATCCGAAGCCACCAAGATCACCTGCGGCGTACCCCAAGGATCATCCCTCAGCCCGACCCTCTTCAACGTCTACATGACACCGCTCGCCAACATCGTCCGATCGCACAACCTCAACATAGTCTCATACGCCGACGACACCCAGCTGATCCTCTCCCTCACCAAAGACCCTGCCACCGCCAAAACCAACTTCCACGCAGGGATGAAGGCCGTCGCTGAATGGATGAAGAGCAGTTGCCTGAAACTGAACTCGGACAAGACGGAGGTCCTCATCCTCGGCTCCACCCCATCCGCCTGGGATGACTCCTGGTGGCCGGCCGCGCTGGGAACTGCACCGACACCCACCGACCACGCGCGCAACCTGGGGTTCATCATGGACTCTTCTCTGTCAATGACCCAACAAGTCAACGCGGTCTCCTCCTCCTGCTTCAACACCCTCCGTATGCTTCGCAAGATCTACAGATGGATCCCCACCGAAACCAGAAGGACGGTCACCCAGGCCCTCGTCACCAGCAGGCTGGACTACGGCAACGCCCTCTACGCGGGAACCGCGGCCAAACTCCAGAAGAGACTCCAACGCATACAAAACGCCTCCGCACGCCTCATCCTCGACATCCCCCGCCACAGCCACATCACCGCCCACCTGAAGGACCTGCACTGGCTTCCCGTCAACAAGAGGATCACCTTCAAGCTCCTCACCCACGCCCACAAAGCACTCCACGACACCGGACCAGCATACCTCAACAAGCGACTCACCTTCTACACCCCCAACCGCCAGCTCCGCTCCGCTGGCCTCGCCCTCGCCACCGTTCCACGCATCCAGCGAATAACCTCCGGCGGCAGATCCTTCTCCCACCTCGCCGTCAAGACATGGAACACCCTCCCCATCCATCTACGACAGACCCAGGACCTGCTGACCTTCAGGAGACTCCTCAAGACCTGGCTGTTTGATCAGTAGCTGCTCCCCTCCCCCCCCCAGCGCCTTAAGACCCTCACGGGTGAGTAGCGTGCTCTACAAATGTTTGATTGATTGGGAGGAATCGGTTTATAACCAGTATTTATCAAGCGAGTGAGTGACACCATGTGCAGAAGGGGTCCGAGGAGACTCGGAGGAAGGAAAGGTGGGCTTGCAATGATGGAGTCTGTAGAAGAGAGAGGACAAAGACAAGAAGGAGTTATGATGGAGCCAGGAGAGGAGGGAGGACAAAGACAAGAAGGAGTTACGATGGAGCCAGGAGAAGAGGGAGGACAAAGACAAGAAGGAGTTACGATGGAGCCAGGAGAGGAGGGAGGACAAAGACAAGAAGGAATTATGATGGAGCCAGGAGAGGAGGGAGGACAAAGACGAGAAGGAGTTATGATGGAGCCAGGAGATGAGGGAGGACAAAGACGAGAAGGAGTTACGATGGAGCCAGGAGAGGAGGGAGGACAAAGACAAGAAGGAGTTACGATGGAGCCAGGAGAGGAGGGAGGACAAAGACAAGAAGGAGTTACGATGGAGCCAGGAGAGGAGGGAGGACAAAGACAAGAAGGAGTTACGATGGAGTCAGGAGAGGAGGGAGGACAAAGACAAGAAGGAGTTACGATGGAGCCAGGAGAGGAGGGAGGACAAAGATAAGAAGGAATTACGATGGAGCCAGGAGAGGAGGGAGGACAAAGACAAGAAGGAGTTACGATGGAGCCAGGAGAAGAGGGGGGACAAAGACAAGGAGTTACGATGGAGCCAGGAGAGGAGGGGGGACAAAGACAAGAAGGAGTTACGATGGAGCCAGGAGACGAGGGGGACAAAGACAAGAAGGAGTTACGATGGAGCCAGGAGAAGAGGGAGGACAAAGACAAGAAGGAGTTACGATGGAGCCAGGAGAAGATGGGGGACAAAGACAAGAAGGAGTTACGATGGAGCTAGGAGAAGAGGGAGGACAAAGACAAGAAGGAGTTACGATGGAGCCAGGAGAGAAGGGAGGACAAAGACAAGAAGGAGTTACGATGGAGCCAGGAGAGGAGGGGGGACAAAGACAAGAAGGAGTTACGATGGAGCCAGGAGAAGAGGGAGGACAAAGACAAGAAGGAGTTACGATGGAGCCAGGAGAAGAGGGAGGAGAAAGACAAGAAGCAGTTACGATGGAGCCAGGAGAAGAGGGAGGACAAAGACAAGAAGGAGTTATGATGGAGCCAGGAGATGAGGCCACGTGCATGCAGTCCAGGAGGAGGTGAACCTCCAAGGAGTGGGGGATGCACTGGGTTCACCTACAACAAGTGGGCAGGGGACGCTGAGAAGAGGTTACGGCAATAAGTAGAAGAGACAAATAACCAAAGCCCCACCAAGGGGAGACTCAAAGAGTCATCCTGTTGCAGCATGCACAATCATAGATGGTTCCTTTCATGGACCACAAGATGTCCGGTTCCTCATTCTGCAGCTCGTCTTGGAAACCAAAGGACATTATCAGTGGCCCATCTTTTGAGGACTATGGAGCTGAAACAGGACCACTGAGTGCTGCAGCATTGGGTGGGTAGACACCTGGCATCCTGCCAGAAGAAGAGGAAAACAGGAAGGGGTAACATCTAGGCAGGCATTCCTGGGCGTGGACATCAGCCAGTGGTAGACACAAGCCCGGGAGCTTCAGAGGAGATGGACATGGCAGTGACTGGTAGAGCACGGTGGTTATGATATCAATGGCAAATAAAAGGCTAAAGAAAGAGGGAAGAAGGGTAGGAGCCATGGTGTCATGCCCAGAAGTCTCAGACAGGACCATGGGGCCGTCCACATGGCAGAGAGTGCCTTGGGGGAATCTCTGCAGAGGCATGGACAGGCGAGCAGGGTCAGGGGTTAACCTGAAAGAGTAGAGGTGGAGCAGAAAGCCATCATTAGCGTCTCCTTCCCTCCCCCAGTGCTTAATTTGAAAAAACATTAAGTGCCAGGGCCCTTCTCGGGAGGCCACTTCAGCCTGCACTACCCATACCATGCCAGTGCTGCCAATGGCAGTACCAGTATAACACCTAACCATCGCACTCCGACAAGTGTGACAATTCAGACTATTTCAGTACACACACAGCTATAATAATGTCTTGAGAGGCTTTTCAATGTATATTGACTTAAACATGGTTGTTGTGCTCATCTCAAAATTAAAAAGACAGCGCCACCATGTGGTGGATTGTCACTAGACCCGGTGCTGGCAAATAAGTGCTGGTGCCGAGTACTGGAACCCACAGGCACAAATTAAGCACTGTCCCCCAACCCCACCCTCAGAAATATCTGAAAGCTTTGTGAGCTAAAATCTAGAACACATCCCTACTGATTTCTTGTATAAAATGTTCTGGGGCTCGGTGCAAGGCTTGGTTTAGGGAGTAGCTTTCTGGCCCCCTGGGGAGCTCCGGTCCACTTCAGCAGAGAGTCCTGGGGTACTGGTGATAGTGCTGCTGCAGCATAAAACTAGCAGAAATGCGCCGTGCAAATCCACGTTACAACAATTGTTGAGCGGTGGAAGAGGCCCCAGGGATTGATGGACAACACAGCAGAAAGGACGTGGCAAAGACAAGGGGGAAGTGACGCACTGAGGCAGAGAGGCAGGTCAAGCCTGGGGGAGAAGCAGTCAGAGCGAAAGAGACTAGAGATAAAAGCAGAAGGAAGAGACTAGAAACAGAGAGAGCACGAGTACAGGCAATGAGACAAAGGGAGAAACAAGAAAGGCAGAAAGAGACTAGAAATGAGAAAAAACATGAAGTGTAGATAGAAAATCCATGGAGCATAAAAGGACGGAAACTAGAGGAGGAGAAAGAGATTACAGGCACAGGGAGCGAGAGAGAGCAAATGGTTCTGAAATAAGAAGATAGAAAAGGGAGACAGGCAACAGAGAAAAGAGAAACAGAGAGAGAGAGTGGCGAGTGTCAAGGGCGATAAAAAGGAATGCAGACTGGCTTTAGAAGAGTAGGGGGCATGAGACAGGTGAGTGACAGGCACATCCCAGAGGGGGCAGATGTGAAGCAGGGAGGTCTGCAGTCTCAGGCCCCGGGAGGATGAAGGGATGGCTCTCAGGGAAGCAGGCTCCCCTCAAGACTCAGTCATCCAAACCGTCTCTGGGAACTGAAGACTGAAGCTGATAAGGCCCTGCGTGGCCAACTCTCTAATCTGTGGGGACCGAGCCAGGGAGTCCTCAGATGTGGAGCCAGAGAGTGTGGAGGGGAGTGTGAGCAGACCACAGGGCAGAGAGAACATGGGAGGAAAACAAGCAAGGGGGATAGAGAGAGAACACAAGAGAAAGACAAGACACGGGGGATAGAGAGAACATGGAAGAAAGACAAGGCAAGCGTGATAGAGAACAAGGAAGAAAGACGAGAGACGGGGGAGAGAGAGAACACAGGAGGAAGACAAGACAAGGGGGATAGAGAGAGAACACGTGATAAATACATGTCAAGGGAGCTAGAGAGAGAAGTCAAGAGAACGACAAGATGATGAAATAATAAACATTCTAATAAGCATAAATATAGACATAGCACAAGACGAGGGGGAATAGAGATCACGCGAGAAAGACAAGACAAGAGGGATAAAGGGAGAACACAGGAGAAAGACAAGACAAGGAGGATAGAGAACAAGGGAGAAAGACAAGAGAAGGGGGAGAGAGAACACAGAAGAAAGACAAGTCAAGAAGGATAGAGAGAGAACACGGGAGAAAGGCAGGATAAGGGAGATAGAGACAAAATACTGTTCAATGCTTGGTTTAGAGGCCCATTTTTTTTTAGAAGCCTCTATTTTCAGCAGCTGCCATTGCCCAGTGCTTGGTTTAGAGGCCTCCATCTTCAGCGGGTGCCATCGCTCAGTGCTCGGTTTAGAGGCATCCATCTTCAGCGGGCATCGTTGCTCAGTCCTCTGTTTAGAGGCCTCCATCTTCTGCGGCTGCCATCGTTCAGTCCTCGGTTTAAAGGTCTTCATCTTCAGCGGCTGCCGTCGTTCAGTCCTTGGTTTTGAGGCCTCCATCTTCAGCGGGTGTCGTTGCTCAGTCCTCAGTTTAGAGACCTCCATCTTCAGCGGATGCTATAGCTCAGCCCTCAGTTTAGAGGCCTCCATCTTCAGCGGGTGCCTTCGCTCAGTGCTCGGTTTAGAGGCCTCAATCTTCAGCGGCTGCCGTCGCTCATTGCTCGGTTTAGAGGCCTCCATCTTCAGCGGGTGTCAACGCTGAGTTCTTGGTTTAGAGGTCTCCATCTTCAGCAGGTGCCATCACTCAGTACTCACTTTAAAGGTCTCCATCTTCTGCGACTTTCGTTGCGTAGTGTCTGGTTTAGAGGCCTCCATCTTGAGCAGGTGTCGTTGCTCAGTCCTCGGTTTAGAGGCCTCCATCTTCAGCGACTGCCGCCGCGTAGTGTCTGGTTTAGAGGCCTCCACTTCCAGTGGCTGACGTCGCTCATTGCTCGGTTTAGAGGCCTCCATCTTCAGCGGCTGCCGTCGTTCAGTCCTTGGTTTTGAGGCCTCCATCTTCAGCGGGTGTCGTTGCTCAGTCCTCGGTTTCGAGACCTCCATCTTCAGCGGATGCTATAGCTCAGCCCTCAGTTTAGAGGCCTCCATCTTCAGCGGGTGCCTTCGCTCAGTGCTCGGTTTAGAGGCCTCAATCTTCAGCGGCTGCCGTCGCTCATTGCTCGGTTTAGAGGCCTCCATCTTCAGCGGGTGTCAACGCTGAGTTCTTGGTTTAGAGGTCTCCATCTTCAGCAGGTGCCATCACTCAGTACTCACTTTAAAGGTCTCCATCTTCTGCGACTTTCGTTGCGTAGTGTCTGGTTTAGAGGCCTCCATCTTGAGCAGGTGTCGTTGCTCAGTCCTCGGTTTAGAGGCCTCCATCTTCAGCGACTGCCGCCGCGTAGTGTCTGGTTTAGAGGCCTCCACTTCCAGTGGCTGACGTCGCTCATTGCTCGGTTTAGAGGCCTCCATCTTCAGCGGCTGCCGTCGTTCAGTCCTTGGTTTTGAGGCCTCCATCTTCAGCGGGTGTCGTTGCTCAGTCCTCGGTTTCGAGACCTCCATCTTCAGCGGATGCTATAGCTCAGCCCTCAGTTTAGAGGCCTCCATCTTCAGCGGGTGCCTTCGCTCAGTGCTCGGTTTAGAGGCCTCCATCTTCAGCGGCTGCCGTCGCTCATTGCTCGGTTTAGAGGCCTCCATCTTCAGCGGGGTGTCAACGCTGAGTTCTTGGTTTAGAGGTCTCCATCTTCAGCAAGTGCCATCACTCAGTACTCACTTTAAAGGTCTCCATCTTCTGCGACTTTCGTTGCGTAGTGTCTGGTTTAGAGGCCTCCATCTTGAGCGGGTGTCGTTGCTCAGTCCTCGGTTTAGAGGCCTCCATCTTCAGCGACTGCCGCCGCGTAGTGTCTGGTTTAGAGGCCTCCACTTCCAGTGGCTGACGTCGCTCATTGCTCGGTTTAGAGGCCTCCATCTTCAGCGGCTGCCGTCGCTCAGTCCTAGGTTTAGAGGCCTTCATCTTCAGCGGGTGCCTTCGCTCAGTGCTCGGTTTAGAGGCCTCCATCTTCAGCGGCTGCTGTCGCTCAGTCCTCGTTTTAGAGGCCTCCATCTTCAGCGGCTGCCGTCGCTCAGTCCTCGGTTTAGAGGTCTCCATCTTCAGCGGCTGCCGTCGCTCAGTCCTCGGTTTAGAGGTCTCCATCTTCATTGACTGCCATTGCCAGTCCTCGGTTTAGAGGCCTCCATCTTCAGCGGCTGTCGTTGCTCAGTGCTTGGTTTAGAGGCCTCCATCTTCAGCGGCTGCCATCACTCAGTGCTCAGTCTGCAGTGTACGCGTCAGGGAGGTCAGTGGGTGAGTATGAGCTGTGGTTAATAATAATGTGTGAGATGACACGCTCCAAGCAGAGCTGCTGCTCCAGCTGGACTTGCTCCCCTCACACTTGTATCATGTGCTTACAGTAAAGTCCAGAAATGTCTGACTGTCATGTTCAGTTCTCTTCTCCCATCTATCTTCTCCTTTGTGTCCCTTACTTTATTCTATAAATGTACACTTCCACTGAGTTATAACCCTTTTATTATACCAGGATAAGCCTCTGGGTGAGCACACAAGGGAACAGGTGACTGGGGAGTTAGTCATTTGTCCAGGGTCACACAGTTTGATCAAGTAGGTGAAGCTTGGATTTCCTAGGCTTCTTTCTTCGATTAGAAGTCAACTTGTCGATGAAGAATTTGACGGCCAGAGCTGAAACTTGAGGGGCACCTTTGTTCCACGATTTTAGGGTTAACCATCACTCTTGAGGATTATCCCCATTTAGAATCATTTATATAAATTCATCTCTGTCCCGAAAATGTGTTGTGACTCCGCCCTCGAGGACAAACACTTGCTAACAGTGCACCAAGCCATGTTCATTTTATCTTTACTTCCTTGCCTAAAATGAGCACCATTGAGTTGGGTAACAATAAATGTTTGTTATTCAGCGCCAAGATACCCTTTGTGGTGAGCATGCACTGTACAAATACACGTTATGTTATGTAATGTTATATCTTTCTGTCCACGCTGCTGTTGTCTCCCTCCACCTTTCTTCATTTCTCTCACTTTCACTGCCTCTCTCTTTTAGATCTCTGTGTTTGTTTGCATAGTGCTTGCAGAAAGGGCATGGGGACCAGAAAATGAAACGGATAAAGAGGCTATAAAAAGGCGCTTATCGGAGGATACATAAATATAGTGATGAGATTAGCACCTGACCTTGGGCATTGGTGATTGGTGTTCATTGATGCGGCCAGGTGGACACTGTGTCCATTGGTGAGACGTGTGGTCCTGGAGTTAAGTGGATGGTGGCAAGATGCGCCTGGTGCAGTCCGATGGAGAACCAGCAGTGTCCAGCATGGGTGTGTGATCCTGGGCATGGTTGGTGCAGTCGGATGGCTGGAGAGTGGTGGCTTTGTCATGGTCCTGTAGAGGTCCCAGAAGACCAGGTCAGCTCCATTGTCTTGGTTCTTAGAAGGACTGTGGTGGAATGATGCGGTCTGTGCACAGCGCTGGTAACTGGGGAGGATGCCACCATCATTGTAGATGTCAGACTTCCACGGATTCACTCCCCTCTGCAAATACACACCACCATACTCTAGGCAGCTAGGGGAGAAGATGAAGTCAGTACCACAGTTTGGAGGGTCAAGAAATGCTAAATGGATGGATACATCTTCTGTGCTCTCAGGGGACAAAGGGGACGAGGATGTTGATGCTTACTGTATCACCATAGAGCCCAGTGGTGTTGACGTATAGAATGATGTCATTTTAGAGGTTGATGACTCACACCTTAAGGAACGACTGGTGTCAACCCATGAGATGCAGCTCTTAAGGTAACTGCTGATGGTGTCAACTAAGAGGCTGATGGTGTGAACCTAGAGGCTGATAACGTCAACATAGAGACTACAGATATCAACGTAGAGGCATCAACCTATAGGTGGGGAGCTTCAACACAGAGACTGTTGACGTCTACGGGGATGCTAATGACATCAACTTAGAGGCTCGTAGCATCAGTGGAGGGGCTGAGGCATCAACAGAGTCTGTTGATGTAAAGCTAGAGGCTGATGCAACAACAAGGATGGATGGAATGCTTGAAGTAATCTCAGCCACTGGCGCTCGCTCGGGCCGCATCCCAATCCATCGTTTTTAAACCACCATGCCACCTCAGCTTGGACCCAGTCATATGCAAATCAGTCTTGACCCTGCTCCTCATGGGAACAGTCCAGCCCATACTGCCAGGCCAGGTCCTCCCTGAACCGGAACACAAGCAACCCAGGCCCGGTTTCACCCTAGTTAGGACTCGTCAGCTGGGTATCAAGGAGGACCTGGCTTGGCCCAATTTTTAGCCATACGACGAAAACAAAGTCAGAAACTGCGACTTTATTTGCAGAAGTAGTACATAAGAATTCACAGGTTATGTAGCACGTTTGTTTGCGTAATACTATGTTTTTAATAAGGGTACAAAAACAGCAGAGAAGGCTTAAGCAGTTTTTATTGATCGGTATGAGCAACTGACTAAGTTCTCAAAATGCAATAAAAAAGAAACTAGTGGAGATGTGATTTACTTTTGAAATGTTTCACTTCGGCTGCAGAAAGTAAGGCACATACACGTGGACTGCAAAGCTAACGCTACCTTCCAGCAAGAGAGAGACGTATACTGACCTTGTAAAAACAAAGAATGGTCCTGTTCTTGAATGATGGACAGTCAGGGTGAAGCACAACAATTGTCTTTGTGCCCCATTTCAAGACATTAAGAACCTGGATAATTCCTGGGTGGGTCAGACATTTAATGCTCCCGCGTGCTTACAATGAAGATTGTTGTCAATTTGTATCAAACAACATTTCATTGAGACTAATTGGGAGGCGAATGCATTCACAGTGTGCCAAGTGACGTTTCAGATAACATACAAATAGCTCATACGTTTGAGATTTGGTTATTTCACAAAATTGAGCACTGTCAGCCACAAAACTTAGACGTAGATGAGTTGCCGTGTAGATGAGTTTGAGAGCACACCTATGTTTAGTCGTGGCCTTCATATGATGCATTCTGGGAGTTGTAGTCTTGGTTCACTTCAACTGCATTAAGGTGCCAAAGGTTAGGATCAGGGCACAAGTCCTAAAAAAAGAAGTGGGGGGACTAACCTAGTTTATCAGTATGCAAGTGGCATCACAGTGCGTGACATCACAGCGTGTGACATCACGGCGCGTGACATCATAAGAAGTGACATCAGATCTTAAGCCCTCACATATATATGTTGAACATGTCTATCATGAGTACATTGGAGCACATTTCGAGTACACATGCAAACCCTCCTGATTTAGGCAGAAGATTCACACTTTTGTACGCTACACATAAAACAATGTTCCCTTTTGTCAGCGTAAAGCTTCCTCTAGCCATAGTGCTTTACAAGAAAAAATAGTGATATTTAAATTATTACAACGCCTCCTCAGGGGTAGTAAGCACTATGTAAATGCTATTTATTTTGAGTAAATACTGGGAAAGAACAACACATCTGACATTCTTACAGCGCATGCATATCTCCTAAACAGGGACTGAACAAAGTGAAAAGCTGCCTCTCTTAAGAATGTGTGAAGTGCTAACAAGGTGTGAGCCTTTGTTTCTCCTCTGCTGCATTTGCTTCCAGGTGTGAGGCTCCTGACTGCTCCCAGCCAGGAGACTGGAACAAAAAGAGGCCTGATGACCCCGTAAATTTGGCCTTTGTTATGGGCCCAGCAGGAGTCTGAACTAAGAAAGCCCCGTCCCCGCCTGCACGTTGTTGGGGATCGAAAGCAGACAACAACACAACAACAATGTGCAGGCGCTGCTGAATGTGTCCCAGTGTTTGGAAATTACACCGGGACGAATTCAGCATATTTTTCCATGGGGCTCAAATTCTTGGCAGGGTGGACAGCGTCCACCCTGTGAAAATAGTGGGTGGACGCTGTCCACCCGCGTGTACCCCGACTCGTGCCCTGGTTAGGATTTCATAAGTGCCTCAGTAGTGCAGCAGGGCTTCCCAGCACCTCTTTGAGACGCACTGAACCGGTGCAAGATGCATGTGCTGCCCTCAGCTGCCTGTTGCATCTTTTAGGTTCTATTTCTGCATTTCAGTTTTACAGAATGTGGGGAACAGAGTCCATTGTGTAACTGAGCCTTGGAGAGTTGGCCTCCATGTTGGGGTTGCTCAATATGCTTGGCCTTCTCTGACTGCAGCCTATGCACTCCATCCGTCGTTGACGCCATAAGCTCAAACAGTTTAAAAGTTACTAAAAACGCAGTGACACATGTTGCCGCGCAGTGGGAGGCCCTTTGCAGAGTTAGACTGGTCCCCTGCCTGTTGCTGACTGCTATGTTTGGGTGTTAAACACGTACTGAGGTGCAGCCAATGCCCAGACAGGGTCACCAAGTTTAACAAGCATTGGCATAGCCAATAGGTCTCGCCTTTGGGACCATATAAGTGGTTAGCCATGCAGCACACAAGCTGCGAGCTTATAAACATTAGAAAGAAGACAGAGCAACCAGTCACATTTCGGTTAACAGTGGTAGTTGCGCTGTACAATTTTTTAACCACGTGTGCTTGAAGCTTTGCGCTTATAAATTGATTTAAATTTTAATTATAAAATATTCAGCCTGTTCTAAGGCAATTTATCTCCACGAGGTCTGACACTTCTTGGGAAGCCTAGGTGGAAGGAAGGAAGGAGCGAAGATAATACTAACTGGTGCTCAGGTACATCTTTGGGTGGAGTTCGCAATAAATAAGAGCAAACGGATCTAGTGCCCGGAGGACGTCTTTGTTGGCATGTGTGCACTACACACACGTTACATACATATGTGCATACCGACACTACATTGAGCGACTGAATAAATATAAACTTCAGCTGTGAGAACACATGACTGCCCTTGTAGGCAATCAACCCGGCTCCCGTATCTCGACCATGTGCAGCATCCTCAGATCCCGAGTGAAAACCCCTGGCAACCGGGGCGGGAAGCCCCTTACCACGAGAGATCGTGCACGTCAGCGCCTAGGTAGGGACAGGGAAGAACGGGTGTGAAGAGGGGAAGAAGAAAGGAAGACTGGGACTGAGGGGAGAAAGAAGACGAGAAAGAAAGCGCGAGAAGGCGAATCGGGGAGAGAGCGTGGGTGTGGGAGAAGGAGAGGAGAGAAAGAAGGAAATATAGTGGTGAGAGAAAGAAGAGAAGGAAAAAGAGTGAAGGTGATGCAGTGGGTGTTAGAGAGAAGAGGGGAGCCAAAGAGAGAGAAAAGGGACAAAATGTGGGTATGAGAGAGAGAGAGTAGCAGGGAAACAGAAAGGGTAAGAAATGGGGGGACTGAAAAGAGAGGAGAAAGGCAGACGAACGAGAAGAAAGACAGAGTACAACAAAGGCAGTGGGAGAGGGAGACAGTGGGAAGGAGGAGAACGCAGGAGAGAGGAAGAACGAGAGCACGGGGTTGTTAGGGGAGAAAAGAGAGAGAGAGGTTGTAAGCGCCAGAGGGAGAGAGAGTGAGGAGGCAGAGGCTACACAAGAAATATATGGAAGGGAGTGAGAGAGGGAGTGGGAAGGGAAAGGAAGACAGAAAAGCACAGAGAGCGAGACTAACGGATAGTGAGGGGGTAGAGAAGTAGAGTGAAAGCGCGTGTGTGTGAGAAAGAGAGCGAGGGAGAGGGGAGGTCGAGTTAAAGAACATGAAGGTTATTGGTGAGGTCAGGTCTTGTGATGCTTTTTATAACACACTTGAAGACATGGCCCTTGCGCACTGCAGCAGCGGAGGCCTGGAAGCTGCATCCAGTCTCGTGCACGGTGCAGAACCCATACCTACCGTACACGTATGAACAGACGAATGCATCGTTAGATGCACTTGCCACAAAACGAGCAGGACAATGGCGAAGTGACTAAGACAGCGAAAACTGATGAGTGCAAACGTGCACAACAAGGACAGGGCAAAACCTATAACTTCTCGTAAAATAACCGAGCTCTGTGGGATAATGCACTGGCTGCTACTGCTTGTAACCACGGGTTGGCAGGTCCCAGTGACAAGCAGTCCATTGTAAACTCAGCTCAATAGTGCACATTTCTCTGAGTTCTGTAGTTAGAGCTTACACCTGAATTTATATCACAGAGAACACGGTAACCCTCAATCGAATCGCTATATTTAAAAAACTAAAGTTGTGACATGAAGGCAAAGAAAATAATGGCCTTAAATATAATTATAGCGCCGGCGTCTAGCTGCGATAGAGATCACGGTTCCATCGGACATTGGTTTGTGGATCCAAGCAAAGCGAGATTATAGGGGAAAGCATTGGAATGTGTTATCAGAACAAAACAATTCAAATAAAACAGCTATCCTAACAGCAGCGTCATGCAAAGACAGCGAAACAATGCCTTATGAAAGCCAAGAAAAACACGTCAGAGTAAAGCAGAAAACATCCTATTGTGCCCGCAGTGAGAAGAGGAATATGTCATGTTGAGGTCAAAGCAAAGAGGTGCTATCACGACAGTGGAAAACAAGCAAAAGCGAAAGCACGGCGCGTTGTGTGTAACCTGACCCACGAGGAATGAAGCTGCCACCCTGCGCGCCGCTGCTCGCTCCCGAGAGCAAAACGTCGTGGGAGTGAACATTAAAAAAGAAGATGGGACATGCACCCGCCTTTAGCCATTTGTGTGCTTTCATTACTGAAAGACACACGCAGAAGCCAATACTATGTGTGGGAGGAATCAGACCCACACGGAGTAGTTTAGAGTGCTTACAAGAGGCCTCGCAGAGCAGCGCATGCGCGCTGGCTCAGGCTCGACCTAAAAATGATGAACTAATGAAGTAGTACTATTGCAAAACCTGCTGCATAATTTGCCTTTTCTTGGCGCATAATTTACTCAACACTGCCGCATAATTTGGTCCTCCGCTGCCACATAATTCCAGTGGCCCTGTCAATAGTTAGAGGGAACACTGATGATGACCCTCACCATAAAGAGTGACTGGTGCTAACATAGGACACAGGAGAACTCAGTGCACTGACTGGCGGTGCCTTCCTGGGACTGCTGACGTCAGCGCAGGGGTTGGCAGCCTCTCCTCGTGCTCACCTCTCGCACTCCTTCATTCTATGCTGAGGCAACTCCCGTGATATATGTGTCTTAGAATATGCCTGTTCGGTTAGAACACGCCCTCCATTTCAGTCTTGTTAGCCTCTGTCTTGGAGCCCACCCAGGCCACCCCCTGTGCCCCACGGCCAGTCCTGTCCTGGAAGTGCCCCTCTGCCAGTCTCGCCCTCCTTGTAGACCGGTCCAGCCCTGCCTTCCCTCACTTGCACTCCCGCTTCCCTCCTGTTTACACCCTATCGTTGTTCTATTTGTTGCCAGCTGGGAAGGTAAACATCCGTTTGATTGTCTGGAGTGGCTTCTTCGGTTGTTGTGATTGGGAGTGGCATGTCACGATGCCCCTCCATGTCACGATGCCCCTCCATGTCGCGGTGGCCTTCGGGGCCGGGCTGGCCGATGATAGATAGCGCTGATGGCGGATAAGGGACGCCAGACCCCTCCGCTGGCGTCCTTCCCAGGTGTGGAGGTTTGGGGGTGGGGGGGGGGCGCTGCTCCAGAGCCCCCCGCCTCTCCATCCTCGGGGTACGCCTGCAGGTGTTTCCTGCTGGAGGAGTTGAACTGAGAGGCTTGGGGGGGGGGGGGGGGTCTGGCGGCGGAGAAGTCTGTCCAGCGACAGCCTCCCTGGCGCCCCAGCAGCAAAGCGCCAAGAATGGTTCTGAGTCGAGGCGCGTTCCTGAAAGCGAATATAGCTGAAATCTCACTGCGATGGTGACTTGTAGGAGAAGGCAAGCAGCTTTACTGACTCGGCTACTGACTTTATTATTTCAGTACTTGTTTTTAGATTGCGCCGCCATCAAGCCTTTCTCAAGCATTCTAGCAGCAGACAGTTACAATGCTCATAGCAAAAGAGTTTTAAAGACGGTACAAAATATTAAAAACGGGGGAGGAAGGCTTTGAAAGTGGGCCAAAGACTAGTTCATAAAAAAAAGTAATACAGTGGCCATTAGGAGGTTTAAAGCTTGCGCACGTGCCCTGGGGTGGACATCAGAGGACCCCCCCTGAGGGCCTCAGTCACCGCTCACGAGCCACACCCTACCTTCTGCCTCTTTCCTTTCTGCTGCATCTTACAATCCATCTATTTTTCTTTACCCCATCTTGTCTTTCTCTTTTCATTTACTCTCGTCTTCACGTTTTTTCCATTTCCTCATAGTAATTTCCAGGGCGCAAGTCCTAAAAAAAGAAAGGGGGAATGGGGGACTAACCAAGTTAGGGAGTATGCAAGTGACATCATGGCATGTGGCATCACAGTGCGTGACATCACAGCATGTGATATCGCACGTGGAATCACAGGAAGTTACATCACTGGAAGTAACATCATAACCCATGACCTCACAGGAAGTTACAGCACAAAGAAGTGACATTAGATCTTAACATTTCACGCATATGTTTAGCAAGTCTATCATCAGTACATTTGAGTGCATTACGAGAGTTAAGAAATTAGATTTTGCGTCATAGGTTGTGGCACAAAAGTGATACAACCCTGATTCAAAATCTGGGCCTCAACATATACATGTTTTTTGTTTTTTTTAAACGTTGCCACAAATAAATTGGTAAGAAAGAGAAACGTGAAAGTAAATCTATTCTGCTTAATTGGTTGCAAAGTCTGCATTTTAAAATATCTTATGGGGTTAAGACACCTGCTCCAGAGAACTGTGTGTCCAGTAAAGAGCAGGGAATAATAATATTGGTAAGATAACTCTGGAGGTTAACGCGTTTGCTGGAAAGATCTGCGTTTTGTCAGTCCCAGATTTCAATCAAAGCAGCACAGAGGGTTAACGTGTCTCCTGCAAAGCACATCATGTAACATGTAGATGACACATTTTTATTGTATGTAGATGGGTAAGTGGGCTACGGCTTTTACCACAAAGATCATCCTTTTCTTCCTTGCAGTTCATAAACTGTAATCCTTCTAATATAGCACAGTGAGGTATGAAGGTGCGGCTCCCATACCTTGTAACCCTCACTGTCTTATGTAACACATCCTGTACATTGATTTACACACGTGATTTATGGTCAATGTATAATGTGTACGAGCGATTTAAAGCGCTCTGATACCCTGTATTTGGGTAAGTAGCCCTATAAAAGAAATAAAACAAAATAGTGGTATTTACATTACTTGTGTAAATACTGGGGCAGACCAACACATCTGACATTCTTACAGTGCATGCATATGTCTTGTAAACAGGCTCTGAACAAAGTCAAACCCATGCCTCTTAAGTCAATGTGAAGTGACAACAAGTTGTGTGCCTTTGCTTCCCCTGCATTGAATTTGCATCTAGGTAAGAGGCTCAGATAGCACCCAGCCAGTATACTCATTCAAAAGGAGGGCTGATGGACCCTTACCTTCAGCCTTTGTTTTGTGCTCTGCTGAAATATAAAATAACAAAGGCCCCTGAATTTGTCCCATGTCTGAAAATTACACCGGGACCAGTTCGGCATATTTCTATGGGGCCCAACTTTTCAGCAGGGGAGACGGAGCCCACCGTGTGAAAATAGTGGGTCATCGCCGGCTACCCGGGTGTACCTCGGACTTGGGCCCTGGTAATCTCCCTATCACGAGATTATGTGAAAGGGGCTCCTCCCTGTTCAGCACAGACGTAGATTAATAACGGCCATTCCGGGCCCCTGGTGACCAGGCCACGTTTGCCAGGCTGTGGTCCTATTGGCTGCAGCGCGTGTGGGGGCTCTTGCGGGCTCTGGACCTGGGGCATGCATTTGCCAGGTTGGTGCTGAGGGGAGCCCGTATTTCCCTGTGGTCTCCCTTGCACGTTGGCCGCATGACTTGTACTGACCTCAGCCTCACAAACTCCCGTAACCGGAAGCGGACATCACCACACCCTCACCGCCCACCCTCGGCGGGCCATGGAGGTCTCTTTTATTCTTTGTAAAAGGCGCTATTTAAAGCGGGCTACGATCGAGGGGCCCTGACAGAGTGATTGGGGCCACAGGTTCAGATACTCGTCGTGTGCCTCAGCTCAGCGGTGCGTCGGCGGAGTCTGGCTTGGCGCTGCATCAGCAGAGGTGCGACAGGTCCAGATGGGGGTCCCGGCCCAGCTGTGTCTGGCCACGTGTTGGATTGGCAGAGGTCTAGGTGGACTGGACAAACAACGGGGCGCTAGAGACCAGGGTTGGGGTGCATTACCCGAGCAGCGTCTGACTCTCGGTGCTGCAGTAGCGGGGTAGAGTAGAGGTGCATTAGAAGATTGTAGCAGGGGTTGCTGGCCGTGGCTGGGGTGCATTGCCAGAGGCTGAGCAGTGTGTGTGTGTGTCTGTGTCTATGTGTGTGCCGCTGTGTGTGTGTCTATGTGTGTGGTGGAACAGCAGGTGTACCTCCGCTCAGGGTAGAGGCAGTGTGTGTGTGGGTGTCTGTGTCTCTGTGTGTGTCTGTGTCTATGTGTGTGTCTCTGTGTGTGTCTGTGTCTATGTGTGTGTCTCTGTATGTGTCTGTGTGTGGTGGAACAGCAGGTGTGCCTCTGCTCAGGGTAGAGGCAGTGTGTGTGTGGGTGTCTGTGTCTCTGTGTGTGTCTGTGTCTATGTGTGTGTCTGTGTCTGTGTGTGTGTCTCTGCCAGAGGCTGGGGCCGTGCGAACCAACCCTCATTTTAATGGCACGCCGCCGTGCATACTGCCATCACTGCGTGCATGGTGTACGACCACATCAAACTAACTGGTCCCAAAGTCAGGCCCAGTAAGTGTACTGTGCTGGGGGGGCCCCCTGGAGCTTGGGGCCCCCCTGCACCACGGGGGCTGCGGGGGCCTTTGTTACGCCCGTGTCCGGCTCCACTTTCATTATTCCGGGAAAAAACAGTAGTAAAATCACCTTCAAACTTGAAACATTGAATATAGCACTAAAGATAATTAGCACACACTTTAAAGTATGTTCCACAGTTGCCTTAATGACCTGACTGCTAATTAAATAAACAAGCATTTGCAATGCAATATGTCTCGCATTTGCAAGAGTTTAAGTTATTGGCATTGTAAATGACAATGCCTTTTATTTATGTTTAAAAACCAACACCTAAATAAAAGGCATTGTCATTTACAATGCCAATAGCTCAAACTCTAGCAAATACAAGACCTATTGCATTGCAAATGCTTGTTTTAAATCTCGCGCCTCTTCTGGCCATGACGCTCCCTTGTCCTGCCGGTCTTCAAATTCTTCACTCACAACCTTCGTTCATCGAGAGAGCACTTCTGTAATGGGGACACGTGTGGATGGCAATTTATTTATATAGCACTTACTACTTCTGATGAAGCATCGTGATTTACTTGTTTCGGCTCTGAATGTACATAATGTACAGAGTCTATTGTGCCTTTTATTAAAGAGCTCTGACGTCAACTCGGACTACATGCGCACCATATAAAAGAAAATAAGCATTTCTGCACTGTGAACCCTCTGGCTGTCCTTCAGACAGGGCCTGTCTGCCACACGTTCCCAGCAAGCACTTAAAGACACGCCCGCTGTGCAGGCTTCCCGCACATAGGCCATGCAGTGAATGAACATGACTACCCCTAACGTATGTCTTCCCCGCATGTCCACATAAGTGTTCCGACCTGAAATTTGTGTGAAGGGCTTTTTGGGTGTAAAGTGATAGGTGCAGCATGCCAATGAAAAGCACCGAGTAGATAGGCTTCCGGACTGAAAGTACCTGTGTAAAAAACACAAATCGATGTTTTTAATATGTGTTATCAATTGCATGACTTTGTAAAAAGTAAAACGTTATTGGTTTTTATGTATATTTTTGTATGTTTGTTTGTACCTGTAGGGGACAGTGGTGCAGTAAATCTTGCGTTTATTTTAAATGAAAACGCACCTTTTGAAGGATGTTGGTTTGAATGTGGATTGCTGTCTAGAAGGATTTAGGCGAGTGACACGGCATTGTTTCACATTGTAACCCATTCTCAGGGGACGACCATACAGGACTAGGTCATCTGTGGGTACAAATCAACCCGAATTCACTGTGCCCATTTCAAACTCAGAGGGATGAAAGGCAAAGCTGGTCCAGTAAGAATGTCCGTCTAAGCTGAATGTTGCACACAGCAGCAGCAGGCTCATTGACACGATGGGCTATACTGCCTCGCTTTGTATCCTATTAAGTCCACTGCATTGTATGGTTTCACACAAACCTCGACTTTCTTTTGATATGCAAATCTCCTCACGTTGAACACCATTTGCGAATTAAACGGTCTCTTCATGTTGATTGTTCAGGACGTAGGAAGAAGGGGGAATGTGCAGAGTCAAATAAAAGGTGTTGGAATCACGTCATCCATACTGGCGGGCAATATATTTTAAGAGGGTTTGGTCTGAAGAAGCACAAACTCAGGATTTAAAGAGTACTTCAGTGGTTGGGGGTTGGCTTTACTGATAAAAATGTATAACTGCCCAAACAAACTCTTTTTTGCCACATTAGAATAATGAAAGACTGGGGAAGTTCTAACTATATAACACAAAAAAGCGAAGTTTGTATGCAGCTCTTTGATGACAGTTAATAGGTCACTGTCCTATTTTACGATTTTAACTTCTAAACTGCAAGTAACACAAGGATCTCTGTGACAAAGGCAGTAACCCACTGAGCTATCCACATAAAATTCAGTTTATCTGCATTTAAAAACTACCAACAGACAAAATGATTGCTCTCCAGCAGGATCATAAATCACCAGAGTTATCGGTACATTTTTTATTATCGTTGTGCATCGTTGGCAGATTCACTGTGAGGGCCAGGGCTCATGTTTGGGGGGGCCAGGCTCATGTTTGGGTGGGCCTGGCCCACCCGGCCCACTGCCTAGAACCGGGCCTGGTGAGAGGTGAGAGATGTGATGAGAAATGAGTGAACCCCTCTTTCAAGAGGCTCAGACCTTCACCAGAGTTCCGCATGAAGGCCGTATGAAGGGAGTGTTTTCTGTAGACCCTCGAAATAAAATGCAAGCCGAGTTTTTAGTGCGTTACTCTGTGTACAGCTGGTCTTCAGACGTGCATGGGAAGGGTGTCCATGGACCTGGTTCCACCCTGCTGCCTCTATCTTCCTCATGCCAGTAGATCCTTGCGTCCATTCCCTTGTGTTCCCTGCGTGCCGTTGCGCCCAATGAACAGAGTGCTCTGTTCTTGCCCCGTGGACTGAGAAATACCGCTATAGGTGGGTGTGCGGGATGGGCCATAACAAGTCAAGGGTTACTTCAATAATAGAGAGAGGATTCAATCCCATACAGCGAGTAGAAGGTCAGGGGTTAATTCAATACCTATATACAGGGTTCAATCCCTACAGACACTCAGTCTTGACCAATGATGCCTGTAAAATGTCAAAGGTGACTTCAATACCTACAGACAGGGTTCAATCCCTACAAACCTTCCTACTAGGCCAACCATGCCTGTAGAAGGTCGAAGGTTACTTTAATACCCACAGACAGGATTCAGCCCCATACCAACCTTCCATCTAGGCCAACCATGCCTGTAGAAGGTAAAGGGTTACTTTAATACCTACAGACAGGATTCAGCCCCATACAGTCCTTCTATCTTAACCAATCACGCTTGTAGAAGGTCCAGGGATGACAATACTTATGTAAAGGGTTAAATCCCTACAGACATTCAATGTTGACCAATGATACCTCTGAAATGTAATGGGTTACTTTAATTGATCACACAAGATACTCGAGCCTTATAAACCCTTCTGTCTTGTCACTGTTGGGAAACTTGGTAGTTCCTGGATTCTAGATGGTCAGGCGAATCACTGAATTTCATTATTTGACCACACCTTGAGTTTTTAACAATTATCAGGCACCCTCAATAATAAAGGGATTTCCTTGGGTGTACCCCTAGGTATTTTAAATTTTCTTAACCTGAAAAGGACAACTGCATTTGTCCTGAAACAAGATATATAAGAGCTCCTGGGTCCCTTGACCCCGGTGGAGTCCACTGGGGCGGCACTGCTCCTGCCCCAGTGTGAGGGCACCAATGATGAAGCATGCCACAATGCGTTATGGGTGAGACGACCTCTCAGATATCTTTTTATGACCCTGTCCTAATGCTTCCCAACTGTGACAAGACCGAAGGGTCTACAAATCTCGAGCATCTTGTGTGATGTGTTGAGATAGTACGGAGGACATGCTTGAGCGCACGCTTCTTTTCTCTCTGCTACGGGGTTGGATGGGGTACTTCAATACCTACAGACAGGATTCAATCCCATATAGACCTTCCATCTTCACCAATCATTCCGGTAGAAGGTTAATGGTTACTTCAATGCCCACAGGCAGGGTTCGGTCTCATACAGACCTTCCATCTTCACCAATCATGCCAGTAGAAGGTTAATGGTTACTTCAATGCCCACAGGCAGGGTTCGGTCTCATACAGACCTTCCATCTTCACCAATCATGCCGGTAGAAGGTTAATGGTTACTTCAGTTCTTACAGGCAGGGTTCAGTCTCATACAGACCTTCCATCTTCACCAATCATGGCGGTAGAAGGTTAATGGTTACTTCAGTGCCCACAGGCAGGGTTCAGTCTCATACAGACCTTCCATCTTCACCAATCATGCTGGAAGAAGGTTAATGGTTACTTAAGTGCCTACAGGCAGGGTTCAGTCTCATACAGACCTTCCATCTTCACCAATCATGCCGGAAGAAGGTTAATGGTGACTTAAGTGCCTACAGGCAGGGTTCAGTCTCATACAGACCTTCCATCTTCACCAATTATGGTGGTAGAAGGTTAATGGTTACTCCAGTGCCTACAGGCAGGGTTCAGTCTCATACAGACCTTCCATCTTCACCAATAATGCCCATAGAAGCTCATGGACTACTTCAGTCCCAACAGACAGGGTTCAACTCATGGACACAGACCATAAGTTTCTCCATGTTTCTTCACAATGCCCTCTCCAATCACACTTGAAATTTGTGAGTTGCTTGCACTGAATATTTTTTTATAATACGCAGAAAAGCACCACTGAAATTCCACTTTGCCTTCATTTCTTGGAGGAGGTGGCCCAGGCACTACTACAGTGGTGTAGTTTTCACATTCCATTTCACATTCTTCATAGTAAGCGCATGAAGAAGCCATTTTGGACCGATCCGGTCAAATTATTTTATGCTAGGTTGGATTGGCATGGAAACATTTGGCACTATACACAACACAGAAACAAACAAACAGAAGACGTGTTAATCCAGAACTCCTGTGGTCCATCATAGGAAGAGACAGCAAGCCATAAGCCAAACAGCAAGAACAAAATGGCTGCCTTGTGCATCCCTCCGCTCTCGTGAGCGCCAGTTATGCTCTAACGTATAATTTATAAAGTTTGCACCGATGGAGCGGGTTTGGAGCAGAGCCACTCCACGCTGGGCTTTCCAGGGAGCCGTATAACCCGACAGCATCAGGACACGGTTAGGGGGGGAATGTGGTTCTTCTAGTGCGAGGAAGGTATGGGATGGAGAGGATACTTCCAGAAGCTTCTGGAATGTGTCCCTCTGGAATACTTCCCCCTTCCTTCACCTTCTTCCCAGAATGCACTCTTCTCGAAGACCCGGCCATGAAGGCGGTAAATCATGGAAGGCCAGCTTTTACTGGGTCCGTGAGAATGTCTAGGGTTTGCTTCAGAACTGTTCCACATTATAAGTAAGGCTCCCTGTTCTCTGTTTTTACTGATTTTTATAGATAAATACAGACAGAAACCCATTTATTTTCCTGTCTGTATTTATTTTTAAATGTGTATAAAACTGAAATCCAGTTGTTTTTTGAGTGATTCTCAATGCTGTCAGTCCTGGCTGCCAAGCGAATAGCTATGCACATTGACAGGCAAGGGGGTTAAAAAGGGAAAGGAATTTTAGTAAAGAGGCTTAAAAAGCAGTAGATATGCACAAGGTTGATACTAAAATGTGTATGTTTTCACATAAGTGCATTGATTTATCATTTGTGGGTTTTCATATCATTGAAACCTCTCAGGCATTCAAGCATGAGTGCACATTGTTAAATAAATGTGGAAATATACTAGTTTCAGCTTCTTTTTTTCACAAACCCGAAAATAAAGGTGGATAAATACAGATAAAATTAATACACAATAAATATGGATAAATACAGACAGAAAAGTCAAAAAGATAAATATCATAAAACCGGGAGCCCTAATTATAACCCAAAGTACATTCTGACAAAAAACATATGGACGTCCCCCCCCCCAGCAGAGGAAGCAAATCAAATGTGCACTTATTGGAACAAAACAACATCAAACGGCCCCTCCCCCGCCCGCCCCACCGGTTCCATTTGTGCAGAGGCCGCAGCAATGCTTGAGAATAACGCCTCGGTAACACTTTGACTCTGGGGCACCATGGCTCTTTGATAACAGAGGCTAACATCGCCAAACACAGCAGCATTCATTTCACTTTGCAAGAATGAATCAACCCACCTGGACCGGAACCTGTGACCCAGGAGTTACCACACAAACCACTGCAGCAGGCACATCAACCCACTCAGCTGCAGCCAAACAGGCACGGATGCTAGTCGTATCACCGAAAGATATGCACACGCCGTCGTTTCATAGCATGAATCAAATCCCCTTTTAGAGAGGTCGGTGTAAGCCCTCTGCCTCCCAAAATGACCTGTCTCCCCTCAGACAGCCCCCGCCTCTTAAGCCCCCCTTCTTTCAGGGAACAGGGCCAAGGCTCTGTCTCTTCTCCAAGCTGCCAAGTAGACGTTTTACAGCAGACCTGGGAGGGGGGGTATGGGGGAAGGGGTGGGGGGGCTCCAGCCCCCTCCCAAGGAAGCGGCTCCCCTGGTACTTGGGTGAGAATTAATACACAATTAACAGAATATTGTCCGAACTCCGAATCTTCTCACATCTGCATCCCACACTGGGGATCCCATAAAACATCCCTCTACCCTGACTGCCCCATAGCCTTAATCCGGGTCCCTAAGTGCTAGCCCCATCCACGCCAGCCCTCCAGTGCTCCATTCAGGGGCTACACGCCGAAATTAGGGCAACTGCCCTCTCTGCCCCTCGTTCCGAGACTTCGGTGAGGTCTCACCATCTTATAGACACCAGAGGGTAGGGGTGTGACCAGTGTGAGACCTACTCATCTCATGATTACCAGAGGGCAATGATATGACAGGTTTGAGATCTACTCATCTCATAGGTACCACAGACAAGAGGTTGACAGTCACAAGTCTCCTCATCTCATGGGTACCGCAGGGCAGTGGTGTGACTGGTATGAGGTCTCCTGGTCTCATACGTACTAGAGGTCAGTGGTGTGACCGGTATGAGGTGTCCTGGTCTCATGGGTACGGGAGGGCAATGGGGTGAATGGTATGATGTCTCCTCATCTCATGATTACCAGAGGGCAGTGATGTGACAGGTATGAGATCTACTCATCTCATGGGTACCGGAGGGCAGTGGGGTGACAGGTATGAGGTCTCCTCATCTCATGATTACCAGAGGGCAGTGATGTGACAGTTATGAGATTTACTCATCTCATGGGTACCACAGACAAGAGGTTGACAGTCATGAGTCTCCTCATCTCATGGGTACCGGAGGGCAGTGGTGTGACAGGTATGAGGTCTTCTCACCTCATGATTACGAGAGGGCAGTGATGTGAAAGGTAAGGGGTCTCCTTGTCTCATGGGCACCAGAGGGCACCAGAGGGCAGTGGTGTGACTGGTATGAGGTGTCCTGGTCTCATGGGTACCAGAGGTCAGTGGTGTGACAGGTATGAGGTCTCATGGGTACCAGAGGGCAGTGACGTGACAGGTATGAGATATCCTCATCTCATGGGTACCACAGACAAGAGGTTGACAGTTATGAGTCTCCTCGTCTCATGGGCACCGGAAGGCAGTGGGGTGAATGGTATGAGGTGTCCTGGTCTCATGGGCACCAGAGGGCAGTGGTGTGACAGGTATGAGGTCTCCTCATCTCATAGTTACCAGAGGGCAGTGGGGTGACAGGTATGAGGTGTGCTGGTCTCATGGGCACCAGATGGCAGTGGGGTGAATGGTATGAGGTGTCCTGGTCTCATGGGCACCAGACGGCAGTGGTGAGACAGGTATGAGGTCTCCTCATCTCATGGGCACCAGAGGGCAGTGGTGTGACAGGTATGAGGTGTCCTGGTCTCATGGGCACCAGAGGGCAGGGAAGTGACAGGCATTAGGCCTCACGTTGTCTACGTGTTGTACGCGCTGGGGTGTCCCGCACCCCAAGAGTCCACAGAAGGCGGTTTACACAGAAGTGACCAAAGCGAACTATTTTAACAGAAAAAATAAGATTCTGAAGTGCAAGATTTAATTAAGATCAATAAAACCGTTGGTGGTTGCTGGGAGGTGGCTGCTGGGAGGTGACTGCTAGTAGGTGGCTGCTGGGAGATGGCTGCTGTTAGTGAAGCTGCTGGGAGGTGACTACTGGGATTGAAGCTGCTGGGAGCTGGCTGCTGGAAGTGAAGCTGCTGGGAGTGAGGCCGCTGGGAGTGAGGCTGCTGGGACTCGGATGCTCGAAGGTGGGTCCTGGGAGTGAGGCTGCTGGGAGGTGACTGCTGGGAGGTGGATGCTGGGAGTGAGGCTGCTGTTAGTGAAGCTGCTGGGAGGTGGCTGCTGGGAGGTGACTGCTGGGAGGTGACTGCTGGGAGGTGGATTCTGGGAGGTGGATTCTGGGAGGTGACTGCTGGGAGTGAGGCTGCTGGGAGTGAGGCTGCTGGGAGTGGGCTGCTGGGAGTGGGCTGCTGGAAGGTGGCTGCTGGAAGGTGGCTGCTGGGAGTGAGGCTGCTGGGAGTGAGGCTGCTGGGAGTGGGCTGCTGGGAGGTGGTTGCTGGGAATGAGGCTCCTGGTAGTGAGGCTCCTGGTAGTGAGGCTGCTGGGAGTGAGACTGCTGGGAATGAAACTGCTGTGAGTTAGGCTGCTGGGAGGTGGCTGCTGGGAGGTGACTGTTGAGAGTGGGCTGCTGGAAGGTGGCTGCTGGCAGTGAAGCTGCTGGGAGGTGGCTGCTGGGAGTGAGGCTGCTGGGAGTGGGGTGCCGGGAGGTGACTGCTGGGAGGTGTGCGCTGGGAGTGAGGTTGCTGGGAGTGAAGCTGCTGGGAGTGAGGCTGCTGGGAGTGAGGCTGCATCACTGTGTGGGATTCGAGGTATCCACGCACTTGCCCTGCAGAGGAAAGGCAGATAGGCGGGGTCAGGAAGACGATTCTGTAAAAAGGTGGTTAGAGGACAGGATGAGGGGGCTGCTGGGAGTATTGTCTCTCATTCCCTGTATTGTTTGTCAGTCCCTGATCAGTTGACCTCTCTGAAACAACATGGCGTCTTGCTACTGGTTGGCGGTTCACCTTGGGTAGAGCGCGACACACTCATGGTCCAGGGCGGTGCCAGGAGCGTGCTGGGCCTGCAGAGCGGCCAAACCTTCCCCTGCAGAGAGGGGTCCTGCTCCCTGCGCCAGAAATGTGATGCATCTCCGCTTCCTCTTTCCAAACTTTCCTTCCCCTCCAATCCCTCAGCGCTGGGGAGGTTCTGGGGTAATTCAATGTTAAAGTAAATATGGGCAGAGGGGCCGTGCCAAGCCTGCTGGATACTGGGGTGCCGTTTGTTACAGATTGAGTCAGCAGGGGTTCCCGGGGGTCACCGGAAGCCTAGCCTGCGGTAAAGTGGGGTGCCAGCTCTGTAAGAATGGCGGTGTTGATCTGTGACAATAACTGGACGCACCAGCGCCGTTCCACTGGACAGAGGGGAAAGGCCAGTCCCAGCGTCTTTCACCTCCACTCTAAGAGAGACCACCAGAAGAAGGCGCCCCACCCACCCGTGCCTCAGCTCAAGATACACAATATGTGCCCTACTGCCCTTCCATGACACTGGCTGCTTTTCTGGGTGAGGACAAGGCTGGGTGTACCCACGACGAGTTCTGACCCTGCCCTCTGCGCAAGCCTTCCCAGTGCAAAGGGAGTCCCTGCCACAGCCCCAGCAGGGGACTGGCCTTCTCGCAGATACTACCCAGGGCCCCAGAGGCCTGTATTGACTGGCGGGGCAGGGTGAACAGAGACAGCCCACACACATAAAGGTTGTTGAAGGGAAATCAAACTACCCTCTAAGGAATCCCTTTTCTTGCAGAAAAATGACCTCACCCACTATTCTTGGCATGCTCCATCATGGAGCTGTTTCCTCACCCCCTGTGAAACCATCAACAGCAGAGGCATTTTTTGGTCTTAACTGTTAAAGTGGGATCAGGTTTATAAGGGTTTTGAGAGGTTAAAATTGCCTTAGGGGTACCCAATTCATTCTGATGCTTTATTCCTGGGTCCACAAACAGAATTTATTTGATGGTCTATGGCTTTTTATTCACCCTACCATCACTGAAATTGTTGTCAACATGTTTCAGCCAACCATTATAATAACCTGCTACGGGTCAGTGGCCTTCGTCAGGACTATGTGATCCTCTGTCTAACTGCTGTCTTAGTCAGTCAGTCAGTTGTGCATTTAATCAGAGTTGAGAAGGGCTCAGGGGGGCTCCGAGGCTGCCTCAGGGGTACTCTGATTGGAGATGGCTTAGAAAGGCTAAGAGTGGAGTATGCCTTAGGATACCGAGTCAGGAGTCCTTGGAGAGGAGACGGGCTCACAGAGGCCCAGGGTGCCTCAAAGAGGAGAGGGGTCCACAGAGGCTGAGAGTGACGACTGAAGCAGGAGGAGGCCTCAGAGTAGAGGCTGCCTCAAGAGGCCTCAGAGAGCAGACTGGCTCATAGAGCCTTAGCGAAGAGTCTGGCTCAGTAGGCAAGGTGCAACAAATATGGACTGCTGACTGGTGGCCAGCTGAACTTGGAATCGTTCCCACACCCAAGCGGGTGGTCAAGAACTTGGGCGTTAGCCTGGACCAACCTCTTACCATGAAAGAGCAGATGATGTCTACTTCAGGTTCCTGTTTCCATACCGTGCGCTGGTTGAGAAGAGCCCTTCCCTTCCTTCCACTTTCTGCAAGGAAAACGGTGGTCCAGGCCCTTGTGATTAGTCGCCTGGATTATTGCAATGTGTTGCTGGCTTCGGCAAACGAGACGCTGCAATCAAAATTACAGGTGGTGCAGAACACCGCGGCTCGCCTCAATTGCAATTTGCCAACTGGGGCCGCCTCCGCCCCCCTTCTTCAGACCTTGCACTGGCTTCCAGTTCGGAAGAGAATCATTTTTAAACTGTGTTGTCTTACACATAAAGCCTAGAATTGTAGCCGCCCTGGTTATTTAGGTACCAAACGTAGACACTACTGCCCGCCAAGACTTTTGAGATCCAGTGGTAAAGCACTGTTAATCAGTCCGCGTGTTAAGAGGGCCCGTTGCGGCAGGTCCTTTTCTTATTCGGCTCCTTGATATTGGAACACGCTGCCACACAATATCAGGATCTGTGCGGATCATTTTAGGAAATTACTTAAGACAATTTTGTTCTAAGCTAGCTGCGCCCGCTGCCTTGTCGCCGGGTTGCGCCGAGATACCCTTCGGGGTGCTTCGAGCGCGTTATAAATGACATTAACATAACATAACATAGGTCGTAGGTAGGAGATTGGCTCGGAGACTGGGATTGGAGTGTCTGAGGCGGCACCAGAGTGGAGAAGGGCTCATGTAGGCTTAGGGTGGAGACGGGATCAGGAAGTTAATGCACAGACAGGATTCAGGAGACCTTGTAGCGGAGAGGGGGGATAAACAAAAGTCTTGCAAGCATCTCCCAGCCCCATCCTACGCTAACCTCGCTCCATCAGCCACCACCAAGCTCTTTCCATCAGTTAGAAAGAGAAAGTTAAATATTTAGATTACCTCCTCAACTAGATAAACTCCGGGCCACGAGAGGACAATTTATTTACTTTTCTTTTTGCGCTTTGGATTCGACCGCCTCCCTTCTTGGAGCTTTCTGCCAACATGGATTCCAGAAGTCCCGGCTGGGGACAGAGATGGATGGGACGAGGGATGGAAAGTGGAGCGGCGGGAGGGAGGGAAGGGGCGGTGGAGGAAGGAGAGGTGGTGGCCAGTGTAGGCCTCACTCTGCCTGCAGCCAGGCAGCCTCCAGTGGGAGCCCAGGGTGGCTTGGAGCTCTGGGCAGAGAAGGATTACTAAGAGCAGAAGGCGGATTGTCAGGGTGTGAGCCCGAGCTGTGAACTTGAGTGCCACTGACCGGTGGGGCACTAAAGCACACACCTTCTGTACATCTCCTCATGACATGCCGAGGGTCACACAGGTTGGTGAGGGTCACCTGAGCTCCATAAATGTGAAGAGAGGTTCAGCCAAGGGTACTCCAGAGGTATCAGTTCTCAGGCCTCTCTGGCAGAGACTTCCGGTCCGGGCAGTGTGAGTTCCGGGCCTTAAGAAGACGTGGACACTGTTTGTAGCCAATGGGGGCCATTAAGAGTAACTTGAGAGTGAATCTGTCTTCCATTGTGTGGGGCACAGCCGACAAGTGAGCCTTAAAGTGTCTCCACAAGCTGCTGGGACAATTTATTTCATGACATGTGCAAGGGCGTAGGAGACACCACATTTCTTGGGGGGGGGGAGGGGGTGACACAGACAGCCTTGGAGAGAGCCAAGCCAGGGGCCTGGTTTGGCTCCCAGACGAGGCATCCGAAGATGTAAATAAGTAAAAATGTAATAAAGACTTTAAAAATGTTAAATATATATATTTATTCAACCTTTCTTGGCGCCTCAGTATAGTACACACCATTAGATCACTGAAGTGGGTGACATTTATTGAAAGTAATATTTTTTTCAAAAATCAAACATTCAAGAATACTGCATGCCGTGACGACGTTGCCACGAGGTGCCCGAAATGTGTCCGTGAGTCACGTTCTGAAAATATATAGCCTATATTATTATTACATTTGAAGAAAAATATTTAATATTAGCCATATATAAGTAATGTTTTTTTGTAGAGTGCAGCTCCTGTACTGAACTGCTTTAATGTGCTCTCATACTGGGTGGTTAAGGAAAATGATACAAAGTGAGGTAAAGCGATGGGCCGGGGATCACACCATGTCGTCCACTGAGGAAGCCAGGATTTGAACCCAGAGTTGCGTATTGTGCAGTTCAGAAACTGTAGGGATCCCAGGCTCCTTCTCTCTTCTGTTTAATGCCAAAGGCCAGAGCTTTGTCTTCAGCTGTTCAATTCATGTTATTCCATCAGTGGTGGCATATGGAGTTCAATAAATACATGTGTCACGCCTTAAATAAAGCTGACATTCTAGGCACATATGTACATGCGTGATTTAAAGTTGTGCTGTTCTGCTTGGAATGTGTCCACAGACACAAGAGCACACATGGTGACAGAGGAGGCCTGTCTCAAATGATGCTTCAGGGGGTAACTCTTTGGGGGCTCCGACTCTTCTTTCATTGCAGTCATTGAGAAGTTGAGCTTCTGCTACATTCAGGATTTGTTTCACCTCAGCAGACCCAGCAGTAACTTTAACATAAAACATCATCCCCTGCCTTCCCTTAATCCACAGGCTCACCTGGCTTTACAAACAGACCTATTTTAGGAGAGGTTCAACACCTCAATTACTACAATTAAATAATTAACAAAACTAAGATGTCTTACAGCTCCCACAGAGTTTGTTCCTCAGGTTACAGAGTCAGGGACACTTAGGTGATGAGCACCGGCTCCAAAGAGATGCTCTGCTACTGTTTAAATCACTTCCACTGTACTGTCCCATGGGCCATGAGTCCCCCACACCAAACTCTAGGGGGCGATATCTCTCCATCCCCAACAGGTCCTATGTCCATGCATGTATGTCAGCGCTTAAGTTGAAAAAGAATATGTTCTGGGGCCCCCAGTTTTGCTCAGAAGTTCGTGGCCGGTGCAATGGGTCACGTGAGGGATGACGCAGTGAGGTCAGAGGAATGGGACGTCGAAGGAACTGGCTGAGTGTGAGAACACGGTGTGATAACGAGGACGGTCCGAGGAATGGGACTGAGTGTGAGTGCACAGTGTGCTAACGAGGGCGGTCCGAGGAGTGGGACTGAGTGTGAGTGCACAGTGTGCTAACGAGGACGGTGAGAGGGATGGGACTGAGTGTGAGTGCACAGTGTGATAACGAGGACGGTGAGAGGAGTGGGGCTGAGTGTGAGTGCACAGTGTGCTAACGAGGACGGTGAGAGGAGTGGGACTGAGTGTGAGTGCACAGTGTGATAACGAGGACGGTCAGAGGGATGGGACTGAGTGCACAGTGTGATAACGAGGACGGTGAGAGGAGTGGGACTGAGTGTGAGTGCACAGTGAGCTAACGAGGACGGTGAGAGGAGTGGGACTGAGTGTGAGTGCACAGTGTGATAACGAGGACGGTCAGAGGGATGGGACTGAGTGTACAGTGTGATAACGAGGAAGGTGAGAGGAGTGGGACTGAGTGTGAGTGCACAGTGTGATAACGAGGAAGGTGAGAGGAGTGGGACTGAGTGTGAGTGCACAGTGTGATAACGAGGACGGTCAGAGGGATGGGACTGAGTGTACAGTGTGATAACGAGGAAGGTGAGAGGAGTGGGACTGAGTGTGAGTGCACAGTGTGATAACGAGGACGGTCAGAGGGATGGGACTGAGTGTGAGTGCACAGTGTGATAACGAGGACGGTGAGAGGAGTGGGACTGAGTGTGAGTGCACAGTGTGATAACGAGGACGGTGAGAGGAGTGGGACTGAGTGTGAGTGCACAGTGTGATAACGAGGACGGTGAGAGGGGTGGGACTGAGTGTGAGTGCACAGTGTGATAACGAGGACGGTCAGAGGGGTGGGACTGAGTGTGAGTGCACAGTGTGATAACGAGGACGGTGAGAGGAGTGGGACTGAGTGTGAGTGCACAGTGTGATAACGAGGACGGTGAGAGGAGTGGGACTGAGTGTGAGTGCACAGTGTGATAACGAGGACGGTGAGAGGAGTGGGACTGAGTGTGAGTGCACAGTGTGATAACGAGGACGGTCAGAGGGGTGGGACTGAGTGTGAGTGCACAGTGTGATAACGAGGACGGTGAGAGGGATGGGACGGAGTGTGAGTGCACAGTGTGATAACGAGGACGGTCAGAGGGATGGGACTGAGTGTACAGTGTGATAACGAGGACGGTGAGAGGAGTGGGACTGAGTGTGAGTGCACAGTGTGATAACGAGGACGGTCAGAGGGGTGGGACTGAGTGTGAGTGCACAGTGTGATAACGAGGACGGTGAGAGGAGTGGGACTGAGTGTGAGTGCACAGTGTGATAACGAGGACGGTGAGAGGAGTGGGACTGAGTGTGAGTGCACAGTGTGATAACGAGGACGGTGAGAGGAATGGGACTGAGTGTGAGTGCACACTGTGATAACGAGGACGGTGAGAGGAATGGGACTGAGTGTGAGTGCACAGTGTGATAACGAGGACGGTGAGAGGAGTGGGACTGAGTGTGAGTGCACAGTGTGATAACGAGGACGGTGAGAGGAGTGGGACTGAGTGTGAGTGCACAGTGTGATAACGAGGACGGTGAGAGGGATGGGACTGAGTGTGAGTGCACAGTGTGATAACGAGGACGGTCAGAGGGATGGGACTGAGTGTACAGTGTGATAACGAGGAAGGTGAGAGGAGTGGGACTGAGTGTGAGTGCACAGTGTGATAACGAGGACGGTGCACTTTTTAATCACCAGCAAAGTACTGAGAACTTCCTGCCCTGAGAAGTTCCCGATTACTTCCCCCAGTGCAAAGTTTTTCAGCAGAGGGAGAGACCATGTTCACCATCATGAACCAGCCAACCTGGAAATGTCCCCTCGAGGTCAGCCTCCTTTAAAGTTTTCTGCGCACAACGACTTCACACAGGAGCAGAACACCAGCTGTTTTCTAAGAAGTGCATCTAATGCAGAACTATTTTGTTTGTGTCACATAATATGCAACTTAGATTGCCTCAAAATTCGTAATAGTCACACAAGTGTGGCACATTTCCTACAACTTTGCGAACTGCAAAAAAAGAAAAGAAACAAAACTTGGCACAGCAGTGTTTCCAAAACAGGATTTGTTTTATCTCCTGCTGTTTTGGAAGTCTGAGCACCAGGCCCAGAGCGGCCATTTTACTACTGACCGCCCCAGGTCCCGTTATACTCACGATGACGACATTGATGACGATATTGACACTGCACGTGAAAAGTCTGCTACGTGACCAGGTGTTGTGGGAAGGATTGTGCCCGGAGTTGTGTCTAATGTGCACTGTTGATGTGGTATGAAGGGTGAAAAGGTGTGTACCACACCATTGCCATGTATGGCCCACACACTCTTGCGTCAAATACTACGTGGGCTCTCATTAGCCGACACATTCTTTATGTTTTGGTCCAGATGGCACGTTAGTGGCACCGGTGCGAAGTGATTTGCTAAGAGTACTAGAGAGGGCAGTTACGACGGGAAGTAGAGATGCGTCAGATAGCCTTGCTTTGCTAAGGGCGTGCGTTCATGGCTTTGCTTGCACGATCCCCGATGGGTGTCATGGTCTCCAAATTAAGTCGGTATTGATTCCTTGGAATGCATCTGCTGCTTTGCCTCGCACGAGAGATGCAGCGAGTGGTCCCTACGTTGTCCTTCTTCTCTTTCAATGACTGGCTGGAGGTGATAGTGAAAGCCACTCACGTGTGGATGGAGCGTGCTACGACGTGTCTGGTGCAAGGTCACAACTTCTCATACACAGGTACACGCCTATGAACAGTGCCACAGACCTCCGATGTCTGATGCCCGGATGTAGCCCAGCCCTCTCGCCCCATCCTCAGAGGAGGACGTACGGTTACGTCGTGTTTCTCTTGGCCGTGTCACAACGGCTTGCACGGAACTGTCCGTGCTGTACCTGTGTTGAGTGTCAGCGAAGCGTGGTAAAAACACACCACAACAAAACATGTTTCACAGCACAAAACCATTAGTTCTGCTCAGTGAACGTTGAGTGTTTCCACTGCAGTCTGACCTCATGTGACTGTCTCCCTTATTGAGGACTTTTGTTGTAGAAAAGGCTAAAGTGAGGGACAGGAGTGAATACCTCTAGGTCAAGAACACCCCCTCGCTTCCCCCAGTCGTCCCCAAAGGCCAGGCAACAACCCTCGTGCTTTGAGAACACAGCGCCTGCATGCCTCCACCCTGGCCCTCTTTGAAAGGCACTGTGATGGTTTGGGAAAGTCCAGTACATAAAGGCACCGGACAGATCACAGCGTCGCCCAGGCCATGCGTGGGGTCACACTCCCAGAGATCTGGGGCGAGATGCACGCGAGGAAAGTATGAGAGGTGGGTAAAAAGAGCCTGCAGGGAGGAAAAGAATAAGAAGCGATACCTCGTGGGAAAAGTAAGGAAAACTACCCCAGTGACCTCTTATAGGAACCTGTGCAGCCGCCTCCACCCACCAGACTACCTCACCTCTGGGATACGCCCACAGCTAGACAAGCTCTCTAGGAGTGCGTCCGAGGATGCAATGTTTACACGGAGTCAAAAACTGCACTAACTCCACTACCCAAAGATTAGCTCTGGGGTAAATTGATTTGCAATTGTTTTCTGCCCATTTCGCAAAGAGATTAACATCCTGTTTTACTTCATCCTTCAAATGTGTGATAAACTGTGAGGCAAGTCAGTTTGCCTTTTTACTTATCCAGGAGTGTAGACGGTGTCACGGGCCCTACTGCAAGGAAGGACGTAGGCCCCCAGCTGCTGTGTGTACTATAAAATACATCAATATCTAGGGCTCAATGGGCCCTTCAGGCCTCTGTGCCCCGGTGCCACTGCCCCTGCTGCACCTATGGAAACTACTCCCCTGCACTTACAAGGAAAGTCACAAAAACAGTACACACTCATTATGTTCCCATTGTGCCACGGTGAAAAGTCTTTCAGCGCCGTGCCTCGTGCCTACAGCCTCTTCCTCCCGATCTCAAACATCCACAATGGCGCAGCCCGGATTTGTTCCATTTTTGGCCCAATGCAGATGTGAGGCAATAAGGCATGCGACGCTGCTCCAATCAAGCACGCGCCACAGAGCATGATCAGTGTGGCTGCGCACGTGTAAATCATGTGCACGCGCACAGTGTGCACTCTTGGTGCTATAGGATTTGGAGGCACGCGGTGCATGCATGGGCACAAGGGAGGTGCGTGCGTGCGTGCACACGTGCTTAAGATACCCAGACAGTAATACGCTGTTCTCCTGGTCGTGTGCCGTGTAATGACGTTGGTAACACTTGTAAAATTGGCCACGCCAATAAAGCCCCTTTGAATCCGCGACAGGGGTGAGCAGTGGGCGGGAGAGGTTAAGATAGTTGAGGGGCCAGGGCGTGATGAAGAGGAGGGAGGCGGCAGGCGCCGCCTCTGGTATGGAGAGGTCAGGGGCAGAGCCCGACCCGGGCACACTTCAAAGGAGACAGCCCCTCGCAGCTTCCTTCTTCTCTGCCTCCCAGAGCCCGCCTGTAATTGAGTCATTTGTCAGCAGGGAGAGCGCCATAAATCATGGAAAACGGAGGGAAGCAAAGCGGCCCTTTCATTTACACCCTCCTCGCCCTCGCCCTTCCAGCCGCATCTGTCTGCCGTGGCCCACAACTGCAAGATGGCACATCTGTCTGGAGTGCTACACAGCTCCAAAATAGAGGATCCTCCGCAGAGTCCCACAGCTCCAGGATGGCACATCTGTCTGGAGTGCCCCACAGCTTCAAGACAGCGGGTCCTCTGCAGAGCCCCACAGCTCCAGGATGGGTCATTTGACTACAGTGCCCCACTGCTCTAAGATGGCACATCTGTCTGGAGTGCCCCACAGCTCCAAGATAGAGGATCATCCGCAGAGTCCCACAGCTCCAAGATGGTGCTGTCTGGAGTGCACCACTGCTCCAATATGGCGGATCATCTGCAGAGCCCCACAGCTCCAAGATAGCGGATCATCCGCAGAGTCCCAAAGCTCCAAGATCATCTTGGAGCATCTGCAGTGCCCCACTTCTCCAACATGGCAGATCATCTGCACAGCCCCACAGCTCCAAGATAGTGGATCCTCCGCAAAGTCCCACATCTCCAAGATGGCGCATCTGACTGCAGTTCACCACAACTCCAAATGGCACATCTGTCTACAGTGGCACACAGTTCCAAGATGGCACATCTGTCTGCAGTGCCCCACAGTTCCAAGATAGTACATCCGCCTGCAGTGCCCCACAGCTCCAGGATGGTGCATCTGTCTGCAGTGCCCCACAGCTCCAGGATGGTGCATCTGTCTGCAGTGCCCCACAGTTCCAAGATAGTACATCTGTCTGCAGTGCCCCACAACTCCAAATGGCACATCTGTCTACAGTGGCACACAGCTCCAAGATAGTACATCCGTCTGCAGTGCCCTAGAGCTCCAAGATGGTGCATCACTGTCTGCAAAGCCCCTGCAGCCCCAAGATGGCGCATCTGTCTGCAGTGCCTCTCAGCTCCAGGATGGCGCATCTGTCTGCAGTGCCTCTCAGCTCCAGGATGGCGCATCTGTCTGCAGTGCCTCTCAGCTCCAGGATGGCGCATCTGTCTGCAGTGCCTCTCAGCTCTAAGATGGCGCATCTGTCTGCAGTGCCTCTCAGCTCCAGGATGGCGCATCTGTCTGCAGTGCCTCTCAGCTCCAAGATGGCGCATCTGTCTGCAGTGCCTCTCAGCTCCAGGATGGCGCATCTGTCTGCAGTGCCTCTCAGCTCCAAATGGCACATCTGTCTACAGTGGCACACAGCTCCAAGATAGTACATCCGTCTGCAGTGCCCTAGAGCTCCAAGATGGCGCATCTGTCTGCAGTGTCTCTCAGCTCCAGGATGGCGCATCTGTCTGCAGTGCCTCTCAGCTCCAAGCAGTGGCTGGAGGAGCGTCGCCCCACTGCTCTCAGAGCAGTGGAAAAGGAAAAATAAAATGATAATAACAGAAGTTATTATCATTTTATTTTTAGTATCAGCCAGGTTAGGGCGGGGCTGGGCTCCCGTGACGTCGGGGAGGAGCGGTGGCTACTTCACTCTAAAGTGCGCATTACGGTTTGGCCGCCGTCTTGGCCCGGCCAAACAGTCATGCGCACTTTGCATGTTCCCCACCAAGCTGCAATGCATAGCCTGGGTTGAGAACATGCACAGTCTCCCTGTGCTAATCTGAGCACCGAAGCACGGCATTGCAGCGTTGTGATTGGCTTGGGGGAGCCTGGGTGCTTCCTATTCGTTATCTATGAATGCCTTCTATGAAAAATTTCACACAAACTCTGAGAGCCTGCACGCCCTAATCTTCTATTCTTCAGCCTGAAGCCTTCTCGCTCTTCCTTACTGGTGCCTTACACTACCCCTCACCTCGGTCCTGATGAAGACCCCACCCACAACGCGCATAGTTTCCTGTTTTGTATAGGGGTCGAAACGTTGACAATAACTGTCTTAATTGTCAAACATAGATGACAGATTTTACATCTGCATCTAATTTAATATGTTATGATTTGCTATACATGTGTATGCCATATACTTGGCTGGATAGGTTGTAAATATTGATTACGGATGTATATATGCGCACTACCTTCCCGTGTCACATCTTTTTCACAAATCCTTCCCATGCACTATCCACACCCCTCCCCCCTCTTGTGCACCTCTTTACTCAAATATGCTCAATGTTGAAATAAATTGTGCTCTATGATTTGATTCAATCTTACTATTGTGATGAAATGAAATCACAACCATTTTTGGCATATTTTAATGGTGGTGTCTTACCTTTTTGAGATAACAAATAGCATTTCTTGTGTTTTTGTATATGATACGAATGTCTTCCACTGTGACAATTATTTATGTACCACTCCTATTCACACAGCAGCCAGGAAGAGGACGGAGGAGAGAGGTTGTGGGAGAGACGGAGTGCTGAGGTACGTGAATTTACATTTTTCTTTATTTTTTCTCTCCTCTCCCCTCCCCCGCCACCTCAGCTCCAAGATGGCGCATTTATCTGCAGTGCCCGACAGCCGCTAGATGGCGCCATCTGTCAGTAGTGCCCGACAGCTCCAAGATGACGTACCCGTTTGCAGTGCTCCATAGCTTCAAGACAACTCATTACTCAACTGTGTTTAATCCGATTAAGCGCCCACGGAGGATGGAACATTCTGAATCAAGCGGAATAAGGGCACCGATAACCAGATTCCATTCGACCTTCATCTAAGAGTGCACAGAGGTCTGAGCCAGAGTGCATATTTGAATTACTTAAATTAATCCAGACATTGTAATTGATATCGTATCTGATATCCCATCAACACATCTTATAAGTCCGCACCTTATGTACTTATGTTTGGCGCGTGGAGACAAAAATGACAGATGACAATACCAGAACAATTGAAGGATTTATGCAAGAAAGTTGTCTAGTGCAACTTAAGCATTCTTAAATAAACATAAGACTCCACAGAAAATGAAATGACAAAGAAATCCAAAAAGTTCACAAACAGAACATTCTAAAGAGTCCAACATATGGAAATACGTTTATCAATTTGAAGTTCATCTTAATCCGTCAGTGGTCCCAGTATGATGGGGTGTGCAGTTTCCTCCTTAAGTGTTGATGCTAGAGGTTATTTTTACATATAGGGACCATTCTATATATGGACCTCACTCTCCTCAGCCTCTATATGCACCTACACGTTTCGATCTTCAACTGTGGGACCAGTAACTAAGGTCTTCCTCAGGGCGGTACTTTAAACTGTAGGACACCCAGGAGCCCTTGTCTGAGTTAGGGATATTAATATGCACATTTGCAGGAGGACTTTGCCCTCCTGCTTATAATCTGGAGTAGTTGGAGTCTCACTTTTTCAGTTTGTCAAAAAGACACATACATCTTGTAAACAAGCTTGGACGACAAACAACTCCCACCCCGTAGTGCGACTTCATGCCATTAAAATAGCTTCTTCAAAACATCGCAAACAAGCTCGGGATATGAACTACTCCTGGCCCGAAAGTGAGATTCAAACTACTAATCTCAAACTGCTACATTGTGCTAATAAACTACCACAAAAGTCTAGTTTACTGAGGCCAAGCCAGGGGAGCAGTGGCTTAGCCACGTGAAATGGAATTAATTTGTCATATATTTACAACTTGGCAGGGGCGCCACCACCATATCTGAAGTGGTGATAGAGATTTCAGGCATTTGGACCTCTCAAGGAGTACCACAAGGTTTGTGGCAGAGGAGGCGTAGGCCAGTGAGTCAGAAGAAGACACAACTGAGCTGGATGAGGCGCCGGTGACGGCACCGGTGCAAATGAGGAAGGAAATACAGGGCATCCGTTTTTGATGAGTAGAACAAGAGGGACTGCCAGACCATCCAGGTGAGAGTAGCAGCGAGGCAGTCGGATGTTCATTCCTGGTGACTACAAGAGAGAGAGCTGGAAAGAAGAACAAGCATTTGCAATTCAATCGGTCTCGCCTTTGGGACCTTATATGTATTTAGCTATGCAGCACATTAGCCTGGGTGCTGAAACATCTACTGTTCTTTAACATGGAGGGAAAGTAAGCTCCAAACTGTGTGACATGCCAGGTATGGGAACACATGGAGAGAAATATTGCCTTTCAGCCGGAAATGGTATAGTCCAAAGCTCTGTTTTTAATATAAATTCAGGGCCTTCGGTGGTCATATTACTGAAAATACAAGATTTGAAAAAAATATTATTGTCTACGGGTGCTCGTGGAAGACAATTTCTATGATCTGGAATATAGAGAATGCTGAAGTGATTCTGGTATTTTACTGACCTCTGCTGGACATTTTCTATCAAGAAAGTTAAATCGAGGCAGTTGCCAGAAAAATAAAAAAAGAAAGTCTCTTAGCATAAAGCAATTCTGGTATTTTACTGACCTCTGCTGGTCGTTTTCCATCAAGACAGTTAAATAGAGGCAGTTGAACAGAAAAAAAAGTCCCTAAGCGGAAGCAGACAAGTCCTAGGGCTGATCTCCAGAGCCCACAAAGTACAAACACATATAAGTATATAATAAGTATATACTAAAGTATATACAAGAGGTCTCGAATGCTCGACCTAAAAAGTATTGATGATAAAAGAAACCAAATGAGCAATGCTGTTACTGTGGGGCATGGTGGACAGGAAAAAGGGAGCGGGCCCAGGACTGATCCTTGAGGGGCACCAACAGGTACAGACATCAGTGATGATAGATTGGCACCCCACATCACAAGAGAAGAGAAGTAGGAAGAGAACTAGCTGAGCGCTGAAGGGTGATGCCTCAGGTCTTGGAATCAAGTAAGGAAGGGTGGTCAGCAGTGCTAAATATGACAATAGATACAGGAGTGCATGTCCAGAAGAGAGACAGTTGTGATGAGCTGATGTGAAGAAGTTTGTGACATGTGAGGGCTATTTCTGTTGAGTGTAAGGCATTGAATCCAGAGTGAAATGATGGAGCGTGTTGTTCGATGTAAGGTAAAGAAGACAAGCCATTTCAGAGTTGTATTGAAGAAAGGACGTTGAGACACCTGGGGGTAGTTGGAAGGCAGGGAAGGTTACCTGTGCATATTCTTTTGGCTGATTTGAAGCAAGGATGGGAGCTGGACATAAGGGATTTGATGAAGAGGCAGAGAAGCGAACAAGAGCCTTGAGGAGAGGGCAAGAGAACATGGTCTGTGGGCTGGAAGAGTGGCAGGCTGGGACCCTTAGGAAGAGCCAAACATCTCCCTCTCAACAGTAAGCACACACAAAAATACAACACCCGGCATGCGTATGCCAACCACACCCATATGCTCAGAACATTCTCCAAACACCCTGTTAAGAACAAAACAACAATCATGAACATTCTGCGCCATCTTGTCTGATGAAAGTTCCTACGTGCACATAAACTACAGTCATTCTGATTGACCACAGCCATTTTGTACTCTGTTGGTCACCTTCATTTCACCCTGTCCTCTCAGCCTTCTGACTCTCTGACCAAACCTGATATGTGTGCTGGGGCTATAAACTATCTCCACGACAAACATCAACATCACCTGCTGCCTCAAACTCGTCTTTCCTCTCATCCCTGCACAAACAGGTTACAAACACCAAACAGACTCTTGCAAACATGGTTTATTGCACTGCACACAGCAAGACTTGTTTTAGCCAACAATGGGACCTGTTTTTATCAACAGAACGGACTCTTAGATCTGGCCGGTCTCACTCGTTTTTAGACCCTGAAGCAAGGTCCAGCTGCAATTAAATTGTCTGTTTTTGACCCGGGCGGGAGGAGAGTTAATGTTGGGCTTGTGTAACCATGTTGATGAAACAATGTCGGGCTTGTGTGACAACCTGCCCGGGGCGGAGACTCCAAGCTTGTAACCATGATAAATGAAACAAATACATTGTGTAAAACCTGTATAAAAGGAAGAGCCAAAAGCATTGCCAGCAGAACACCTCACTGAGACATCCCGGTGTCTCAGTTGACGCGATCTCCTCATGAGAAATAAACCTTCTTCTTGTCTTCCAGTTTCCAGCGCCTTGCCTCATTATTTTGATAGCGAACCCAAAGTGAATTAGAGGTGGAACCCTGCACCGGGCAGCATTGAGGGTCTTAGAAGACTCGCTGCCTTTCACAACCCACTGCACCTCTCATTCATCCTCGACCGCCCCAGACCGCCCCAGACCGACCCACATCACACCCCACATCAAGAAGCTACACTGGCTCCCGATCCACAAAAGATGCCAGCTCAAGATGCTGACCCACACATAGAGAGCCCTGCACAACGAAGGACCAGCATACATCAACAAACACATGACCTTCCACCAACTGACCAGACAACTGCGATTCGCCTCCCACTTCCTCGCAGGCACCCCCTGGATCTGCCGAGGCAACAGCGGAGTACGGTCTTTCTCACACCTGGCGGACAAAGCTTGGAACCACCTTCCCCTGCACCTCAGGACCGCCTCATCGCTCCGGCAATTCAGGAAAAGGCTCAGGACCTGGCTGTTTGAATGAACAGATCACCATGCAGCAGCTAGCAAACCCTCACGGGTGATTTGCCACGCTTTATAAATGATTGATTGATTGATTGATTGATTGAGTGCCGCCCCCACTTTTCAGTGGTGGTCCCAAGCATACAAACACTGCTCGACTGAGCCCACAGCCACCACACTACCAACAACTTCACAAAAGAACACCATAATCCTCCTGTGGCCGATATCCTACAACCAGAAGCCAAAACTCACCACTGAACGGCTCTGCACCAGTCTTCACAACCACAACCTTCAGGGGAGAATCCACACTGCTTCATGGCTAGGTTTGCACTATAGAAATATAATATATGTTTGCACACACAAAAGAAGCAGAACTTCTTACAAGAGGGAAGGGGCAGGAGACCCTCACTTCGATGTTTGGTTCTTTCACTGACTAGGTTCTGGGTCTCGAGCCCTACAGGTCAAATATCTGTAATCCAAGGGAGGAGTGTCCTCTTAAGATTACAGTGGATGTACTTATTGTAATTTGGTTATTATTGTGAATATTTTAAGTATAAAAGTTAAAGTTGGCCTAACGGCTAGGGCGGTCGACCTCGAATCTGGGGAACTGGGTTCGAGTCTCGGCAATGACGCTGAACATCGTGTGATTCTGGGCAAATCACTTAATCTCCCTGTGCCTAACAAAAAAAAAAAATGAATGTGTCCTCATGTAATGCAACTGGTGCTATGTAAAGCGCTCTGATACCCGACTCGGGTCAAGTTTGTGCTATATAAAACTCTGTAAAATAGTACCTGCAGCTCACAGCAGTACTTCTGAGCCCTCTGTCTCCTCCAACTTCACACACTTCTAACTCTGGTCTGCATCCCAGGGACCAGATCACAACAAGTGGAACCTGCAACGACTCCTTCACTCGAGTACCTGCAGCTCACAGCAGTCCTTCTCGGACCTCTGTCTCTTAGAACTTTGCACACTTCTAACTCTGGTCTAAAATAAAAAAATAAAAACTTTAAGTACAGTTTGAGGCCTTCTCCATCTGTGCACCCAGGATCTGGGACAACATTCCTGTATCCATTAAGACTGCCCCAACGCTGCTCCAATTTAGGAAAGAGTTGAAGACGCGCCTCTTTAAAGAACACTACATTACAAGAAGCAACTGTCCACCGTCACTCTCGGAGCCCAGCTAAGCTCCCAATCAGTTGTCGACTGTGTCTTTGCGATGGACCACTTTTGTCCAGGGTCACGCTATGAAAGAACCACATATGTGCTCTGTGTAGTTACAACAATACCTCTCTGAGTGCCATGCTAGTAGAACACTTTGTGTTGCGGATTGTGTGCTCATGAACAGCACAAAAGAGGGCCAGACAACTTTAGTGACCAAAGATAAAATCCCAGTGAGTGTTCCTGCAGTTTTGAAATCATGGTATCTGTCCACGTATTGTGCGTGACACCACACTGATAATCTGGAGTCGGTGCAGTATTAAGTTCCCCAGAGTGCCTCCCCTGCTCATGCGTGAAGCGTCCAGAGATCACGCATCTTGTGGCTCATTCTAAGGCAGGGGCCTTCAAACTTTTCAGAACGAGGGCCACATTATATATTTTACAAATATTCGCTAGCCAAAAAAAATCAGTTTTATAAATGAGTTAATAAAATTTAAATGAATGAATAAGGTTTACTTTGATCTTTTTTGTAATCATAATGATAATATTCAGAACAAAAGAGAAATGTGACAATTAGAAAGTAACAATGCCGTGCTTAAACTGAGAAACGATATATAATGTGTAAAAATGTCAAACATTAGCAAATAATCTGACAAAATAATCAATTACTTAAATGTAAATAAGAAAAGCAGGATATTCATTTTTTAATTAATTTTAAATAATAGAGAACATTCAAGAGGCTCTGCTGCCACCTAGAGGCTGCCAAAGGAATTGGATATATATTTCCCTTTGATCATCAGAATCCGGGGCTTTGGAAAACAACAGAGAAATTACATTTTAGCCTAGTAATGCTAAAGTTGCTGTGGGACGGATAAAATCTTGTAGAGGGCCAGACGTGGCCCGCGGGCCGTAGTTTTGAGACCTCTGTTCTAAGGCTATTCCATCCTCTATCCATTCACTCATTCATGTAGCACTTTTAAGTGCTCATTGGAGGTTCTGAACTAAGGGTGGCGGTATCTCTCACAAAAGAAGGGTGGCAGGTGACATTTTGAGGAAGTGGAATGCCCTGGCTTTACCAATTTCATCGCACAGCAAACAAACTAAAAAGCCACTTGCAACATGAATGGCAGGTAGGATCCTGGCTTATCTCGCTGCTACGTCTTTATCGACCAGAGAAGGATAATATTCTGATTCTGCACAACAACCATCTGAACCTCTGACCTCAAGGTTACACAGACGTGTGCCTCAAGCACTCAACACACTGAACAATGGGACCAGTTGCATGTCTGGGCCCTGGGTTGAAATGGGGTCTCCTGAAGAGCGGCTCTTCCTGTCCCAGAGGGACGAACCTTAAGCACCTGCCAGAACCCACATTGCACCCGGTAAACTTCAGCCCTACCACTACAGAAGACCGTGCCTCGGTGCTGGTAGTGAGGTCTGGCTTTGTTGATGGCAGCTGCAGACACATTGCGTCAATCAGTCCCCCATCCTCCTGGAAGCCTCACAGTACTTTGTCTCTACCTGTAAATGCAGAGTTGTCAGCTCTGTAGCCCCACAACCTGACGGCCCTGGGCTGAGGTACATATGTTATCTGCAGAAAACAGACATTTCCCAATCTGTGATTGTTTTGAAATGTTGAGAAATATTCATAAATATGGAATATAAGGTGCAAAGATCTCTGCCTCATAGGCACAGGCGTATTACACGGGAGCTCCTTCTATCTGCAGGCTTCTCTGTGCACAGTGAGACTGTGCAAAGAGCCTAGAGGCCCAACACACTCAGCCCCACACTGCAGGCGCTCTCCTGATCACTAGGACTCAATGCACAGAGAGGTAACACAGGCAGTGCTTTTGTATGTTTAAAGGGACTCCAAGAGAACTTATATGAAACAAGCATTGGCAAAGTCAACAGGTTTCGCCTATGCGAAATCAATTGGCTAATGTTTTTTTTTTAAAGTGCTATGACATGGCCAGCATTGACTGCATCATAGCACTATTCCACTTTAAGCCATGATACAAAGCAGCCCGCGCTACTGTGCGATATGTCTAAAAAACAACGCTGGGGCTTGGGGCAAGCACAACGACGGTGGGAAAGATAGGGAGAGCAGGATGAGGGTGGGGAACTGGGTGGCATAACGGAGGGAGGGGTGGGCTGGGTGACATAACGGAGGGAGGGGTGGGCTGGGTGGCATAACGGAGGGAGGGTTGCGCTGGGTGACATACTGGAGAGTGGGAGGAGGGCGGGGGGGATATAGGTGTCCTAATGGAAGGCGGAGGGTGGGGGAGGTCAAACAGTGGGAGAAAAATTGTTATGCACTGGGAAGAAGGAGAGCGGGAGAAGGACGGAGGGGAAGGGGCTGTCAAACAATGGAGGGCGGGTGGGTGAAACAATGGCTGAGAGCGGGAGAGGGCGGGCTGTCTAAAACAACGGAGAGTGGGTGGGTGAAACAATGGCTAAGAGTGGGAGAGGGCGGGGTGGAGGCTGTCTGAAACAACGGAGGGCAGGTGGGTGAAACAAGGGCTGAGAGCAGGAGAAGTCGGGGCTGTCTGAAACAATGGAGGGCGGGTGGGTAAAACAATGGCTAAGAGCAGGAGAGGGCGGGTAGGGGCTGTCTGAAATAACGGAGGGCAGGTGGGTGAAACAATGGCTGAGAGCAGGAGAAGGTGGGGCTGTCTGAAACAATGGAGGGCGGGTGGGTGAAACAATGGCTAAGAGCGGGAGACGGCGGGGGAGGGGGCTGCCTGAAACAATGGAGGGCGGGTGGGAGAAACAATGGCTGAGAGCGGGAGATGGCGGGGGGGCTGCCTGAAACAACAGAGGGCGGGTGGGAGAAACAATGGCTAAGAGAGGTAGAAGGCGGGGAGGGGCTGTCTGAAACAACGGAGGGCAGGTGGGTGAAACAATGGCTGAGAGCGGGAGAAGAGCGGAAGGGTGGGGGCTGTCTGAAACAACGGAGGGCGGGTGGGTGAAATAATGTCTGAGAGCGGGAGTAGGCAAGGAGGGGGCTGTCTGAAACAATGGAGGTTGCGTGTTTGAAACAATGGCTGAGAGCGGGAGATGGCGGGGGAAGGGGCTGTCTAAAACAATGGAGGGCAGGTGGGTGAAACAATGGCTAAGAGCAGGAGATGGCGGGGGAGGGGCCTGCCTGAAACAACGGAGGGCGGGTGGGAGAAACAAGGGCTAAGAGCGGGAGAGCGGGAGAAGGTGGGGGAAGGGGCAGTCTGAAACAACAGAGGTTGGGTGGGTGAAACAACGGCTGAGAGCAGGAGTAGGCGAGGCGGGGGCTGTCTGAAACAATGGAGGGCGGTGGGTGAAACAACGGCTGAGAGCGGGAGTAGGCGAGGAGGGGGCAGTCTGAAACAATGGAGGGCGGGTGGGTGAAACAACGGCTGAGAGCGGAAGTAGGTGGGGGAAGAGGCTGCCTGAAACAATGTAGGGCGGGTGGGTGAAACAACAGCTGAGAGCGGGAGTAGGCGGGGGAGGGGGCTGTATGAAACAATGGAGGGCGGGTGGGTGAAACAACGGCTGAGAGTGGGAGAAGGCGGGGAAGGGGCTGTCTGAAACGTCAGAGGTTGGGTGGGTAAAACAATGGCTGAGAGCGGGAGGAGGGCGGGGTTGATTTTCAAAACAACGGAGAGTGGGGGTAGCTGGAATATGCAGTATAGGTATGTATATATTGTATAGGTATGTGGGCGCCATTGAAACAATGAAAATAATGGCAACAAATGTGGGCGTAGAGACAGCCTGCAAAACAATGCACTCTAATATCACAAAATGAAAATAGTACCTCTGCAGGCGCGCAGGCACAGACAGGAAGCCATACTGGGTCCAAGCTTCAGGGCATGGACGCACAGGGAGCCCGGAGAGGAAGCCTGAGGCGAGGAGGAGGCACTGTCCAATAAGAAGCGAGAAAAAGAGAGCGACGTGGGAGCCAACCAATGGTAAGTAAAGGTAGGTAATGGGGCGGGCTCTAAGCCCCCTTTAAGTTTTTTTTCATCACAAAAGATTTCCCAAGCACAGAGCAAGCGCTGTGCAGGCGAAACCTAAAAATGGAACAGGCTGGTTTTGCTGCATTGGCCCATGTTTTATATTTGAAAAGTGGGTGAACTTTACGTCATCCACTTTTATTTATGTAAACCGCAAAAGCAGTGTGAACCCCGAGTGCTCCTCGTTTCACTTCATTCCATATTGCACAACCAGCTAGCATGTTTCAAACGGGTTTGTTTGCCTCTGTTCTCGCATCTGTTAAAGTTGCTGTGGTTTGGCCCCAGCTCTGCATATTCACTGCTCTTTCTTCTCGCAGTCTCTCCTGCTCCCACATGTTCATGCATTTGTTGCAGATCTTCGCACCTTATCTCTATGCTCTGAGGCGCCCCCACACCCCCAGTCTCCTCACCGTACAGGGAGTCCTCCCCCATAAACTCCTCACAATGAACATTCAGCCCGCCCCACGCACCCCCCTGCTCGTGCCAGCCACTTCTGCACCTCTTCTCCTGGCCTCTCTCCCATGCCACCCCTGACCCTCCCGTCTCCCTGCTCCCACCTCTCCCGTCTGTCAGAGCCCCTCACACAACACCTTAAGGGTCTCCCCAGGCTCACGTATTCCACGAGCATTCCTTACCCACCCCTGTCTCCTCCGGCTGAGATCACCTGGGTTGTTTCACGCCTCCCACTCCCGTCGCTGTCCTCCCCACCACTCAGGGCACAGACATGGCCCGCCTGGAGTAGGGAAGTAGGGTTTGAGGGGGGAGTTCTGTCACCACAGCCCCCCCGCGCTCTCCTCCCCACCACTCAGTGCACAGACATGGCCTGCCTGCGCCTGAAGTAGGGAAGCAGGGTTTGAGGGGGGAGCTCTGTCACCACAGCCCCCCTCCCCACCCCCCCGCGCAGTCCTCCCCACCACTCAGTGCACAGACATGGCCTGCCTACGCCTGGAGTAGGGAAGTAGGGTTCGAGGGGGGAGTTCTGTCACTACAGCCCCTCCCCACGCTGTCCTGGTGTGCTAAGCAAACTTGACTATCCCTGGGGGCTCTAGCAGTTCACACTCCTCAAAGAAGCACTGAGAGAAGGAAAGAGAATTCCAGTAAAAATTTGCTAAAAAGCTTTTAGTATTACAGAGAGTTAGAAAAATCCACGTATGCGAGCTCACCCTGCCCACAGCTTTTCAAAATGTACCTAGAACCCTCGTTCTAATTTACACTCTACTCGCTCTCAGTTTTCCATCCTGCCCCCTTCAAACAGATTCTCTGTAATATGGCCTAGAATCTACCTGGAAGGGCCTGGTGGAAAATCAAAAGTTGTACAAATCTCTACATTTCAGGATGCAGACAGCAGAAGTAGGCAGATATTGGAGAACCTGCAGTGGTGTAAACACTTCTAATTTTGAATAAATTAACAACAAAACTTGCAATTTCCATGAAAACAAATTATTGACCAAAAATACAGCTTTTCATTTTTAGCTCATGCAACGTTGGTCCCAAACATCAGCTTGTCGTTGTCTTCAAGTACTGTCAAACACGAACATATCCTGCCTCACTTGTCCATTTATCAGATATCAGGGTCGTCCATCAGAGTCCAGCGGCTTCCATCACCATTATTTCAAAGATTACCATAACAATTTGCAAAATATGTCAAGGATGGAAACCATTATGCGAGAGCACAACGATTGCAGGATGCCCACTATCTACAAAGACTGGCCACCTCTAGGTCAGGTGTGGGCTCATCATGCCCATCACAGCATGTTAAGAGAGGCCACCTCTAGGCCAGGTCTGGGCTCATCATGCCCATCACAGCATGTTAAGAGAGGCCACCTCTAGGCCAGGTGTGGGCCCATCATGCCCATCACAGCATGTTAAGAAAGCCCACGTGTGGGCCCATCATGCCCATCACAGCATGTTAAGAAAGGCCACCTCTGGGCCAGGTGTGGGCCCATCATGCCCATCACAGCATGTTAAGAAAGGCCACCTCTGGGCCAGGTGTGGGCCCATCATGCCCATCACAGCATGTTAAGAAAGGCCACCTCTAGGCCAGGTGTGAACCCATCATGCCCATCACAGCATGTTAAGAAAGGCCACCAGTAGGCCAGGTGTGGGCCCATCATGCCCATCACAGAATGTTAAGAGAGGCCACCTCTAGGCCAGGTGTGGACCCATCATGCCCATCACAGCATGTTAAGAAAGGCCACCAGTAGGCCAGGTGTGGGCCCATCATGCCCATCACAGCATGTTAAGAGAGGCCACCTCTAGGCCAGGTGTGGGCCCATCATGCCCATTTCAGCATGTTAAGAAAGGCCACCAGTAGGCCAGGTGTGGGCCCATCATGCCCATCACAGCATGTTAAGAAAGGCCACCAGTAGGCCAGGTGTGGACCCATCATGCCCATCACAGCATGTTAAGAAAGGCCACCAGTACGCCAGGTGTGGGCCCATCATGCCCATCACAGCATGTTAAGAAAGGCCACCAGGGCCCAGTATCGAGATAGTATCAAGCTAGCCAAGAAGAACTGGGAGCTTGAAAGGTGGGACGACATCAAGGCAGCGCTCTTTAATAGGGACATGAAGAAGTTTTGGTCTCTAGTTAGCGCAGACGGCAGTATAGAGAACTCAGCGTTAGAGCCAAACATCGCTGCAGCCGCATGGAAGCTGCACTTCCAAGCTCTCTATTCTACTGAGGAACCCATAGAGCCCAAAGATGCAGCGTCTCTAGCAACTATAGGAAATCCTAATGAAGACCCCCAATGGATTACTCTAAAAGAAGTTTTAAATGCAATTGGGAAGCTCCCCTAGGTAAGGCCCCTGGGCTAGACAAGATCCCCGGGGACTTATTTAGGGAGGAACCTAATATTTGGGGACCCTATCTCTGGGCAATATTCAACGCCATTCTGTTAGGCATGAAGATCCCGGATACGTGGTTAGGGGCCGAAATCTTCCCAGTCTTTAAGAAAGGCTCACCCCTCTTGCCCTCCAACTACAGGCCAATCAGCCTCATAGATGTCACCCAGAAATTGTTCGCCAGGACCCTCCTTGAGCGACTTCACTCTTGGATGGAAGAGCGGGAAGTTCTGAGTGTGTATCAGGCCGGGTTTCGGAAGAATATTCCCCCCATCGTCCAGCTCTTCAGGATCCAACTATTATTCTGGAAGACAGTGTCAATAGAGGGTGGCAGCCTCTATTTGATATTCGTCGACCTTAAATCGGCCTTCGATCTGGTCCCCCGAGCCAAACTGTGGGAGGTTCTTGAGCAGCTGGGTATCCCGCCCTACCTGTTGTCACTGATTATGCGATTGCATATTGGCAACTTTGCCCAAGTCAGGTATGGGAAATATGGAGAATTGACCCCCGCTTCCCAGTTAACAGCGGAGTGAGACAGGGGTGTGTGCTGGCCCCTACCCTGTTTTGCCTTTTTATCAACGCCTTGGTGGCCCAACTAATTGAAGTAGCGGACAATGACGCCCCGAAGCTGGCGCAAGGCAGGGTGCCAGCAATGATGTTTGCGGACAACACTTTGCTGTTGTCCAAGTCCCCTATGGGCATTCAAAGGATCTTGGACAGTTTTTCCTTATTTTGTAAAAACCGAGGGTTGGAGATTAACACCACGAAAACCAAATTTATGGTCTTCAACCCGGCCAAAACATCTCGCCCAAACCCCTCCTTAAATGGCACCTTGTTAGAGAGGGTGACTGTCTTTGAATACCATGGTGTCACGTTGTCTGAAACATTCGAATGGGGCCCACAATTAGACAAGGCAGGCTTGAGGCTAGCGCAGATGGTGGGCGGTATCACTAAAACCTTTAGGAATTCCCTATACAAACCGCCTGGCCTGGTTGCTGAAATATATAAAGTTCAAGTAAGGAGTGTTGTAATGTACGGGGCGGAATTATGGGGTCACCGCCCCTCTGGCGGATTGGCCAAAATACAGAACCAATTTATGAGAAAGCTCTTGGGCCTACCGCCCAGTACTCCCCTCATCCCCCTGCGCCTGGACCTAGGAATCAAACCCATTGCAGAGGAGATCGGACTAAGACCATTGACCTTCTGGCGCAGACTGTGGCGACCCCTGAATTAGTATCCTACCAAAAAGAACTCAAGGGGGTCCTGGGACTTCCGGGGGCTGGAAAACTGCCATGGCTCAAGTTCATCAAAGAAGCCTGCGCTAGAATAGGCATGTCTAACCTGTGGAGCAATCCCGAGGAAGTGTCCCCAATAATATCCCGACTTCAACTCGTAAGAGCATATAGATCGCTAAAATTAGCCGATCTGCAGGGGAACACCAAACTCGGGCACCTAACGGCTGACTTCTTCAACATAAAAGCCGAGTATCTTTTTGAGCCCTTTCTGGACGATATACAGCCCCTTATGGCTAGGAAGCTGTATATCCAGTTTAGAACAGGGACCCTCCCGGTTAACGCTTTACGAATAAATGGTCAAAAGATCTCTTTGCTGGATGTCCCGCTTGCAACAGTCCTGAGGAGACTGATATTCATGTTTTTTTATTTTGCCCCGGCTACAAATCTGCCAGACGGCGTTGGCTCATACCACTATGTAGGAACTTGGGCTGTACACAGTGTTTGGAGGTGTATAGAATTCTAAGATTTGACACGCACCCCCATAGTTTTTGCCGTGTCTCGATTCCTCAATTCTATGTGGCACAGGCGTAGGGCCATTTGTAATATATCCCAGCAACTGTAAAAAATGTCCCCTCCAATAATGTTATTACTTTTAAAAAATTTAAAAATGTTATCTGGTTTTAACCATCTTCGTTTTTAACTGGTGTAAAGTTATTGGACAAACTAAAATGTTTCTCTGGCCATATTTTGTAATCTGTTATCAATGAAATGTCATGATTTCTCCTAAAAGAGCTATATATGTATGTATATGCATTTTTTACTTTTTATGGCCTTTTATGAACGAAATAAAGTTGAATGGAATGGAAAATCAAAAGTTGTACAAATCTCTACATTTCAGGATGCAGACAGCAGAAATAGTCAGATATTGGAGAACCTGCAGTGGTGTAAACACTTCTAATTTTGAATAAATTAACCACAAAACTTGCAATTTCCATGAAAAAACATTTGTTGACCAAAAATACAGCTTTTCATTTTTAGCTCATGCAACGTTGGTCCCAAACATCAGCTTGTCGTTGTCTTCAAGTACTGTCAAACACGAACATATCCTGCCTCACTTGTCCATTTATCAGATATCAGGGTCGTCCATCAGAGTCCAGCGGCTTCCATCACCATTATTTCAAAGATTACCATAACAATTTGCAAAATATGTCAAGGATGGAAACCATTATGCGAGAGCACAACGATTGCAGGATGCCCACTATCTACATAGACTGGCCACCTCTAGGTCAGGTGTGGGCTCATCATGCCCATCACAGCATGTTAAGAAAGGACACCTCTAGGTCAGGTGTGGGACCATCATGCCCATCACAGCATGTTAAGAGAGGCCACCTCTAGGCCAGGTGTGGGCCCATCATGCCCATCACAGCATGTTAAGAAAGGCCACCTCTGGGCCAGGTCTGGGCTCATCATGCCCATCACAGCATGTTAAGAAAGGTCACCAGTAGGCCAGGTGTAGACCCATCATGCCCATCATAGCATGTTAAGAAAGGCCACCTCTGGGTCAGGTGTGGGCCCATCATGCCCATCACAGCATGTTAAGAAAGGCCACCAGTAGGCCAGGTGTGGACCCATCATGCTCATCACAGCATGCTAAGAAAGGCCACGTGTGGGCCCATCATGCCCATCACAGCATGTTAAGAAAGGCCACCTCTGGGCCAGGTGTGGGCCCATCATGCCCATCACAGCATGTTAAGAAAGGCCACCTCTGGGCCAGGTGTGGGCCCATCATGCCCATCACAGCATGTTAAGAAAGGCCACCTCTAGGCCAGGTGTGAACCCATCATGCCCATCACAGCATGTTAAGAAAGGCCACCAGTAGGCCAGGTGTGGGCCCATCATGCCCATCACAGCATGTTAAGAGAGGCCACCTCTAGGCCAGGTGTGGACCCATCATGCCCATCACAGCATGTTAAGAAAGGCCACCAGTAGGCCAGGTGTGGGCCCATCATGCCCATCACAGCATGTTAAGAGAGGCCACCTCTAGGCCAGGTGTGGGCCCATCATGCCCATTACAGCATGTTAAGAAAGGCCACCAGTAGGCCAGGTGTGGGCCCATCATGCCCATCACAGCATGTTAAGAAAGGCCACCAGTAGGCCAGGTGTGGACCCATCATGCCCATCACAGCATGTTGAGAAAGGCCACCAGTAGGCCAGGTGTGGGCCCATCATGCCCATCACAGCATGTTAAGAAAGGCCACCAGTAGGCCAGGTGTGGGCCCATCATGCCCATCACAGTATGTTGAGAAAGGCCACCTCTGGGTCAGGTAGGGGCCCATCATGCCCATCACAGCATGTTAAGAAAGGCCACGTGTGAGCCCATCATGCCCATCACAGCATGTTAAGAAAGGCCACCTCTGGGCCAGGTGTGGGCCCATCATGCCCATCACAGCATGTTAAGAATGGCCACCTCTGGGCCAGGTGTGGGCCCATCATGCCCATCACAGCATGTTAAGAAAGGCCACCAGTAGGCCAGGTGTGAGCCCATCATAGCATGTTAAGAAAGGCCACCAGTAGACCATCATGCCCATCACAGCATGTTAAGAGAGGCCAGGTGCGGGCCCATCATGCCCATCACAGCAAGTTAAGAGAGGCCACCAGTAGGCCAGGTGTGGGCCCATCATGCCCATCACAGCATGTTAAGAAAGGCCACCAGTAGGCCAGGTGTGGGCCCATCATGCCCATCACAGCATGTTAAGAAAGGCCACCAGTAGGCCAGGTGTGGAACCATCATGCTCATCACAGCATCTTAAGAAAGGCCACGTGTGGGCCCATCATGCCCATCACAGCATGTTAAGAAAGGCCACCTCTGGGCCAGGTGTGGGCCCATCATGCCCATCACAGCATGTTAAGAAAGGCCACCTCTGGGCCAGGTGTGGGCCCATCATGCCCATCACAGCATGTTAAGAGAGGCCACCTCTAGGCCAGGTGTGGGCCCATCATGTCCATCACAGCATGTTAAGAAAGGCCACCAGTAGGCCAGGTGTGGGCCCATCATGCCCATCACAGCATGTTAAGAGAGGCCACCTCTAGGCCAGGTGTGGACCCATCATGCCCATTACAGCATGTTAAGAAAGGCCACCAGTAGGCCAGGTGTGGGCCCATCATGCCCATCACAGCATGTTAAGAGAGGCCACCTCTAGGCCAGGTGTGGGCCCATCATGCCCATCACAGCATGTTAAGAAAGGCCACCAGTAGGCCAGGTGTGGGCCCATCATGCCCATCACAGCATGTTAAGAAAGGCCACCAGTAGGCCAGGTGTGGACCCATCATGCCCATCACAGCATGTTAAGAAAGGCCACCTCTAGGCCAGGTGTGGGCCCATCATGCCCATCACAGCATGTTGAGAAAGGCCACCAGTAGGCCAGGTGTGGGCACATCATGCCCATCACAGCATGTTAAGAAAGGCCACCAGTAGGCCAGGTGTGGGCCCATCATGCCCATCACAGCATGTTGAGAAAGGCCACCTCTGGGTCAGGTGTGGGCCCATCATGCCCATCACAGCATGTTAAGAAAGGCCACCTCTGGGCCAGGTGTGGGCCCATCATGCCCATCACAGCATGTTAAGAAAGGCCACCTCTGGGCCAGGTGTGGGCCCATCATGCCCATCACAGCATGTTAAAGGTCACCTCTGGGCCAGGTGTGGGCCCATCATGCCCATCACAGCATGTTAAGAAAGGCCACCTCTAGGCCAGGTGTGGACCCACCATGCCCATCACACCATGTTAAGAAAGGCCACCAGTAGGCCAGGTGTGGACCCATCATAGCATGTTAAGAAAGGCCACCAGTAGGCCAGGTGTGGGCCCATCATGCCCATCACAGCATGTTAAGAGAGGCCACCTCTAGGCCAGGTGTGGGCCCATCATGCCCATCACAGCATGTTAAGAGAGGCCACCAGTAGGCCAGGTGTGGGCCCATCATGCCCATCACAGCATGTTAAGAGAGGCCACCTCTAGGCGAGGTGTGGGCCCATCATGCCCATCACAGCATGTTAAGAGAGGCCACCAGTAGGCCAGGTGTGGGCCCATCATGCCCATCACAGCATGTTAAGAAAGGCCACAAGTAGGCCAGGTGTGGGCCCATCATGCCCATCACAGCATGTTAAGAGAGGCCACCTCTAGGCCAGGTGTGGGCCCATCATGCCCATCACAGCATGTTAAGAGAGGCCACCTCTAGGCCAGGTGTGGGCCCATCATGCCCATCACAGCATGTTAAGAAAGGCCACCAGTAGGCCAGGTGTGGACCCATCATGCCCATCACAGCATGTTAAGAAAGGCCACCAGTAGGCCAGGTGTGGACCCATCATGCCCATCACAGCATGTTAAGAAAGGCCACCTCTAGGCCAGGTGTGGGCCCATCATGCCCATCACAGCATGTTGAGCAAGGCCACCAGTAGGCCAGGTGTGGGCCCATCATGCCCATCACAGCATGTTAAGAAAGGCCACCAGTAGGCCAGGTGTGGGCCCATCATGCCCATCACAGCATGTTGAGAAAGGCCACCTCTGGGTCAGGTGTGGGCCCATCATGACCATCACAGCATGTTAAGAAAGGCCACCTCTGGGCCAGGTGTGGGCCCATCATGCCCATCACAGCATGTTAAGAAAGGCCACCTCTGGGCCAGGTGTGGGCCCATCATGCCCATCACAGAATGTTAAAGGCCACCTCTGGGCCAGGTGTGGGCCCATCATGCCCATCACAGCATGTTAAGAAAGGCCAACTCTAGGCCAGGTGTGGACCCACCATACCCATCACAGCATGTTAAGAAAGGCCACCAGTAGGCCAGGTGTGGACCCATCATAGCATGTTAAGAAAGGCCACCAGTAGGCCAGGTGTGGGCCCATCATGCCCATCACAGCATGTTAAGAGAGGCCACCAGTAGGCCAGGTGTGGGCCCATCATGCCCATCACAGCATGTTAAGAGAGGCCACCAGTAGGCCAGGTGTGGGCCCATCATGCCCATCACAGCATGTTAAGAGAGGCCACCAGTAGGCCAGGTGTGGGCCCATCATGCCCATCACAGCATGTTAAGAAAGGCCACAAGTAGGCCAGGTGTGGGCCCATCATGCCCATCACAGCATGTTAAGAGAGGCCACCTCTAGGCCAGGGGTGGGCCCATCATGCCCATCACAGCATGTTAAGAGAGGCCACCTCTAGGCCAGGTGTGGGCCCATCATGCCCTTCACAGCATGTTAAGAAAGGCCACCAGTAGGCCAGGTGTGGACCCATCATGCTCATCACAGCATGTTAAGAAAGGCCACATGTGGGCCAATCATGCCCATCACAGCATGTTAAGAAAGGCCACCAGTAGGCCAGGTGTGGGCCCATCATGCCCATCACAGCATGTTAAGAAAGGCCACCTCTGGGCCAGGTGTGGGCCCATCATGCCCATCACAGCATGTTAAGAGAGGCCACCCCTAGCCCAGGTGTGGGCCCATCACAGCATGTTAAGAGAGGCCACCAGTAGGCCAGGTGTGGGCCCATCATGCCCACCACAGCATGTTAAGAAAGGCCACCAGTAGGCCAGGTTTGGGCCCATCATGCCCATCACAGCATGTTAAGAGAGGCCACCTCTAGGCCAGGTGTGGGCCCATCATGCCCATCACAGCATGTTAAGAGAGGCGACCTCTAGGCCAGGTGTGGGCCCATCATGCCCATCACAGCATGTTAAGAGAGGCCACCAGAAGGTCAGGTGTGGGCCCATCATGCCCATCACAGCATGTTAAGAAAGGCCACCAGTAGGCCAGGTGTGGGCCCATCATGCCCATCACAGCATGTTAAGAAAAGCCACCAGTAGGCCAGGTGTGGGCCCATCATGCCCATCACAGCATGTTAAGAAAGGCCACCAGTAGGCCAGGTGTGGGCCCATCATGCCCATCACAGCATGTTAAGAGAGGCCACCTCTAGGCCAGGTGTGGGCCCATCATGCCCATCACAGCATGTTAAGAAAGGCCACCTCTGGGCCAGGTGTGGGCCCATCATGCCCATCACAGCATGTTGAGAAAGGCCACCAGTAGGCCAGGTGTGGGCCCATCATGCCCATCACAGCATGTTAAGAAAGGCCACCAGTAGGTCAGGTGTGGACCCATCATGCCCATCACAGCATGTTAAGAAAGGCCACCTCTGGGCCAGGTGTGGGCCCATCATGCCCATCACAGCATGTTAAGAGAGGCCACCAGTAGGCCAGGTGTGGGCCCATCATGCCCATCACAGCATGTTTAGAAAGGCCACGTGTGGGCCCATCATGCCCATCACAGCATGTTAAGAAAGGCCACCTCTGGGCCAGGTGTGGGCCCATCATGCCCATCACAGCATGTTAAGAAAGGCCACCTCTGGGCCAGGTGTGGGCCCATCATGCCCATCACAGCATGTTAAGAAAGGCCACCTCTGGGCCAGGTGTGGGCCCATCATGCCCATCACAGCATGTTAAGAAAGGCCACCGCTGGGCCAGGTGTGGGCCCATCATAGCATGTTAAGAAAGGCCACCTCTAGGCCAGGTGTGGACCCACCATGCCAAAGATGCCCACGGCATGTTAAGAGAGGCCACCTCTAGGCCAGGTGTGGGCCCATCATGCCCATCACAGCATGTTAAGAAAGGGCACCAGTAGGCCAGGTGTGGGACCATCATGCCCATCACAGCATGTTAAGAAAGGGCACCTCTAGGCCAGGTGTGGGCCCATCATGCCCATCACAGCATGTTAAGAAAGGCCACCAGTAGGCCAGGTGTGGGCCCATCATGCCCATCACAACATGTTAAAAAAAGGGCACCAGTAGGCCAGGTGTGGGCCCATCATGCCCATCACAGCATGTTAAGAAAGGGCACCTCTAGGCCAGGTGTGGACCCATCATGCTCATCACAGCATGTTAAGAAAGGCCACCAGTAGGCCAGGTGTGGACCCATCATGCCCATCACTTCATGTTAAGAAAGGGCACCAGTAGGCCAGGTGTGGGCCCATCATGCCCATCACAGCATGTTAAGAGAGGCCACCAGTAGGCCAGGTGTGGGCCCATCATGCCCATCACAGCATGTTAAGAAAGGCCACCAGTAGGCCAGGTATGGGCCCATCATGCCCATCACAGCATGTTAAGAGAGGCCACCTCTAGGCCAGGTGTGGGCCCATCATGCCCATCACAGCATGTTAAGAGAGGCCACCTCTAGGCCAGGTGTGGGCCCATCATGCCCATCACAGCATGTTAAGAGAGGCCACCAGAAGGTCAGGTGTGGGCCCATCATGCCCATCACAGCATGTTAAGAAAGGCCACCAGTAGGCCAGGTGTGGGCCCATCATGCCCATCACAGCATGTTAAGAGAGGCCACCTCTAGGGCAGTTGTGGGCCCATCATGCCCATCACAGCATGTTAAGAAAGGCCACCAATAGGCCAGGTGTGAACCCATCATGCCAGAGATGCCACCACATGTTAAGGGAGGCCACCATTAGGCCAGGTCCACCACTTTGCTGTAGACACTGCCATGCTAGAAGTGGCCGTAATAAGCCCAAAGTGTTCGCCATTATTCCAGGTGGGTCACATCATGTGAAGGGCGGTCCCAGAAGCTGTGGGTGGAGTAGGGCCACCGCACCCGGCACATGCTCTCTCTCACACTACATACATGTGAATGCCCATAAACACACCCACATTGGCAGGGACACATGCACGCCTTCCTCTTGTCACACCTCATCCATGGAGGAACCCTGCAGGCCCCAGCGTCCAGTCCCACCCCCTCCTTTGCTCCCATCCCACATGCAAGAGCAGCTGACGGTCAAGATCGGAATAACTCCCTTGCAGCCCCCTCCCTCATCCGTGTAACTATGAATGATGGCAGAGGGCATACAGAATATAGCCATTCACAAAGCAGTTTCCAGTAAGCCTTGTGGTGATTGGCCATATCTTCCAACTCCAGGCCCTCTCAGTAAAACCTGTGCCAGGCGGTGAGGCGGCGCCCTGAGCCTCCACTGAGATCTATCGTCATATAATGTATAAACTATCTCCAGGCGTCAGGAACAGGAACCGAAAGTATAAAGGTTTACCACAGTGCAGAAAGTGTTACAAAAGAGCAACTTTCCTTCAGGCGCGAGGGGCTCGGACTGTTGCACACTGCAGCCGATTTTGAACGAGTTTTATCTGTTCTTTGACTATGCAGGACATCATACCAACCATCTGGGCTTCATCCCTGTGTGTATGTTTGAAATGTTGTCGATATGATGCCTCCGGCGTGTGCGAGACGTCTCCCCTGCAGAGACGGACACCCCAGGCACCGCATACTTCAGTCCTTCTCCATGTCTGGCCACGCCCCCTTCTCCACGTGTGTCTCTAGAACTTTCCACACTTCTGGCCTCTATGGGTGAGATGCAGACACCTGTCCCACAGAAGCCTTTGAAACTGTCCAAGACCTCCCAGCGCCCTTCCAGGGCTTGTTTTCTCGCGAGTGCCCCACAGTGTTGGTCATGGAGGGGGGGGCGCCAAACTACAGAGGCGAAGGAACAAGGGTCGAGTATCAGGAGTCCACGGGTGGGGGGGTTAGGCGTCAGGTGACCCGATAAGCTTTCCCCCTTGGTTCCCTAATCCCATTTCTGATCGGATCGGTGTCCGCTGAGCGCTCACATGAGACGTCTTTAAGGACGGGGGAGGGGGGAGCAGTGGGTGTGAGGCGCGGCCTCAAGGGTTCACCGCCTGACTGCAGAACCTCATACAAGGGGATGTCATGTGAGCATGGAGAGGCCCTCAGCGAAGGAGAGCCTGGTGTGCCCAACCCTACCTGTGCTAACTAGTCAAACAGAGGCCCAGTATGGGTAACGAGGAGGCAACAATCAATCAGGGGTTTGTTAAAGCGCGACTACACACCCGTAAGGGTCTCAAGGCGCTAGGGGTGGGGGGGTGTGCAGGTTCCATTCCATCAAGGAGGGGGTCTGTTGAAGAGCCAGGTTTTGAGGTTTCTTGCGAAGATGGGGAGCGATGTTGTCTGTCTGAGGTGGAGCGGAAGGGCGTTCCATGCTTTGGCCGCGAGGAAGGAGAAGGAGCGGCCTCCCGATCTGGTCTTTCTGATGCGGGGGACCACGGCGTAGGAGAGCTGGGCTGGACCTCTGCCATGGACTTCAGAGCTCTGTTTGCATTGGAAATATTAGGGGTCGTCACCTTAATTCACTGCAGACACCAGTAACTCACCACAGCACAAACAGAACCACACCTCACTTCGACTCAAGGGGTCGTGCATGTTTTTATATGGATTGAGGGACATATTGTATCCAGACACTTTCAATCCCAGTCATTGTGCAATAAAGAACTGTCACTCACAGAGTCAGTGCCCAGCATCCGGTGTCGGTACAAGTACTGGTCCCATTGCGTGTTAGAGGAAGTTCCATTGCAGTTTACTCACACAACCACATTGCATGCAACCGGACCCTTCATTACGTCTCCTCACCCAACCCCGTTGCATGTAACTGGACCAACGATCGCAGTCTCCTCACCCAACCCCACTGCATGCAACTGAACCATCCATCGCAGTCTCCTCACCCAACCACGTGGCATTACACTGACCCATCCATCGCAATCTCCTCACCCAGCAACACTGCATGCACCTGGACCATCCATTACAGTGTCCTCACCCAACCTCACTTCATGAACCTAGACCATCCATCGCAGTCTCCTCCCCCAACCCTGTACAATTTAACTGGACCAACGATCGCAGTCTCCTCACCCAACCCCACTGCATGCAACTGAACCATCCATCGCAGTCTCCTCACCCAACCCCGTTGCATGTAACTGAACCATCCATCGCAGTCTCCTCACCCAACCCCATTGAATGTAACTGGACCATTCATCAAGTCTCCTCACCCAACCCCGTTGCATGCAACTGAACCATCCATCGCAGTCTCCTCACCCAACCCCATCTGAATGTAACTGGACCATTCATCAAGTCTCCTCACCCAACCACGTGGCATGACACTGAACCATCCATCGCAATCTCCTCACCCAGCAACACTGCATGCACCTGGACCATCCATCGCAGTCTCCTCACCCAACCCCACTGCATGCAACTGAACAATCCATCGCAGTCTCCTCGCCCAACCCATTGAATGTAACTGGACCATCCCTCGCAGTCTCCTCACCCAACCCCATTGAATGTAACTGGACCTTCCATCGCAGTCTCCTCACCCAACCCGTTGCATGTAACTGGACCAACGATCACAGTCTCCTCACCCAACCCGTTGCATATCGTCGATTCTGGTGTATTGTGTCCATTTCTTGTATATTGAGTACAGTTCTGGCGTATTGTGTCCAGTTCTGGTGTAATGTGTCCAGTTCTGGTGTACTCTGTCCAGTTCTGGCATATTGTGTCCAGTTCTGGTGTACTGTGTCCATTTATGGTGTATTTGGCCCAGTTCTGGTGTATTGTGTTCAGTTCTGGTGTACTGTGTCCAGTTCTGGTGTACTGTGTCAATTTATGGCGTATTGTGTCCAGTTCTGGTGTATTGTGACCAGTTCTGGTGTACTGCGTCCATTTATGGCGTATTGTGTCCAGTTCTGGTGTATTGTGTCCAGTTCTGGCGTACTGTGTCCAGTTCTGGCGTATTGTGTCCAGTTCTGGTGTACTGTGTCCAGTTCTGGCGTATTGTGTCCAGTTCTGGCGTATTGTGTGCAGTTCTGGCGTACTGTGTCCAGTTCTGGTGTAGTGTGTCCAGTTCTGGTGTATTGTGTCCAGTTCTGGTGTATTGTGTCCACTTCTGGTGTATTGTGTCCAGTTCTAGTGTATTGTGTCCAGTTCTGGTGTACTGTGTCCATTTTCAGTGTACTGTGTCCAGTTCTGGCATATTGTGTCCAGTTCTGGTGTACTGTGTCCAGTTCTGGCATATTGTGTCCAGTTCTGGTGTACTGTGTCCATTTATGGTGTATTTGGCCCAGTTCTGGTGTATTGTGTACGATTCTGGTGTATTGTGTCCAGTTCTGGTGTACTGTGTCCAGTTCTGGTGTCCTGTGTCCAGTTATGGCGTATTGTGTCCAGTTCTGGTGTATTGTGTCGAGTTCTGTTGTACTGTGTCCAGTTCTGATGTACTGTGTCCAGTTCTGGCGTATTATGACCAGTTCTGGCGTATTATGTCCAGTTCTGGCGTATTGTGTCCAGTTCTGGTGTACTGTGTCCAGTTCTGGTGTATTGTGTCCAGTTCTGACGTATTGTGTCCAGTTCTGGTGTACTGTGTCCAGTTCTGGTGTATTGTGTTTAGCTCTGGTGTATTGTGTCCACTTCTGGTGTATTGTGTCCAGTTATGATGTACTGTGTCCAGTTCTAGTGTATTGTGTCCAGTTCTAGCGTATTGTGTCCAGTTCTGGTGTACTGTGTCCAGTTCTGGTGTACTGTGTCCAGTTCTGGCGTACTGTGTCCAGTTCTGGCGTACTGTGTCCAGTTCTGGTGTACTGTGTCCAGTTCTTGCATATTGTGTCCAGTTCTGGTGTACTATGTCCATTTATTGTGTATTTGGCCCGGTTCTGGTGTATTGTGTCCGGTTCTGACGTATTGTGTCCAGTTCTGGTGTATTGTATCCAGTTCTGGTGTACTGTGTCCAGTTCTGGTGTACTGTGCCCATTTATGACGTATTGTGTCCAGTTCTGGTGTACTGTGTCCAGTTCTGGCGTATTGTGTCCAGTTCTGGTGTACTGTGTCCAGTTCTGGCTTATTGTGTCCAGTTCTGGCGTATTGTGTCCAGTTCTGGTGTACTGTGTCCAGTTCTGGTGTATTGTGTCCAGTTCTGGTGTATTGTGTCCAGTTCTGATGTACTGTGTCCAGTTCTGGTGTATTGTGTCCAGTTCTGGTGTATTGTGTCCAGTTCTGGTGTACTGTGTCCATTTTCAGTGTACTGGGTCCAGTTCTGGCATATTGTGTCCAGTTCTGGTGTACTGTGTCCAGTTCTGGTGTATTGTGTCCAGTTCTGATGTACTGTGTCAGTTCTGGCGTATTGTGTCCAGTTCTGGTGTACTGTGTCCAGTTCTGGTGTATTGTGTCCAGTTCTGGTGTATTGTGTCCAGTTCTGGTGTACTGTGTCCAGTTCTGGTGTATTGTGTCCAGTTCTGATGTACTGTGTCCAGTTCTGGTGTACTGTGTCCAGTTCTGGTGTACTGTGTCCATTTTCAGTGTACTGTGTCCAGTTCTGGCATATTGTGTCCAGTTCTGGTGTACTGTGTCCATTTTCAGTGTACTGGGTCCAGTTCTGGTATATTGTGTCCAGTTCTGGTGTACTGTGTCCATTTTCAGTGTACTGTGTCGAGCTCTGGCATATTGTGTCCAGTTCTGGTGTACTGTGTCCATTTTCAGTGTACTGTGTCCAGTTCTGGCGTATTGTGTCCAGTTCTGGTGTATTGTGTCCAGTTCTGGTGTACTGTGTCCAGTTCTGGTGTACTGTGTCCAGTTCTGGTGTATTGTGTCCAGTTCTAATGTACTGTGTCCAGTTCTGGTGTATTGTGTCCAGTTCTGGTGTAATGTGTCCATTTTCAGTGTACTGTGTCCAGTTCTGGCATATTGTGTCCAGTTCTGGTGTATTGTGTCCAGTTCTGGTGTACTGTGTCCAGTTCTGGTGTATTGTGTCCAGTTCTGGTGTATTGTGTCCAGTTCTGATGTACTGTGTCAGTTCTGGCGTATTGTGTCCAGTTCTGGTGTACTGTGTCCAGTTCTGGTGTATTGTGTCCAGTTCTGGTGTAGTGTGTCCAGTTCTGGTGTAATGTGTCCATTTTCAGTGTACTGTGTCCAGTTCTGGCATATTGTGTCCAGTTCTGGTGTACTGTGTCCAGTTCTGGTGTACTGTGTCCAGTTCTGGTGAATTGTGTCCAGTTCTGATGTACTGTGTCAGTTCTGGCGTATTGTGTCCAGTTCTGGTGTACTGTGTCCAGTTCTGGTGTATTGTGTCCAGTTCTGGTGTATTGTGTCCAGTTCTGATGTACTGTGTCCATTTTCAGTGTACTGTGTCCATTTTCAGTGTACTGTGTCCAGTTTTGGCATATTGTGTCCAGTTCTGGTGTACTGTGTCCAGTTCTGATGTACTGTGTCCAGTTCTGGTGTATTGTGTCCAGTTCTGGTGTATTGTGTCCAGTTCTGATGTACTGTGTCCAGTTCTGGTGTACTGTGCCCATTTTCAGTGTACTGTGTCCAGTTCTGGCATATTGTGTCCAGTTCTGGTGTACTGTGTCCATTTTCAGTGTACTGGGTCCAGTTCTGGAATATTGTGTCCAGTTCTGGTGTACTGTGTCCATTTTCAGTGTACTGGGTCCAGTTCTGGTGTACTATGTCCAGTTTTGGTGTATTGTGTCCAGTTCTGGCATATTGTGTCCAGTTCTGGTGCACTGTGTCCATTTTTGGTGCATTGTGTCCAGGTCTGGTGTACTGTGTCAAGTTCTGGTGTATTGTATCCAGTTCTGGTAATTGTATCCATTTCTGTATATTGAGTCCAGTTCTGGTGCATTGTGTCTAGTTCTGCCGTACTGTGTTCAGTTCTAGTGTAGTGTATTCATTTCTGGTGTATTGTGACCATTTCTGGTGTATTGTGTTCAGTTCTGGTGTATTGTCTTCAGTTCGACCTGCGGTGCTGAGGTCGATCTGGAAATCCTGCTGTGAGCCTGATATATTTTTTCAACCGCCGCATGACTACGGAGGCTTGGTCTTCGTTTTGTAACTTGTTAATACTAGCCAAGTTGCCGCTGCTCCTCTGCTCTTCTTCGCTGCCGCTGGGTTGGCCAGGTAAGGAAAAGATGCCAAGGCCAAAGGGCCAAGGGTATTTATACCCCCCCCCCGGCCACCCCGGCGACGTCGCGCGGCAGTGACGTGTTTCTGGCCGCCCGCCTATCGCGGGCCGTGTTGACCGGAAGGCAGGAGCCCAGGAACTAGCTTGCGCCGCCTTCAGCCGGCACTTCGCCGGATCGCGAGGGGCTCGGGCCAGAGAGGCCCAGAGTCATAAGCGTCTCGCCCTTCCCCCTCATGCGGGGGCACTTTGTCCATATTTATGACGATTGTGGCGCAGGGCAGCGCAGCAACTAACCTTGCAGCGGTGCCCTGCGTCAGAAGGAAAGGGCAGGGATGTGCCTTATTTAAGGCATACAGCACATTCCTGTCCTTTTCCCCTATGCTGGTGCACAATGGGCCACCTAGCATCAACACAGGCACCCTTGCACCATTGTGCAAGGGTGCCTGTGGTGCAAGGATGCCTTTGTTTCATGCAGGATTCTTTTTGTGCAGGAAGGGGCATCTTCCTGTACAAAAACAATACTTGTTTTATTTATTTATTTTATTTTGAAGGTTTTATATAGCGCGGACAAGACCCTTGCGGGTATCAGAGCGCTTTACAACAAATAAGGCAATAGAGGAAAAAGACATATACATACAAAATATTGTTGGTTATATTAGTCCAAACAATGGTAACTGTTCCAGCATAGCAAATATCTACAAGTCTGCATCTAATAGTTCAAGTGAATTTGGCTAGGAGAATCGATTTCACTTCATTTTTAAAGGATGCCGCGTGAGGGTTCTGCCTTGTTTTTGGGGGTAAGGCATTCCAAATCCTAGGGGCCATTCCTGAGAAGGAGCGGTTATAAGTTTTCTTCTTGGTAAATCGTTGTGGCTTCAGTAGAAGGTTATACGAACTCCTGTTGGTTCTGATACCAACCGATGGTATTAATTTCTCTGCAAGGTATCGTGGTGTTTTGTGATGCAATGCCTTGTGTGTCATACAGGCGATTTTCAAATGTATTCTGGCCTCAAAGGGTAGCTGTGAGAAGTTGGCCTGGTATATGCTGTTCACTAATTAAAGTGGACACCTTGCACCAGGGCAAATCGACTCTTATGGTAGATAGGTTTAAGACAACCTTTTAAAGAAAGCTATCCTAGTGGTAGCTGTGGAGAGCAGCCTTCAGGCTAAGTCTCGGAGGAATGTAAAGCAGCTTGTTTTACCATATAATCTCTTGAATCACCAAATGAAAAGACACCACACAGGTATATATATCAAATATATATGTATTTATTTCTAAATAACTCTCTACTAATCTCTTTATGAGATTAGAAGACAAACATATGCACAAATCAACGTTTCACAATAAGTTAAGCACAAAATATGGCTGGGGCCCTAGGGGCGTACCAGACCATATACTAAGTAAGAGACTTAGAAACAACGACTTGCAAGGAGACAAGGCCTAGGGCCTTCGGAAGTGCTGGGGCCTCACGAAACCACCCAAGGCAGGTAAGTAAGGGACCCACGGGGGACGCGTGCAGTGTGGATACACAGGCGCGAATCGCCGTTAACTTCAATGGGGCAAGTCGCGGTTGGAAATAAAGAGTTTTAGGATACTTCGGGAGAACCTACAAGCAAGTCACTTACAGGGTAAGTAGTTCTAGGGCCCACACCCACAGGAGCACCGTAGTGCTGGAGTTACCTCACCCAGGGAAGCCGGGTGCACAGGTGTCCTTTGGTGTCGGGTCGCGGCGTCGTTTTCAATGGCGAACAAAGAAGACTTGCTGCTTGCGGGAGCTGAAGAAGTGTCCGGTGGAATCCAAGCCTGGATTCTGAAGAAGGATGACCTGAAAGCAGAGGGGACAGTGTTCAAAGTCACTTGGCAGTGACCCGGGGCAAGGAAGATGGATGCCCACCGTCGTCGGTCGCTTCAGGTCGGTTGCAGGTGCCTTGACTCTTCAGCCACGTGGTCCAGGAGGCGTCGACGACGACCAGGAGCTGGATTCGGTGTGTCCCTCGACGTCTGCAGCTGACTGCGGTGTCGGCAACTCGATCGGAGCCAACAAGCCTTGGCAGCCGCAGGTCTCGGGGAGATGAAGAAAAGTCGATGGCGCAGACCAGCAAGGTCTGTGGAACTCACCCAGCGAGGGTAAGTCAGGGCAGGCCTGGAGCAACCAGGGGAGCCCTTTGGTTTCTTTAGGAAGTCTTCTGGGGACCCACAAGCCAGCGGGCAAGGGATCGCGAAGACACCTCGGGCGGAATCACTCAGCAGGGGCCCACGGTCACTCGGGACGGTGTAGGCCTCTGATCTTCGGAGGATTCCTGCTGGAGGTCGGGACCACACGTGGTCCAAAGCACAAGTTCGTAGAACGTTGTGAAGGGGTTGCACTCGACAATAGTGCACGGTACCCAGGGGTCGCGGTTCCTCGTTACTCGTGGGGTCCACTTGCCTCAGCTTCGCTGGGGACTCACGATGGCCTGGGAGAGGTCAGGAAATCCACTTCTTGGGCTGCAGGGACTTCGGACTCCGGCGGGAGCGGCGTAGTTTGCGACCGTCGTTGTCGTTTTTGGTGCCTGCCAAGCAGGGGAGTCACTCCTTGACTCCAAGGAGATTCTTCTGTCTTCCAAAGGTAGTGGAACGTCGAAGGGCCAGGATTCTTCTGTAGAGTGTCGTCCAGGGGTTATCTGCTTTGCAATGGCAAGGTTCCCCCTCTTATACTAAAAAGAGGGGATGGACTAGCTCTATGACCCCACCTATGGGAGGGTCAAGGGAGGGGTGGCTACACCCACTTCCCTTTGTCCAGTTTCGCGCCAGAGCAGGGGCAGGTAGCCCCTGAGCTGGTTTGAACTGGCATATGCACAGAGGAGCCTTCTGCTCCCCCAGTGCAGGACTTCAAAGCACTCTAAGAGTGCACCCACCCAGCCCCAATACACTAAACCCTGTCTGGGAGGTGGTTACACCTCCCTGTGACAGGATGCCTATTGTTGGGCTTCCTCCACTGTGAGTTTCGGTCATCAGCAGGAGGGCAGCCCAGTGTCTGTGACTGGTGGCATCCATTTTGTGATGCCAGGGCTCTTTAGGATTCTACCGCGTTTCCACAGCAGGTACATGTCTTCTCCCTCTAGAAGGGTGGAATGCTACCCCCGCCGCCAAGATTGGCGGGGGTAGTATTCCAAGATGTTTGACACCAAACACGACATGTTTTGATGCAGCCATTCCAAAGTTAGCATTTACCGCGAGGATATAATGCACTTAAGAGTATATGGTTTAACCGCATCCACAAACAGCACCAGAGAATGGACTCTGAGAACTGCAGAGGGGCCCTGCTCATGCAGAGGCACCCCCTCACATAGAAGCCAAGCACCCTGCCCTCAGGATTGATAGGGCCTGCCTTAGGGGTGACTGATAGGTTTATATGTGTGTGCAGGAGAGATATAGGAAACCTATATCTCAGTGAGGGGTGCTAGCACCACCTCACCCAGGCTGCAGTAGCAGGCCTGTGGTGTCAGATTTAGACTGCTTCCCAGGGGTGGCATAACATATGCTGCAGCCCCTGGGAGGCCTGTGAAGTACCTATGCCCTTGGCACCTAAGGTACCATATACTAGGGACTCATAAGGCACCACAGTATCCAATCACTAGTGCACCTAGAGTGCACTCCATGTCGTTTAGAGAGAGCAGATAGACTGGGGCCCTGAATAGCAGGGTCCCAGTCCAACTAAGTCATAAACCAGCAAAACACCATTAAAAAAAGTGGGGGCAACCATATAGTCAGATTCCACCTTCCTACAGTAGCCAATTAAGGGCACGCAGGTCTGGGGAGATGTGATAGTTTCTTTTGGAGCCTGTGATTAGTCTGGCGGCTGCGTTGATTGATGCTCTTAGTGGGGCTGTCGTTGTTCTGGGAAGGCCGCAGAGAGCGACACTCCCATATTCCACTCTGGGGATTACTAGTGATTGGACTGCCTGTTTAAAGTCATTAGCGGGTATGAAGGGTTTCAATTTTCTTAAGGTGTTCATTTGAAAGTTTGCTCCTTTAGTTGCTGCGCTGATGTGCTTCTGCATATTTAACTTATTATCCAGAGTTATGCCTAGCGATTTGGCAGAATCGATTATGAGCGGTTTGCCGTCTAGTGCTGTTAAGTGCTTCATCCATTCCATGATGGTGGTTGTTTGGCTGGGGGGCGCTATTAGGAGGAATTCTGTTTTAGGGTGTTTAATTTTAAGTGGTTATTTGCCAGCCAGGACTGTGTTTTATGGAGCGTTGAGTTGAGGGACTTGAGGTCTTCCAGTGAATGTACCTTAATGTAGAGTTGTGTGTCGTCTGCATACATGTGGTATTGGACCTTTGATGAGTTGAGAAGCTCGGTGAGTGGTTCCATAAACAAGTTGAAGAGTGTCGGGGAGAGGGAAGATCCTTGGGGTACTCCTAAAGTGACTGGAGTGGGTTTGGATAAAGATTGGTTGGCCTTGAATCTTTGTGTTCTGTTTTGAAGGAAGGAAGTGAACCAGTTGAGAACCGTTCCCGATAGTCCCATTCTATGTTTCAGGAGGTCTAATAGATTGTCATGTTTGACGGTGTCGAAGGCGGAGGATAGGTCTAGCAGGATTAGTAAACAGGCTTTGTTTTGGTCCAGTATTTTTAATGCGTCGTCAATTATGTGGGTCATGGTAGATTCGGTACTGTGCCCTGATCGAAAGCCAGATTGGAATTTATCGAGCAGGTTGAAGTGATCAATGTGGTAGGTAAGTTGCGTGTGAACACATTTTTCTAGTAATTTGGCCAGTGTGGGGATGTTGGATATAGGGCGATAGTTATTTAGGTCTGCTGGGTCAGCCGATGGTTTCTTTAATATGGGAGAAACCTCCCCAGCTTTGAGGATGTCAGGGATGGTTCCTTGTAGCAGAGAGGTGTTTATAATCTTGGTCCATAGGGGCGCTAAGGTCGGTAGGAAGTCTTTTAGGAGGGATGCTGGGAGTGGGTCAGCGAAGTGATTGGAGGGATTTAAGGCCGTGAGCGTTTTTAGAATAGTTTCTTCGCTGTAGAGGTTGAATGAGGACCAGTCTGCGTCGTTTTTGAGGTCGAGCTTTGCAGAACAACTAAGCGGGTTCCTGAGGGGGGTCCTTGAGGCGATCATGTGAGGGTTGGTGAGGGCTGACAAGTCATTCAGTAGGTCTATCTTTATGTTTTCAGTTTTAGTTGTGAAATAGGACGCAAATGTCTCGCAATTGGGGAGTGTATCTGAATTAACTTGAGGTGAGTGGGAGACACTCTTGGATTGCGCTTTGATTATTTCAAAAAGTCTTTTGGGGCGATTCTTGGATTGGTCCAGTTGATTGCTAATGAAGTCGATTTTTGAGCGTCTGATTTTTCTGTAATAGGCGTTTCTGGTGCTTCTGAGTAATTTGAGGTGAATAGAGGAAGGTGCTGCTCTCCATTGGCGTTCAATTGATCTTAGTGTTCTTCTGTCTTCATTTAACCTATCGTCATACCATGGGTTTGAGTCTTTATTGGAGATACTTTTCAATTGTAGTGGAGCTAAATTGTCTAATAACATGTTCATAGATTGGAAGTAGTGATTAGTCAGATCGTGGACGTCATGTAAACTGTCAGGTGGGGGCGTTAGGATAGGGCTAGCGGTTGCAAGTGAGATAGGATTGACGTTTTTTAGGTTTCTCTTCCAGATTTTCGTTTTCTTAGGTTGGACATAGAGTAGTTTAACTGGTTCATTGATATGGAAAGTGATGATGTGATGGTCAGACCAATCACATGGGAGGATCGATTCCAGTTGGGTGGAGTCCGCTTTGGAGATTACTAGATCTAGGGTTGAGCCTTTTTCATGTGTGGGGCTGTCACAAATTTGGGCTCGGTTAAGGTCAGTCAAGAAAGCTTTGAGGCTATTGACCTCAGGGTCGTCAAGGTCATTCCAATGGAGGTTGAAGTCTCCTAGGAATATCTGTGTGTTCTGGTGTCCGGCATTTGTGGCTAGGATATCCATTATGTGTTCAATAAAGGTAAGGTTGTTTCCTGGTGGATGGTAAAATGAGTGGAGTGAGCATATTGGGTTATTATTAGAGATTTCTAGACATAAGTATTCACAGGAGGAGAAAACCGGGGAGATGTGACGTTTCACCGAGAGGTAGTTCCGGTGAATGCAGGCAATACCACCTCCAAGCCTATCAATTCTATCTAGTCTAGTGATGTGATAGTTATGGGGGACTAGTATGTCTAGGATGGGCGAGGATGAATCGTTAAGCCAAGTTTCCGTTAAGATTGTGAGGTCAGGATCGTTGGTTAGTATGAGGTCAGCTATATCAGCTGCATGACGTGATGCCGACCTACAGTTTAGTAGGATACATTTTAGCCGGGCCTTGGTAGGTATAGTGTTGGGGTCTTGTAAGATGGGAACTCTCTTGAGGTTTTTTTCAACGATACCTCTGGTAATGTGTCTCGTGGCTCTATCGGGGTTGGGAGGGATGGATTGGATAGAGGACAGTATCTGTGTGTTATCAGTGTGCGCACAGAGGAGGGGTGGAGTTGGGGGCTCGTAGGAATGTAATAAAGAGGTTAGTTCATGCGGTGATAGTTGGTTTTTTATTCTGAACGGGCGGGATAAGGCATTGTGGTTAGGAACTGTTTTCCATCTAGGGGGTTTATGAATCGTGGAGCTAGGGTGTGATTGTTGGAAGAATTTCGCGTGTGGTTTTGGTTGTATCCGGATCAGGTCATGTAAAACTTGGATGTCAACTTTGATTTGTTGTAGAGATAGTAATATCTCCTCGAGTCTAGGGTCAGGAGTCAGAGTTAACTTATTCATGGCCCGGTCTGTCGGTAGGTGAGGGAGGGTTACTAGTCTGGGTTCCTGGGGCGAGAGGTGAAGTGGTCCGATGAATGGCTGTTTTTCGGTGTGGTGGTCCAGAGAAAGGGGGGAGGTAGATAAATGGTGTGAAGGGGTAATGTTGTGTGCTGTAGGGGAAGAGGCGGTGAGGTTCGACGTGAGGTGGGAGGGGGACTGAAGGGCCACTGGCTGGTCGGATGTACAAGTGTAGGGGGAGAGTGGGGCCGAGTTTGTAGTGGACTGAAGGGCCACTGGCTGGTCGGATGTACAAGTGTAGGGGGAGAGTGGGGCCGAGTTTGTAGTGGAGATGCTTGGCATAGGGAGAGAGGTGAGGTGGGTTGAGTTGTGTAATGGTTGGGCGGGGGAATGGTTTCGGCATGGGAAGGCTGGAGGAGAGGGGACGCTTGTGTGCGGAGTGATAGGCATAGTGGAAGTGGAGGTGGTGCTGGGGGAGGAGTAGGCCTTGGGGAGATGTACGTCATACAATGGGGGGTTAATTGGGGCGCGGGCGAGTGTAAGTACATAATGGGAGTTGGAAGGAGGAGGACTAGTGGGGGATTCAGGTGGCTGGTCGGGCTGAGTGCTGGGAGAGTGGTATGTTGGGGAGGTGGTAAGGGGTCTATCAACCTTCTCTTTGATGCGCGGAAAGATGTTATCCAGTAAATTCAGGTTTTGGTCTGAGGCTTGCAAGAGGATGATTCCATTATGATATATTGTGAGCGTTGCTGCCGCTTTATAGAACGGGGAGGGTATGACGGATAGTGTGAGACCATGTGATGTTTTCTTAGTGGATGCAATCGCGAATAAGGCGAGAAAGGCTTTCCGCCATTGGGCCCTTCTTTTGGTATAGAAAATTATGTCATTTGTTATATGCCCTTTATAGTTTGAGAAATAGGTGTCAGAAATTGGAATTTCTGGGTGAGATTTTAATAAACTATGTTTGAAGCTTTTGGCTGCTTTTTTTGTAAGGTTAGGGGGGTATTTAATGGAGTATGTGTGCAGGCCTGTTAGCTCCATGTTATAGGTGTAGTCTTTGTTGAGAGGGGGATAAAGGGACAGAGAGTTTTTTTTTTGGGGGGGGGGGAGGTAGAGAGAATCGATGCCTTGAAGAGGGACTTAGATAGAGGGGGCTAGTAATGAGTTTGTGAAAAGGTCGAAGTAGGGGCTCGCGTACGAATGTATTCTGAGCAAAACTAACTGAGTTAGATCAGAGTAGCTGTCAGAAAATGTAGCCATATCTACCTTCGTGAGTTGGTGGATTAGGTAATCCAGGGGTGAAGTCAGGGGTATGCTAAAGTTTAAATATACCTAATAGACAAAGCCGTTCCAAGATGGCTGCTTGTTTGACCAATGATGGTTTGGCTCAGGTGTGTAGTCCTATCTCTCTTTCCATGAGACTGCCTTTCTGGGTAAAGTCCTCGGTCTCATTCCGTAAGTTGCAGTTGTTAGTCCTTCGTTTATTTTTAGTCTTGTGTAAAGTGAGGTAGTCCTATGTCTTTATTCATGGCTTGGCGTGGAGGAGGAAGAGAAATCACTAAATAGTTAGATATAGGCCAGCCATTTTGAGGGGAGGAATTGTTGCTATTTACAATGTGAGAGCAAAATGGTGGCTTTGCCATGATTAACGGGCCATCAAACTGTTAATAAATCCGGTGCTGGAATGAGCAGGGCCATCAAACTGTTAATAAATCCGGTGCTGGAATGAGCAGGGGAAAAGGGACTGAAAAGCAATTCAAAATAGGGGAAACGCCCAAAATTAACGTTTAAACAAGAGAGAATACGTAGGGCCGGTTCCTAGGATCACGCATCCCAGTATACTTGTTGCACACCGTGCGGTCAAGTGCTCCGCGTCTTGTTAGCTAAACAAGCGCGATGGGTCCCAATTTTACTGATTGCTGCCGCCTGCTCGCAATAACGAATAAGAAGAACGCTTCATGTGCAAAGGGGATTTATCCTGATTACCGGTGTTATGAGCCACCGTGTAGCTCGTCTGTTATGGTGTTTGTGGCAAGGGGAGAGAGGGAGGGAAAGTACCTGCAGTTGTTTTTAGCTGCAACCCTGCCACGGGGATCATCAGGGGGTCAGAAAGCTGCTTCTAGCATTGCTTCTCTCCGCCGATGTGGTGGAGGATGGACTCCCGTCGGGTCGGCTCCTTTGGGTCCTGAGAGCTACTGCGATGAGCGAATCGGAGAGGGGGGAGAGTTGGAATGCCCGGACCGGCACTAAAAGCTCATTCCGATAAGTGTGCTTACACCGGGACACCCGCTCTCCTTTGAAATTGTGGCAGCTCCTTTGCGTGGGAGGGTCGTCACGTCCGCGCTCATGGATAATGCCGCTCTGCTTCTGTTGATGTGCATTCTCCTTGGGACGTTCTCATGTGAAACGGATGCCGATGTCCTGATGATTTTCCTGCGGGACCGCTTCTTGTCCCGGCGTTATCCCGGGGACCACAGTCAGCCTTCGGTGATGTGGGCGAGCTTAGTCGAGTGGTGGGTCTTCAACCAGGTAAGGTTTGAAGTCACGTAACTGTAAAGTTGTAGTTCCTATGTTCCGGTGCCTTAATACAACAGGGCTGTCGAGGGCTAAACAGGGATATTTTAGCAATTTCGATCCCCAGCCTACAGAGCTCAGTTCTTGAGCTCCTCTCCGGTCGCCATCTTTGCTTGATTCCTTAGAGGCACTTTCTTCTTACATGCATGCTACACATAGAAAGAGGAAGTAACTAGAAGAAATATAGATATTTTTCCTGGTTAGGCCGCTCTTAGGGAGGTGTATCTTCTTGGGCCATTTCCAGGTTTGGTTTATCTGGGAATGTGTCAAAAACCATGTGAGTTGCGTGGGAACACCCACCGCAACGCCCATGGAGTGCCTCTATTACGCAGAGTGGTGCAACGCAGCGATTGCACTGCGTTGCATTACTCCAGATTTTGGAAGCCATTCAAGGCCATGCAAAGTGGCCTTGCCTGGCTTGAAAATTTGACTTAGAGGTTTGCATCGCGCATGCACCACGTTGCGCGGTGCAATCATGAACAAGCTCTCATAAATAGGGCCCTGGTGCCTAGCGACCATCCTCCCGCCCACCAGCTGCCTCTCTCTAGGAACTCACGGAAAAATAACTTATGTCCGTTGCTAATTCCCCGAGAGACTGTGGAAAATAAATCAAACCACAGCGCAAGCAGAGTACATGCTTCAGAAACTCTTGTACAACCTGTAGTAGATGGAATAGGAGATTCAGCCGTTCATCCTTCTCAGGCTGATAAATGTTCATCGATTTCTTTATTGGCCAGTAACATCTCTCATTAACATGCTGAGAAGTGCCAACCTTTCTGTACAAAAGGCTATACAGAAAAATATCAAATCCCCGAAAAGTGATGTGCACGTGTCCGGTTCAGAGCTGCTCTCGCGCCGCTGGGATTGGAGCGAAAGTCAGACATTGTCAGCTTTCACATGTATTTTATGCAACTCGTTCTCTTCTTTAGAAAACATGTTCCTCGGTTGCAGAAAACCACACCATACAGAGTATCTGAGTACCTGTGCATCAAAACAGACATCTCCTGCGCATGTTTTTATATAGCACTGTGTGCAAAGGTCCTGCAGCTTCACAGCGCTATAAATGGGCCTTACAGTTTACTACAAATACCTTCAATAATGGTCATTTTATCAAATTCTGACAAATGAGAGGTAGCCTCTCAGAACACTAACCAAGTGTCTAAATAATGGCTACTGCAACTACGGTAACCGTTTGGATTCTCCATGTACCATGAGACATGGTAGGCAAAGCCTCTGTTTCAAAAGTACAGCGTGAATGACTCCGCTGGTTCTAACGGGAACCTGCCTGGTTGATTAAGAGTGTGTGGCTGGTTCTTTCCTCCCTCACATGAGGGTGAGGGTCACATGAGGGTGAGGGCCACATGACAATGAGGGTCACGTGAAGGTGAGGGTCACAGGAGAGTGAGGGTCACGTGAGAGTGAGGCTGAGGGCCACAGGACAGTGAGGATGAGGGTCACAGGAGAGAGAAGCTGAGGGTCACAGGAGAGTGAGGCTGAGGGCCACAGGAGAGTGAGGGTCACGTGAGAGTGAGGCTGAGGGCCACAGGACAGTGAGGATGAGGGTCACAGGAGAGTGAAGCTGAGGGTCACATGAGAGTGAAGTTGAGGGCCACAGAAGAGTGAGGCTGAGGGCCACAGGAGAGTGAGGATGAGGGTCACAGGAGAGTGAAGCTGAGGGCCACAGGAGAGTGAGGCTGAGGGCCACAGGAGAGTGAGGATGAGGGTCACAGGAGAGTGAAGCTGAGGGCCACAGGAGAGTGAGGCAAATGGCCACAGGAGAGTGAGGGTCACGAGAGAGTGAGGCTGAGGGCCACAGGACAGTGAGGATGAGGGTCACAGGGGAGTGAAGCTGAGGGTCACAGGAGAGTGAGGCTGAGGGCCACAAGAGAGTGAGGCTGAGGGTCCCATGAGCGTGAGGCTGAGGGTCACATGAGAGTGAGGCTGAGGGCCACAGGAGACTGAGGCGGAGGGCCACAGGAGAGTGAGGCTGAGGTTCACATGGGAGTGAGTCTAAAGGCCACAGGAGAGTGAGGGTCACGTGAGAGTGAGGCTGAGGGCCACATGAGAGTGAGGCTGAGGGTCACATGAGAGTGAGGGTCACATGAGAGTGAGGCTGAGGGCCACCGAAGAGAGGGGGTCACGTGAGAGTGAGGCTGAGGGCCACAGAAGAGTGAGGCTGAGGTTCACATGGGAGTGAGGCTGAGGGCCACAGGAGAGTGAGGGTCACGTGAGAGTGAGGCTGAGGGCCACACAAGAGTGAGGCTGAGGGTCACATGAGAGTGAGGTTGAGGGCCACAGGAGAGTGAGGCTGAGGGTCACACGAGAGTGAGGCTGAGGGTCACATGAGAGTGAGGCTGAGGGCCACAGGAGAGTGAGGCTGAGCGTCCCATGAGCGTGAGGCAGAGGGTCACATGAGAGTGAGGCTGAGGTTCACATGAGAGTGAGGCTGAGGGTCACATGAGCGTGAGGCAGAGGGCCACAGGAGAGTGAGGCAGAGGCTCCCATGAGTGTGAAGCAGAGGGCCACAGGAGAGTGAGGCAGAGGGCCACAGGAGAGTGAGGCTGAGGGTCACATGAGGGTGAGGGCCACAGGAGAGTGAGGCTGAGGGCCACAGAAGAGTGAGGCAGAGGGCCACAGGAGAGTGAGGCAGAGGGTAACATGAGAGTGTGGCAGAGGGCCACAGGAGAGTGAGGCTGAGGGTAACATGTGAGTGAGGCTGAGGTTCAATGAGAGTGAGGCTGAGGGTAACATGAGAGTGAGGCTGAGGGTCACATGAGCGTGAGGGTCCCAAGAGAGTGAGGCTGAGCCCACAGTAGAGTGAGACTGAGGGTCACAGTGAGGTGCCGTTGAGGTGCGGTGAGGTGCGGTGAGGTACAGTGGGGGAGTTTCTGTGATGTCAACATAAGTTTGAGGTGCAGGTTAGGTGAAATTGAGATGAAAGTAAGTATGATCTGAGGCAGAGGTAAAATGAGGTATGGTGAGATTGAGGATAATGAGGTGTGAGCCTGAAGTTGAAGTGAGGTTAAGACAAGGCTTGAATGAGGGCGAAGTGAGGTTGTGGTGAGGATGAAATGAGGGAAGGATAAAGAAACGTGACACTGAGCTTAAGGATGTGTGAGGCTAAGGTGAGCATGAGGTGAAGAGGGGGAGCTGAGTTGGGGTGAAGTTAAAGACTAAGATGAGGTGAGATTGAGGTATGGGTGAAGTGAGGGTGAGGTGAGGTTAAGTTTGGTGAGATGAACACTTGATTACGGTTGAAGTGAGGTTAAGATGCAGTTTCGGTGAGATCTAGGAGGGGTGTGGTTGAGGTGAGGCGTAGATATGTTTGACGGGGAGGTTGAGGTGGTGATAAAGATGAGGCTTGGTTGTTGTTAGGGTTAGGTTGAGATGATGGTGGGTTCTCTGTCTCTTAAAACTTCACACATTTCTAACTCTGTTCTGCATCCCACGGACCAGACCACAACAAGTGGAACCTGCAACGACTCCTTCACTCGAGTACCTGCAGCTCACAGCAGACACGGAACCTGCAACAACTCCTTCACTCGAGTACCTGCAGCTCACAGCAGACACGGAACCTGCAACGAGTCCTTCACTCAAGTACCTGCAGCTCACAGCAGTCCTTCTGGGCCCTCTGTCTCCTAGAAAATCGCACACTTCTAACTCTGGTCTGCATCCCAGAGAACAGATCACAACAAGTGGAACCTGCAGCGACTCCTTCACTCTAGTACCTGCAGCACAAAGCAGACACAGAACGTGCCACGACTCCTTCACTCTAGTACCTGCAGCTTACAGCAGTCCTTCCGGGCCCTCTGTCTCCTACAACTTCACACACTTTTAACTCTGGTCTGCATCCCAGAGACCAGATCACAACAAGTGGAACCTGCAGCGACTCCTTCACTCGAGTACCTGCAGCTCACAGCAGTCCTTCTCGGACCTCTGTCTCCTAAAACTTCGCACACTTCTAACTCTGATCTGCATCCCAGAGACCAGATCACAACAAGTGGAACCTGCAGCGACTCCTTCACTCTAGTACCTGCAGCACAAAGCAGACACAGAACGTGCCACGACTCCTTCACTCGAGTACCTGCAGCTCACAGCAGTCCTTCCGGGCCCTCTGTCTCCTAGAACTTCACACACTTCTAACTCTGGTCTGCATCGCAGGGACCAGGTCACAAGACAACGAACCTGCAACGACTCCTTCACTCTAGTACCTGCAACTCACAGCAGTCCTTCCGGGCCCTCTGTCTCCTAATGAATGAATATTAGCTTTGTAAAGCGCAAACTTAGCCCGGAGGCGTCAAGGCGCTGCGGAAAGGGCCAACGGACAAGGATGCGTAGGCCTCACAGTGATGAGTGGGTGACGAGCCAGGTCTTCAGGGCCTTACGGAAGAACGTGTGAGACTCCAATCCAGAGATTGAAGAAGTAAGGGAATTCCAGAGTTTGGCCGCAGCAAGGGAGAAGGCTCTACCCCCCCCATCTTACTCTCTTAAACCTCGGAACTACAAGCAGATTTTTACTGGCAGATCTTAACTGCTTGGTGGGAGCGTATCTTCGAAAAAGCCTTTAAATATCCTCTGACCCAGTGTTATAAAAAGCCTTGTGGACGAGACAAAGGGCTTTAAACAGGATTCTCCGGCCAAGAGGAACCAATGCAGCTTACTGATAGTAGCCGAAACAGAATGGTGTTTAGGAAGGTCCATCACCAACCTGGCTGCAGCATTCTGCACCATCTGGAGGCGGTGAACAAGTCCCTTGTTAATCCCCAGGTAAAGAGCATTACAATAGTCCAATCTAGAAGTTCACACACTTCTAACTCTGATCTGCATCACAGGGACCAGATCACAAGACAACGAACCTGCAACGACTCCTTCACTCTAGTACCGGCAGCTCACAGCAGTCCTTCTCACACCTCTGTCTCCTACAACTTCACACACTCCTAACTCTGGTCTGCATCGCAGGGACCAGATCACAAGACAACGAACATGCAACGACTCCTTCACTCTGGTACCGGCAGCTCACAGCAGTGCTTTTCGGACCTCTGTCTCCTAGAACTTCACACACTTCTAACTCTGGTCTGAATTCCAGGGACCAGATCACAACAAGTGGAACCTGCAACGACTCCTTCACTCGAGTACCTGCAGCTCACAGCAGTCCTTCTCGGACCTCTGTCTCTTAGAACTTTGCACACTTCTAACTCTGGTCTGAATTCCAGGGACCAGATCACAAGACACAGAACCTGCAACGACTCCTTCACTCTAATAGAGGAGAGGAGTTGGCCTAACGGCTAGGGCGGTCGACCTCGAATCTGGGGAACTGGGTTCGAGTCTCGGCAATGACGCTGAACATCCTGTGATTCTGGGCAAATCACTTAATCTCCCCGTGCCTAACAAAAAAATGAATGTTTCCTCATGTAATGCCACTGGTGCTATGTAAAGACCTCTGATACCCGATTCGGGTCAAGTTCGCGCTATTTAAAACTCTGTAAAATAGAACCTGAAGCTCACAGCAGTACTTCTGAGCCCTCTGTCTCTTAGAACTTTGCACACTTCTATCTCTGGTCTGCATCGCAGGGACCAGATCACAAGACACGGAACCTGCCACGACTCACTCTAGTACCTGCAGCTCCCAGCAGTCCTTCCGGGCCCTCTGTCTCCTAGAACGTCACACACTTCTAACTCTGGTCTGCATCCCAGGGACCTGATCACAACAAGTGAAACCTGCAACGACTCCTTCACTCGAGTACCTGCAGCTCACAGCAGTCCTTCTCGGACCTCTGTCTCTTAGAACTTTGCACACTTCTAACTCTGGTCTCCTTCGTAGGGACCAGATCACAACAAGTGGAACCTGCAACGACTCCACTCGAGTACCTGCAGCTCACAGCAGTCCTTCTGAGCCCTCTGTCTCCTCCAACTTCAAACATTTCTAACTCTGGTCTGCATCGCATGGACCAGGTCACAACAAGTGGAACCTGCAACGACTCCTTCACTCGAGTACCTGCAGCATGCAGCAGTTCTCGGACCTCTGTCTCTTAGAACTTCACACACTTCTAACTCTGGTCTGCATCGCATGGACCAGGTCACAACAAGTGGAACCTGCAACGACTCCTTCACTCGAGTACCTGCAGCTCAAAGCAGTCCTTCTCGGACCTCTGTCTCTTAAAACTTCACACACTTCTAACTCTGGTCTGCATCATAGGGACCAGATCACAACAAGTGGAACCTGCAACGACTCCTTTACTCGAGTACCTGCAGCACGCAGCAGTTCTCGGACCTCTGTCTCCTAGAACTTCACACACTTCTAACTCTGGTCTGCATCGCTGGGACCAGATTTCAAGACACGGAACCTGCCACAACTCACTCTAGTACCTGCAGCTCACAGCAGTCCTTCCGGGCCCTCTGTCTCTTAGAACTTCACACACTTCTAACTCTGCTCTGCATCGCAGGGACCAGGTCAAAACAAGTGGAACCTGCAACGACTCCTTCACTCTAGTACCTGCAGCTCACAGCAGTCCTTCTGAGCCCTCTGTCTCCTCCAACTTCAAACATTTCTAACTCTGGTCTGCATCGCAGGGACCAGATCACAACAAGTGGAACCTGCAACGACTCCTTCACTCGAGTACCTGCAGCTCACAGCAGTCCTTCTCGGACCTCTGTCTCTTAGAACTTTGCACACTTCTAACTCTGGTCTGCATCGCAGGGACCAGATCACAAGACACGGAACCTGCCACGACTCACTCTAGTACAGGCAGCTCACAGCAGTCCTTCTCGGACCTCTGTCTCTTAGAACTTTGCACACTTCTAACTCTGGTCTGTATTGCGGGGACCTGATCACAAGACAACGAACCTGCAACGACTCCTTCACTCGAGTACCTGCAGCTCACAGCAGTCCTTCCGGGCCCTCTGTCTCCTAGAACTTCACACACTTCTAACTCTGGTCTGCATCATAGGGACCAGATCACAACAAGTGGAACCTGCAACGACTCCTTCACTCGAGTACCTGCAGCACGCAGCAGTTCTCGGACCTCTGTCTCTTAGAACTTCACACATTTCTAACTCTGGTCTGCATCGCAGGGACCAGATCACAAGTGGAACCTGCAATGACTCCTTCACTCTAGTACCTGCAGCTCACAGCAGTCCTTCTCAGGCCTCTGTCTCCTACAACTTCACACACTTCTAACTCTGGTCTGCATCGCAAGGACCAGATCACAACAAGTGGAACCTGCAACGACTCCCTCACTCTAGTACCTGCAGCTCACAGCAGTCCTTCCGGGTCCTCTGTCTCCTAGAACTTCACACACTTCTAACTCTGGTCTGCATCCCAGGGACCAGGTCACAAGACAACGAACCTGCAACGACTCCTTCACTCGAGTACCTGCAGCTCTCAGCACATTCCCTGGCCCCGCTGCCAGCTATTGCAACAGGTGCCAAGAACTCCACGCAGCCACTTCTACAGTTCTTTCAATCACACGTTTCAGACGTCACTATTCTGGAAAAGGTGTCTTATTTTTTATGAAGCCAGGTAGACTGCAGGTCGTCAGAGGCAATATCCTGCCCAGCATGAGCGTCCGCCTGGAGCCCCACATCTGAAGAGGAGCGAGGCCCAGCCACTCCTGTGTTTACTTTTTTATTTTTACTGCATGCCACATGTTGCCTGCTTCACATTCACTCCAATTCCAGATCCCCTGTTTGGTTTTATTTTCGGAAACCAAAATGTAAGAAAATGTGGAAAAGAGTGCAAGGTGGAAGGTGGCCATTTGAGAGGCGGCCAGGGTCTATCAAGTCAGGAGTGAAGAGTTTGCTGGTTCCAACCTGTAGTTTTTGAGTCTGGTCTTGAAACAGCCTCTGCTGTTTAACCAATACATAACAAACAAACATAGAGGGGCTTTGGTCATCAGGCTACTTCAATTGGGTTGTGAAACTGTCACTCACATTTTGCCTCCACCTCCTACTGCATTCAGCGTGGGCCAATGGGTCAGCCCACTTCTCCCATTGGCTATTTTCACTTTGAGTGACTTTACAAAGCCTGTGCACATTGTTCACAGCCACCTAAAATACCATCTTTCTCTGACGTGACAAATATGGCTCGGAGAGTGTTTTATTTTATTCATTGTTGTATAAACTTTAAATACCGGTTGTTTATTTTGCCTGCAGTTCATGTACAATATTAGATGGTGAGTTATTTTCTCACTTTTTTTATGTTGCTGTTATAAAGGGTTTAAGTGACAATATATAATTGGATCTTCCTGGGATTTGATTTCTTGGTTCTGTACTGATTTATCGTCTTCTTCATAAATAATAATATTATTATATTATAAAATGAATGTGACAACCGATAGCCTTCTTGTTAAAAAAATCACTTGTAAAAAGGCAACATTAGTAAATGAATATATCGCTTTTTTACGCATCCTTTTTCCCCGCAGTGAATTACGACGCGGTCGTTACAACGACCGCATTGTAACCACACATACCATTACCCCGCAAGTCGTAACAACGACTTGCGGAGGGGGGCGCTGGATGTTGGAAAAGTATAATTTACTATTCCAACTCCAGTCTGTGTGGACAGTAGGGAAGGTGTTGGATTTCAAATCCAACACCTTCTCTCCCCTCCGCAAGTCGTTGTTCCGGCTTGCGGAGTAATGGTATACGTGGTTACAACACGGTCGTTGTAACGACCGCGTTGTAATTCCCTGCGGGGAAAAGTTTTCGTGGTAAACGATGTTTACCTTAGTAAATATTTTTTACTGTTAACATTGTTATTGCAAGCATGTTGCAGGCATACTTAGTTGGGGGAATTTTTCTTCTTCTGTGTATTTTTGTAGCATGTGTTTGCAATAAAAAAAATAATAATAATAACCATCACCAGCTACCTACGGACACACCTATTTGGCTTTGCTAATGCTTGTTTGAATTTGCCGCTACAAATTCATGACTGCAAATATCATACTGTGAAAGAAAACAAGACTTGCGGAGCGTCTCACCCCTGAAAGAGGTAGCTTGATTTGTCTCCTGCAGAACACCAGAGTTGGGCACATCTGGACCAGTGCTTAGTTTGCAAAAAAAATAAGTGCCCGGGCTCTCGTCAGGTGGCCACTACAGGTTGCACCACACATCGCCCCTGCTATGCTGCCAATGATAGTAACAACACAACTTAAAACCATCACACTCCTACAAGTGTGACAATTCAGACTATTTCAGCCCCCCCAAAGCTTTAACGATGGCTTGCGAGGCAGGTAATAGCCATTTTAAATGTATATTGAATTAATAATTAACTGTTGTTGTGGTCATCTCTAAATTAGCCAGACACTGCCACCTTGTGGCAGACTGTCGCAGGCACCGGTTTTGATAATTGAGTGCCAGTGCCGAGCACCGGAAACCACTAGCTCAAATTAAGCACTCATCTGGTGGCACTTTCTTCTCTGGTCCATTGCTTTGATGGGTTTTGACTTCTGCTGTGACAGTGATACGGATTATGTCTCTTGCCAAACACATTACTTAACACTTTTGTAACGCCTCCTGGCTTGTGATCCCGGTTCTTGTGTGTTCCTGGGTTTGGTGTCGGTACAGCTCTCTTTATTACACATTGCTAGTGTGATCTGCTAAAAATATTCCTCTTCAGGGCACGGAGTGCTTCGGTCGGGATGAAGCTCTCTGGTGGTCGGATACCAGGGTCGCTGTTGAAGTTAGAGCACTGTAGGCCCCACATGGTTCATTGTGTAGGTACCATGAAAAAGTCTGACTTTCACAGCCTGTCCTTATGTTACTTGGGCGATAAAGCATCAGACTAGTTGTGAATTGGTACTGGGTCCAGTTTGAGGTGGACATCTGCTTGTATTGGCAGAGGGTCAGTGAAGGTCAGCTCAAAGAGTGTCCCTTGGGCACAGGGGGCAGTGCCCTCTGAGGTGTGCCCTTTTGGCGGACATCCATTGGCAGAGGGTCAGTGAAGAGGGTCAGCTCCCAGAGTGTCCCTTGGGCACAGGGGGCAGTGCGTCTGAGGTGGGCCCTCGTGGCAGACATCCATTGGCAGAGGGTCAGCTCCAAGAGTGTCCTTGGGCACAGGGGGCAGTGCCCTCTGAGGTGTGCCCTCATGGTGGGCATCCATTGGTAGAGGGTCATTGAAGAGGGTCAGCTCCCAGAGTGTCCCTTGGGCACAGGGGGCAGTGCCTCTGAGGTGTGCCCTCGTGGTGGGCGTCCATTGGCAGAGGGTCAGCTCCCAGAGTGTCTTTGGGCACAGGGGGCAGTGCCCTCTGAGGTGTGCCCTCGTGGTGGATGTCCATTGGCAGAGAGTCATCTCCTAGAGTGTCTTTGGGCACAGGGGGCAGTGCCATCTGAGGTGTGCCCTCGTGGCGGACGTCCATTGGCAGAGGGTCATCTCCCAGAGTGTCTTTGGGCACAGGGGGCAGTGCCCGCTGAGGTGTGCCCTTGTGGCGGACGTCCATTGGCAGAGGGTCATCTCCCAGAGTGTCTTTGGGCACAGGGGCCAGTGCCCGCTGAGGTGTGCCCTTGTGGCGGATGTCCACTGGCAGACGGTCAGCTCCCAGAGTGTCTTTGGGCACAGGGGGCAGTGCCTGCTGAGGTGTGCCCTCGTGGCAGACGTCCATTGGCAGAGGGTCAGCTCCAAGAGTGTCCTTGGGCACAGGGGACAGTGCCCTCTGAGGTGTGCCCTCATGGTGGGCGTCCATTGGTAGAGGGTCATTGAAGAGGGTCAGCTCCCAGAGTGTCCCTTGGGCACAGGGGGCAGTGCCTCTGAGGTGTGCCCTCGTGGTGGGCGTCCATTGGCAGAGGGTCAGCTCCCAGAGTGTCTTTGGGCACAGGGGGCAGTGCCCTCTGAGGTGTGCCCTCGTGGTGGACGTCCATTGGCAGAGGGTCATCTCCCAGAGTGTCTTTGGGCACAGGGGGCAGAGCCCGCAGAGGTGTGCTCTTGTGGCGGACGTCCATTGGCAGAGGGTCATCTCCCAGAGTGTCTTTGGGCACAGGGGCCAGTGCCCGCTGAGGTGTGCCCTTGTGGCGGATGTCCACTGGCAGACGGTCAGCTCCCAGAGTGTCTTTGGGCACAGGGGGCAGTGCCTGCTGAGGTGTGCCCTTGTGGCGGACGTCCATTGGCAGATGGTCAGCTCCCAGAGTGTCTTTGGGCACAGGGCGCAGTGCTCTCTGAGGTGTGCCCTGGTGGTGGACGTCCATTGGCAGAGGGTCAGTGAAGAGGGTCAGTTCCCAGAGTGTCCTTGGGCACAGGGGGAAGTGCCCTCTGATGTGTGCCCTTGTGGCGGATGTCCATTTGCAGAGGGTCAATGAAGAGGGTCAGCTCCCAGAGTGTCCTTGGGCACAGGGGGCAGTGCCCTCTGCGGTGTGCCCTCGTGGTGAACGTCCATTGGCAGAGGGTCACTGAAGAGGGTCAGCTCCCAGAGTGTCCTTGGGCACAGTGCCCTCTGAGGGGCAGCATCTCCCATTACGACATGCGTTTATACTCGTATACCTTGAAGGACAAAATGTGGCAAGAGGCTTTGAGAAAGGCATTTTTATTCTTGCCTTAGGCCAAAGGACGTTTCAAGGTCACCTTGTCAGACACAACGTGTAGCAGGGTTGACTAAATTCTGTGCCAAATAATGGCAAGTTGTGTGGCTCATGACAGCTGAACCTTTGACATTATTAATTAACTTGTAGGACATCTGAACCCATATTGATGACACAGAAGGGCTGCTAACGTTCTTAAGAAGGAAAACTGGACACATTCAGCTGACACGTTCCAGAGTGTTCACCAACCATCAATCCTTGTGTCCTGCACAGAGGTGCCGGAGCAGCGTGTCACTAACAGTGCCCTTTCCACCCTGGAGTGGAATAGCTTGTGAAAGGCATATACAAGATTGCACTCAGCAGAACATATAGAAAGGCGGGGCTGGCATCGGCCACGCCGAAGGTATGGCGGTCGTGCCGGCCCCCGATGACCATACAGGGGCGGGCCTGTCGCGCGCAGTAATGACGCGACAGGCGCGCCTCGCCACTAATTGGTCATAGTCCTGGGCGTGACCCGGAAGTGATTGAAAGCACTTCCGGGTCACGCGTTTGGGCTAATGCCAGGCCGGTTAGAACTGGCCTGGCTGGGATCTTGGCAATAAAAGGCTGGGGAGCGGCGGAGTCTGCCTCTTTGCTCGCCGCTCCCTCAGCCTGCCATTAGTCACGCCAGCCTCGCTAGGAGGCTGTATTTTAATTTCCCCACCCACCGTCCCCTAAAAGCAGGGTTTATGGGGTGTATAGTTAGGAATTTTATTTTCAGGTTGACATGGTTATGTTTATCATATGTATGATAATTTTTTTCTTTCCCATTGTGTTAGGAGGTTTTCCTTGTACAGGTTATGTTTATTGTCGTATTTTTAGTGCTATTCCTAGGTCAGGCGGTAAGGTCATGATTGGTGAGCAGTAAATTTAAGGTCCTTAGAGGGCGGCGCCATTCTTGAATGGGGTCGCCCCAGGGGGAGGGACAAGTGGTCTCTCATAGAACTCCAGGGGCAGTTACAGCCGGTTGGCTGGATGGGTGCGGGGATTGGGAGTTACGCTTTCCAGTAGGCTGCTTGGCCACCCCGCACGTGCACAATGGCGCAAGTAAGCGGCGCATAACTGCAAGGGCCCCATTATGGAGATAATCTACAGGGCGTACGGGGGTGACCTGGGGGGGAAGTACCCTCATGGTGAACGGGCCCCCTGCGCCTGCGCACTCCGGTTGGAGGGCGGGCATAAGGGCGTACGGGGGTGACCTGGGGGGGAAGTACCCTCATGGTGAACGGGCCCCCTGCGCCTGCGCACTCCGGTTGGAGGGCGGGCATAAGGGCGTACGGGGGTGACCTGGGGGGGAAGTACCCTCATGGTGAACGGGCCCCCTGCGCCTGCGCACTCCGGTTGGAGGGCGGGCATAATTAGATAAGGATCTGGCACCACTTATTGACCTTGCCGTAGGCTCAAAATAGGGATACGCAGAAAATGGAATGTTATTATTATGATTATTGATTATGGAATGTTTAGATTCGGATAGGAATACCTTTGTATTCGAGATATGTTAAGGTTAGCCATCTGACATCTGTAACTATCAATGAAGCAATGTAATGTAATGGTTTTCTGCGTATTGTGGAAATATTGTATATTAATTTTGTTTTAAATATATTATATAAATAAATACGGCCGGGGGTTTACGACCCCCTAATCCAAAATCCTCTCATGTTATTATCTTGTTATTGATAAGGGAGGAGGGGGTCTGGGTAGTACCTGGCCATAACACCACATGCGAGGATTAAAAGTGGCGCCTCTTTTAATCCATACACTGAAGGTGCGCTTTAAAGGGTCTTCACTTTGCGGGGTGCTCTGTGCTCCCACCCGGGGTGTCGTAAAGCATCAGCCGTGTGAGCAGTGATGCACACGAGATGTGTGCTCTCCCTGTGCGTCCATGCGCCTCGTGGGGCCCGGGTTCCTCTAACCGCTGTGCACGACCCTTCAGCGTGCATGCGAGCCCTGAGCCGGACATCACCATACAAAGAACGCCGCCTTCTACCGTGTGACGTATTCCAATCAAGGAGGGAATGTGCGTTTTCTCCAAACGCAGAACTTTCCACCATGGTTTATCAGCCGGCATTCCTTCCCGCCTTTTATGGGCTCGGCTCAGATAATGTTAACAATATGTCATCTTTAGAACTCTCTCCCGTCCATATGTTTATTTTAATGTGTTTATTCGGAGCAGCAGCAGCGCTTGCAACTCAAATATGTGCACGAGAACAGCTTTTACACATCAGCACCTCGTGCTGCTCGTCGTGACGTCACCCAACGGTGTGACGGGGGTCGGTGGCTCCTTGGAGCCCTTGGGAGTCAGAACACGCTGGCAAACACGTGCCAAATATTCCTCCGGAAGAGGAGGCCTCTCTCGTTTTTAACAAGACATCTTAGTTCACTTACTTTCTCCAAATATATCCCTGATTCCAGTGCAAGCCAATGACAGATGAGCTTCTCTTTGTTTCGAGTGAAAGGTCTGTTCCAAATGTTGGCCTCGGGCTCCCACCTCGCCACGGGCACCCGCGGAGGGCTAATGTCCTCGTGGCCCCACCCCCTACCACTACGGACCACTGCACCAGTGAAGGGCGCTGTGACACACGTATTTACACAGACCGATCGGTGCAAACCCCTTTGCACTGGCCCCCTCCACTCCAGTGCACCACAGCATTGGCCTGTAGGTAGAAATGTATTTTCAGAACCAGCTGAAAGGTGCAAATGTCTTAGAAAGTGAAAGTGGCACACCGCCAGCTCCGAGGGTCTGTACTCCGGTGCTTACCGCAGAACTGCCCTCGGCATGATGTGAACCCTTCTGGGCCTTGCCCCAGAGGCGTCCATAGGCTCCTGCTGAGGGGAAGACACCTGGCGGAGTGGGGGTGATAGCCCGGTGACCCCCAGGACCCCTCCCTGGCAGCGCGCACATCTTCCCATCAATCCTGGAGCGGGGCACGGAAATCCGTCGAAAACGGGCTTTTCCTTGATCACACGGCAGCAGCCAAGCAAGCACTCACCCAAGAAGAGAGGGGAAGAAACAAAGGGCCCGCCGGGGCCCTGATCCCCCCTAAGCCGCACACCTGGCGGGCCACAACAGCTGACCGCCGACCGGCCTTCCAGGGTGTAATCGAGACTCCTCGGCGTAACTTTCATCAGATGTTTCCAGCGGGGATTAGTCCGTCATGTACCCGATACGGGCTATGTATGAGGGCCCCGAGACGGTTCCCAGCCTGCAGATTATGTGGGGGCTCTGGAGGGGGGGGGGGGGTACGGTGTCTGACAGGTGCCCGCTCCGTCCCCTCCGCGTCCCCTCGTCTATGCGACACCCTCTGTCCCCACAGAGTGGACGCTGGGGCAGGGAGAGGGCGCTCTTAGGGGCATGGCCCCCTGATGCACAGCCCACAGGTCCCCCAAGATGCTGATGGACCGGTAGCAGTGCAATGCTCGCCCCGTACTGATTATACCACTGGATGCCCCTTTAGAACGTGACAGGGCACAGGAGCACATGGTCATGCGCCCTCAGTTAGGACTGCATATGGAGCTCTGAGTTGACATGGTTTGTGTAGAGCGCCATGTGTCACCAGAACGTCCTCGGACCGCTAAGAGACGTGCAGGAGCCTGTGAACCAACCACAAGGGAGAGATGGAAAGTTCTCGAAGGGAATATGCAGAATCGGGGTCTTCTGGGCTTGCAGAGGACTTCCCTCTACACGGAACTGGAGTGGAAGGGCTTGGCATCATTCCAATGTTCCATAAGATGTCACTGTCCCATTGTACAACCAAGTCTTATATTTCCTTTAAAGTGTCTGGCGTAGCTGATATGCGCCCTGTATCTTGCCAACAGCTTACTGGTTTGCTGTGGTCATGGTGGGCTAAATATGTGGGCAAAAGCTAGGCCCAGCGAGCAGAATGCAGCATTACTTTGCCACTCCAGCTCCATACATGTATTTTACCCAGCATTCCACTTTCCCGTGGACCAAGAATATGAGTGCTGCCTCCGCAATTCAGATTGACTGCACAGAAGCCAATCAGAATGGTCCGAATTTACGCACCAATTCCGATTGGTTGAGGCCCAACCAGTCCGATGGGCTGAAAAACAAGGTTCTTTAAACAGTTCTGATGGATTGCCTTTCAATTAATCACAATTGATCTGTAGGTTTAGACTGTTCTGATTGGTTGCTGAGCATCCAATTAGAAATCTTGAAGTAGTTAACCTTTCTAGACCCCTTGTAGGGGCTCCCGTGGGAGGTGGGTGTGGCAGCGAGGCATAATTAATCTCTCACTTGTACCTATCCCATTGTTGGAGCACACCTGCAATTTTATCACCATTTACCAGTTGGGAATGTGTATGTGGCTCCCGAAGCCAGCGCTACCTCTTGACAATCCGCAGATGCAATCTAAGGATAGAAGACGCAGACCTCTCGCCACACCGGACATAGTTTAAATGTAATTTAGTCCAACCTTAGTACCCTTTGCACAACTCTTCAGACACCTCACAGTCCTGTTCATGACACAAGGCAGCATGGCTGGTGTAGGAGTTGGGCAAGTGGGCGCGAGGCCTTTATTCAAAGTGACGACACAGAATTGACTTTCGTGAACTGTCTTAAGCCAACGCTGCTAGATCAATGTGGCCACTCTGCAAGCGACAGCGGGCAGAGCTGGGCCAGGTGTTGGCGTCCATTGAGCCATGGAGGCGTGAAGGTTTCTAGGTGTCCATTGAGCCATGGAGGCGTGAAGGTTTCAAGGTGTCCATTGAGCCATGGAGGGGTGAAGGTTTCGAGGTGTCCATTGAGCCATGGAGGGGTGAAGGTTTCAAGGTGTCCATTGAGCCATGGAGGGGTGAAGGTTTCGAGGTGTCCATTGAGCAATGGAGGCGTGAAGGTTTCGAGGTGTCCATTGAGCCATGGAGGGGTGAAGGTTTCAAGGTGTCCATTGAGCCATGGAGGGGTGAAGGTTTCAAGGTGTCCATTGAGCCATGGAGGGGTGAAGGTTTCTAGGTGTCCATTGAGCCATGGAGGCGTGAAGGTTTCGAGGTGTCCATTGAGCCATGAAGGCGGGAAGGTTTCAAGGTGTCTATTGAGCCATGGAGGCGTGAAGGTTTCAAGGTGTCCATTGAGCCATGGAGGGGTGAAGGTTTCAAGGTGTCCATTGAGCCATGGAGGCGTGAAGGTTTCGAGGTGTCCATTGAGCCATGGAGGGGTGAAGGTTTCGAGGTGTCCATTGAGCCATGGAGGGGTGAAGGTTTCGAGGTGTCCATTGAGCCATGGAGGCGTGAAGGTTTCGAGGTGTCCATTGAGCCATGGAGGGGTGAATGTTTCAAGGTGTCCATTGAGCCATGGAGGCGTGAAGGTTTCAAGGTGTCCATTGAGCCATGGAGGCGAGAAGGTTTCGAGGTGTCCATTGAGCCATGGAGGGGTGAAGGTTTCGAGGTGTCCATTGAGCCATGGAGGCGTGAAGGTTTCAAGGTGTCCATTGAACCATGGAGGGGTGAAGGTTTCTAGGTGTCCATTGAGCCATGGAGGGGTAAGGTTTCTAGGTGTCCAATGAGCCATGGAGGCGTGAAGGTTTCGAGGTGTCCATTGAGCCATGGAGGGGTGAAGGTTTCTAGGTGTCCATTGAGCCATGGAGGGGTGAAGGTTTCGAGGTGTCCATTGAGCCATGGAGGGGTGAAGGTTTCAAGGTGTCCATTGAGCCATGGAGGGGTGAAGGTTTCGAGGTGTCCATTGAGCCATGGAGGCGTGAAGGTTTCGAGGTGTCCATTGAGCCATGGAGGGGTGAAGGTTTCAAGGTGTCCATTGAGCCATGGAGGGGTGAAGGTTTCAAGGTGTCCATTGAGCCATGGAGGGGTGAAGGTTTCTAGGTGTCCATTGAGCCATGGCGGCGTGAAGGTTTCGAGGTGTCCATTGAGCCATGAAGGCGGGAAGGTTTCAAGGTGTCCATTGAGCCATGGAGGCGTGAAGGTTTCACGGTGTCCATTGAGCCATGGAGGGGTGAAGGTTTCAAGGTGTCCATTGAGCCATGGAGGCGTGAAGGTTTCAAGATGTCCATTGAGCCATGGAGGGGTGAAGGTTTCAAGGTGTCCATTGAGCCATGGAGGCGTGAAGGTTTCGAGGTGTCCATTGAGCCATGGAGGCATGAAGGTTTCAAGGTGTCCATTGAGCCATGGAGGGATGAAGGTTTCGAGGTGTTCATTGAGCCATGGAGGCGTGAAGGTTTCAAGGTGTCCATTGAGCCATGGAGGCGTGAAGGTTTCAAGGTGTCCATTGAGCCATGGAGGGGTGAAGGTTTCAAGCCTCCTGCTCAGCTGCTCTTGCAAACACCCACAACACTATGCCAAAGACGGACCTTACCCATCACATCCCACCGCACTATCACAAAGCATCCAATGATGGTATCAAAGCTGTCTTCTTGCTTCTCTGGATAGTTTTTTTTTTGATACCCGCATCCATTTGTTTCCTATTAAAAAGCAACAAGCACAGGGTGGTATAGTACCTAGAATACAGACAGGAGCTCAGGCCTAGACTCTCTGCGATTGGATTCAAGATGGCCGCCTCGCCTGGCACAGTCAGGCATCCAGTGCAGTAGACGCTACATCACTGTACACATCTGGCACTGATCAGAGAGCACATAGCTCCCCCCAGGGAAAAGAAAGCTCTCCTCCAGGGCCACATTTGTTTTGTTTAGACCATGTGCACCTTACAGGACCTGTTTATCTTTCCTAGAAGATCTCGGGTGTAGGAAATGAGGCATGCCTTCTTACAGCTTTTCAGTTTGTTTTTCTTCTTTTTTCCAGACTTAAAAGAGAAAACACCAGCCTTGTGCTACTGAAGTTAAATCTTGAGTAATTCCTGTCCTACTGCTTCTGAGGCCCTCTCCCCCATGGCAGCGGTGCCCCGATATCCCATAATCCCTCCCTAGGTTATACAGCTGGCCTCGCTCTGTGTGTGTTTACTTTCACTGCTTCTCACATGATGCTGTTGTGATTAGAGGGAGGGTCCTCATACAGGAGCCTGGAGCCACTCAGGTAGGAGGTAAGTTCTTTATTTCACGTTGCACCCCAAGGTTACAGCAACAGCAGGTAGGACCCGCCATGAGGCCATCCTCCATTGTCGTACTTCTTGGCGTCCACAGCAGACGACACATCACATTTGATTACATCTCCAGAAAGTATACCCCGGCACTCCACCTTCAGATGTAAAATAATTTAAGTGTAAGTCTGTCCAAGAGAGAATGTTTTGAGACAAAGAGATTTCTATATTCCTGATCAATTATTATTCAGTGTTTTTCAAAAATGTTGTCTTTTCACAGGTTAAGATTTACAGACAGTCTCCTCTGTATTCCAAATTTACAGTCCAAACAATAGACATGTCATAGTCATCCACAATTTTCAGAAAAGAGCGATGACGGCACAAAGTAATAATGAATAGTAACAGTCCGTCCAATTTTCAATGTTTTGTCTACAGCCGACACGTGTTTCGTCACAAAGTAACTTTTTCAAGGCTGCATAACAGTAAAGGACATATGTTGAACACTATCAGGGAACAAGTAATTGATCAGCGAGAAAATAGTAAGTGTCCAACAGAAATAAGTGTCCGAACAGAACGTCCTTAAGAAAGCCAAAAGGAGGAAAAACCAGCTATGAAAAACATAGACCGACAGTGACATGAATATTGATCCATGATTAATAGAGGGGCATGCAAATAAAGTGCCGGAGGTCGAGCCCTCATTAGTACCTTTACCAATAGATTATCTCTTAAGAAGAGTTGAGGAAAGATGCACCAGCTGTGAAGATGACGAATGGAATGAGTTTAAAGGTTCTCTAACCTTAGCAATGAGGTTCAAGGTTGAAATAAGTGGAAACAGCGCGTATGATGTAGGGAGAGGCCGTCCAAAGAGCGGCCTCGAGATAACAGTCTTTGGGGATATTTGGCACATGGACCTCGGTCCGACGTGCACTCACACCTAAGGTATTAGGGTGTGGTAGTACCCTATCTGGCACCATCACTCATACTGACTTTTTATACTTAGTTTATGTGTACCATATGCCCACCAAATTGTTCTGCCATACGAGGTGCGATTCTCTTTCCACTACTACCCTTTCTTGTTGTATATTTTATTACATCATTGACTCTCAGCATTCCTGACACCAGCTCAGACATACAGGGAGTGTGGACACACAGGAAACTGCACACCAGCTCAGACATACAGGGAGCGTGGACACACAGGATATACTACACACCAGCTCAGATGTACAGGGAATGGGGACACACAAACTACACACCAGCTCAGATGTACAGGGAGTGTGGACACAAAGGATATACCACACAATAGCTCAGACATACAGGGAATGGGGACACACAGGATACTGCACACCAGCTCAGAGATACAGGGAGTGTGGACACATGGGATACACAACTCTGGCATACAAGGAGTGTGCACACACAGGAAACTACACACCAGCACACACAGGGAATGGGGATGCACAAGATAGTAAAGATGCCCATTCTCTCCCGTCACAGCTTACTCAAAAGTCACAGTTCTTTCTCATTTTCTACATTTTTTCTATTTTCACTAAGACATTGTTTTCTTTTAGGTCTGGCATTAGCAAAGACTTTTTGATTTTACTAAAATTATACGTATAATAAATATACTTATCATTCACATTTTCTTCCACCCATTAGAGCATACATCATGGGACAGTGAGTCAGGCTGCTTCGGTCATTGGTCCCCTTCACTGTGTTCTGCCCTTTCACAAGGAGCACATCCGCACACAAAGTAGTTCCCTTCGGTGCCGCAGGTTACTATGACAATTTGCTCTGTTTATGACCAAAAATATTGTTTTGCTTTTAGAATTATTTTTTTTTATTGACAGGGGATTGACAGCTTCCCCAACAATAAAGTTTCACAAAAACCATGGCAAAACAAACAACCATTGACAAAGCCAGAAGGCTGGCAGCTTTGGGAATGTTTGTTCTACCTTTCTTTTATCTTGCTGGTTTTACTTAACGGTCACTTTCAAGTTTGAAAGGTTTGCCTCTTGCAACATCACATAATACTTTTTGTTAAAAAACACTTATGCAGCTTTCCGAAGTGCATAGAAATGATTGCGCGACCCTCACTGTGCTATGCCCCCTCGAAGTTTGGCCAATAGCACAGCACCTGGGCAAGGTAAACGCCGTGACAGGTGGAATGGAAGCTTTGCTCGCCTTCAAGAAGGACGAATTAACACTGTGTCCAGCCCTAGTCCTTCTCGTCCGTTCCCTCTTGTTCTCTAGTTCTGTTACCTCTCCTCCACACCTCTTTCCTTCCTTCAGTCTGTCTGATGTTCCTCACTCTCTGCTCCACCATCACTCCTAGTCCTTCTCGTCTTTTCCCTCTCGCTCTCTTGTTCTGTTTCCTCTCCTCCTCACCTCTTTCCTTCCTTCAGTCTGTCTGATGTTCTTCAGTCTCTGCTCCACCATCACTCCTCCCCTTTAGCCCTTTCTCTCCTCTCCTTGCTCACTCGCTCTCTCCTTTCCTCTCATGCGGTTTCTTGTTTGTCTCTGAGATGGTTCACAGATGAGAGGCCTGGCTCTCTGGCGCGGATGGGGTGTGGGCAGAGATGGGCATGAGGCCTGTATCTCGCACGCAGAGAAGAAAAAGAGACACAGAAAATGAAAGACCAGACTAAAACCACCTATCTTGTTTTGGAAAGTCTGAGGGTGGTGGGTAAAATGGAGGCATCACAGGGCCTGGCAGGCGGGGCGGTGCAGCTTTGTATGTATCTATGTATGTGGTATTTGTACAGTGCGAACCTAGCCAAAGGAGGCGAGCGCCGGACAGAATGAAAGGCGAGCGTTGGACAGGGTCAGCGAGGAGCACCAGACAGGGTCAGCGAGGAGCGCCGGACAGGGTCAGCGGGGAGTGCCGGACAGGGCTTGGCAGGTGGGACGGTGCGGCTTTGTATATATCTATGTATGTGGTATTTGTATAGTGCAAACCTAGCCAAAGGTGGCACGCCCCGGACAGAATGAGAGGCGAGCGCCGGACAGGGTCAGCGAGGAGCGCCGGACAGGGTCAGCGAGGAGCGCCGGACAGGGTCAGCGAGGAGCACCGGACAGGGTCAGCGAGGAGCGCCGGACAGGGTCAGCGGGGAGTGCCGGACAGGGCCTGGCAGGCGGGATGGTGCGGCTTTGTATGTATCTATGTATGTGGTATTTGTATAGTGCGAACCTAGCCAAAGGCGGCGAGCGCCGGACAGGGTCAGCGGCGAACGACAGACAGGGTCAGCGGGGAGCAACGGACAGGGTCAGCAGCGAGCGCCGGACAGGGTCAGCGGCGAGCGACAGACGTTCAGCGGGGAGCACCAGACAGGGTCAGCGGGAAGTGCCGGATAGGGTCATCGGTGAGTGCCGGACAGGGTCAACGGCGAGTGCCAGACAGGGTGAACGACGAACGTCAGACAGGGTCAGTGGCAAGCACCGGACAGGGTCAGCAGAGAGTGCCAGACAGGATCAGCAGCGAGTGCCGGACATGGTCAGCGGCGAGCATCGGGCATGGTCAGTGACGAGCACCGGACAGGGTCAGCGGCAAGCGCCAGACAGGGTCAGAGGTGAGTGTCGGACAGGGTCAGCGGCGAGTGCCAGACAGGGTCAGAGGTGAGTGCCAGACAGGGTCAGCGGCGAGCATTGGACATGGTCAGCGGCGAGCACTGGACAGGGTCAGCGGCGAGCACTGGACAGGGTCAGCGGCAAGCATCGGACAGGGTCAGCGGTGAGCACTGGACAGGGTCAGCAGCGAGCACCGGACAGGATCAGCGGCGAGCACTGGACAGGGTCAGCGGTGAGCACTGGACAGGATCAGTGTCGAGCACTGGACAGGGTCAGAAGCGAGCACTGGTCAGGGTCAGTGGCGAGCACCGGACAGGATCAGCGGCGAGCACTGGACAGGGTCAGAAGCGAGCGCCGGACAGGATCAGCGGCGAGTGCCAGACAGGGTGAACAGCGAACGTCAGACAAGGTCACAAGGTCAGTGGCGAGCATCGGGCAGGGTCAGTGGCGAGCACCGGACAGGGTCAGTGGCGAGCACCGGACAGGGTCAGTGGCGAGCACCGGACAGGGTCAGAGGTGAGTGCCAGACAGGGTCAGAGGTGAGTGCCGGACAGGGTCAGAGGTGAGTGCCGTACAGGGTCAGAGGTGAGTGCCGGACAGGGTCAGCGACGAGCATTTGACATGGTCAGTGGCGAGCACTGGACAGGGTCAGAAGCGAGCACTGGACAGGGTCAGCGGCGAGCACTGGACAGGGTCAGCGGTGAGCACTGGACAGGGTCAGAAGCGAGCACTGGACAGGGTCAGAAGCGAGCGCCGGACAGGATCAGCGGTGAGCACCGGACAGGGTCAACGGCGAGTGCCAGACAGGGTGAACAGCGAACGTCAGACAAGGTCAGTGGCGAGCATCGGGCAGGGTCAGTGGCGAGCACCGGACAGGGTCAGCGGCGAGCACCGGACAGGGTCAGCGGCGAGCGCCAGACAGGGTCAGAGGTGAGTGCCAGACAGGGTAGGGGTGAGTGCCAGACAGGGTCAACAGCGAATGTTGGACAGGGTCAGCGGCGAGCATCGGACAGGGTCAGTGGAGGGTGTCGTTCGTGCTCAACAGTGAATGTCGAGTCAGACAGGGATAACGATGAGCGCCGGACAGGGTCAGTATGCCTTAATTTTTTAATCGCCTTACAATCTGACCCCAAGGTGTGAAAGAGAGGGGCTTTGGCTGCGTGACGTGTTACTCTACAAGTACAAGAGTGGTGCGGGGGGGGGCGGTTGGTGGTGTACGATAGGTGGGAACTGACCCTCCCTGCCAGGCTCATGCTGCCCATTACTGAACGAATGAATGAATACATAAATGAATGAGCGAAAGAAGGTGGATGAATGAAGGGATGCTGAATTGGTGGATGAATGCATGTACGAATGAACCAAGACTGAGTGGGTGGATGAATAACTACACGAATGAATGATGAGATGGTGAACGAATTAACATTTTTATGAATCACTGAGAAGTGGAAATTACTGAAAAATGTGAGACTAAAGCAGAAGAAGGACAGACACACTGAAGACGGACGAGACCCCCCTGAAAGGGACGAGACCCCTCTGAAAGGCACGAGACCCCCCTGAAAGGCACGAGACCCCTCTGAAAGGCACGAGACCCCCCTGAAAGGGATGAGACCCCTCTGAAAGGCACAAGACCCCTCTGAAAGGCACGGGACCCCTCTGAAAGGGACGAGACCCCTCTAAAAGGCACGAGACCCCTCTGAAAGGCACGAGACCCCTCTGAAAGGCACGGGACCCCTCTGAAAGGGACGAGACCCCCCTGAAAGTGATGAGACCCCTCTGAAAGGCACGAGACCCCTCTGAAAGGCACGAGACCCCTCTGAAAGGGACGAGACCCCTCTGAAAGGCACGAGACCCCTCTGAAAGGCACGGGACCCCTCTGAAAGGGACGAGACCCCTCTAAAAGGCACGAGACCCCTCTGAAAGGGACGAGACCCCTCTGAAAGGCATGAGACCCCCCTGAAAGGGACGAGACCCCTCTGAAAGGCACGAGACCCCCCTGAAAGGGACGAGACCCCTCTGAAAGGCACAAGACCCCTCTGAAAGGCACGAGACCCCTCTGAAAGGCACGGGACCCCTCTGAAAGGCACGAGACCCCCCTGAAAGGCACAAGACCCCTCTAAAAGGCACGGGCCCCTCTGAAAGGCACGAGACCCCCCTGAAAGGGACGGGATCCCTCTGAAAGGCACGAGACCCCTCTGAAAGGCACGGGACCCCTCTGAAAGGCACGGGACCCCTCTGAAAGGCACGAGACCCCTCTAAAAGGCACGGGACCCCTCTGAAAGGGACGAGACCCCTCTAAAAGGCACGAGCCCCTCTGAAAGGCACGAGACCCCTCTGAAAGGCACGAGACCCCTCTGAAAGGCACGAGACCCCTCTGAAAGGCACGGGACCCCTCTGAAAGGGACGAGACCCCCCTGAAAGGGACGGGACCCCTCTGAAAGGCACGAGACCCCTCTGAAAGGCACGAGACCTCCCTGAAAGGCACGAGACCCCCCTGAAAGGGACGAGACCCCTCTGAAAGAGACGAGACCCCTCTGAAAGAGACGAGACCACTCTGAAAGGGACGGGGTGTACCCCGTGTGAGCGTCACTGACGACAGCAAGAGAGAGACGTGAGAAAGTGAGGGAGAGAGCCGCAGAGAGAGGGTGGCAAAGGGAGGCAGAGGGTGTGAGACAAAAGAGGCGGGAGCTGTGAGAGAGACAGTAGGGGAGAGAGTAGGGGGGGCAGAGAGACATTGTGAGAGAGCCGCCGTGCAGAGGCCGAGCTGGGCTGGAGTGCAGGCGGCGGTGCCACTTGTCTGTGCGACAGAGCACATGGCCGCCTCTGGGCGCTGTCCCAGAGCCGCAGGCCGTCGTGAAGCCTGCTCGCGCCATGTCTCAGGAGGGACCCTGTCTAAACGTCCTCGTAAATAAAGAGTGAAGATTCCTCGGCATGTCCTCAAGGAGCCAGGCCTGGAGCGCCATGGAAATGGAATCTTCAAAGCGCTTCGTGTGTCATTCAGCCACTACGTTTGGGCCCCCAGCCGGCCTTCTTATGGCCCACCTCCTATGTTTATTAGGTTACCCCCCCCTGTTTGTCACCCCTTAACCCCTCACCCCTCTCACGCACCTCTTTTATTTTGCTCTCGCAGGATCTCTTACCCTGTCCTTTACTCTCCTGCCATCGGTTTCCCTCATTCCCATCCCTTCACTCCTTCCTCTTTCTCTCCCTCTCCTACTTCCTGTTGGTCACTCCTGCTCCCTCCATTTCCCCATTGTTATGTTGTTACAACAATTTAATATAGCGCAAACAGCTCTCTAGGCGCTAGAGCCAGAGGACTGAATGCAGATGCAGCCCAGAGAAAGTGAATTAGAATAGCCAGCTTTTGAAAGTAGTCAAACTTTGGCAGGTGCGAATCTGGAGGGGGCAACGTGTTCCAGTAATGTGGGGGCAAATAAGAGAAGGTGCGACCGCCTTCCCGAGCGAGGAGTGGCAAGCAGAGTGGCAGTGGATCTAAGGTTCCTCACAGGGTGAAGACAGACCGGGCCTACCCCATACAAGGATTTATGTGTACGGCAGAGAATCCTAAGGCGACAGCCTTTTCTGTCTGGAAGTGTGTTTAAACAGAGAGAGACCCCTTGTCAGCTACCAAGGGAGTGGGGTACTACCAGTACAAAAAACAAATTATCCCTTGATTTACTCAATCAACAAGAACACCCTATCATTAGTGGAATTCTTAATTCATATAAAGCACATAGAATTTTTTTTGAGGGATCTCACTCAAAAACCTAACACACTCAAACAATAATACCACTATAACATGCAATACAAAAGGGTCAATTTATTTCTTTAGTACATGTGAATATTATTAAAAACACAATTTATATAGTAAAACACCTAAAATACAACACAATGCATCAATTCAACATAATTAAAAACAATACAATTCATCAGATCAGGACATAACATAACATCTTATGACACTTTTACCACAGAGACCCCTAAAAAATAGGGAAAAGAACAATGATAGACAGTACACTTTGTCTTTTAACTCAACAATTCCCTAGGAATAATTTTAGCAAGATTAGCCTGGATACATATACTCTATTTTGTATCTACAGGTCCAACTTGTCCTCGGGATAATGTACAGATATGCGTCGACGCGTTTCGATGGGTATCTGATTATTCCATCTTTATCAAGACAGTCATTATGTTCACTTTTCTTTGTGGTACATTAGGTTGTTATACCCTGAATGAAAAGGAGTTGATATTTGCACTTATTCTTATATTTCTTTTGCAGGCTCGAAGAGTGGTCTGTTAGTAGATCCCCTTCTTAAACGTGTAAATGCTTTCAAGAAGGACGAAGTAGAACGGGGAATCCATGAGCCAATAAGAGCGCCACGTAAGCGCATCGGCAGGTGATGAGGTGGATGTATTTAAGCCCCTCTACCTTGAATGTGATTTGCGGTTATTTTGGACACAGAACTAGAAACCTGGGGTTCCGGATTGAACCGTTCAAGAATATACGGCAGTTGGGAAACAGTGATTATTCATGTCCGTTTAAGAAGGGGATCTACTAACAGACCACTCTTCGAGCCTGCAAAAGAAATATAGGAATAAGTGCAAATATCAACTCCTTTTCATTCAGGGTATAACAACCTAATGTACCACAAAGAAAAGTGAACATAATGACTGTCTTGATAAAGATGGAATAATCAGATACCCATCGAAACGCGTCGACGCATTTCTGTACATTATCCTGAGGACAAGTTGGACCTGTAGATACAAAATAGAGTATATGTATCCAGGCTAATCTTGCTAAAATTATTCCTAGGGAATTGTTGAGTTAAAAGACGGTGTACTGTCTATCATTGTTCTTTTCCCTATTTTTTAGGGGTCTCTGTGGTAAGATGTTATGTTATGTCCTGATCTGATGAATTGTATTGTTTTTAATTATGTTGAATTGATGCATTGTGTTGTATTTTAGGTGTTTTACTATATAAATTGTGTTTTTAATAATATTCACATGTACTAAAGAAATAAATTGACCCTTTTGTATTGCATGTTATAGTGGTATTATTGTTTGAGTGTGTTAGGGTTTTGAGTGAGATCCCCTCAAAAAAAATTCTATGTGCTTTATATGAATTAAGAATTCCACTAATGATAGGGTGTTCTTGTTGATTGAGTAAATCAAGGGATAATTTGTTTTTTTCTGTCTGGAAGCCAGTGTAAAGACCTGGTGGAGAGCCTGCTGGTAGGTGGCGGGCCACCATGTCCCGTGCCACCTGCAGTAGTGACAGAAGAGACTCTTTCATGGGGAACAGCAGAGTGTTTCCGTAGTCCAGGCGACTAGTGATAAGAGCCTGTATAGCAGTCATCCTACAGTTCAAAGGTAGCCAGAGATACACCTTCCTAAGAAGGTGGAAGATGCTAAAACTGGTACTGCAAATTGCAGTCGCTTGATTTGCCATAGTAAGCTTGTCGTACCTTAAAAGGTTAGGTTTTTATCATCTTTTTAGGGCATGGAGGTTTCCATAATTCCAGGGGTCAGCAGTCTCTGACCAGCTCAGATGAGCTTTCCCAAAAAGTAAGATTTCGGTTTTTCCTCCATTAAGTTGGAGACAACTCTGCTTCATTAATGAAATCACGGCGTGATGCTGTTCCCGAATTTAGTGTCTGTTACATCCAAGCTTTGTCCAAACGATAGCACCAGTTGGGTATCACCTGCATAAGACAGCCCGAAGGGGCCACATAGATGTTAAAAAGCATGGGACTCAAAGAAGACCCCTGAGGCACCCCACAGGCATTGCTGACAATCCCGATTTAAAAGGGGGAGTAGAAACTACCTGGGATCTACATCCAAAAACATCCCTCAAACAGGCCAAGGTCTGTGACTGCCCCCCGATGGCACAGAGTCTTTCGATCAACGCTGTATGCGACAGTGTCTCGATTGCTGTGGAAAGATCGGCCAATATAAGTACAGCTGAGTTTCCAATATTCACACTGGTCTTGATGAAGTGGGTGAGTGCCCGGAGAGTTGTCTCAGTACTATGCCCTGAGCCCTGACTGGGAAGAGTGTAAGTAATGAATGTCCTCAAGATATCTGCAAAATTGTTTATTGATCAGTTTCTCCAAGGCTTTGATAAGAAACAGCAACAACGAGATAGGGCGGTAATTAGAGTGATCAGCGTATAAGCTGTAGGTTTTTTCAAAATGTGAGAAACAAGGGCAAATGTACAGACTTTTGGTAACTTTGCCATTTTTATGGAAAGGTTAAACAGATCAGTGAGATGGGGCACAAAAAGAGACGAAGGGGAGGTGAGTGAGTGGGCACGGGGAGGGTCAGCCAGACTTCATTTTAGCAAACAGCTCCTGAACCGCCTCAAGAACAATAGGATCAAAGCCTCCCAGGCCACGAGAATGGCAGGGTGGACAGCCATACCGAACGTTATTAGATAGAGGCTCAGTCTGTTGGCCAAAATCCTCATATATTTTACAAATCTCACAGTGAAAGCAAGTAAACAGAGCTTCACACATTTCTGGCGGGGTTGGGACCGATGTCTGACATGCAGCGGGTTTAGTAAATTCTTTCAAAGACTCAAAGATCACTTTTGGAGAATTTCCCAAATTCTTAATTTTGGTGGCCAAAAAACCTCTGCGGGCTGCCCTTCGATGTTTATGATAAGTTTATAGGGCACTTTTATAAGTGTTTTTGTCTTGAGGAGATTTTGACCGATGCCAAGCCCTTTCAAGTTTCTTACACCCTTGTTTCTACATTTTAAGTTCGTCCGGCACCGTATCGCTAATGTTTGTGCTACCTAAGTTTACCTATTTTAGGAGGACCAACATCTAGAGAGTCGTTCGGCGGATTCTGATACATTGCGGCCGCTTGGTGAGTATCAGCGGCCTTCTTCAGGTCTTGAAATTGAAAACAAGCTCCCAGCTAATTGAATCAATTCACTTCTAAGAGCGAGACAATAGTTACTTCAAAGTGGATAAGAAATCCGAATCATTTGCAAAAGGAATTTCAAAATGAACAAGATAACAATCTTTCCAAATAAGAGGTACAGGTGGATCCGTCCTGATTTAATTGAAAATATTAAATATTAGATCCAGCCCGTGGCCAGGCACATGTGTGGGACCACACGCCATCTGTGTCCCTTCAACTGTACCCAAATCTGACAGCAACTGGAGGACTTCTGTGTCTTGGACATCCTCCCAATGATAATTGAAATCCATCCACAGTAGGACATTATTGGACTCTATAATATAAGGAGTAAATTAAAATCTTCCCTGAATCCAAGTCTCTTTCCAGGTAGTAGGCTTGGGGGAATCTACTTTACACACAAATATCTCCAACTATTTGGGGAGATGGGAGCCAATGGTAGAGATGTTAAGTGTATTAGAGAAGGCAACCGCCCCCCCCCCCTCCTCCAGGCCTACCTTCTCTGTCCAATTTAATCAACTTATAGTGATCCGGAATGGCCTGCTTACTTACCGGTAATCTTTACTACTCCGAGACCAGCTCTTCCCCGATACAGTCCTGTTTTTAAGAGGTCGGGCGGGTTATTGCATGTTATAGAGGATTGTTGTAACTTGCTTGTATATGATGTGATGTCATGACTCCTCCCCTTTTCTACTGCCACATAGGAATGGCAGCCATGTTGGGAGGATTTTTTTGTATGTCAGCTAGGGTACAGGTTCTGCGGGACGGAGATAGAATCTCGCAGGTAAGGACTGTAGCGGGGAAGACGGACGAGGAGGTAATTACGATACCGTTACTCCCTCTCTGTCATACCCTTACTTCCTCTCACATTCTCCCTCCCTGACTCACTCTGCTGCCCTCGCTTCTTTTCACTTGCTTTCCATGCTGCTTTTCTTTCTCGCTCCCTCCCTGTTACTCAAGATCCCTCTCCTTTCGAAATCTTCCTCCACAGGGGCGTAGCTTCCCTTGGTGCAGCGGGTGCAGTGGCACCGGGGCCAAGAGGCCTGAGGGGCCCACTGAACCCTGATTATTGCTGTATTTCACACCTCAGGCTGCGGCAAGGGGCCCATTTACTTCCTTGCACGAGTGCCCGTGACCCACTGGCTACGTCACTCCTCCTCCCGCCCTCTTTTCGTTCACCCTCGCGATGTCTTTCTCTGCTTTTCACTGCCCTCTCTGACTGCCCCGTCTCTTCTGCTGTCCCCCTCTCTATCCGCGCTTCATTTCTCCTCTCCCTTTCTCTCATCACTTTCACCCTCTCCATCACTCTCACCACCTGCACCCACCCCCTCTCTCCCTTCTATCTGGTTCTCCATCACCCTTCCTCTCCATCTGCCTTCACTCTCGTCTCTCTCATCCTCTCCCCCCGTTTCCTCCCCATCCCCTCTTTGTTCCAGCCGTGGAGACCTGCAGTGTCCTTCACCTCACCTTGACCCTGTCCAGTTATTGCTTCAGTCATCAATGCACAGTATCCGTGTCCCAGGTAATCTCCCTGCTGCCTCTGCGTCCTCTCCCTCATCGACCCCCTCCCTCCACACCCACCGCTGCCCACGTCTGGCAAGCAGCACTCAGCTCCTCCAGATAAGGGTGGAAGGGGGCGCTCTCCTGTGTCAGATCCCACCCGTCGCCGCCCCCGCCGGGGGACATGGTGCAGCCCGTGCCACCTAGGCAGGTACAGAGGTTGGGCCCCTGCTGCGGAGAGCCCACGTGTGCATGAACGTGCCCATTTGAGAACTTGGTCAATAAGGGGTTGCCCCTATGGGTGGTGTGTCTCCCTGGCAGCGCATCCCTGGTGCACATGCAAGAGAGTGCTTGTAGCAACCTGTGCCAGGTCAGAGTTGGGAGAATGGAGGCTCGAGGCACACAATCACAAGGTTGACCTCTGACCCCGGTGCGCTGCAGGTTCAAGGTCACCTCCGATTCTGGTCAGTCCCTGGCTGAGCAGTAAATGGCCCCTGAAGACACACATCTCAGGACCTTCCCAGCGCTCCTAAATCAGGGATGGCTGAGCTGCCTCAGGCTGGCGATGGTTTTATTGGTGTTTATCAGCAGGGGTCAGAGGGCGAAGGGAGGGCAAGAAAGGGAGTTAATGGGGTGTTAAAAACATTGCCACGGTATGATAATGAGGGATTACAACCACGTTAAACTGGCAAATCAGACAGGACCGAGCCCGCAGGGACACAGACATGACAGGGGTGCTGAAATATATGTGTCCTGATGAGGACTCCCTCCAAGTGAGCTGCAAGGACCGAAACATCGACCACAATAACTTCCTAGACGGTCTCTCTCCGAGACTGTGAACATACGAATTTGATATTTCTCTGGTGCTTGGAGTTACCGTCAGTTTATCCAAACATACCGACTGTTAGTACCTCACACCCAGAGGCGCCCTGGCGCGGTGACGTGTGGGCTGGTATGTCCCTCAGCCCATTGTAAGGGTTTCATAAGTCACCCAGAAGTACTGTGCCCTACAACTGACAAGGCACAGCTCCTTATCCTTATGCGTGCATTCATACATAACGAATGACTAGCAGAGTGCATTATATACAGGATAACATACCCCAGCCGCACATTATAAGGATGTCATATGTCACCATAGAAGCCACAAGGCACAGTTAAACATGCGTTCAGATATAAGGAAGGAAGAGCGCTGTATAATGTACAGAATAGGTGCCCCAACTGTATATAATAAGGATATTATATGTTACCATAGAAGTCACAAGGCATATATGCCCAGTTCATCGTACGTGAATATATCTATAAAGAATAGCGGTATGTAATATACGGAATAACACTCCCCCAGCTGTACATAATAAGGATATTATATGTTACCATAGAAGTCACAAGGCATATATGCCCAGTTCATCGTACGTGAATATATCTATAAAGAATAGCAGTATGTAATATACGGAATGACCCCCCCCCCCCAGTTTTAGATTAGAGGTATGTGCTATGTATAGAGGAGATGTCTGAGACGTAAGCCCTAGGCATCAGGCCAAGGGTACAGAGGAGGGCAGCGTCTGCCACTCAGATGCCACAGCCTCAGTTTCGCCAGCCTGGCACGCATCAGCTGATAAACATCCTGCGGCCGTCTCTTCTCTTTTATGTCAATGAAAACATGTTGTGTTTGTTGTAGGTGGCAGGAAGTTAGTGTCTGTCCAGGGTTCCTCCGGATCAGCGGTTCCTCGTCTGATCTTTCTCGCGGAAGTGGCTATCAATGACGTACCCCTATGCCACCGGGGCAGATCCGGTATCACCTGCAACCCGTCTGCCCCTGGGCAGGCCTTACATGCCCCCCCGCCCCCTGCGCCTAGTTGCTGTTGCCATGTGTCCAGTGCTTCTAGCCACTAGTTGATAAAAAGCTGTCGCCCAAGCTGGCATAATATAATGACATGAATAAATTAAGGGCGCCATTGTTCTTGAAACAAGGCACCTTAGTAGCCTTCAAGGCGCATTGTGACTCTTATGTACCTTCCCCACGAACAAATAACTTTCGAGCACGTTTACCTTTTAATGATATGCACGTACTTCTATCTAATTATATTTGCATTTTTTAAAATTGCAATATGTATGATTTTTCAACAGCCTATTTTAATTTGCATTAACTCGTCCTACGCCTATCCTTGTCACAAGACAAGTCAGGCCCCCTGTCGCCCCCTGGTGGTGGTAAAGTGCGTCGCCTGACAGCCGCAGAGGTGTAGAGGGCCGGAGCCACCTATGGGGCCCTCTGATGTCTTAGGATGAGCCGTGCGATCCCAGGCTCCCCGTCCTCTGTCCCAGGGTGGGGCCCGGGTGTCACTCCCCGCCCCCACGCCCTGCCCCTCACCTCTCCGAGGTGCGGATTAACGGGTGCTGGAGGGGTTATTTTCGAATGGTTTGCCCGGGAGAGGGGAATTCCTCGCCTCTCCCTACAGGCCCGGCTATATCGGAAGCCCACATGGCACAGTTGTTCATTCTGGGGTGGGGCGGCGGATACACGATCCCTCCCCCGCGCCCCAACCGGTCCCTTTTATAACAAATCCTACAAAGGGACACATATCTGATTTAAGCCCTGGAGTTAGGGTGCACGGCGCCCCCTCGCTATTCCTGGGATACCCCGGGGGTCCAGGATAGAGAGAGATCAAAGGTGGGAGGGGGCACTATTTATTCACGACCAGACTCCTGTACCCGTGGTACGCGTGGCCCCGCCCCGAGCTGCATATGACGCAACCCAAGCTGGATGACTGCTGGACGTGCTTCGAGGCGCATTCCCTTGCCTGGCTAAAAGGAGCCGTGATCGAGGCAGGATTGGCTCAGGGCGTGGCCCTCCGAAAAGGGACCTCCAGAGCACACAGGGTGGGCCCCAAGGGACAGCTGCACCCCCACCTGCTGCGTGGGAGGCAGGGTGTGTGACAAATTCTTCAGGGATGGAGCAGGCCCCGCTCAGTTAACTCACTGGAGGAGAACATCTCAGCATCCCATGCAGGCCAAACACTTTGCAGCTCATTTTACTCTTGTAATTAAAAGTTCGCATAAAAATGTCCTCCATACAAAAATATATATAAGGCCATGGGTGGGGTGGAATGATGGAGAGAAATCCCTGACATTCCACTGTGGTACAGCTGAGAACACAGAACTCAAGGCAAAGTAGCTAATGCGAGTTATAGGAAGCCTCAAGTAGGATGAAGGGCATGGAGCGGGGGGCGCATACAGTGGTCCTTGTATGTGCTGAGAGTAGCAGCGTAGGAGCCAGGTTCACCTGAGGATTGGTGGGGACCAGTTCATTTGTCCCATGGGGAAGCGCGATGGAGCGCGTGTCCTGCACCCTCTTCTTTACTCACAAGCATGATGGTCCACGGAAAAGACCCTGGAAGGGAAGAGCTCACCCTAGCGCAAGAACAATAAGCAACTTATTCAATCAGCTCCAAATAGGGATCCTAAAATATGCTCTGACGAATGCCCGAGACCGGGTTAGGCCACCTCTGGGCAGAAACATGTTGGCACCACAGAGGCGCGTAAGGGACTTGACACCGCATACCATCCTCTGAACATACTTCTTTAGTACCACCTGATGAAGGATTTCTTGTGGTTTACCCAAGGTATTTTGAGCTCAGCTAACTGGATCCCAGATGTTTTTGCAGATTAGTAATTTATTAGAACTCTTTCAAGATGGTCCCCCTTGAGGTTGAGTCTGCCCTGGTAGTATCATCTGACCAGGGTGGGATGAGGAGGCCTATGATGAAGCATGTCACATTACGTGAGTGAGCCCACCTCATCGAATTCTTGCAATTACCCAGATTTGGAGTAGGAAAGTAGTATAGGTAGGCAAAAATCTCTGGAGAGGCACAAATAAACACAGGTGTGTCTATCCAACGGGCTACTGCGTCAACGTGTAATGTGATGTATTACTAGAGGCAGAAGCAGGGTCTATTTCAGACTCTTTTTCTCTCTTGGTGACAATGATACACTATACCAAGTCCCTGGGAGTGTCCCTGCATACAAAGAGGCCGCACGTGCCTGGGTACACTATACCAAGTCCCTGGGAGTGCCCCTGCGTACAAAGAGGCCCCACGTGCCTGGGTACACTGTACCAAGACCCTGGGAGTGCCCCTGCGTACAAAGAGGCAGCATGTGCCTGGGGACACTATACCAAGTCCCTGGGAGTGCCCCGGCGTACAAAGAGGCCCCACGTGCCTGGGTACACTGTACCAAGTCCCTGGGAGTGTCCCGGCGTACAAAGAGGCCCCACGTGCCTGGGTACACTGTACCAAGTCCCTAGGAGTGCCCCTGCGTACACTATACCAAGTCCTTGGGAGTTCCCCTGCATACACAAAGCCCGCACGTGCCTGGGTACACTATACCAAGACCCTGGGAGTGTCCCTGCGTACAAAGAGGCCGCACGTGCCTGGGTACACTATACCAAGACCCTGGGAGTGCCCCTGCGTACAAAGAGGCCGCACGTGCCTGGGTACACTGTACCAAGTCCCTAGGAGTGCCCCTGCGTACACTATACCAAGTCCTTGGGAGTTCCCCTGCATACACAAAGCCCGCACGTGCCTGGGTACGCTATACCAAGACCCTGGCTGTGCCCCTGCGTACAAAGAGGCCGCACGTGCCTGGGTACACTATATCAAGTCCTTGGGAGTGCCCCTGCATACGAAGGGGCCGCACGTGCCTGGTACACCATACCAAGTCTCTGGGAGTGCCCCTGCGTACAAAGAGGCCGCACATGCCTGGGTACACTATACCAAGACCCTGGGAGTGCCCCTGTGTACAAAGAGTCCGCACGTGCCTGGGTACACTATACCAAGTCCTTGAGAGTGCCCCTGCATACACAAAGCCAGCACGTGCCTGGGTACACTATACCAAGACCCTGGGAGTGCCCCTGCGTACAAAGAGGCTGCACGGGCCTGGGTACACTATACCAAGACCCTGGGAGTGCCCCTGCGTACAAAGGGCCTGATTCACAGAACTAACTTACGTCAAAAACGTAAAGTTAGTACTTTTTGGTATTCACAGAATACACTTACTCATTTCGGTATTCACAGAAGTTAGTAGTCCTAACTTTAGGACTCCTAAATGCCTTCTGTGAATACCGAAAAGTCTTAAAGTTAGGATTTTTCTCAGTTTAGGAGTAGTAAAGTTAGGACTTTACTACTCCTAAACTGAGAAAATCCTAACTTAAGACTTTCGGTATTCACAGAAGGCATTTAGAAGTCCTAAAGTTAGGAGTCCTAACTTTACTACTCCTAAACTGAGAAAATCCTAACTTTAAGACTTTTGGTATTCACAGAAGGCATTTAGGAGTCCTAAAGTTAGGACTACTAACTTCTGTGAATACCGAAATGAGTAAGTGTATTCTGTGAATACCAAAATGAGTAAGTGTATTCTGTGAATACCAAAAAGTACTAACTTTACGTTTTTGACGTAAGTTAGTTATGTGAATCAGGCCCAAAGAGGCCGCACGTGCCTGGGTACACTATACCAAGTCCCTGGGAGTGCCCCTGCGTACAAAGAGGCTGCACGAGCCTGGGTACACTATACCAAGTCCCTGGGAGTGCCGCTGAGTACAAAGAGGCCGCACGTGCCTGGGTACACTAAACCAAGTCCCTGGGAGTGCCCCTGCGTACAAAGAGGCCGCACTTGCTGGGTGCATTATACCAAGACCCTGGGAGTGCCCCTGCATACACAAAGCCCGCACACACATGGGTACACTATACCAAGACCCTGGGAGTGCCCCTGCGTACACTGTACCAAGTCCCTGGGAGTGTCACAGCGTACAAAGAGGCCCCACGTGCCTGGGTACACTGTACCAAGTCCCTGGGAGTGCCCCTGCGTACACTATACCAAGTCCTTGGGAGTGCCCCTGCAAACACAAAGCCCAGTGCCTGGGTACACTATACCAAGACACTGGGAGTGCCCCCGTGCGTACAAAGAGGCCGCACGTGCCTGGGTACACTATACCAAGTCCCTGGGAGTGCCCCTGCGTACAAAGAGGCCGCACGTGCCTGGGTGCACTATACCAAGTCCCTGGGAGTGCCCCTGCGTACAAAGATGCTGCACGTGCCTGGGTACACTATACCAAGTCCCTGGGAGTGCCCCTGTGTACAAAGAGGCCGCACATGCCTGGGTACACTGTATCAAGTCCCTGGGAGTGCCCCTGTGTACAAAGAGGCCACACGTGCCTGGGTACACTATACCAATTCTTTGGGAGTGCCCCTGCGTACAAAGAGGCCACACGTGCCTGGGGACACTATACCAAGTCCCTGGGAGTGCCCCTGTGTACAAAGAGGCCGCACGTGCCTGGGGACACTATACCAAGTCCCTGGGAGTGCCCCTGTGTACAAAGAGGCCGCATGTGCCTGGGTACACTATACCAATTCCTTGGGAGTGCCCCTGCGTACAAAGAGGCAGCACGTGCCTGGGTACACTATACCAAGTCCTGGGAGTGCCCCTGTGTACAAAGAGGCCGCACGTGCATGGGTACACTAGACCAAGTCCCTGGGAGTGCCCCTGTGTACAAAGAGGCCACACGTGCCTGGGTACACTATACCAATTCCTTGGGAGTGCCCCTGCGTACAAAGAGGCCGCACGTGCATGGGTACACTATACCAAGTCCCTGGGAGTGCCCCTGTGTACAAAGAGGCCACACGTGCATGGGTACACTATACCAAGTCCCTGGGAGTGCCCCTGTGTACAAAGAGGCCGCATGTGCCTGGGTACACTAAACCAATTCCTTGGGAGTGCCCCTGCGTACAAAGAGCCCGCACGTGCATGGGTACACTATACCAAGTCCCTGGGAGTGCCCCTGTGTACAAAGAGGCCGCACGTGCCTGGGGACACTATACCAAGTCCCTGGGAGTGCCCCTGTGTACAAAGAGGCCGCATGTGCCTGGGTACACTATACCAATTCCTTGGGAGTGCCCCTGCGTACAAAGAGGCAGCACGTGCCTGGGTACACTATACCAAGTCCCTGGGAGTGCCCCCGTGTACAAAGAGGCCGCACGTGCATGGGTACACTAGACCAAGTCCCTGGGAGTGCCCCTGTGTACAAAGAGGCCACACGTGCCTGGGTACACTATACCAATTCCTTGGGAGTGCCCTTGCGTACAAAGAGGCCGCACGTGCATGGGTACACTATACCAAGTCCCTGGGAGTGCCCCTGTGTACAAAGAGGCCAGACGTGCATGGGTACACTATACCAAGTCCCTGGGAGTGCCCCTGTGTACAAAGAGGCTGCACGTGCCTGGGTACACTATACCAAGACCCTGTGAGTGCCCCTGCGTACAAAGAGGCCGTATATGCCTGGGTACACTATACCAAGTCCCTGGGAGTGCCCCTGTGTACAAAGAGGCAGCACATGCCTGGTGACACTGCACCAAGTCCCTGGGAGTGCCCCTGCATACAAAGAGTCAGCACGTGCCTGGGTACACTGTACCAAGTCCCTGGGAGTGCCCCTGTGTACAAAGAGGCCACACGTGCATGGGTACACTATACCAAGGCCCTGGGACTGCCCCTGCGTACAAAGAGGCAGCATGTGCCTGGGGACACTATACCAAGTCCCTGGGAGTGCCCCTGCGTACAAAGAGGCCGCACGTGCCTGGGTACACTATACCAAGTCCCTGGGAGTGCCCCTGTGTACAAAGAGGCCACACGTGCATGGGTACACTATACCAAGTCCCTGGGAGTGCCCCTGTGTACAAAGAGGCCGCACGTGCCTGGGTACACTATATCAAGTCCCTGGGAGTGCCCCTGCATACACAAAGCCCGCACATGCATGGGTACACTATACCAAGTCCCTGGTAGTGCCCCTGTGTACAAAGAGGCCGCACGTGCCTGGGGACACTGCACCAAGTCCCTGGGAGTGCCCCTGCGTACAAAGAGGCAGCACGTGCCTGGGGACACTACACCAAGTCCATGGGAGTGCCCCTGCATACACAAAGCTCGCACATGCATGGGTACACTATACCAAGTCCCTGGGAGTGCCCCTGCGTACAAAGAGGCCGCACATGCCTGGGTACACTATACCAAGTCCCTGGGAGTGCCCCTGCATACAAAGAGGCCGCACATGCCTGGGGACACTGCACCAAGTCCCTGGGAGTGCCCCTGCGTACAAAGAGGCAGCACGTGCCTGGGTACACTGTACCAAGTCCTTGGGAGTGCCCCTGTGTACAAAGAGGCCAAACGTGCCTGGGTACACTATGCCAAGTCCCTGGGAGTGCCCCTGTGTACAAAGAGGCCACACGTGCATGGGTACACTATACGAAGGCCCTGGGAGTGCCCCTGCGTACAAAGAGGCCGCACGTGCTTGGGTACACTATACCAAGTCCCTGGGAGTGCCCCTGCGTACAAAGAGGCCGCATGTGCATGGGTACACTATACCAAGTCCCTGGGAGTGCCCCTGTGTACAAGGAGGCAGCATGTGCCTGGGGACACTATACCAAGTCCTTGGGAGTGCCCCTGCATACAAAAAGCCCGCACGTGCCTGGGTACACTATACCAAGTCCCTGGGAGTGCCCCTGCGTACAAGGAGGCAGCACGTGCATGGGTACACTATACCAAGTCCCTGGGAGTGCCCCTGTGTACAAAGAGGCCGCACGTGCATGGGTACACTGTGCCAAGGCCCTGGGAGTGCCCCTGCATACACAAAGCCTGCACATGCATGGGTACACTGTACCAAGTCCCTGGGAGTGCCCCTGTGTACAAGGAGGCAGCACGTGCCTGGGGGCACTGTACCAAGTCCATGGGAGTGCCCCGGCGTACAAAGAGGCCACACGTGCCTGGGTACACTAAACCAAGTCCTTGGGAGTGCCCCTGCATACACAAAGCCCGCACATGCATGGGTACACTGTACCAAGTCCCTGGGAGTGCCCCTGTGTACAAAGAGACCGCACGTGCCTGGGTACACTAAACCAAGTCCTTGGGAGTGCCCCTGCATACACAAAGCGCGCACATGCATGGGTACACTATACCAAGTCCCTGGGAGTGCCCCTGCGTACAAAGAGGCAGCACGTGCATGGGTACACTGTACCAAGTACCTGGGAGTGCCCCTGTGTACAAAGAGGCCGCACGTGCCTGGGTACACTATACCAAGTCCTTGGGATTGCCCCTGCATACACAAAGCCCGCACATGCATGGGTACACTATACCAAGTGCCTGGGAGTGCCCCGGCGTACATAGAGCCCGCACATGCATGGGTACACTACACCAAGTGCCTGGGAGTGCCCCTGTGTACAAAGAGGCCGCACATGCATGGGTACACTACATCAAGTGCCTGGGAGTGCCCCTGTGTACAAAGAGGCCGCACATGCATGGGTACACTATACCAAGGCCCTGGGAGTGCCCCTACATACACAAAGCCCACACATGCATGGGTACACAATACCAAGTCCCTGGGAGTGCCCCTGTGTACAAAGAGGCCACACGTGTCTGGGTACACTATACCAAGACCCTGTGAGTGCCCCTGCATACAAAGAGGCTGCATGTGTCTGGGTACACTATACCAAGTCCCTGGGAGTGCCCCTGCGTACAAAGAGGCCGCACGTGCATGGGTACACTATACCAAGTCCCTGGGAGTGCCCCTGCGTACAAAGAGGCCGCACGTGCATGGGTACACTATACCAAGTCCCTGGGAGTGCCCCTGTGTACAAGGAGGCAGCACGTGCCTGGGGGCACTGTACCAAGTCCATGGGAGTGCCCCGGCGTACAAAGAGGCCACACGTGCCTGGGTACACTATACCAAGTCCCTGGGAGTGCCCCTACGTACAAAGAGGCTGCACGTGCCTGGGTACACTATAACAAGTCCTTAGGAGTGCCCCTGCATACACAAAGCCCGCACATGCATGGGTACACTATACCAAGTCCCTGGGAGTGCCCCTGCGTACAAAGAGGCAGCACGTGCATGGGTACACTGTACCAAGTCCCTGGGAGTGCCCCTGTGTACAAAGAGGCCGCACGTGCCTGGGTACACTATACCAAGTCCCTGGGAGTGCCCCTGCGTACAAAGAGGCCTCACGTGTATAGGTACACTATACCAAGTCCCTGGGAGTGCCCCTGCGTACAAAGAGGCCACACGTGCCTGGGTACACTAAACCAAGTCCTTGGGAGTGCCCCTGCATACACAAAGCGCGCACTTGCATGGGTACACTGTACCAAGTCCCTGGGAGTGCCCCTGTGTACAAAGAGACCGCACGTGCCTGGGTACACTAAACCAAGTCCTTGGGAGTGCCCCTGCATACACAAAGCGCGCACATGCATGGGTACACTATACCAAGTCCCTGGGGGTGCCCCTGCGTACAAAGAGGCAGCACGTGCATGGGTACACTGTACCAAGTACCTGGGAGTGCCCCTGTGTACAAAGAGGCCGCACGTGCCTGGGTACACTATACCAAGTCCTTGGGATTGCCCCTGCATACACAAAGCCCGCACATGCATGGGTACACTATACCAAGTGCCTGGGAGTGCCCCGGCGTACAAAGAGGCCGCACATGCCTGGGTACACTACACCAAGTGCCTGGGAGTGCCCCTGTGTACAAAGAGGCCGCACATGCATGGGTACACTACATCAAGTGCCTGGGAGTGCCCCTGTGTACAAAGAGGCCGCACATGCATGGGTACACTATACCAAGGCCCTGGGAGTGCCCCTGCATACACAATGCCCACACATGCATGGGTACACAATACCAAGTCCCTGGGAGTGCCCCTGTGTACAAAGAGGCCACACGTGTCTGGGTACACTATACCAAGACCCTGTGAGTGCCCCTGCATACAAAGAGGCTGCATGTGTCTGGGTACACTATACCAAGTCCCTGGAGTTCCCCTGCGTACAAAGAGGCTGCACGTGCCTGGGTACACTATACCAAGTCCCTGGGAGTGCCCCTGCGTACAAAGAGGCAGCACGTGCATGGGTACACTACACCAAGTCCATGGGAGTGCCCCTGCATACACAAAGCTCGCACATGCATGGGTACACAATACCAAGTCCCTGGGAGTGCCCCTTTGTACAAAGAGGCCACACGTGTCTGGGTACACTATACCAAGACCCTGTGAGTGCCCCTGCATACAAAGAGGCTGCATGTGTCTGGGTACACTATACCAAGTCCCTGGAGTTCCCCTGCGTACAAAGAGGCCGCACGTGCCTGGGTACACTATACCAAGTCCCTGGGAGTGCCCCTGCGTACAAAGAGGCAGCACGTGCATGGGTACACTATACCAAGTCCCTGGGAGTGCCCCTGCGTACACTATACCAAGTCCCTGGGAGTGCCCCTGCATACACAAAGCCCGCACATGCATGGGTACACTATACCAAGTCCCTGGGAGTGCCCCTGCGTACAAAGAGGCCGCACGTGCATGGGTACACTGTACCAAGGCCCTGGGAGTGCCCCTGCATACAAAGAGGCCGCATGTGCATGGGTACACTATACCAAGTCCCTGGGAGTGCCCCTGCGTACAAAGAGGCAGCACGTGCATGGGTACACTATACCAAGACCCTGTGAGTGCCCCTGCATACAAAGAGGCTGCATGTGCCTGGGTACACTATACCAAGTCCCTGGAGTTCCCCTGCGTACAAAGAGGCCGCACGTGCCTGGGTACACTATACCAAGTCCCTGGGAGTGCCCCTGCGTACAAAGAGGCCCCACGTGCCTGGGTACACTGTACCAAGTCCCTGGGAGTGCCCCTGCATACACTATACCAAGTCCTTGGGAGTGCCCCTGCATGCGCAAAGCCCGCACGTGCCTGGGTACACTATACCAAGACCCTGGGAGTGCTCCTGCGTACAAAGAGGCCGCACGTGCCTGGGTGCACTATACCAAGTCCCTGGGAGTGCCCCTGCGTACAAAGAGGCTGCACGTGCCTGGGTACACTATACCAAGTCCCTGGGAGTGCCCCTGTGTACAAAGAGGCTGCACGTGCCTGGGTTCACTATACCAATTCCTTGGGAGTGTCCCTGCGTACAAAGAGGCCGCACGTGCCTGGGTACACTATACCAAGACCCTGGGAGTGCCCCTGCATACACAAAGCCCGCACACGCATGGGTACACTGTACCAAGTCCCTGGGGGTGCCCCTGCGTACAAAGAAGCCGCACGTGTCTGGGTACTATATACCAAGACCCTGGGAGTGCCCCTGCGTACATAGAGGCCGCACGTGTCTGGGTACACTATACCAAGTCCCTGGGAGTGCCCCTGCATACAAAGAGGCCGCACATGCATGGGTGCACTATACCAAGTCCCTGGGAGTGCCCCTGCGTACAAAGAGGCCGCACGTGCCTGGGTACACAATACCAAGTCCCTGGGAGTGCCCCTGTGTACAAAGAGGCCGCACGTGCCTGGGTACACTGTACCAAGTCCTTGGGAGTGCCCCTGCGTACAAAGAGGCCGCACGTGCCTGGGGACACTGTACCAAGGCCCTGGGAGCACCCCTGTGTACAAAGAGGCCGCACGTGCCTGGGTACACTATACCAAGTCCGTGGGAGTGCCCCTGCATACAAAGAGGCCGCACGTGCCTGCGTACACTATACCAAGTCCCTGGGAGTGCCCCTGCATACAAAGAGGCCGCACGTGCCTGGGTACCCTATACCAAGTCCCTGGGAGTGCCCCGGCGTACAAAGAGGCCGCACGTGCCTGGGTACACTATACCAAGTCCCTGGGAGTGCCCCTGCGTACACTGTACCAAGTCCCTGGGAGTGTCCCAGCGTACAAAGAGGCCCCACGTGCCTGGGTACACTGTACCAAGTCCCTGGGAGTGCCCCTGCGTACACTATACCAAGTCCTTGGGAGTGCCCCTGCAAACACAAAGCCCAGTGCCTGGGTACACTATACCAAGACACTGGGAGTGCCCCCTGCGTACAAAGAGGCCGCACGTGCCTGGGTACACTATACCAAGTCCCTGGGAGTGCCCCTGCGTACAAAGAGGCCGCACGTGCCTGGGTGCACTATACCAAGTCCCTGGGAGTGCCCCTGTGTACAAAGAGGCCGCACATGCCTGGGTACACTGTATCAAGTCCCTGGGTTTGCCCCTGTGTACAAAGAGGCCACACGTGCCTGGGTACACTATACCAATTCTTTGGGAGTGCCCCTGCGTACAAAGAGGCCACACGTGCCTGGGGACACTATACCAAGTCCCTGGGAGTGCCCCTGTGTACAAAGAGGCCGCACGTGCCTGGGGACACTATACCAAGTCCCTGGGAGTGCCCCTGTGTACAAAGAGGCCGCATGTGCCTGGGTACACTATACCAATTCCTTGGGAGTGCCCCTGCGTACAAAGAGGCAGCACGTGCCTGGGTACACTATACCAAGTCCCTGGGAGTGCCCCTGTGTACAAAGAGGCCGCACGTGCATGGGTACACTAGACCAAGTCCCTGGGAGTGCCCCTGTGTACAAAGAGGCCACACGTGCCTGGGTACACTATACCAATTCCTTGGGAGTGCCCCTGCGTACAAAGAGGCCGCACGTGCATGGGTACACTATACCAAGTCCCTGGGAGTGCCCCTGTGTACAAAGAGGCCACACGTGCATGGGTACACTATACCAAGTCCCTGGGAGTGCCCCTGTGTACAAAGAGGCTGCACGTGCCTGGGTACACTATACCAAGACCCTGGGAGTGCCCCTGCGTACAAAGAGGCCGCATATGCCTGGGTACACTATACCAAGTCCCTGGGAGTGCCCCTGTGTACAAAGAGGCAGCACATGCCTGGTGACACTGCACCAAGTCCCTGGGAGTGCCCCTGCATACAAAGAGTCAGCACGTGCCTGGGTACACTGTACCAAGTCCCTGGGAGTGCCCCTGTGTACAAAGAGGCCACACGTGCCTGGGTACACTATACCAATTCTTTGGGAGTGCCCCTGCGTACAAAGAGGCCACACGTGCCTGGGGACACTATACCAAGTCCCTGGGAGTGCCCCTGTGTACAAAGAGGCCGCACGTGCCTGGGGACACTATACCAAGTCCCTGGGAGTGCCCCTGTGTACAAAGAGGCCGCATGTGCCTGGGTACACTATACCAATTCCTTGGGAGTGCCCCTGCGTACAAAGAGGCAGCACGTGCCTGGGTACACTATACCAAGTCCCTAGGAGTGCCCCTGTGTACAAAGAGGCCGCACGTGCATGGGTACACTAGACCAAGTCCCTGGGAGTGCCCCTGTGTACAAAGAGGCCACACGTGCCTGGGTACACTATACCAATTCCTTGGGAATGCCCCTGCGTACAAAGAGGCCGCACGTGCATGGGTACACTATACCAAGTCCCTGGGAGTGCCCCTGTGTACAAAGAGGCAGCACATGCCTGGTGACACTGCACCAAGTCCCTGGGAGTGCCCCTGCATACAAAGAGTCAGCACGTGCCTGGGTACACTGTACCAAGTCCCTGGGAGTGCCCCTGTGTACAAAGAGGCCAGACGTGCATGGGTACACTATACCAAGGCCCTGGGACTGCCCCTGCGTACAAAGAGGCAGCATGTGCCTGGGGACACTATAACAAGTCCCTGGGAGTGCCCCTGCGTACAAAGAGGCCACACGTGCCTGGGTACACTAAACCAAGTCCTTGGGAGTGCCCCTGCATACACAAAGCGCGCACTTGCATGGGTACACTGTACCAAGTCCCTGGGAGTGCCCCTGTGTACAAAGAGACCGCACGTGCCTGGGTACACTAAACCAAGTCCTTGGGAGTGCCCCTGCATACACAAAGCGCGCACATGCATGGGTACACTATACCAAGTCCCTGGGAGTGCCCCTGCGTACAAAGAGGCAGCACGTGCATGGGTACACTGTACCAAGTCCCTGGGAGTGCCCCTGTGTACAAAGAGGCCGCACGTGCCTGGGTACACTATACCAAGTCCTTGGTATTGCCCCTGCATACACAAAGCCCGCACATACATGGGTACACTATACCAAGTGCCTGGGAGTGCCCCGGCGTACAAAGAGGCCGCACGTGCCTGGGTACACTACACCAAGTGCCTGGGAGTGCCCCTGTGTACAAAGAGGCCGCACATGCATGGGTACACTACATCAAGTGCCTGGGAATGCCCCTGTGTACAAAGAGGCCGCACATGCATGGGTACACTATACCAAGGCCCTGGGAGTGCCCCTGCATACACAAAGCCCACACATGCATGGGTACACAATACCAAGTCCCTGGGAGTGCCCCTGTGTACAAAGAGGCCACACGTGTCTGGGTACACTATACCAAGACCCTGTGAGTGCCCCTGCATACAAAGAGGCTGCATGTGTCTGGGTACACTATACCAAGTCCCTGGAGTTCCCCTGCGTACAAAGAGGCCGCACGTGCCTGGGTACACTATACCAAGTCCCTGGGAGTGCCCCTGCGTACAAAGAGGCAGCACGTGCATGGGTTCACTATACCAAGTCCCTGGGAGTGCCCCTGCGTACACTATACCAAGTCCCTGGGAGTGCCCCTGCATACACAAAGCCCGCACATGCATGGGTACACTATACCAAGTCCCTGGGAGTGCCCCTGCGTACAAAGAGGCCGCACGTGCATGGGTACACTGTACCAAGGCCCTGGGAGTGCCCCTGCATACAAAGAGGCCGCATGTGCATGGGTACACTATACCAAGTCCCTGGGAGTGCCCCTGCGTACAAAGAGGCAGCACGTGCATGGGTACACTATACCAAGTCCCTGGGAGTGCCCCTGTGTACAAAGAGGCCGCACGTGCATGGGTACACTATACCAAGTCCCTGGGAGTGCCCCTGCGTACACTATACCAAGTCCCTGGGAGTGCCCCTGCATACACAAAGCCCGCACATGCATGGGTACACTATACCAAGTCCCTGGGAGTGCCCCTGCGTACAAAGAGGCCGCACGTGCATGGGTACACTGTACCAAGGCCCTGGGAGTGCCCCTGCATACAAAGAGGCCGCATGTGCATGGGTACACTATACCAAGTCCCTGGGAGTGCCCCTGCGTACAAAGAGGCAGCACGTGCATGGGTACACTATACCAAGTCCCTGGGAGTGCCCCTGCGTACAAAGAGGCAGCACGTGCATGGGTACACTATACCAAGGCCCTGGGAGTGCCCCTGCGTACAAAGAGGCAGCACGTGCATGGGTACACTATACCAAGTCCTTGGGAGTGCCCCTGTGTACAAAGAGGCCACACGTGCCTGGGTACACTATACCAAGTCCTTGGGAGTGCCCCTGTGTACAAAGAGGCCACACGTGCCTGGGTACACTATACCAAGTCCTTGGGAGTGCCCCTGCATACACATAGCCCGCACATGCATGTGTACACTATACCAAGTGCCTGGGAGTGCCCCTGCGTACAAAGAGGCCGCACGTGCATGGGTACACTATACCAAGTCCCTGGATGAATACTCTATGCCCAGCCCTGGCCCCCTTGGAGTGTTTCAGCCCTCCCGCTGCCTGCACGTGCCTGGATGCACCATACCGATGCACAAAGCAGACCATTGTACCTCTGTAAGGATGTCGCTGCCAGGGGCTGGCATCGTGCAGCTAGAATGCCCCGCTGTCAGTTCTTCAACAAGGGTTCACTCTCTATGTGTGCAGGTGATGTATATTGCTCAAGGGTGGCACCAGGCAGAGACAGTTTAACGGGCGCTTTTCATGCACAAGAGAAACATTTTAAAACAATACACACTATACACGGAAGAACTCAGGATGACGAAACGCCACGGCAAAGAACTGGAGTGCAGGTGGAGAAGGAGCCAAGACAACACAGACAGAAACACCTACGAGCCAAGACAAGACAGACAGAAACACCTACAAATCTGCCCGCAGGCGCTACCACCAGCTGATCCGGACCACCAAATACTCCGCGCTTGCAGACCGCATTGACGCCAGCACCAACAGCAGCAAAGAAATCTTCGCTGTCATGAAAGAGTTCACCTCACCAGCGGCCGCCGCCCACAGCATCACAGGAGCTCAGAAACCAACTTTTGCATTTCTCCTGCAGCAAGACAATCTTCATATATGACAACTTCAACCTTCAAATGGACTCGACAGACCTCACAACAAGACTCCCTGTCACGTCCAAAGAAACAACTACATCCCCTTGGCCAGATATCACCACGGAAGAAACCGCTACCACCATACAGGACCCCATCAACTCTTGCCCCCACCACACGTTCACCATCGGGCTTCTACCCATCAGCACAACACTCACCCCAATCCTGAATGCTCCTACCTTCCTCCAACCTTTCCGGATACATGGAAACACACCACAGTACTCCCTCTGCTGAACAAGCCTTTTGCGGACCCTTCGATGCTCACCAACTGCAAATCCAACTCCCTGCAACCGTACTTGGCCAAAGTCCTAGAAAAACTCATCATTAAACATCTCACCAACTATCTGAACCAAAACCAAATGCTCAACATCACACAGTCCGGCTTCAGACTCACCCACAGCACAGAAACAGCCCTCATTACCACCACAGACACCATCCATATTGTACAAAATCAGGTTATTGGTTGAGCGGGATGGAAGCCCCATACATGCACCAACCACAGCCCTTGTCAGGGCGAAACACAAAAGTCATTCAATTAACCTGTGCTTAATTAACCCTTGGTAGCTTGGCACAAAGCAGTCAGGCTTAACTTAGAGGCAAAGTGTAAAGTATTTATGCAGCACACAAACATTAATAAATTTAAAACACAACACAATAAAAATCCGAAGCCAATTAAGAAAAATAGGGTAAATTCCTAATAAATAAAATGATACCAGAATGAGGAAAATCCAGTCAGTAGAACCGCAGATATTCAATTGTAAATTTTTATATAGATATAGCACCAAAAAGCACACAGAAAGTCACGAGTCCAGCCCAAAGGTGAACTAGTGCGGGTGGGATACAGGGACCAGGTTAGTCCCGCTGAAAAAGTTACCTCCTCTAAGTCCAGTGCGAAGAGTTCCATTTGTGGTGGAGGAGGCAGCGAGGCTCAGGGAGCGTGTCACAGATGGTCGTAGCTGTAGCCAGAAAAGCAGGCCAGACAACATGGGCTGTTGTCGTTGTAGCATGAAGAGCCGGTCGGGGACTGCAGACAGTCTATTTGGCGGTCACCGTGGGCTGTCATTGGTTTAGCGCGAAGTGCAGATCTCGCATTGCAGATCGTCACTGGTAGTCGCTGTAGCGCAAAGAGTAAGTTCACTGGAGTTTTGCATTGGCGGTTGTCGCGAGCGTCAGAGTCTCGGCGCGAACTGGGCCGTTCGCAGTCCAGAGGAGCCCAAAACTTCAGGATTTCATGTTTCTTCACAGGAGACGCTCAACTGACGTCAACCAAGGATCCAAGACCTGGGGAGGCATCTCTTGAGGAACAGGAACTCACTGCAGGCGAGGCCAGCAGGGCTCAGACAGGCACACTTGCAGGTCCAGGCAGGTCCAGGGCAGCAGGTCAGCTAGGCAGTTGCAGGGAGGCCTCTGGAGCTAGTTATGCTGCTGAACCTCAGACAGGAGGTCAGCCAACCAACCCTTGGAGTCAATCAGGTTAGCCTGGGCTGAAGAGAGCAGGTAAAGTCTTCCTTCTCAGAGAGCAAGGCAGTACTTTAAGCAGCAGGGCAGTCCTTCTGTAATGTCCACCGGTCCAAAGGCGGATTGAAGAGTGCCTCTGGAGGTCCAATGTTTATACCTGGTGCCAGTCTCGGAAGTGGAGGATTACCTATACTACCTCCAAATCTGGTTCTGGAAAGTTCTTCCCCACCCCTGTCAAGGCTCCAAGAAGTCTGGGTTCTCAATAGACTAGTGTCAGGCTCCTTTGTGTGTGTTGAAGGCAAGACCGTTGAAGTGTAAGGGGGCAAAGCAAAGCCCCTGGCCACCCTGGGAGATGGGCCATCCTGCCCACACCTGGTCCCTTTTGTGTCACTGTCTGGGAAGAATACACAAACCCCAATAGCAGAGCCGTTCACGCTCATGTGACCCAGGACACTGGCATAAAGCACAAATGGTTAGGACAAGAAAATTCCAACTTTCTAAAAGTGGCGTTTTCAGAATTGCAACTTAACATCCGACTTTATTATCAAAGAGGGTTTATAAATTACAATTCATTTGAGTGTAAACGCTATATCTTTATCTGCTCCCAATCTAAAGTTATCACTTGTCACATATAATAATGTAACCCTGTGTTAGTCAATGGGAGAGATAAGCCTTACAGTAGTGAACAACGAGTTGGGAGTTTTTAACTACCAGGACAAGTAAAATTTAAATCCACATGTCCTACTGTTTAAATACAATGCACCCTGCCCTATGAACCATGTAAGGACTACTTTAGGGATGACTTATATGTATTAAAAAGAAGGAAGGTAAGGCTTGGCAAAAGGTTTACTTGGCAAGGTCAAAATGGCAGTTTAAAACTGCCCTCCATGCTCCAGTGACATGCTTGAGACGTTTTAAAAGGCTACTTTACTGGGGGGCACAATGAGTCCTGCAGACCCACTAGTAGCATTTAATTTACAGGCCTTGGGTACATGTAGTACCATTTACTAGGGACATACAAGTAAATTAAATGTGCTAATTAGGTGTAAGACAATTGTACCATGTTTTAGGGAGAGACCACAAGCACGTTCCCACTTGTTAGCACGGAAAAAGTGCACAGAGTCCTAATGCCAATAAAAACGGGTTTAGCAAGAGATGGCAAAAATTTAGGGAAGGCCTTGTAAAAAGGGCCAGGCCCAGCACTTATGATCATGAAAGAGGAGATAGGGCTGCCCTTAAGCTCCTGGACCACTCTGCTGCTTTTGACACAGTATCCCACCCCATCCTTAGCTGATGCCTACACGAGACTGGAGCCCAACGGATCGCTCTCCGCTGGATCTCCCCTTCCTGACTGGATGGACCCAGTCAGTCTGTTCACCCTCTATTACTTGGGTGCCAGCATCCTCATCTGTGGAGTACCGCAAGGATCCTCACTGAGCCCAACCCGCTTCAATGTGTGCATGATCCTCTACATCCCACACCAAGAACCTAGGGATCATCATCGGCAGCAAGCTCAGCATGACCCCCCGAGTCAATGCCGTGATAGTCCTGTGCTTTATAAACCTGAAGATGCTCAGGAAAATCTTCAAACGGCTCCCGACCAGCACACGATCGAAACCTTCACTAACGCCCTCATCTCTAGCAAGCTGCACTACGGGAACACCCTCTACGCCAGGAGCAGCAAACAACGCACCAGACAACTGTAAACCATCCAGAACTCGGTGCAAGAATCACACTTAACCTCCCACACTGGACGCACATCAAACTGCACCTGAAGAAGCCCCACCTGCTCCCAATACACAAACAAGCACAGTTCAAACTCCTCACACGCCTTCAAAGCACCATACAACACCGCCCGGCCTATCTCAATAGCTCAGATTCATTACAAAAATGGCGCATCGCAGAAATAAATGAAATAAAATCTTGAAATGAAAGCAGAGGTTGGCCTATCAGCTCCTGAACTGAAGTGGACTAATTTATAGGCGAAGGACAGAACAACAGTTATATCACACCCCAAAGATAACAAAAAAAACAATGAAAAGCGGTCCATGGGCCAGCCCGTTGAACCCGCCCCATTTTGCAGGCCCTGCTGCCTCCTCCTGCTATGTATTCCATTTCCACGTGGCTGCACCTTATGGTAATGTTACTGGTATGTATAAAGTGCAGGAGTTCACGAGTAACTTTGTGCAATATCCATATTAGATATTCAGGTGTTGTGAGCGTCATATCACAGTGAATACCCTGAAATATACCAATGCAAGAATTATATGTAATGCAATGTGAATAAAACCTGAATACTTAATACGGATATTGCACAAATTTGTGACTTTACATATTTGGCAAATAAAATACTTTACATACATCAACAGGAATCAGAGTTGTGCCTCGTTGGATGTGTTGAATAATTCCGGGCACCTATACGATTATCAGGGCCACTAGAATTATGCTGCAGGGGGACAGCGCATCATGCGGTAGGATCGACTAAATTATGCAGCAAGAAATGGCAAGTTATGAAGCATAATGTGGCACATTTTTTGATAGTATTACTTCATTATTTTGTGAGTTTCTACACATCGTGATACTGTTTGGATAAAGATTTAAGATAATTAGTACCAGTTTAACAACCAAATACAGGACTAAGCAACTGAAAGATGAAACGTTTGTCTTGGCCCTTCCACTGCACACAAACGCGTTGACACATTTTTGTAATTTTGTATCCGTTTGAGGTAGAAACATTTTTTTGTAAATTCTGCATATTATGCAGCAGATGATGGATTATGTGGCAAATCCATAATTATGCGAAAAAGCAGTGACCGCAGAATCACATAATTCCAGAGGCCCTGACGATTACTGTGACCAAGAGTAACCAACGGGAGACACACAATACATTTTATAATCTTTGAGCAACCTCTGAAAACCTTAATTGGCTAAGAGGCGGAAGAGAGAGTGCTAATCCAGAGAGCTCCTCTTTCTTTCACTCGACTTGAGATGGCAGGTTTATCTGGAGTGTCATAGGGCTGCTTGTGACCCCATTTGCCATGCTTTAAACCTACATGTGGATGGCATAATGCCATGTGGTAACTTACAGCGGTTACTTGTATTTTATGCCACTTGCGCAGCTAGTTGTGCACTCTTACTATGGACTTTCAAAAAAGCCAAATAAGCACCTGGTATTTGATAGCTAAACTAATCATCCAATTTTAGGGAGAGAGCCCATGGGATGGGGACCTCAGTGCGCTCTCGCTTCCCACAGGGACAAGAAATAGCGGTAATCTAGGTCCATCCGAAGGAAAGCGCCTCGAGCGTCTCGAGGCAGGCTCACGACGTTCCTCCTCCGCAGCAGGTGCCTTGCTCTTTATTTCGGTGCTTCATGCCTCTTCCTGCCCGGCTCTCCTTGAGCTGGCATTCTGACTGGCATGATGCCGTAGGCGAGAGAGCAAGGGACAGATGGCAGTGGGTGAGGAGTGAGGGATGTGCAGCACCGGCTGGGACTTGGTGCGTTCATCATGTCCCTCTGGGGGCGTGGGTTGCTCACGACAGTGCCCCCCAGACTGAAGCAAGCAGAGCCCGCCAGGAACGTGACTACTGTAGCCGAGGGTGTCCCTCCTCACGAGGCAGGAAACTTATGGCCTGATTCACAAAGGTAAACTGAGATGAATGTATAACTTTACGACTTTCTGTATTCACGAAGGGCATTTACGAGTAGTAAAGTTAGTCTGTTGTCTCAGTTTAACTTAAGTTTTGGCCTTAAGTTTAACTGAGACTAGACTTTTGGTCTCAGTTAAACTTAAGACCAAAACTTAAGACCGCAGCACTCGCTCTCACTGGAGCACTCGGTCACTGCTGCAGCACTCTCTTCCACTGGAGCACTCAGTCATTTCAGCAGGCTTAACTCTCTCTCACTGGAGCACTCACAGGCAGTGCCACAGCACTCTCTCTCACTGGAGCACTCAATCTCAGCCGCAGGTTTCACTCTCTCTCACTGGAGCATTCAGTCACTTCTGCAGGCTTCACGCTCTAACACTGGAGTATTCAGAGTCAATCCTGCAGCACTCTCTCTCACTGGAGCACTCAGTCACTGCCACATCACTCTCTCTCACTGGAGCACTCACAGTCAGTGTTGCAGCACTCTATATCACTGGAGCATTCACAGTCAGTGCAGCAGCACTTTCTCTCACCGGAGCACTCAGTCACTTCTGCAGGCTTCACTCTCTCACACTGGAGCACTCAGAGTCAATGCTGCAGCACTCTCTCTCACTGGAGCAGGAGCACTCGGTCACTGCCGCAGCACTCTATCTCTCACTAGAACACTCACAGTCAGTAGCACAGCACTTAATCTCACTGGAGCGCTCACAGTCAGTGCTGCAGCACTCTATCTCACTGGAGCACTCAGTTACAGCTGCAGCAGTCTCTCTCACTGGAGCACACTGACAGTCAGTGCCGGAGCACTCTATCTCGCTGGAGCACTCAGTCACTGCCGCAGGACTCTCACTGGAGCACTCATTCACTGCCGCAGCACTCTCTCTCACTGGAGCAGGAGCACTCGGTCACTGCCGCAGCACTCTATCTCTCACTAGAACACTCACAGTCAGTAGCACAGCACTTAATCTCACTGGAGCGCTCACAGTCAGTGCTGCAGCACTCTATCTCACTGGAGCACACTGACAGTCAGTGCCGGAGCACTCTATCTCGCTGGAGCACTCAGTCACTGCCGCAGGACTCTCACTGGAGCACTCATTCACTGCCGCAGCACTCTCACTGGAGCACTCACTCACAGTCACTGTCCGAGACGACGGCTAACCCCACTACTGAGGCCGTGTCCGAGAGACCGGCTAACCCCACCACATACCCTGTCTGAGAGGCCAGACTCTGGGCGTAGAGTCACTCCGCCAGCCAGTGTGTGTCTGAGAGGCCTGGCCCTGGAGCCTTCTCAGGGGAAGACTTTCCACCCAGCCCACGAGATAAAGCCCCCATCTTTAAGCGGAAGTGAGGTAAGAGCCAGTGGGCCCAGCACCGCAGCCACCATTGTTCCCGCTTCCTCCCCGTCGAACACCGGAAGCCACATGCCAGGAGGATTCAAAGGACATTTCCAAAACACCGGATGAATTTGAGGGAAGTGCACAATTAAATCTCGGCTATTTTCTGAACTGGCCCAGGCCCACTGCAGTCAGTGCACCGCCCTCGGTGCCAGCGGCAGTGCAAGCGCTACGTCAGTGTGTGATCGTGGGAGCTTGATCGGGGCCTGCACCAGTGAAGGACGCCCACACATCACAGGGGCCTGACGTGAACCCCAGGCTGGAGGACCCCGAAACAAGCAGCAGGAAACCCCCGAGTTGTGACCACGTTTTCAAAGTAAACCGGAGAGTACCACACAATCACATTGAGAAATAGTAACATCTCTTGTTTAATGCGCTTAGATGCGGCAGCTGCGCTTTATGAGGCGCTATGTAACGCAGGAGTTATTATTACCTGAGAGAGGAGACGAATCATAGGGGCGGTAAATGGAGCTGGAAGTAGCAGCCACTGGGGCCGAGGTACAAGAGGGGGTAGTCCAGGACAGCACAGGGTAGAGGTGAAGAGGGGGTAGGGGGAGTTGGGGGGGGGGGGGTAAGAAAGGCCCGAAGAAGTGAGGCGAGTGACAAAACAGCTGAGAAAGACGAGTGGAGTACACCCCTCCCTCCATGCTGTCTCTACCGACCCCTGCACCCCTAGACCCCTACTGCCGTGCCTCCTGAGATGTAGGGACGTAAACCTATTTTTCTTTTTTCTTTTTTTTTTTTTTAGATCCCCACCTCAACGAGTCAGGTGTTCTTTCTCTCCTGTGCAAAGCATCCTCTCCAGGGCCAGGTCCAGCTAAAGAAACATTCCCAAAGAAAGAAAATGAAAACAAAAGAAATAAAACGAGAGAAAGATACGACGTCCGAGAGACAGTGGGTGGGAGCGAGAGTGAAAAGAGAAAGTGAGAGAGAACATGGAGGAAATAAAATACAAATAAGAGTGTGAGAGAAAGTGAGTGTGCAAGAGACAAAGCAGAGGAGAATAAAAAAAAGTGTGAGACCAAAAATGACAGAGTAAGTGAGAGGGGCAATGTGTGAAGAACAGTAGAACGCGAATTAACCTCTACACTTGACAGAACGTTTAGATAATGACAACCCAGAGTCCCTCTGTAGAGCTTTGCTGCTATCCATTGCTTCATCAGCATTCCATTGGTGAAAGATCAACACACCATAGACATTCTTAATTGCAATTAGTGCCTTTGTTAGCTGCACCTTGCAGCTTTATAGCCTGTCACTTCCATAGACAGAGCATATTTGTTTTCAGAAAATTCTACATTCTAACTATGTCATTGGTTTTTTTCTCTTCTTTTCACTACAGACAGCCAAAGGTTAGAGTCTTGTATTTGTTTTCCATTTTCAATAAACACATCTCTATTTGAAAACAACATCCTCTTCATTAAATGTAGAGAAAACCTGAACATTGTAGTGGCAATCAGGGCCATTGTTAGCCGGACCTTACAGAGAGCAGCTTCAAAAACCCCTCACTTGAGCGAACAGAATGTTTTAATACAACCAAGTGTGCTTTACCGAAAACTGCAATGACTGGAGTCCACAACTGCACATGTTTCTCTTTTTTAATCACAGTTGAGGGTTTAATTTAATCTTTTCCCTGTGTCAACAGAAACATATTTCATGCTAACGGCACCAAATTAAACATGTAAACCAAAAACCTAAGGAGTATTATGCGCAATACGTTCCTATATTGCCATTTCAGGCTTCGACCTATTCTGTCAGTCACCCCTTGATGGCGATTTAGGACCATATTACAGTTACTAGTTACATAGCACAAAGAGGGGGAGAGGTTTGAGAGAAGGCACTATGGTGAGAGAAAGGGTGGGCTTCTGTCCACCAAGCCTTGAATGGCTCCAGATTACCCACCTGGAAGGAGCCCAACAGAAAAGACCCACTAAATATTCAGTAAATACGCATTACGGGGATAGGAAATGCGCATAAAGGTGCCTGCCGGGCAAAAAGCTAGGATGACACCACGGCTTTAAGTGGGCCGGGTCCTGCCGGTGCTCAGCACCGGCAGTTCTAAAAAGCAGCTGCTGAGACGGGTCCCTATCGGGCTCTCCATTTTTGCCCTCACCCTCAGGGTGAAAAAATAATCTTAACTCTGCAGCAGTGCCACCCTTCACTGCCTTAGAGGTAACAAGAGACTCGTTTCAGTTCTTTCACAGCCTCATCATTTCAAAACTGAAGCTTTTTCAATATTATATCAAGGAAGCCGTAGTTGTTGCCTATTTATCTTATGCAACTAACAACCATTGACAAAGCCAATAGTCCTGGCTTGTTGTAGGTGTTCTGTTACTTGTTGTATTATATATCTGGATGCAGTGACAGAAACAGCAAAATACCAGTCCTGCAGGACACTATACTAAGCACAGATTTTCAACGTAAGTGTTTTTAAGCCACGCCCTTAATTACATCGGCCACGCCCCTTTTAGAGACCCCCTCCCCATGGTTTTTCATCCCACTTAGAGCCCTGTGTGACACATCGGTTCCTAGAACAGAGAAAGAAGCCTCAAGTTAGGGGTACGTCTCAGGAAAAGAAACGTTTTTTTCTCATTTACAGTCCTGCTAACCTCGCAAGACACAACACATCATCGGCCACAGAAGACGTCCTCCACAGACCACCGGCTGACACCCAGCCAGCCTGTAGAGCGCAGCAACAGAAGCCCCAGACACAAGCACCACAATGTGATGGTGGAAGACACCAAGCAACAAGAACCGCCACAGCCTTGTAGTAAAGTGGCACACCTGAGCAGGAACCCCAAATACAGGCCAGGGAGGAAAGGACACAGGCTCGGCACAGTAACAAACTCAGCTGGGCATCCCAGGGCTTTTAAATGGATAGGTACTCTCGGCTACTGAGCACCTCTGCTTCTTTTATTTGAAGGGAAAGTACCAGCCATCCTCAGCAGGGGTGCAGTACTTTTAATGGGAGAGCACTGCTGCTTCTCAGCAGGGGTGCAGTACTTTTAATGGGAGAGTACTGCTGCTTCTCAGCAGGGGTGCAGTACTTTTAATGGGAGAGCACTGCTGCTTCTCAGCAGGGGTGCAGTACTTTTAATGGGAGAGTACTGCTGCTTCTCAGCAGGGGTGCAGTACTTTTAATGGGAGAGTACTGCTGCTTCTCAGCAGGGGTGCAGTACTTTTAATGGAAGAGTACCAGCGCTTCTCAGCAGGGGTGCAGTACTTTTAATGGGAGAGTACTGCTGCTTCTCAGCAGGGGTGCAGTACTTTTAATGGGAGAGTACCAGCGCTTCTCAGCAGGGGTGCAGTACTTTTAATGGGAGAGCACTGCTGCTTCTCAGCAGGGGTGCAGTACTTTTAATGGGAGAGCACTGCTGCTTCTCAGCAGGGGTGCAGTACTTTTAATGGGAGAGTACCAGCGCTTCTCAGCAGGGGTGCAATACTTTTAATGGGATGGTACCAAAGCTTCCCATTACTGATGCAATACATGTATCAGCACTTCTCAGTACTAGTGAAATATGTGTACCAGCACTTCCCAGTGCTGGCACAACACTTTTAATAAGAGAGTACCAGCGCTTCTCAGCAGGGGTGCAGTACTTTTAATGGGAGAGTACCGCTGCCTCTCAGCAGGGGTGCAATACTTTTAATGGGAGAGTACTGTTGCTTCTCAGCAGGGGTGCAGTACTTTTAATGGGAGAGTACCAGCGCTTCTCAACAGGGGTGCAGTACTTTTAATGGGAGAGTACCAGCGCTTCTCAGCAGGTGTGCAGTACTTTTAATGGGAGAGTACCAGCGCTTCTCAGCAGGGGTGCAGTACTTTTAATGGGAGAGTACCAGCGCTTCTCAGCAGGATGCAGTACTTTTAATGGGTGAGTACCAGCGCTTCTCAGCAGGGGTGCAGTACTTTAAATGGGAGAGTACCAGCGCTTCTCAGCAGGGGTGCAATACTTTTAATGGGATGGGACCAAAGCTTCCCATTAATGATGCAATACATGTATCAGTACTTCTCAGTACTAGTGCAATATGTGTACCAGCACTTCCCAGTGCTGGTACAGCACTTTTAATAAGAGAGTACCAGCGCTTCTCAGCAGGGGTGCAATACTTTTAATGGGGGAGTACCGTGCTCTCAGCACAGGTGCAATACTTTTAATGGGAGAGTACCACAGCACGGGTGCAATACTTTTAATGGGAGAGTACCCGCGCTCTCAGCACAGGTGCAATACTTTTAATGGGATGGTTTGAAACCTTCCCGTTACTGGTGTAATACACGTATCAGCACTTCTCAGTACTAGTGCAATATGTGTACTAGTGGTTCCCAGTACTGGAACAACACTTTTAATGGGAGAGTTGCAGCACTTCAAAGTATTGGTGCAATGCAAGTACCCGCGCTTTTCAGTATAGGTGCAATACTTTTAATGGGAGAGAACCAGCACTTCTCAGTATTCGTGCAATACTTTTTTAAATGGGCGAGGAGCTACTGAAGTCAGACACCCCGAGAGACGAGGACAGCCTGGAGCTACGGAAGTGTCAGACACCCCAAGAGACGAGGACAGCCTGGAGCTACGGAAGTGTCAGACACCCCTAGAGACGAGCACAGCCTGGAGCTTCGGAAGTCAGACACGCCGAGGGACGAGGACAGCCTGGAGCTAAGGAAGTCAGACGCCCCGAGAGACGAGGACAGCCTGGTGCTACGGAAGTCAGACACCCTGAAATACGAGGACAGCCTGGAGCTACGGAAGTCAGACACCCCGAGAGACGAGGACAGCCTGGAGCTTCAGAAGTCAGACACCCCGAGGGACAAGTACAGCCTGGAGCTACGGAAGTCAGACACCCCGAGAGACGAGGACAGCCTGGAGCTTCAGAAGTCAGACACCCCGAGGGACGAGGACAGCCTGGAGCTACGGAAGTCAGACACCCCGAGAGACGAGGACAGCCTGGAGCTACGGAAGTTAGACACCCAAAGGACGAGGACAGCCTGGAGCTACGGAAGTCGGACACCCCGAGAGACGACAGCCTGGAGCTACGGAAGTCAGACACCCCGATAGACAAGGACAGCCTGAAGCTACGGAAGTCAGACACCCCGAGAGACGAGGACAGCCTGGAGCTATGGAAGTCAGACACCCAAGGGATGAGGACAGCCTGGAGCTACGGAAGTCAGACACCCCGAGAGCCGAGGACAGCCTGGAGCTACGGAAGTCAGACACCCCAAGAGACGAGGACAGCCTGGAGATATGGAAATCAGACACCCAAGGGACGTGGACAGCCTGGAGCTAGTGAAGTCAGACACCCCGAGAGACGAGGACAGCCTTGAGCTACAGAAGTCAGACACCCCGAGAGACGAGGACAGCCTGGAGCTACGGAAGTCAGACACCCAAGGGACGAGGACAGCCTGGAGCTACGGAAGTCAGACACCCAGAGAGACGAGCACAGCCTAGAGCTATGGAAGTCAGACACCCCAAGAGACGAGGACAGCCTGGAGCTACGGAAGTCAGACACCCCGAGAGACGAGGACAGCCAGGAGCTTCAGAAGTCAGACACCCCGAGAGACGAGGACAGCCTGAAGCTACGGAAGTCAGAAACCCCGAGAGATGAGGACAGCCTGGAGCTACGGAAGTCAGACACCCAGAGAGACGACAGCCTGGAGCTATGAAAATCAGACACCCCGAGAGACGAGGACAGCCTGGAGCTTCAGAAGTCAGACACCCCGAGGGACGAGGACAGCCTGGAGCTACAGAAGTCAGGCACCCCGAGAGACGAGGACAGCCTGGGGCTGCGGAAGTCAGACACCCAAGGGACGAGGACAGCCTGGAGCTACGGAAGTCAGACACCCCAAGAGACGACAGCCTGGATCTGCGGAAGTCAGGCACCCCGAGAGATGAGGACAGCCTGGAGCTACGGAAGTCAGGCACCCCGAGAGACGAGAACAGCCTGGATCTACGGAAGTCAGAAACCCTGAGAGACGAGGGCAGACCGGAGCTACGGAAGTCAGACACCCCGAGAGACGAGGACAGCCCGGAGCTACGGAAGTCAGACACCCCGAGAGACGACAGCCTGGATCTGCGGAAGTCAGGCACCCCGAGAGATGAGGACAGCCTGGAGCTACGGAAGTCAGACACCCCGAGAGACGAGGACAGCCTGGAGCTACGGAAGTCAGGCACCCCGAGAGACGAGAACAGCCTGGATCTGCGGAAGTCAGAAACCCTGAGAGACGAGGGCAGACCGGAGCTACGGAAGTCAGACACCCCGAGAGACGAGGGCAGACCGGAGCTACGGACGTCAGACACCCAAGGGACGAGGACAGCCTGGGGCTATGGAAGTCAGACACCCCGAGAGACGAGGACAGCCTGGAGCTATGGAAGTCAGACACCCCGAGAGACGAGGACAGCCTGGAGCTACGGAAGTCAGGCACCCCGAGAGACGAGAACAGCCTAGATCTGCAGAAGTCAGACACCCTGAGAGACGAGGACAGCCTGGAGCTACGGAAATCAGACACCCACAGGACGAGAACAGTCTGGAGCTACGGAAGTCAGACACCCCAAGAGACGAGGGCAGACTGGAGCTACGGAAGTCAGACACCCAGAGAGACGAGGGCAGACCGGAGCTACGGAAGTCAGACACCCAAGGGACGAGGACAGCCTGGATCTGCGAAAGTCAGACACCCCGAGAGACGAGGGCAGCCTGGAGCTACGGAAGTCAGACACCCCGAGAGACGAGGACAGCCTGGAGCTACGGAAGTCAGACACCCCGAGAGACGAGGACAGCCTGGAGCTACATGGAAGTCCGACACCCCAAGAGACGAAGACAGCCTGGAGGTACGGAAGTCAGACACCCAGAGAGACGAGGACAGCCTGGAGCTACGGAAGTCAGACACCCCGAGAGACGAGGGCAGACCGGACCTACGGTAGTCAGACACCCCGAGAGACGACAGCCTGGAGCTACGTAAGTCAGACACCCAGAGAGACGAGAACAGCCTGGAGCTATGGAAGTCAGACACCCCAAGAGACGAGGACAGCCTGGAGCTACGGAAGTCAGACACCCCGAGAGACGAGGACAGCCTGGAGCTTCAGAAGTCAGACACCCCGAGAGACGAGGACAGCCTGGAGCTACGTAAGTCAGACACCCAGAGAGACGAGGACAGCCTGGAGCTATGGAAGTCAGACACCCCGAGAGACGACAGCCTGGAGCTACGAAAGTCAGACACCCCGAGAGACGAGGACAGCCTGGAGCTTCAGAAGTCAGACACCCCGAGGGACGAGGACAGCCTGGAGCTACAGAAGTCAGACACCCCGAGAGACGAGGACAACCTGGAGCTACGGAAGTCAGACACCCGAGAGACGACAGCCTGGATCTGCGGAAGTCAGGCACCCCGAGAGACGAGGACAGTCTGGACCTACGGAAGTCAGACACCCCGAGAGACGAGGACAGCCTGGAGCTACGGAAGTCAGGTACCCCGAGAGACGAGAACAGCCTGGATCTGCGGAAGTCAGACACCCTGAGAGACGAGGGCAGACCAGAGCTACAGAAGTCAGACACCCAAGGGACGAGGACAGCCTGGAGCTGCGGAAGTCAGACACCCCAAGTGACGAGGGCAGATCAGAGCTACGGAAGTCAGACACCCGAGAGACGACAGCCTGGATCTGCGGAAGTCAGGCACCCCGAGAGACGAGGACAGCCTGGAGCTATGGAAGTCAGACACCCCGAGAGACGAGGACAGCCTGGAGCTACAGAAGTCAGGTACCCCGAGAGACGAGAACAGCCTGGATCTGCAGAAGTCAGACACCCTGAGAGACGAGGACAGCCTGGAGCTACGGAAGTCAGACACCCAGGGGACGAGGACAGTCTGTAGCTACGGAAGTCAGACACCCCGAGAGACGAGGACAGCCTGGAGCTACGGAAGTCAGGTACCCCGAGAGACGAGAACAGCCTGGATCTGCGGAAGTCAGACACCCTGAGAGACGAGGGCAGACCAGAGCTACAGAAGTCAGACACCCAAGGGACGAGGACAGCCTGGAGCTGCGGAAGTCAGACACCCCAAGTGACGAGGGCAGATCAGAGCTACGGAAGTCAGACACCCGAGAGACGACAGCCTGGATCTGCGGAAGTCAGGCACCCCGAGAGACGAGGACAGCCTGGAGCTATGGAAGTCAGACACCCCGAGAGACGAGGACAGCCTGGAGCTACAGAAGTCAGGTACCCCGAGAGACGAGAACAGCCTGGATCTGCAGAAGTCAGACACCCTGAGAGACGAGGACAGCCTGGAGCTACGGAAGTCAGACACCCAGGGGACGAGGACAGTCTGTAGCTACGGAAGTCAGACACCCCGAGAGACGAGGGCAGATCAGAGCTACGGAAGTCAGACACCCCTAGAGACGAGAACAGCCTGGAGCTACGGAAGTCAGACACCCCTAGAGACGAGAACAGCCTGGAGCTACGGTTTTCAGGCACCCCGAAAGACGAGAACAGCCTGGATCTGCGGAAGTCAGACACCCCGAGAGACGAGGGCAGCCTGGAGCTATGGAAGTCAGACACCCAGAGAGACAAGGACAGCCTGGAGCTACACGGAAGTCCGACATCCAGAGAGACGAGGACAGCCTGGAGCTACGGAAGTCAGACACCCCGAGAGACGAGGGCAGACTGGAGCTACGGAAGTCAGACACCCCGAGAGACGAGGGCAGACCTGATCTACGGAAGTCAGACACCCCAAGAGACGACAGCCTGGAGCTACGGAAGTCAGACACCCAAGGGACGAGGACAGCCTGGAGCTACGGAAGTCAGGCCCCCCGAGAGAAGAGGACAGTCTGGAGCTACGGAAGTCAGACACCCCGAGAGACAAGGAGAGCCTGGAGCTACGGAAGTGTCAGACACCCAGAGAGACGAGGAGAGTCTGGAGCTATGGAAGTCAGACACCCCGAGAGACGAGGACAGCCTGGAGCTTCAGAAGTCAGACACCCAGAGAGACGAGAACAGCCTGGCGCTGCGGAAGTCAGGCACCCCGAGAGACGAGGACAGTCTGGAGCTACGGAAGTCAGACACCCTGAGAGACGAGGGCAGACCGGAGCTATGGAAGTCAGACACCCAAGGGACGAGGACAACCTGGAGCTACGGAAGTCAGACACCCAAGGGACGAGGACAGTCTGGAGCTACGGAAGTCAGACACCCCGAGAGGCGACAGCCTGGAGCTACGGAAGTCAGACACCCAAGGGACGAGGACAGTCTGGAGCTACGGAAGTCAGACACCCCGAGAGACGACAGCCGACAGAAGGTCGTGGCTCTGAGGAGTTCAAGTGCTTCTGCTCTGCGCGAGTGTGAGAACAGGAAGCGCGGCTGTGGACGCGGCCCGGAGTGACTTTGTGTTGGAAGGTTAAAAAAAATTAGAATATTGTAAAGGAAGAGGCCGGTGCAGCAGGATATCCCTTTCCATAGTCAGGGACCATTGGAATGCGCCAGAGATGTGGAGAAAGATAGAATGAGAAAGAGGGCGAAAGAGAGAGAGCTAAAGGGCTAAAGGGAGAAGTAAGAGAAAAAGAGAGCGGAAAAGAGTGAAAGAGAGAGAGAGTGAGAGGTAAAGAGAGAGATAGAGAAATGGGTATGAGTATGAGAGAGGGAGATAGAACGAGAAGCATAGAGAAAGAGATAGCGAGAACGAAAGAGATAAAGCGAGAGAGAGAACCGAAGAGAGAATGAAATGAGAGAGAAAATGGGAGAGAATAAAACGAGAATGAAAATGACATGAGAGGAAGAGAGAATGAAAAAACAGAGAGAGATGAAGACGAGAAAGGGAGAACGCCTGGGAGGAAGAGAGCGAGAGGGTCCTGGCGAGGGAGTGCCGCAGTGACGAGCACCCTGTGAGCTCACATCGCACCCACCCATGGGTGGGCCACGTGCACCCCTGCTTCCCTTTAGATGGGCTGCCCCAGACTGCTCAGAGTGGTACACAAAAGATAGTCACAGTGGAAATTATTCACAATGTATCTGCAACCAATACATGGTCTATATACAAGGAATATGACAACACCAAATGGCTCATTCAATAAATGATTATGATTTAATAAATATCACAAAAATTGTCATCATAGATCATAGACTCAAAAATTGTGAACTGAATATCACATTTAACATTTAGTAAAAACAGGTGCATACAGCGTGAAGTGATAGGTGCGTAGTTAGGATAAGTGAAAGTGATGTGCAGGGGGAAAGGTGGTGCATATATATACATCAATATACAATAATGATAACCTAACCTGCCAAATTACTGGCAAAACATACAAATGCAAAATCATAAACAAAAGATGCAGATATAGATCCTCTGTCATCCAGGTTTGATAAGTGAAGGGAAGGAGATGTCGACGTTTCGACCCCTATAAAAACCAGCAGATTTGACGTCTTGGAGGTGGGGTCTTCATCAGGACCAACGGGGAAGGGGAAGGGAAGCGAAGGGTATATGTTGCACCAGTGACAGCACAGGTGTCTTCAGGCTGAAAGATAGTGATGTGGGCCAGCAAGGCTCTCACGATAGGTACAGCAGTCCGAATAGGAATAAACCAAAGGTACGCAATAACCTAAGGCCGCGGATGTATCCGTATAGAAAGAGCAAGGGTTCAAACGTAACCCATAGCTCTGGGAAGCGTCGAGACTTCTGACAGCTAACGAATGTTAAATGTGATATTCAGTTCACAATTTTTGAGTCTATGATCTATGATGACAATTTTTGTGATATTTATTAAATCATAATCATTTATTGAATGAGCCATTTGGTGTTGTCATATTCCTTGTATATAGACCATGTATTGGTTGCAGATACATTGTGAATAATTTCCACTGTGACTATCTTTTGTGTACCACTATTTACCCGAGTCCAGTGGTCTTTCGGGTTACCCCATTGATACGAAACTCTCCAGACTGCTCAGAAGCATGGATGGGAGAGCCCAGAGCTGGGTGTGTGGGAGGCAAGGGCGGCTCCTCCGCTGAGGCGGTGGAGCATCGCCCCACTGCTCTGTGAGCAGTGGAAAAAGGAAAAATGAAATGATAATAATGAATGTGACTCTGACTCAGCTGGCTGTGTGCGGGGCGGGGCTGGACACCACAGGAACAGGGGGCGGAGTGGCGGCACTTTCTTAAGTGTGCATGACGGTTTGGTCGGCCGTCTCGGGCCGGCCAGTCATGCGCACTGTGCATGTTCTCCACAGCTGTATTTCACAGCCTGGTGGAGAGCATGCAGAGGCCCACAGTCCCTGTCTGAGCGCCGAACCATGGCGCTCAGACCAATCACAACGCTGCTGTAATGCAGCATCGTGATTGGCCAGGGGAGTCTGGGAGCAATGGTACTTCCTGGTTCATGCTTCCTTCCTGCTCCTGGAGTGAGGAAGAGGACCAAGAGGCGGCGCCCAGCTGCCATGCAGGTAAGTGGTATTTTTTTCATTTACCCCCCCTTCGCCACCCTCCCCCCGCCACCCCCGTTAAGTAGCAGCCAGCACTGGTGGGAGGACCATGGACTTGGGAAAGGAGAGAGAGATAAAGATGGACAGGGGACGGAAGAGACAGAGGTGGATGGAGAGAGCGTGAACAGGACACCGGAAGTGGCCCCTGTCAGGTGTGACACCTACAGCCATTCATGGCTTAGATGACAGTCACACTTCCATGATGGGATTTGTAGGATGACAATGGCCTTCGGAAAAGACCAAATTCGATGTGTGAGTAGCTGGCCTAGTCTGGGGCGTGCACATTCTGGTACCTGTAGCCCTTATTGTATTATGGGATATACACACAGGACAGCAAGATCCAGACGGGAACGTAAAATCCAGCACCGGAAGCGCTGCTGACGCGCGAACCTGGGAAAGACGCCACTGCCGCCATTGTACATAGGGGTATGAAATGTAGGACATGAAGGGGCCTGCCTCTCTCCAGGTGACAGCGCAATGCATTCTGGGTGTTGTAGTCTTGTTTTGCTTTCATTGTACTAATTATACGAACTCCCCGCAATGCAATGATCTGTAGGTGAGAAGCTCAGGAATGGACTGTGTCTGCAATGACCTGGAGTGAGGCGGTCACCCTAAAGACGGGGGCAGGACCCGGGGAACCACACTACAAACTGGTGATGGTGCGGGTGTTTCTGTTGTCAGGTGTGTACTTTATGTATACGTAAACAATAAACTAGCATTTGAATGAATGAATGAATTGCTGGACTTGTAGAGCGCCCGGCTACTCCCAGGAGTGTCCCGGTGCTAATGAACAAGCGAGAGCAAGAATGGAGACGGCGAGAGGGTTATACAAGGAAAGACAGAGAAACAGGACCAACAAGGCAGATATCTTGAGACAGAGATAACTGAAAGCGCAGACCTACACTCTCAGGTCTTCTTCCTTTGGTTGCCCCTCCCTCCTCGCCCACCCCTGACCCAGAAAGGATCAGGTGGTTTTCTAAGGGGGTCTGCTTCAAGGAGCGCCAGGCCTGCCCAGTGCCCCACTCAAGCAGTCACACAAATAGAAAGTGCAGCTTAAACAGAAGACACTGTAGGTGAGTGCACAGCATAAGCAAACCAACGTCTCAGCAGAAAGCATACGTCCCTCTGGCGCTCGCCCAGACAGAGAGCCAGGCACGGCAGCAAACTCAGCAATCCACACCAAGAGCTGGCAAGGCTTAGAAGGAAGAGTTTCATCTCACTACCCGTCCCCGCTGAGGACTCCTCTTCCTGTCACGGTCACGGGGTCTTCAATGTATGGTATTGTATTGTATGTCTTAAATAACATAACACAACGTAACATAACATAACTTGACATGACATGACATGACATGACATAACATGACTGGGGCATCCAGTCAAGTGAAAACAAAAAGTCCAGGCCTCTCTCCCCAAATCTGCACCCCTGGCAGCCATCTCCAGCACGGATGCCAGGATACCCCGCTCGTGTTGACAAATAGGCCTGCTTCCCAGTTTGGCAGATGGAGTAATGTCCATCAGGAGGGTGGGGTATGTTCCCTCCGCCATCCAGAGGGTACCCCACTCACCAAGTGTAGAGATGACCGCTGGCCCTGCAGCCACAGCTGTAAATTGAACCATCGTCATGGGAGTTCCTCTCAATATACTAAAAGTTTGGTAGCTACTCACCTAAATGGGGGGACGGTGTAATGTCGGCCTCGGATGGCCTATAGCCCGTTGGAGGAACTATTCCATCGCGGAGCCCTTCAACGGAAGACTTAAGGTCTGCCTGTCTCGAAACGAGTCTGGCAGCCTGAGGGTTTAGCGGGCCGGGTGCTTTGTTGTGTTTTGGACGGAGTACCCTGTCCCCCTAACTCTAAGCCGGGCCCATATCTGGTCTGGATTATGATGATTCCAGAATGCCTGGCTGTGTTTTTTTTATGTCTGGTGATTTTACCATTCAACAATGCCAGTGTTTGATGGTGTCTGGTTTGGACTGGGATTTACAGACGGTGTCTATGGCCCATATTTACTAACATTTCGCACCCTGGTTGCACCACTTTTGTGCCGCAGCCACTACCAAAATGCTAGTATATATTTACACAGCCACGCAAGGGGCAATTTACCCCGCCTTGCTTGGCTTTGTAAAGAAATGCAATGCAATGTAGTGCCTTGAGCTGCATTGCGTTCCACTTCATTTTGAGAGGCATTCCACGGGTGGAGCATGGGCGTTCCCATAAATCCACCCATGGGTTTCACACAATCCTAGGTTTACAAAGGTTTGCAAACCTAGGAATGCGTGAAATCACTACACCTCCCCAGGTGAGGCATAACGAGGAGAAATTTTTTACTCCTCGTTATTTCCTCTTTCTTTGTGTGATGCAATCTGCAGCACACTTAGAAAGAGGAAGAAGCCTTGCGGGATTGCTTTTGTGCAGGAAGGTGCCCTGGGCCGGACTGCCCGTAGCGGGCACCGGGTGTTTCTTCGTTGGGCTGGAAGGGTGGGGGCCGGTTTTGGACCCGTGGGGCCGTTTTTGTTATCGGGGGCCGGTTTTGCAGCAGTGCAAAATCGGCCCCCTGCAACAAAAGCGCACGTAGCAGCAGTGTTCCCGCCAGCACAGCCCACAACCTCCAACTCCCACCCCCCCCCTCCTAGGGCAGTCGAACATAATTTCCCGGACTGGTTTGCGATTTCAGTCCAGCCCTGAAGGTGTTCCTTCCTGCACAAAAACAATTCTCCTTGTACTGCAGGCACCCTTGCACTCTGGTACATGGGTGCCTGTGTTGGCGCTATGCTGCCTGAAGTGTGCCAGAGCTATGAGAGAGATGAAGTGTGCCATATCTCAGTAGATATAGTGCATTACTGCTCTCACCCTTTCACGCAACGCAGCGTAGCAAGTTGCCATGCTGCACTGCGTTGCGTGAAAGATTAGTAACTCCAGTTCTGTGTGTCTGTCTTATGTCTAGTAAGTTTTGAATTGTAGAGTGCCACAGTGCTTGATAATGCGTAGTGGGTGATGAGCTACAGAATGCTTATATTTGCTTATGTCTGGTTTGGAGTAGTATTCCAGAATATTCCTGTGCATGATAATGTTAACTGTGGCTGGTTCCAGAAACTTCCTCTGGCACCACGAAACCATTGGCTAGATGGCCCTACACTCTACAATGCTCCCTCCAGCCAACATTCAGGAGACTATGTTTGGACAGACAGACACTCTTGCCCGATTACTCCTCTGGAAGACTATGCAGGGATAGACACTTTTGAAAAAGACTGCTTTGGAAGACTACATAAGGACAGACAGACACACCTGCCCAATGAATCCTCCAGAAGATGGTCCTAGAGGACACATAGTCTTCTAGAGTCACCGGATGACACCTCTAGAACACTACCCATGGACGGACAGACACACTAGCCCAATGAATCCTACAGGAGGCAATGCTAGAGGACACATAGTCTTCTAGAGTTACCGGATGACGCCTCTAGAACACTACCCATGGACAGACAGACACACCTGCCCAATGAATCTTACAGAAGGCGATGCTAGAGAACTCATAGTCTAGAGTTACCGGATGATGCTTCTAGAACACTCCCTATGGACAGACAGACACAGCTGCCCAATGAATCCTACAGAAGGCGATGCTAGAGGACTCATAGTCTTAGAGTTACCGGATGACGCCTCTAGAACACTACCCATGGACAGACAGACACACCTGCCCAATGAATCTTACAGAAGGCGATGCTAGAGAACTCATAGTCTAGAGTTACCGGATGATGCTTCTAGAACACTCCCCATGGACAGACAGACACACCTGCCCAATGAATCCTACAGAAGGCGATGCTAGAGAACTCATAGTCTAGAGTTACCGGATGATGCTTCTAGAACACTACCCATGGACGGACAGACACACCTGCCCAATGAATCCTACAGGAGGCGATGCTAGAGAACTCATAGTCTAGAGTTACCGGATGATGCTTCTAGAACACTCCCCATGGACACACAGACACACCTGCCCAATGAATCCTACAGAAGGCGATGCTAGAGGACTCATAGTCTTCTAGAGTTACCGGATGATGCTTCAAGAACATTACCCATGGACAGACAGACACACCTGCCCAATGAATCCTACAGGAGGCGATGCTATAGGACTCATAGTCTTAGAGTTACCGGATGACGCCTCTAGAACACTACCCATGGACGGACAGACACACCTGCCCAATGAATCCTACAGGAGGCGATGCTAGAGGACTCATAGTCTTAGAGTTACCGGATGACGCCTCTAGAACACTACCCATGGACGGACAGACACACCTGCCCAATGAATCCTACAGGAGGCAATGCTAGAGGACTCATAGTCTTAGAGTTACCGGATGACGCCTCTAGAACACTACCCATGGACGGACAGACACACCTGCCCAATGAATCCTACAGGAGGCAATGCTAGAGGACTCATAGTCTTCTAGAGTTACCGGATGATGCTTCTAGAACACTACCCATGGACGGACAGACACCTGCCCAATGAATCCTACAGGAGGCGATGCTAGAGGACTCATAGTCTTAGAGTTACCGGATGATGCTTCTAGAACACTACCCACGGACAGACAGACACACCTGCCCAATGAATCCTACAGGAGGCGATGCTAGAGGACTCATAGTCTTAGAGTTACCGGATGACGCCGCTAGAACACTACCCATGGACGGACAGACACACCTGCCCAATGAATCCTACAGAAGGCAATGCTAGAGGACTCATAGTCTTCTAGAGTTACCAGATGATGCTTCTAGAACACTACCCATGGACAAACAGACACACCTGCCCAATGAATCCTACAGAAGGCGATGATAGAGAACTCATAGTCTAGAGTTACCGGATGATGCTTCTAGAACACTACCCATGGACAGGCAGACACACCTGCCCAATGAATCCTACAGGAGGCGATGCTAGAGGACTCATAGTCTTAGAGTTACCGGATGACGCCTCTAGAACACTACCCATGGACAGACAGACTCACCTGCCCAATGAATCCTACAGAAGGCGATGCTAGAGGACTCATAGTCTTCTAGAGTTACCGGATGATGCTTCTAGAACACTACCTATGGACAGACAGACACACCTGCCCAATGAATCCTACAGGAGGCGATGATAGAGGACTCATAGTCTTAGTGTTACTGGATGATGCTTCTAGAACACTCCCCATGGACAGACAGACACTCTAGCCCAAAGAATCCTACAGAAGGCGATGCTAGAGGACACATAGTCTAGAGTTACCGGATGACGCCTCTAGAACACTACTCATGGACAGACAGACACACCTGCCCAATGAATCCTACAGAAGGCGATGCTAGAGGACACATAGTCTCCTAGAGTGACAGGATGATGCTTCTAGAACACTACCCTTGGACAGACAGACACACCTGCCCAAAGAATCCTACAGAAGGTGATGCTAGAGGACTCATAGTCTAGAGTTACCGGATGACGCCTCTAGAACACTACCCATGGACGGACAGACACACCTGCCCAATGAATCCTACAGGAGGCGATGCTAGAGAACTCATAGTCTAGAGTTACCGGATGAAGCCTCTAGAACACTACCCATGGACGGGCAGACACTCTTGCCCAATGAGTACTTCAGAAGACTTTGCATGGACAGACATACACTCTTGCCCATTCACTACTTTAGGGGACTTCACATGGACGACAGTCTGTCTTGCCGTTTTTACAAGACTACATATAGATGGACAGACAGTCTTGCAGATATATTCTTCTAGAAGACCCTTCTTGGATGGGAAGACAATCTTGCCCAATGACTCGCTTTCAAGACCACTCAAGAACGAACAGATGCTTTCACCCGATGGTTTATTTAAAAGACTGTGCATGGTGAGACAGAGTTTTACTCTATGTCTCTGGCAGTAGACTTGTCCAGGATGGACAGTCACTCTTGCCTCATAACAGATGTAAAGAATTTAATTATTCTGTACAGGAAGCTAAATGTACACCGTTGTTTAGATGTGAGGTGCTTCAAGAGATTCTGGAGCTGCCAGGACAATCTCTGATTTTATAGTGCACTGATATTAGAAGGATGAGTGAAGTCTGTGAGGCGCTTGATATATTCACTGAGGGCAGCACAGTCCATCACAGAGGGATTACAAACATTTCCTCATTCAAAAGAAGGGTAAAACTTGGACTGAGGACATTTAATCTCACAGAGGGGCAGTGACACAAGCTGGACATTTTTTGTAAATATAAATGTCCAGTTGTAGCCCTTTGAAGCAGTTTTGCAGCTCCGCTGACTCCCAGGCCCACTGACTGCTTTAATGCCATGTATGTATATCATGAGGCGAATAGCAATTCACTGAAGCCCTGACAGGGAAGGGGGTAAAAGGCCAGTTTGTCCTGGTTATTCACATTTTTTCTCTCTCACAGCCTGTTTCTGAAAATAGACTATTCAAGAGGAAGCATGATGATTCATGAAAAAACAAGCACTGGCAAAGTCAATAGATTTCGCCTTTGGGACCCATTGGATTTTCTAATGCTTTTAACCATGGTGTACAGCATCCCCAATGCTGTGCAGCATGGTTAAAAGAATAAAAAAGCTTATGACATGGCTGCCTACCTCATTTTGTAGGCACGCAAAACAAGCATTCACGCACCTATAAAATGATGCAAGCAACTTTTTTCTGTTTCTTTTCCGATCCGAGTTGGATCAGTAAACAAAAAGGAAGGAAAAGGGAACATGAGCGATAGGGGAGAGCCATGTGGGTGGGTCGAATCAATGGAGAGCAGGGGGCAAGCAACAAGGGGAGTGGGCTGAAGCAACACGGGGAGCGGGCGAAAGCAACACGCGGGCACCGGCAGGAGGAAGCAACACAAGGAACGCAGGTTGGAGGAAGCAATGGAGAGTGAGAAAGAGCAACGTGAAGCAGGGGAAATAAATGGACGAGAGAGCAACGTGGTGCTGGGGAAAAGACACGCTCAAAGCAAAGTGTTGTAGGGGAGAAGCACACGAGGGCAAACGCATCACGGAGGGAGCGGGGAGAAGCACACAGGCAGAGAAGGAACAACACAAGCTCGGCAGAAGGGGGGAGTACCCGAGGGAGGCAGCTGGAAGGCAAACGCACTCTTGTGGAATACTTAAAAAAAGTATCCCCTGAAAAATGTGCACTGAAAGGACACAAGTAATGCATCCATGCTCCAGGGGAGGAGCAAACACAGGAAGAGGAAGTACAGCCCACTTAAGGTAACAAATAAGAATTAAGCAGATGAGAGTGACAATAAAGACAACCAATGGTAAGCAGTGCATCGGCTCTAAGCCCACTGTGAGCAGACAATAAGTCAGTGCACAGGCTGTCTAGGAGGCAAGACCAAAAAAAGACTTTGTGTCTTCGGACTAATGACCCATTCTCGAACTTTGGGATCAGAGACCTAGCTATCATTGGAGTAGTATGTGCAGGGCATGGATGCACAGTGGTTTGAAGGGCCGACTGCACCCCAGTTATTAGCTAACCATGAGATATGGAGGTCCATTTTATTCTCGTTTGTACTTGGGCCATTGGCACCCTTGCAACACCTCTGGTTCTCAGGACGGATGCCTCAGAGTGCCCGGGTGAATCTCGGGGAGGGGGACCACAGGGCGCCTGGGTGCAAAAAGAGGCTTGCACACAGGGCCGGCTGGAAACCAAATTCAGCCCAGGCAAAATGTTCAAAGCAGACCCACACCGCAAGACCAACAACCAGAGTGGAGTCCAGGTGGCACGGCTGGGTCTTGGCAGCCCATGCTTCTCTGAAAGCAGCCTCCTAGCCTGCAGCCCACCAGGAAAATGGCAGAGAGGCAAGTCTCGCCCCGGAAGGATGAACAGGGATGAAGGCATCATGAGGGCTGACGGCAGGTGAGAGGGGGTGATGACAGCCCCCGCCTCCGGGGAGGGGTTTCACTAGTGATGTGAAGGTGCTGAGTGACTGAACTTGGCACATGCACCGAGGTCAGCTGTTCCAGAGGCGCAGGGGCCCCGGGGGAGGGGCTCGGGTTCCCTTTGAAGGACAGCTCTCCGAGCTCATGACATGTAGGTATTTCAGTCACCGACCAGCACCGACCCATCACCGGGTGAGTGATACAGCTCAGCCAAGCGCTGCACAGGTGCGGGGTCAAATCTTGGCACTGGCTTTTTTCTGTACAGTAGTTAAATTAATCTTTGTTTTCAGAGGGCACATTCCAGGTGCTCAGGGCACTAGAAGAGAATTTAAAAGACAGAGAGAGAGCTGGCAGGGCTGAAGGAGTGGCGACCGACCACCCTGCGATCTGTGCCAGCTGGAGAGTGGTGGCTAAAATCTGTCCTCCGTGGCCACCGTGGCCAGGCACGCCCGGTTCCTTACAAGTGCATCCTTGGTTCAGCCGCGCAGGGCTGCGGGGTGGCCAAGATTCCCTCACAATAAGCGGCATTCCTTTCTTTTCATGCTCCAAGTAGGCATGTCTGAGGGCACATTGTGCAGACTGAGGACCATTGGGGTGCATACTGAACCCCCAAGGATGGTTGCAGAAAATTGTGCCCTTGTACAGAGGGAGACAGTGTTACCGCCTCGGGCCTGGTTGTTGCACCTCGGAGTAGAGGCTTCTGACTGGAGTCCAAGGCTGCACCTAGGGTTAGAGCGGGAGCAAGTGGTTCTCCCTGGTATATGATGGCTACTCCTAGGTGTACAGTGGCACGAGTGGGTCTCCCTGGTGTATGATGGTTACTCCTAGGTGCACAGTGGCACGAGTGGGTCTCCCTGGTGTATGATGGTTACTCCTAGGTGCACAGTGGCACGAGTGGGTCTCCCTGGTATATGATGGCTACTCCTAGGTGCACAGTGGCACGAGTGGGTCTCCCTGGTATATGATGGCTACTCCTAGGTGTACAGTGGCACGAGTGGTTCTCCCTGGTATATGATGGCTACTCCTAGGTGTACAGTGGCACGAGTGGGTCTCCCTGGTGTATGATGGTTACTCCTAGGTGCACAGTGGCATGAGTGGGTCTCCCTGGTGTATGATGGTTACTCCTAGGTGCACAGTGGCACGAGTGGGTCTCCCTGGTATATGATGGCTACTCCTAGGTGCACAGTGGCACGAGTGGGTCTCCCTGGTATATGATGGCTACTCCTAGGTGCACAGTGGCACGAGTGGGTCTCCCTGGTGTATGATGGCTACTCCTAGGTGTACAGTGGCACGAGTGGGTCTCCCTGGTGTATGATGGTTACTCCTAGGTGCACAGTGGCACGAGTGGGTCTCCCTGGTGTATGATGGTTACTCCTAGGTGCACAGTGGCACGAGTGGGTCTCCCTGGTGTATGATGGTTACTCCTAGGTGTACAGTGGGTGCCAGTGGTACTTCCTGGTGTATGATGGTTACTCCTAGGTGTACGGCGGGAGTCAGCGGTTCTCCCTCGTGTATGATGGCTACTCCTAGGTGTACAGCGGGACCAGTGGGTCTCCCTGGTGTATGATGGTTACTCCTAGGTGTACAGCTGGACCAGTGGTACTGCCTTCGGATATGATGGTTACTCCTAGGTGTACGACCGGACCAGTGTTCCTGTCTGGTATATGATGGTTACTCGTAGGTGTAAAGCAGCAGCCAGTGGTTCTGCCTGGAGTCCAATGGTTACTCAGGGTTGTACACGTGGAGCAGGTGCTCGGCCTGGACCCTTGCAGTTACACCTCTGAGTACAGTGGGAGCCATTGATTCTACCTTGGGCTGGCAGTAACATCTGGGTGTACAACAGACACAGCCAGTTCTACCTTGGGCCTGGTAGTTACACCTCTGAGTACATGGTTCACCTAGGAGCCTCGGTGTAGAGGAGCTCGCTTCACCCTGGTGCCGTTGCAGGTCCTGCAGCAGATTCGTGCACGCGGAGTGGACTGTACTCCTAGCGTGCAGATTTTAATTCCTCTAACAGGTTCCAGGGGTGCCTCTGGCTCCATGTTCCAGCAGTTTATGATATTTTTTCCCTCTGTTTATAATCCCCGAGACAGGCCATAAAACGCTTGCATTTGGAATTCTCCCATATACTAGGCCCTGGGTCCTCATGTGGTCTGCAAAGAATCTATTTCTGCCTGGGGACCTCTAACAGGCGACCCCCAGCTCCGAAAGCATGAAACTACAGACCCTAGAATGCAGGAGCATAGTGCACGCCACTAACTACTAACTAATATGCATTGCCACTGGAATTATACGATTCTGCGGCCGCATAATTAAGGATTTGCCACATAATTCATCACGTGCTCATAAGCTGCTGATTTCAACAACAAAAAATGTGTTTCTAGCTCAAACGGATCAAAAGTTACAAAAAAATATGGTGATTCAGGTTCTTGCGGACTGGAAGGCTTTGCTCAAAACGTTGACTGGTCATCTTTCAGAAGCTTATCGCTGTATTTGAGTGTTAAATTGGTACTACTAAGGTAATCTCTTTTTCCTAACACTGCTACCAGGTGTAAAAACGACAAAATAATAAAGTAAAACTATCACTAAATGTGCCACATTGTGTCGCATAATTTGCCTTTCCTTGCCGCATAATTTACTCAACCCTGCCACTTAATTTGGTCCTCCTCTGCCGCATAATTCCATTGGCCCTTCTAATATGTATGCACCCGACCAGGGACGCTGGGAGTATCACCAGCACAGAACGGAGCTGCTCATCGCAGGGCCAGCCCTCCGACAGCAACACCAGGAGAGCTGCGGGCACCAGACCAGGGAGCCAGCATGCAGACTGGCACGCAGCGCTGTGCATTGTGGTCCTCGGGGCAGGTCCTCAAGCCAAGTTTGTCCGTAAATAGTGAAGTTCTCCAACTTTTTAGCTTTGACTTCATCTTGCAGTTGGATAAATATGTTTTGCATCTTCAGATTGCATTCCATCTCAAAATGCTTCCTCTGTGTTCCTTTAACCGTGCATGAATAATTGACCTCGATTTAAAACTTCCGTTTGTTGCCTCCTTTTTTTCTTTAGAAGGACCCTCTCCTTACTCTCCATCCTGTGCAGGTCTCCTGTCTCTCAGCTTAGCCTACTCCATGTTGTATGCATGTTTGCCTTAATCTCTCTCACATTTCTTCAAATTCAAGGCTCATAACCTCTCCTTCTTTGAAAGTCACACCCTGCAGCCTAACAATATAATCTCCTCTAGGTCATCACTAAATGCCACCAAACATCTGCATGGACCCTCCTCGAGACTAATGAACAAACCTAAGCACTATGCTTTAATACCAAACGCTCCTCGCATCCATTTCGAATGCAAGGACGCATTCATTTTGTGCTAAAAAATAAGTAAAAAAACGCAAGTGCTACGAACAACAACCGCTTGCATTATGGCCGTTCACACTGTTCCCATGCACTATAATTTTGCTGTAATGCAGTGTAATTACACAGCGTCGCGTATTGGCATACTTTCATGAATTCCGTGAAACAAGCGTAACGCGTAATTCACAGAATTACGTGAAAAAATGCAGCATAACAGAAATGTCACCTAGGAAGTCTCCTCACTGGTCAGCCGTTGTGTACATATCTGTAGATAGTAGAGCGAGACACAGAGCGGGAGAGAGAGAAGGCATAGACACTGGAAGTAGGGGTGCTGGGGGTGTCACTGCACCCTCAAAGTAACCATGCTAGGGATCAAAAAGTGAACAAGCAATAAAGATGCCTTTACATTTCCTTTTCATCTTGTGGCACTTGCAATGGCTCAAAGACAGGGGTCAAATGCCATTCTACGTCTTCTGACAAATTGCTGCTTATTCTTTTAAAACTGGTATGGGTGCTGGTATGGGTGCGGGTATGGGTGCTGGTATGGGTGCTGGTATGGGTGCTGGTATGGGTCCTGTATGGGTGCTGGTATGGGTCCTGTATGGGTGCTGGTATGGGTGCTGGTATGGGTGCTGGTATGGGTCCTGTATGGGTGCTGGTATGGGTGCTGGTATGGGTGCTGGTATGGGTGCTGGTATGGGTCCTGTATGGGTGCTGGTATGGGTGCTGGTATGGGTCCTGTATGGGTGCTGGTATGGGTGCTGGTATGGGTGCTGGTATGGGTGCTGGTATGGGTGCGGGTATGGGTGCGGGTATGGGTGCGGGTATGGGTGCTGGTATGGGTGCGGGTATGGGTGCTGGTATGGGTGCGGGTATGGGTGCGGGTATGGGTGCGGGTATGGGTGCTGGTATGGGTGCTGGTATGGGTGCTGGTATGGGTCCTGTATGGGTGCTGGTATGGGTGCTGGTATGGGTCCTGTATGGGTGCTGGTATGGGTGCTGGTATGGGTGCTGGTATGGGTGCTGGTATGGGTGCTGGTATGGGTGCGGGTATGGGTGCGGGTATGGGTGCTGGTATGGGTGCGGGTATGGGTGCTGGTATGGGTGCTGGTATGGGTGCTGGTATGGGTGCGGGTATGGGTGCTGGTATGGGTGCTGGTATGGGTGCTGGTATGGGTGCTGGTATGGGTCCTGTATGGGTGCTGGTATGGGTGCGGGTATGGGTGCTGGTATGGGTGCTGGTATGGGTGCTGGTATGGGTGCTGGTATGGGTGCGGGTATGGGTGCGGGTATGGGTGCGGGTATGGGTCCTGTATGGGTGCTGGTATGGGTCCTGTATGGGTGCTGGCATGGGTGCGGGTATGGGTGCTGGTATGGGTGCTGGTATGGGTGCTGGTATGGGTGCTGGTATGGGTCCTGTATGGGTGCTGGTATGGGTCCTGTATGGGTGCTGGTATGGGTGCTGGTATGGGTGCTGGTATGGGTCCTGTATGGGTGCTGGTATGGGTGCTGGTATGGGTCCTGTATGGGTGCTGGTATGGGTCCTGTATGGGTGCTGGTATGGGTGCGGGTATGGGTGCTGGTATGGGTGCTGGTATGGGTGCTGGTATGGGTGCTGGTATGGGTCCTGTATGGGTGCTGGTATGGGTGCGGGTATGGGTGCTGGTATGGGTGCTGGTATGGGTGCTGGTATGGGTGCGGGTATGGGTGCGGGTATGGGTCCTGTATGGGTGCTGGTATGGGTCCTGTATGGGTGCTGGCATGGGTGCGGGTATGGGTGCTGGTATGGGTGCTGGTATGGGTGCTGGTATGGGTGCTGGTATGGGTCCTGTATGGGTGCTGGTATGGGTCCTGTATGGGTGCTGGTATGGGTGCTGGTATGGGTGCTGGTATGGGTCCTGTATGGGTGCTGGTATGGGTGCTGGTATGGGTCCTGTATGGGTGCTGGTATGGGTCCTGTATGGGTGCTGGTATGGGTCCTGTATGGGTGCTGGTATGGGTGCTGGTATGGGTCCTGTATGGGTGCTGGTATGGGTGCTGGTATGGGTGCTGGTATGGGTGCTGGTATGGGTGCGGGTATGGGTGCTGGTATGGGTGCTGGTATGGGTGCTGGTATGGGTCCTGTATGGGTGCAGGTATGGGTGCTGGTATGGGTGCTGGTATGGGTGCTGGTATGGGTGCTGGTATGGGTCCTGTATGGGTGCTGGTATGGGTGCTGGTATGGGTGCTGGTATGGGTGCTGGTATGGGTGCTGGTATGGGTCCTGTATGGGTGCTGGTATGGGTGCTGGTATGGGTGCTGGTATGGGTCCTGTATGGGTGCTGGTATAGGTGCTGGTATATGTGCTGGTATGGGTGCTGGTATGGGTCCTGTATGGGTGCTGGTATGGGTCCTGGATGGGTGCTGGCATGGGTGCGGGTATGGGTGCTGGTATGGGTCCTGTATGGGTGCTGGTATGGGTGCTGGTATGGGTCCTGTATGGGTGCTGGTATGGGTCCTGTATGGGTGCTGGTATGGGTGCTGGTATGGGTGCTTTCTTTTCTTTTATGACTGCAAAGTGAGAGGATTTTGAAAAGTGACAATCTCCCCAGGGTACAGGTAGTCTGCAGGTAAAGGCTGCAGGATGTTCTTTTTTTATCCACAACAACATTTAATTACCTGTATATGAACTGTAAAAATATTTCAAAATATATCAGCAGCGAGGAAAGCAGATATGAAGGGCTTTTTGTTGTATTTCTGAAGTGTGATGGAAATGAAGGGTTTCAACAGGATCAAAACGAAGGAAGACACTTTACTTGTTGATGCGCATGATAAAAGGTCATTTTCCAGACATTACAATGTGTGCGCTATATAGTTTTATCAGTAAACCCTTCATGTCTGCAAATTTAGTGGGTATTTCAATGGGAAATGTGCTGACTGTAGATGACACTGCGTACCACACCATGCTTTAGTGATGTATTTGCGACACCGTGCTTTAAAACGCACCACGTGCCACGTGCTACACACGCTACACACGCTACACACGTAAAGCACCACTGCAGAACGGGTGTGGCTCAAGTGCGACACCGTGCTCTAAAACGCACCACGCGCTACACACGTAAAGCACCACTGCAGAACGGGCGTGGCTCAAGTGCGACACCGTGCTCTAAAACTCACCACGCGCTACACACGTAAAGCACCACTGCAGAACGGGCGTGGCTCAAGTGCGACACCGTGCTCTAAAACGCACCACACGCTACACACGTAAAGCACCACTGCAGAACGGGTGTGGCTCATTTGTGACACCTGTTCTTTGTGTGACGCTTGGATTTTTCACAATCCTTATGACTTCTGTGATGTAACATTATTGGCAGCACCACTGAGAGAAGGAGAGAGGGATGGGCCTGAGGCATGCTCACTCACCTCCGTAATAGATAGTGATGTGCGAGCGAGATACATAGAGAGAGAGAAGGCGAGGGAGCTGGGAGTGATCTGTGCTCACTCACCTCCGCGGTAGATAGTATGTGTGAGCGAGATATAGAGAGAGAAGGCGAGGGAGCTGGGAGTGATCTGTGCTCACTCACCTCCGCGGTAGATAGTATGTGTGAGTGAGAGAGAGAGAAGGCGAGGGAGCTGGGAGTGATCTGTGCTCACTCACCTCCGCGGTAGATAGTATGTGTGAGCGAGAGAGAAGGCGAGGGAGCTGGGAGTGATCTGTGCTCACTCACCTTCGCGGTAGATAGTATGTGTGAGCGAGAGAGAGAGAGAAGGCGAGAGAGCTGGGAGTGAGGTGTGCTCACTCGCCTTCGCGGTAGATACATGTATGGATTGTTGTGTGTGTGCGAGAGAGAGAGAGAGATAGAAATGGGTGTGATGCGTGCGCACTACTTGACCGCAGTGCATTCACTTGTGAAATGTCCTCCCTTGGGTTCAGAGGCCCTCTCGGATGGAACCTGAGATCTGAAATGTTTTGAGCAGCCACAGATTTCATAAACAGACCTGGATGGACAATCTGCAGCTGTGCTGACACAAACACTAGTATTCCTACACTGTATGTGCATCTGCGGCTAGAGCGCTCATTGTGACATCAAGCGGGAGAAGCAGGCTGAGATACTCGTGCAAGGCGTGCACACTGGTGCACTCACTGATCTTTAGTGTGGAGGCAGGGAACTGGCAGGGCCACATAGGGGTCTACTGAAAGCCACTCTCAAGTGAAGGCATGCAGTCCCGAAACCTGGCCCTCTTCCACCCCGCCTAGTGACATCACTAGAGGGGGCCAGATGGGGCCCGTGCCGCAGACGTATTCGTCCCCTTGGGCCGCACCACCACAGCTGTTGAATGTGCCAAGAAGTGACCCAGAGGGAAAAACCAGACATGCATTTGCCCATCTCCCGTTCATTGCAAAGTAGCGTTTGTTTGAGGCAGTGACCACTCAGTAGTTATAGTTAGGACCTAGATACCATGAGAAATGAATGTTTTGGTTTGCTAATAACTTTGGCGCCGTTTGTCGGACCTTCACACAACTTTACAAGAAAGTGCTCCTTGTACCTCAGGTCTTTCCTAGAAAGTTTGGGGTGGTCCGTCAAGCGGGGCCAAGAAAAAAGGGGAGTCCCAAAATGTAATTTCCCCGTGCAATTTCCATAGGGATTTTTGAAGTGTTACAACCAAAACGGCTGAACGGAATTACACCACATTTGGCATCAAGCTAGCTCTTGGTCCAGAAAATGTGCTTTTTGTGTTTTGGTATAAATCACTCCAGTAATTTTTGAGAAATTAAAGTTAAAAATCTTTTTATATCTGGATGGCTGGGTTCGTGAGAAGCTTGCAAGAGTGCTGAGGTCGCGAGAAATAAAAAAAAATTAGAGCCATGTGATTGACCGGGGGGTGGGGGGGGGGGTGTTCCCATTAGCCATCTTGCTCTCGCAGGAGCTTGCATTGTGATTGACTGGCTGCAACATGAAGAGAAATGTTGCTGCCATCTTTTGAGGACACGAGGACTCTTTCCATCTGTCCTGAAATAAAAAATAAAAAAAGTGTAATGGGGCAGGCTAGGCGTGCCCTTGGCCCCTGGGTTATGTGGGGAGGTCCCAGTGGGACCCATGGCCCATATTTAAAGAAAGGGGTTTCCACGATCCCACGGGTGTCCCGACAGGAGCCAGCGAGCCCCCTGTACTCCTGCGGGCGTTCCAGGGATGCTAGGGAGTACCCTGCATGACACCTGCAGGATTACAAAAATATATTGAAAAAGGGGGCTGGGCCTGAGCGTCTGTGGTGGGTTCCCGCACCCAGACTGTTGGCCTTCAGCTGTGCGTGGCGAGGCATTGCTTCCCTGCAGCCAACTCCATGCTCTGCATGGCCAAAAGCTGTACATGGCGGGGGGTTGGATGCCCACGGGGTGTTGGACCCAGGGCCTGGCCGCAAATAGACAGTTGGCCATGCGGACTTCGGCTGTTTGTGGCAAGGCCAGGTAAACAACACCCTATAATGAAACCAACTGCACCAGCCAGGGAGTTAACACCCTATAATGAAAATAACTGCAGCAGCCAGGCAAACCCTTACCCAAACACCAAACCCAGAGTGCAGCAGACCAGGCAAACAACATCCTGCAATGAAAAGAACTGCACCAGTAGGCATAAAACACCCTTTAATGAAAGCAACTGCACCATCCAGGGAGATAACACCCTTTAATGAAAATAACTGCACCAGCCAGGCAAACCCTTACCCAAACACCAAACCCAGAGTGCAGCAGACCAGGCAAACAACATCCTGCAATGAAAACAAATGCACCAGCAGGCATAAAACACCCTATAATGAAAACAACTGCACCATCCAGGGAGATAACACCCTATAATGAAAATAACTGCACCAGCCAGGCAATCCCTTACCCAAACACCAAACCCAGAGTGCAGCAGACCAGGCAAACAACATCCTGCAATGAAAACAAATGCACCAGCAGGCATAAAACACCCTATAATGAAAATAACTGCACCAGCCAGGGAGATAACACCCTTTAATGAAAATAACTGCACCAGCCAGACAAACCCTTACCCAAACACCAAACCCAGAGTGCAGCAGACCAGGCAAACAACATCCTGCAATGAAAACAACTGCACCAGCAGGCATAGAACACCCTATAATGAAAACAACTGCACCAGCCAGGGAAATAACACCCTATCATGAAAACAACTGCACCAGCCAGGCAAGCTTTACTGAAACACCAAACCCAGAGTCCAGCAGACCAGGTAAACAACATCCTGCAATGAAAACTACTGCCAAGAACGGAAATAACACCCTTCAAAGAAAACAACTGCATCAGGCAGGCACACCTGACCAAAACACCAAACACAGAGTGCAGCAGACCAGGTAACAACACCCTTTAACGAAAACAACTGCAACAGCCAGGCAAACCCTTACACAGACACCAAACCCAGAGTGCAGCAGACCAGGCAAACAATACCCTGAAATGAAAAGAACACAGATGCCTCGCTAGAAGATGGCAAACAATATCCCACAGTAAAGGAAACTGCAGAGTGAGCTCACCAGAGCCGTTATAAGGCAAACAGCACCTTATAATGACAACCACTGCACCAGCCAGGAAAACACCACCCTATAATGAGCATAACTGCAGCAGCCAGGCAAACAACACCCTATAACAAACATAACTGGACCAGCCAGGCAAACAACACCCAATAATAAACATAACTGCAGCAGCCAGGCAAACAACACCGAATAATAAACATAACTGCACCAACCAGGCAAACAACACCCTATAACAAACATAACTGCAGCAGCCAGGCAAACAACACCCAATAATAAACATAACTGCAGCAGCCAGGCAAACAACACCGAATAATAAACATAACTGCACCAGCCAGGCAAACAACACCCTATAACAAACATAACTGAACCAGCCAGGCAAACAACACCCAATAATAAACATAACTGCACCAGCCAGGCAAACAACACCCTATAACAAACATAACTGCACCAGCCAGGTAAACAACACCAATAATAAACATAACTGCAGCAGCCAGGCAAACAACACCGAATAATAAACATAACTGAACCAGCCAGGCAAACAACACCGAATAATAAACATAACTGAACCAGCCAGGCAAACAACCCTCAATAATAAACATAACTGAACCAGCCAGGCAAACAACCCCCAATAATAAACATAACTGAACCAGCCAGGCAAACAACACCCTATAACAAACATAACTGCACCAGCCAGGCAAACAACACCCAATAATAAACATAACTGAACCAGCCAGGCAAACAACCCCCAATAATAAACATAACTGAACCAGCCAGGCAAACAACCCCCAATAATAAACATAACTGAACCAGCCAGGCAAACAACACCCTATAACAAACATAACTGCACCAGCCAGGCAAACAACACCCAATAATAAACATAACTGAACCAGCCAGGCAAACAACCCCCAATAATAAACATAACTGCACCAGCCAGGCAAACCCTTACACAAACACCAAACCCAGAGTGCAGCAGACCAGGCAAACAATACCCTGAAATGAAAAGAACACAGATGCCTCGCTAGAAGATGGCAAACAATCTCCCACAGTAAAGGAAACTGCAGAGCGAGCTCACCAGAGCCGTTATAAGGCAAACAGCACCTTATAATGACAACCACTGCACCAGCCAGGAAAACACCACCCTATAGTGAACATAACTACAGCAGCCAGGCAAACAACACCCTATAACAAACATAACTGCACCAGCCAGGCAAACAACACCCAATAATAAACATAACTGAACCAGCCAGGCAAACAACACCCAATAATAAACATAACTGAACCAGCCAGGCAAACAACACCCAATAATAAACATAACTGCACCAGCCAGGCAAACAACACCGAATAATAAACATAACTGAACCAGCCAGGCAAACAACCCCCAATAATAAACATAACTGCACCAGCCAGGAAACACCACCCTATAATAAACATAACTGCACCAGCCAGGAAACACCACCCTATAATGAACATAACTGAACCAGCCAGGCAAACAACACCCAATAATAAACATAACTGAACCAGCCAGGCAAACAACCCCCAATAATAAACATAACTGAACCAGCCAGGCAAACAACCCCCAATAATAAACATAACTGAACCAGCCAGGCAAACAACCCCCAATAATAAACATAACTGAACCAGCCAGGTAAACAACCCCCAATAATAAACACAACTGCACCAGCCAGGCAAACAACACCCAATAATAAACATAACTGAACCAGCCAGGCAAACAACCCCCAATAATAAACATAACTGAACCAGCCAGGCAAACAACCCCCAATAATAAACACAACTGCACCAGCCAGGCAAACAACACCCAATAATAAACATAACTGAACCAGCCAGGCAAACAACACCCAATAATAAACATAACTGAACCAACCAGGCAAACAACCCCCAATAATAAACACAACTGCACCAGCCAGGCAAACAACACCCAATAACAAACATAACTGCACCAGCCAGGCAAACAACACCCAATAATAAACATAACTGAACCAGCCAGGCAAACAACACCCAATAATAAACATAACTGAACCAACCAGGCAAACAACCCCCAATAATAAACACAACTGCACCAGCCAGGCAAACAACACCCTATAACAAACATAACTGCACCAGCCAGGCAAACAACACCCAATAACAAACATAACTGCACCAGCCAGGCAAAGGACATCATCTAATGAAAAGAGCACAAACATTTCATCAGAACCACGCAAAGAACATGGTTTCATGAAAAGAACAGAGACCTCGCTGTACAAAGGCAAACAACACCTATACTGAAAGCAACAGCAGCAAGCCAGGCAAAGAACACGCTACAGTGAAAAAAACCTCAAGGTTTTGTATTTGCATTTAGTATTAGAAAGCGGCAGCGCGCCAATACCCGAAGGCGTTCAAGCGCTATAAACAGTGAGAGGCAAAAAAGAGGAACCGAGGCGAAGCAAGGAACAGAGTCAGGGCTTAAAGAGAAGGGTCTTTAAAAGCCTAAAGACTCTCAAAGGATCAGGCCGAGCTCAAAAGAACAGAGAAGTTATTTATCAGGGAGACAACGGCAGATAAAACCGTGAAATGAAGTAACCACAGAGGAGAAGGGACCAGATCTGAGACGGTTTCATGCAAACAGCATCTAATGATAAAGTAAGTACAGAAAGATTCACCAAAACAAGAACCACTGACAGGCAAACAACGTCCACTGATAAAGCGCCTGGATACCCTCACGGGTGATAAGCTGAGCATTACAAACCAACATAACAAGTAACCACAGAGAGACTTTACCAAAAGAACCATTAACGGATAAGTAACACCCAGCACTGACAGCAACGGCTAACACCCAGACCTGAAACCTATCACTCACAGAGAGTTGAATTGAACCAAGGTCCCAGCCAGGAAAACAGCAGCAATATATTTATTTAGTGTTTGATGGAGGAGTCTCCACCATTCTGAGTTTCAGGGCACTATAAACAGGGCTACAGGAGTATGCAAAGCACTGGCTAAAGCAAGTTGAAGGATAACATTCAGATACGGAAGGCTCAGGATATGAAAGCAAGGTAACAGACTATCCAATAAATGCTGGGCAACAATTATCAAACCATGAGATGTGTACATGAGGGGGTGATGCCCCGAAACCGGTCCTAGGATGCTTGTTTCTAGTCCAGGGAGGACCTGGCCTGGCAGTTCGGGCTGGACTGTTCCCATTGGGCGCAGGGTCAAGACTGATTTGCATATGGCTGGGTTCAAACTGGAATGGTTTGGGGAGAAAAAAAACGATGGATTTAGGACCAGATCTCTGTACTGGGGTGAATGTATGACATTGTTCTGCATTCTGTCCATCAATTGTTTTTGCATTTGTCACCCCAAGTGGGACGGGTATGCCCAGACGTGGGTCCCGTGCTCTCCATGCCGCTGGAATCAAGCTATCCTGGCTGATGAGGGGTGAAACCGCGAAACCAGTCCCAGGATGCTTGTTTCCAGTCCAGGAAGGACCTGGACTGGCAGTTCGGGCTGGACTGTTCCCATTGGGCACAGGGTCAAGACTGATTTGCATATGGCTGGGTTCAAACTGGAATGGCATGGGGAGCAAAAAAAGGATGGATTTCAGCCCCGATCTTTGTACTGGGGTCAATGTTTGACATTGTTCAGCATTCTGTCCATCATTTGTTCTTTTTGCATTTGTCAACCTGAGTGGGACGGGTATGCCCAGAGGTGGGACCTGTGCTAGTCAAGCTAGCCTGGCTGATGAGGGGTGAAATCCCGAAACCGGTCCTAAGATGCTTGTTTCCAGTCCAGGGAGGACCTGGCCTGGCAGTTCGGGCTGGACTGTTCTCATGAGGCACAGGGTCAAGACTGATTTCCATATGGCTGTGTTTACACTGGAATGGCTTGGGACGCTTACTTTGAGGCATGAGTGACCAGGTGGCTCGAATTTGCCAGGATAGTTCCGGTTTTTTCACAGCCGTCCCACCAAATTTCGTTAAATTTAGCACTCAGTAGTTCTCAAAGAGGGTCGACTAAATACAGGCCTGCCAAGTATCACGCATCAGGTGTGACTCTAACGCATTTCAGTGTGGTGTTCCGCATCACCGCACTGAAATGCATTGTCACGCATTTTAATGCCACTGTCTGACTCTGCGGTACAAGCGCTAAAGTATTGGCCACGCCAGGCTGCTAGCGCGCGCCTGTGACCTGCACCGGCTCTGCTGCTCCCCGAGACTTGCAGCCCGGGCGGGCACTGCCACCATCACAGGATCGTCAGTAATAGTTTCTTGTGCTCTCACTGCTGCTACAAATGTATCTACGTTAATAGCTGGCACCTCCATTGAAATTCCCGCCCGCGGCGCCGGCGCGGCTGAGTCACTCAGACTACAGCTCAGGCCTGACGTCACCGGGCCGAGGTAATTGTTGTGCCCAATACCGAGACACACAGTGAGACCCGCCGGGCGGGGACTGCCCTCACTGTGATTGCGTGATTTCTAACTGTGGCACCGTGGGGGTGGGGATGTGACCTCCGTTGGTTGCATTCAATCGGCGAGTCTTACTTCCACCACGGCGCGGGGCAGCCTGACGTGACGTGGCTGTTAAAGATTGGCAGGGCTGCACAGAGGACAACCTACACCAGTTATTATTGAGTTAAGGAATCACCCCGGCCGCAGTAGACCTGCACTAAAAGAATCGGGAGGCAGTGCCGTGCATTGTTGTTTTGAAATTCCGGCAACTGGCGCCACTCCGCCACCACCCCCCGCCCCCCAGCACTATCATCAGTTTTGTGCTGGGATCGTTATAGCCAAGAGTGTTGGGCAAATTAACTTTCTCTTTCTTATTCCAACGTCACTGTTCCTATTGTGAAGTGCTCTGACACCTTCGGGTAAAGTCCGCGCTATATAAAAACGCATTAAATAAAGATCAAGAGAGCGTGTGAGGCTCAGGTCAGCGTGACAGAATTGGCAATGCACTCTGTGTGCTAACATAAACAAGCCATCACAGGGTCGTTTATGTGCGTGACTGGCACCCCGGGGGGCCGTGTTTGCTATCCTGCCTGGCGTGGCCCCAGGAAGGCATCACTGCTGCTTAAGGCGGGCAGGGCCCGCCGGAAAACAACATTCAGGGGGTCCTCGGATTACTGAAAACTGCTGCTTGAGACTCTTGAGGAGAGCTGCTTGTGGCTCGCCGTGTGCTCTGAGACAGCTTTAACTGCAGCTCTGAAATGGCAGCACTCGGGTGAGTCATGCATTCCGCTTAGAGTTCACACCTTTCCAAGAGAAAAAAATAACCGGCCATTAATTGTTTTTTCAAGAGTCTGCAAAGGCCTGGATCCTGGACATGACATACTAACTGGAGACAAAATCGTATTTAGTCATTTGTAACATGCAATTTCTGTGTTTGTTAGTATTAGTCATGGATAGAACACATTTAAACGTGCTTTCTATTTATTTTTGTGAAGTATACAGATAAACGGTAAAAATATATACCAGAGCTGTCATTTTGCTTATTCTTTTACTGGCTGGAACATCAACATATCAACCCTGTGTTTATTTGATCTCTGCAGCACGTACTTAACTGTATTATTAAATATTAGGACACAATAAAGTGTTATGACATTGGGGTGTAAGACATTTATGATGATTGCTTTACTTTTATATCTTCTTGGTACACAAATAGTTTTGTATCAGTATTTTAACCTTCCATTTCAGGGGTTTGAAGCAGTTGAAAGATATTTTAGGGCTTCTCATTGATCAAAAGGGTGTCATTTCTAATATTTATTTATTTCCATGCCCTTCATTGCTTCGTTTTACTCGCAGGACAATGTCACACATTTGGCAGTTGAGTGCCACTCACAAGTGCACTGAAACCATGGTAATGTCACATGTGGTAAGTAACTACGGATGCTTAAGTAGTTGTAGACAGGAGTTTATTCAGGAGCACAGCTAGAGGCAACACAACGCCTGCTGACCAAATCACCAACTGCTGTTCCTAGAACACACACACATAGAATAGAGAATACACGCAGGTATTCTGGAAGGGTGAGTAAGGGGAGACATAGAGAAAGGCAAAGGAATACATAGCGACCATATCATGAGAGGTTACAATATACAACACACCTTCCTCCTTTATGGGGAAAGAAAAACAGATACTATAAGAATGTAAAACAACCATCCTGTATGTACAATTAACAGCAATAATCATTGAGATAAGCTAGAGGTCTGCGACACCTTGTGATTCTGTTGTTCACAGACGAAGGAGTGATGTGAAGATTAGAGGAGTTGCCAGGAGAGTAGTTGGCAGTACTTCCCGAATCACCAGCATCACCTCCACCCACACTCCTTCTACTAATAGAAACAGGAGACAAGGGAACATCCTCCATTGTTGACAACATGTAACCACTGTTACCTGTAGAGGCATGAGTGTCTTGGACAGTGGTATCGTTAGGTGCAGGACCTTTTTTTGATATAACGCAACTCTGCGGAGGTTCCATTTTTCCCCATTGGTCAAGACCACGTAATGGGGAAACACCTCTTTAACACTGAATGGACCTTTAAACTTGGTTAACCCTTTTGAAATTCTACCAGGTTTTACTTTGACAAGATCCCCTTTTGAAATATGAGGAGAGAAAGTCCTTTCGGAACAAAAGATGGGAGTGGATACAGGGTGACCACCTTTAGAAACTCCTTCTTTAATCCAGGACGGAGTAAGTTTCGTACTGGGAACTCTGCCTCGCATTAGTTCAAAAGGTGACTTTTCATTTAAGCCATGAATAGTAGTGCGATAGGCCCATACCATATCTTGGACCATGTCATGAGCAAAAACGCCACTGGAGCAAGCCATCTGAATAATGCCTTTGACAAGTCTGTTGGCCCTTTCGCACAAACCATTACCCTGTGGGTTATACAAGGATGTGCGATGATGTGTGATGCCACACTTAGATAAAAAAGAACACATATTGTGGGAGACAAGTTGTGTACCATTATCTGTGATGAGAATATTAGGATAGCCCTCTTCTTGAAAGAGTGTTTTCAGAAAAGTAATAGTGCTGTCTGTGGTAATGTCTTTTACAAATCTAACTGTAAGCCATTTGGAGAAGACATCAATGGACACAATGGCGAAACGTTGACACAAAGGTAGCTCCTCCATTGGTCCAATAAAATCTAGGCAAATGCTGTGCCACGGACGACTAGAACTTACTAGCTGACCCATAGATGAACCAACAGCAACTTTAAGTCTCTTCTCACCCTCTTTGCATGTTGAACATTTTTCAATCCATGAAGACACTTGAGAATCCATGCCCGGCCACCAAAATTGGCTTTCAGCCTGCGCTGGGTCAAAGTTTGTCCCAAGTGTCCTTCATGGGCAATATCAAGTAGTTTTGATCTTAAGCTTGAAGGTGGAACGAATCTGTCACCTCGCATGAGAATGTTATCTCCGCAAGTTGATAACTCATCTAATACCTTGAGGAAAGGACGAGCCGAGATGTGTACACAACTCTCCCGTCTGGAACCCAACCTTATAAGAAGAATGACCTGTTTAAGAACATGGTCATTAGCCATTGCTTTACACCATTCCTCGTGTGTGAAGGTGCCTTCACTGACAGCAAGGACATCTTGAACTGACGCAACAGCCCACTCTTCATTCTCAACATTGAGAGATGCATCATCAAGATCTTCCCACTTGATAGACATTCTAGATAAACAATCAGCTTGAAAGTTGCGCCAACCCGGGACATGTGAAATGTCGTATTGATATTCTTGGAGTTTGGCAGCCAACCTAGCTAGCCTTGGAGAACCCTTGCCCGCCCCACCGGGAGACAGTATGCAAACTAAAGGTTTGTGATCAGTTTTGAGGAGGAATTTGGTACCCCACAGATAAGTACGGAAATACTGCACGCCCCAAGCAGCAGCGAGTGCCTCCTTTTCAATAACAGAGTAGTTTTGTTCTGAAGGAGTGAGAGTGCGAGAGGCAAAAGCAATTGCTCTCTCCCCTTCAGAATACTTCTGTAATAAAATAGCACCTAAACCAGTGGCACTTGCATCAACCATGACTACGGAGGTACGGTTCGTGTCAAAAGGGGCTAAAACATTGGCTTCACAAATTTCTTTTTGATGAGGCTGAAACATGTATTCTGGTCGTTCCCCCATCCAAATTTTACACCTTTTTTGAGTAAAAGTCTCAACGGCAATGTCTTGTCTGAGAAGTTTTTCACAAATTTAGAATAGTATTCAATCAACCCCATGAAGGATCTGAGCTGATCTTTGTCAGATGGACATGGGGCAGACTGAATCGCTTCCAACAGATTTTTCTTGGGTTTGACTCCTAGAGCTGATATTTCATAACCAAGATACTCTATCTGTTGCACAAGAAAGGAGCATTTCTCTTTCCGAAGAGTAAGGCCGGCTTCCATAATTCTGTGCAAGACATCCTTGAGTACAAGATTGTGGTCAGCAATAGAGTCTCCAAAGACAAGAATATCATCTTGGAAGAAGACTGCTTTTTGAACACCTTTGAAGATCTCCGTGACCATGCGCTGAAAACGCTGGCCGCTGAAATTAGACCAAACGGGAGCCGTGTGAACTGGAATGTTCCCTCCGTAGTTATAAATGCGGTCAGATGTTTAGAATCATCGTGAAGTCTTATCTGATGGTATGCGCTCTTAAGGTCTAATTTGGAGAAGAACTTCGCTCCCTGCAAGGTAGATACTAACTCTCCAATATTTGGCAGGGGAAAAGTGTCTGCAACAACACATTTATTCAGTGACCTTAAGTCCACACAGAACCTCAATTTTCCGTCCGATTTCTTTGTAATAACAACCGGAGACACCCATGAGGATGCCTCTACTGGCTCAATTACACCATTTTGCAACATTTCATTCAACAAGGATTTGACTTCATCCCTAACTGATAGAGGAATTTTCCTTAATTTGTGTTGGATGGGAATGCTATCTTTTTTTAATCGGATAAGATGAGAGTAACCCTTCAATTCACCCAGCTCATCTTTGAATATGGCATTGGCACCCTGTAATATGTCATCTAAAGAGTAGTCATCGACCACCATGACTTGAGAAGGTGCCCTAGGGTTGATAATGATATGGAGATCGTATTGATGGACCCAACCCAGTATAGGAGGACCATCAACAGAGACATAGACTTTTCCTCTGATGGATCTATTCTTAAAGGAAATATGAGATTCGAAATACCCTAAAATATCAATCGTGTCCCCTTGGTATCCTGTGGGAGATATATCGCTTTTATATAGTGGTTTGTTTTCCCAATGACATTTAAGTAAGGATTCTGGAATTATGGTATATCTGGAGCCTGTATCAACCATGAGGGAAACTTCACGACTATCGATGTTAAAAAGAGCTTTAGGTCTATTTTGTCTCTTATCATCATCACCAACTACATCAATGTCACTGACAACTAGCAACCTTTCCTTCTCTGTTCTGAATCCTTCTGTGGAATCTTGGATGACTGCTACTTTCGACCGATTCTTAGTTTTGCACATCTTTGAAAAATGTCCAAGCCTCCCACATTTTAAGCATTCTTTGTTTGATGCAAAGCAGAACCTGGATTCAGACGTGTGTCCATTGCTGCCGCAACGTGAACAAAACTTGGATGGAAATTTATTGGGTGCAAACTTTTTGTTGCTTGGCCTATTTTTGCTTCTTACCAAAGCAACAGATTCATCATCGCCTAAATCACATTCATCACTCGGATTTTTGTCTGAAACTTCCGACACTTCTTGCTGAGAACAGTTTTTCCTTTGTATTTCCTTCATGCAATTTTCCGATTCCTCAATTACTTTGGCCAAGTCGATGGCTACTTTCAAAGTGGGATTTTTCGCAGCCCATAATCTTTCCTGAATCTTTTTATTATTGCATTGAACTATTAACTGATCTCTAATAAGTTCGTCGTTCATGGGCCCAAATTTACACTTTACGGATAATTCTCTTAATCGAGCCACAAAATCATCAATCGATTCATCACTCCGTTGGCGATGAGTATAGAATTTGTAACGGTTCATAACCAAGTTTTCCTCTTTGGAAAATCTAACCTCTAGCCTGCAAATTGCCTCTTTGTACTCGTCTGGTACGGGCTGCCCATTGGCTTGGAGTGCCTGAGGAAGAAATCTGAAGATGCGTTGTCCTTCCTTACCGAGTGTGCTGAGGAGTAATGCTTTTTGCGTTTCCCTGAAAATTCCTGACCATCTAGAGCATCAAGGTAGTTCTCAAAGATGATAATCCAATCCTCCCAGGGAGTGGAGGGAGTACCAGGTTCACTTAAGAATGGTGGTGGAAGGGTGACTGCTATTTGATGAGACAGTGTGATGATGTGAGATACACAAACTCCAACGTAGGTCTGGTGGTGAGCTAACCTACACTGTTATTAAGTCTGAAGGAAAGCTACCAGACACTGAATGTGTATTGATTGCAAACCCCTCCACTGTTATTACATGCACAGAAAAAACACAAAAATTGATGGCTTTTTTTTTTTTAAGTCAGGATGTGCATATCATCGTACGATAAGCACTATAAACATACCTGGGTCCCGAAAGTACAGGACAGGTGTGCGTATCACAGCAGGTACACCCTACGACGCGCTGCAAAGTGTTGATTTGACTAATCTAACACTTCCGACGGCTTTTCTCGACAGATGGTTGGTTCCCTAGCAACGCGTCTAGTTGTGCACTTTGCGCTCAAAATGGCCGCTTAGCGTGCCGACGCGATGCGTTGAGAGAAGAAAGGAAGCAAGGCTTGAAACGCAGCGTGCAATTTCCCTTATGCTTGCTGACGCTGGTTTTGATTGATGGCGCGGTGGGCGGTAACCATGGAGACGCGCTGGAGTATGGAGACGCGCTCAAAGGTATGCGCGCATACAGACTCACGGTTGCTGGATGACGTCAGTAAACTTCTCCTTCTTCGTTTTGGGACCATCTGTCCCGTGTCGCTACGGCTGTGTGTCCGCCTTGTCTCGTTGGACGAAGATCCTTTGATTTTCGTGGATTCGTTTTGGTGAAGTGTCGCCTGCTAGCCGTGGTTGGGAAACGATGGAAAACAGCACCCTCCTGCGATCCGGTCAGCTGCAATCGTCCCAGTTCGTCGCCAAATTGTGGTAAGTAACTACGGATGCTTAAGTAGTTGTAGACAGGAGTTTATTCAGGAGCACAGCTAGAGGCAACACAACGCCTGCTGACCAAATCACCAACTGCTGTTCCTAGAACACACACACATAGAATAGAGAATACACGCAGGTATTCTGGAAGGGTGAGTAAGGGGAGACATAGAGAAAGGCAAAGGAATACATAGCGACCATATCATGAGAGGTTACAATATACAACATCACACAATCTGAAAACTTGGCAGCTATGTGTGTGAAGCTTTCTCACACCCCTCTACTTCTCTCAAAACCCCTGAAACTGCGGCCTGGCTGCAGTGACACAGAGTCTCCAGGTAGCAACCCCTAGGGAGCCTTCTCACACCTCTTGCTTTCCTCAAACCCCGACTCCGAGGCCTGGCTGCAGCAACGCACAGCCTCCATGCAGCAACCCTATGTAAGGGCACTAGGTTAGTGCCCTTCCATTTCTGGTACTTTGTACCAGTTTTAAAATCTTCTTAGAGTTTCTCGTTGCTTCAATGGGTGTAATTTCTGATATTTATATATTTCCCTCGTCTTCAGTGCTTGATTTTGCTCGCAAGAAAGTGTCACTCATAGTCGTTGAATGTCACTCATACTTGCACTGAAATTATGAAAATGTCACACATAAGCAATCCAAAACCTTGGCAGCTATGTAAATACAGAAGGAGTAGGAGTCAAGTGGTTGTGTGTGCCATGGCATGGTTAGTTGGCACCCCAGAGCAGAGATCACACTGTGTATGAAAGTTGCATTCCATGTCCCTTCCTGCGCCCTCGGCAGGTGTTTTCTATGGTGTAAACAGCGTTGCCAAAGTTATTCTGCGCAGCAAAAGTGTAGTCCTTCTTCTATGTTCTTGCGTCATCTCCGGTTTTTGGATTTAGATATCTGGCCACCTAGGCGATGATGACGTGGAATGTATAAATCCCGGTTACTGGTGCGCGCTGGTTAGGATCAGGTGCCAGTCTGCTCGACTCTGCAGTGAAGCTGCTGCCCCTCCTGTCAGGCGGGGCTGGGTCCCTCTCCCCTGACCTGAAATGGCCACCTGCCCCTTAAGGTGGGGCACAGTCATCTGTAAGATGAGGCAAAACACCAGTCCTTGTGAGGGGCGCGCGCTGCGGATACACAGCGCCGAGAGGTGCGTGGGTTCGCAGTGTGCGCTGCACTGCACCTGACGCTCCTCTGCTGGTGCTGTACCCCGGCGGCCCGCCCGCCCTCCCCGGCCCTCCTGACTGCCAGAGGCTGGGCTGGGCCGGGCCGGGCCGGGAAGGCTCCTGGCGGCTGCTTGTCATCCTCCCGAGGTGGGGCCCGCAGCGAGCTGTCAACAGATCACATTATGACAATATTGTCATGTTTCCTAATCACATCCCTCCCCGGGGAGCCGTCATCGCAGGAGGAAGAAGGTGGGGGGCAGCCTCCGGCCCGGGATCCTCTTCCAGGAGCCGGAAGCAGGCCCGGCGGCCTGGGCTACTTGAGCCTGGAGCTGTCAGCCCCGGCGGAGGGTGGAGAGGGCCCTCCCGAAGGGTGCCAGCACCTAGGACATGTCCTGAGGGCACGGAGCTGTCAGCCCCGGCGGAGGTGGGGGGTGCCCTCCCGGAGGGTGCCAACATGTAGGACATGCGCTGAGGGCACGGAGCTGTCAGCCCCGGCCGAGGTGTGGAGTGTGCCCTCCCGGAAGGTGCCAACATGTAGGACATGCGCTGAGGGCGCTGGGCTGTCAGCCATGGCTTGCTGTGGGGTGTGGAGGAGCAGTGGCGGGTGGTGTAAGGCTCCGACTCTGAGAGAGGGTGTTGGGCGCTACACTCTGATGATGGTGTAAGAGTGCTGCGGGTGATGGGGGGCTTGCTGTGGGGTGTGGGGGAGTGGTGACAGTAGTGGGTGGTGAAGGTCGCTGGCTGTGTAAGTCGGTGTTGGGTGCTACACTCTGATGATGGTGTAAGGGTGCTGCGGGTTATGGGGGGGCTTGCTGTGGGGTGTGGAGGAGCAGTGACAGTGGTGGGTGGTGTAGGGTGCCGGGTGTGAGAGAGCGTGTTGGGCACTACACTTGGATGATGGCGTGAGGGTGCTGCGGGTGATGGGGGTGCTTGGTGTGGGGGAGTGGTGACAGTAGTGGGTGGTGAAGGTCGCTGGCTGTGTAAGTCGGTGGTGGGTGCTACACTCGGATGATGGTGTAAGAGTGCTGCAGGTGATGAGGGTGGGGGGGTTTGCTGTGAAGGAGTGGTGACCGTTGTGGGCGGTTTGGGTGCTGGCTGTGAGAGAGGGTGTTGCACGCTGCACTCTAATGATGGTGTAAGGCTGCTGCTGGCGATGGGTTGTGTTACATTCTCGCGAGCGCACGAGGAATCTGGTATCCTCGTGCGGTCGCGTGTGTGAGGATGTTGTAGTCCTGTTTACATATGAAGTAGTAATAGAGATGCGCAAAGTCGCACGTCTCTGTTGCCTTTTAAAGGGACAAGTTGTTTGCGGGGCTCGTGTGTGTTGTGTTTTGAAATACATGATATGTATATATTGAAGGCGGTTGTGCCGTTGTGGATTCAACTGCAGACGCTGAGATCTTGATGTCCTTGTTTCGGAGGCTCTAATAAAGAAGAAGAAACACTTCGCATTACCGTTTCCTGTGATTCATATTTGTGGAATTATCAGGATTAGCACTTTCCAACACTGGCGACGATCGGGCGAACAACGTTGCTGTTTATCACTATTTATCTACACAGGCTACGGTGACTACTTTTGTTATTTTAAATTGTTATTTTAGTCTCTTGTAATTGTTACATTCAAATATTTCAGTATGTCAGGAATTGTACCACCACCATCTTTTCTATCTGCTCCTGGTGAACCACCTATGGCTTGGGATATTTGGGAACCTGTATTTTTAGCGTATGTTGAAGTACTTGAAGGGGAGGAATGTGAACCTGAAAGGAAATTAGCTCTTTTAAAACATTGTTTGCGTGGCATGGGTTTAAAAGAATTCAAAAATCTTCCAACACTAATTAATCCTGGAAATACCAATGTATATCAATATGCAGCTAAACAATTAAGTTTAAGATATGGTAAGAAAACAAATATTGTCATGGAGAGATTTATATTTTATTCAAGGAAACAGTTGGCTAATGAATCCATTGACTGTTTCAGCGTTAAGATCGCTTGCTGCTACATGTGATTTTGAACACATATCTTATGAGCAAGTGTTAAGGGATCAAATATTAACGAGAACTAATAACAAGTAAATTCAAGAGAGATTATGGACTACATCTGATATGTCCCTTAATGCTGCCATTGACATTGCCAAAGCAATTGAACATTCAGAGAAGATTGTACAAGAGATAAGAGGTACAGAGAAATGTGAGGTACAAGTGGTTCCCAAAGACCCTGAAAAAAACAAAAGGAATGTTCCGTGAAAGTTTGGGAATATTCAAAGAAATGATAAATTCAAAGATCCTAGACAAGATAGTAGAAGAGGTCCGTATTTGTGCTATAGATGTGGTAGCAGTGGGCATCTGGGGAATTCCCAAAATTGTCCAGCTATTGAAAAATCTTGTCTTAAATGTGGAAAAAAAGGACATTTTAGTAGAGTCAATTTACATTTGTACGATTGCAGATCAATTCCCAATGTACATTTTGTACATTTCTCTGATGATTGTGACACATCTTGTGAGTATGACGAACATGATGTAAATACTGTATTGAATTTAGGTGAGAATAGCAATAAGTTTCCTTCCTGTCATGTCACCATCAATGGTGTAAGTACCCATGTACTGGTGGATTCTTCTTTATCCCATGATGTTGTCAACAAGAATTGGCCTAACATTGAATTATATGACCCAGATATCAGTCCTCGAGGGTATACCGGCCACAAAATTGATTTAGTTGGTTACTTTTGGGCAAATTTGGTGTTTTCTGGCCGCTCTACATATGGTAAAGTTTATGTATCCAAGAAGGGACAATCGCTTTTGGGTTGGCCACATCAAGAAGAAATGGGAATAAAAATAGACCCTAATGCTAATCCCCAAGTATTCACTATAGGAATTGCAACTACCATTACAAATGATGCCACCAAAGTTATACAAGAATTAAAAGAATTATTTCCCAAAGTGTTTAGCGACAAGTTGGGAACTGATCAAGGATTTAAACATTCCATCAGAATCATGGAGGGTGCTATACCTGTTCGCCATAAAGTAAGAAATGTACCCTTTTCTTACAGGAACAAACTCAAAGACATTCTGCAAGATTTATGTAGTAAAAACATTATTGAGGCTGTAGAATCTTCACCATGGGTTTCTCCCATCGTTATTTCAGTTAAACATTCTGGGGAATTGAGATTATGTGTGGACTTGCGCAGTTTAAACAGTGCCATTTGGGTAGATGCTCATCCCCTGCCTAATTTACATGAAATGGTTTAAACTTTAGCGGGTGCTAATGTTTTTTCTTGTTTAGATCTCGCTAGCGCATATCATCAGGTTGTTCTAGATGATGAATCTAGAAACTTTACTGCTTTCATCACACCGGAAGGATTATTTAGGTTTTGTAGAATGCCTTTTGGACTTGCAAGTGCCGCATCAGTGTTCCAGAGACTTATGAAAGAAACATTGGAGGGTTTATCTGGAGCTATTGCTTTCCAAGATGACATCTTAGTTTTTGGTAAAGACCACGAGGAACATGATCACAATCTCAAGAAGGTTATTTGTGCATTATCATGTAAAGGTCTCACTCTACGTGCTGACAAATGCAGATTTAAAAAATTGGAAGTAGAATATCTTGGGCACAACATCAGTGGGGAAGGTATTAAGCCCAAGAAGAGCCATGTTGATAGTATCATCAATGCACCTACTCCTAGCACAAAAGAACAATTAGTGGCATATCTGGGTTTAACTGAGTTTTATGCAAAGTTTATATCAAATTATGCTTCCAAAGTGGATCCTTTCAGGTGTCTATTGAAGAGAAATGCTGTTCTCAAACGGACACAAGAAATGAGTGATGCTTTTTCTTTGTTGAAAGAATGTGTAATTAATGCTCCTTGCTTAAAACCTTTCGTGATTGGCAAACAGAGCATAGTGATGGTTGATGACAGCAACAGTGGTTTGGGTGGTGTACTTATCCAGAAAGACAATGGCAGAGAATGGGTGGTGGCCTATGCATCCAGAGCTTTGCGTGATGCAGAAAAAAATTATTCGGGAATAGAAAAAGAACTATTAGCTTGTGTTTGGGGTGCCGAACATTTTAGGACTTTCTTATGGGGCACCAAGTTTATCATAAAACCTGACCATAAATCATTAGTATATATGATGGCACCAGGTGGAGGGCGCACAATGTCTGCTAGGTTGGCACGTTTAGCTTCTAGGTTGCAAAATTTCCGTTATCAATTGGAGTATGTGAATGGAAAAAAAAAGTACATGCTGATTGCATGTCAAAGGTTGCCGTTAGCTACAAATTGTTCTGAGAAGGATGACAAAATTGATTGTGAAGTAGCATTCACATATAAAGATATTAATTTTTTGGGTAATGTTTGTCCTATTGTTCAAGAGGATAAATGGCTGGTTGAAATGGAAAAAGATATTGAACTTAAAAAAACTGCAGAGTATATACTTAAAGGATGGCCAGAACAAAGGAAAATAAATAATGATTTGGCTGGTTTTTTAAAGTTCGTGAGGAATTAGCAGTTGAAAATGGCATAGTTGTAAGGGGGGATAAATTTATTCCTCCATTTAGCCTAAGGAATTCTATTATTGCTTTAGCACATGAAGGACATGTGGGGATTTCCAGCACTAGAAGGAAGGTCACAGAATGTTTTTGGTGGCCAGGTATTGATGCTTGTATTGAACAGCAGATACTGTTATGCCAACAATGCGCAATGAGTGATAAATCTGCTAGAGCTTTGTGTGCTGAGCCGCAACCGCTGCAGTTACCTGAAGGTCCATGGCGAAAATTAGGTCTTGATATTATTGGACCATTTGCTGTTTTACCTAAACATGAGTCTTATGGATTAGTGCTCATTGATTATTATTCCAAGTGGCCCGAGGTCAAGATGGCGAAGGATGTGACCTCGGAGGTTGTAGAATTTTTAGATAGTATATTTTTTGCAGGGAGGGTATTCCTCAAGAGTTGGTCACCGACAATGGACCACAGTTTGTTAGTAAACTTTTTCATGATTATCTCTCTAATTGTGGTGTGCTACATAAGAGAATAGCTGTATTCCATCCTGAGGCCAATGGTCAGGTGGAACGCTTTAACAGAGTTGTCAAGGAAGCTGTTCAATTGAGTGTTAAGGGCGGTATTAAATGGGAAAATGCGTTACGTTCTATGCTTTTGGCTTATAGAACAGCTCCTAATGCCATTACTTCAATTAGCCCTTTTGAACATCTTACGGGACGCAAACCTGGATCCAAACTTGTGCCATGGTGGTTAAGGAACAAGCGTAACACTACTATTGATGACTGTGAGTTGGATTTCAAGGAAATTAGACGCAAAATGGAGGATTATAAAGCTAAAATGAAACATGACGTGTTGTAAAAGGGGTCAGGTTAGCAACCAAAAAGTAAATATTGGTGATGTTGTACGCATAAAGAAATCCAAAGCTGATGGGAAGGGGAAAAGTATCTCGTCGGATCCTATCCGTGTCATTCAAATTTTCAAGAATGCTGATCGTGTTGAGGGGGTAGTGTATGGAATTTTAACAGAGTGTCTTTGTGTAGGAGAGTAGGATCTGCCTCTTATGTTGCCCCCACTTTTTTTCTGATGTTTACACTGGTTTCTGGCTATAGTCTGGCTGGGACCCTGCTAATCAGGGCCCCAGCCTCTCTGTTCTCTCTAAACGATTTGGAGTGCACTCTAGGTGCACTAGTGATTGGATACTGTGGTACCTTATGAGTCCCTAGTATATGGTACCTTAGGTACCAAGGGCATAGGTACTTCACAGGCCTACCAGGGGCTGCAGCATGTATTATGCCACCCCTGGGAAGCAGACTAAATCTGACACCACAGGCCTGCTACTGCAGCCTGGGTGAGGTGGTATTAGCACTCCTCACTGAGATATAGGTTCCCTATATCTCTCCTACACACACATATAAACCGATCAGTCACCCCTAAGGCAGGCCCTATCAATCCTGAGGGCAGGGTGCTTGGATTCTATGTGAGGGGGTGCCTCTGCCTGAGCAGGGCCCCTCTGCAGCTCTCAGAGTCCATTCTCTGGTGCTGTTTGTGGATGCGGTTAAACCATATACTTTTAAGTGCATTATATCCTCGCGGTAGAATGCTAACTTTGGAATGGCTGCATCGAAACATGTCGTGTTTGGTGTCAAACATCTTGGAATACTACCCCCCGCCAGTCCTGGCGGCGGGGGTAGCATTCCACCCTTCTAGAGGGAGAGACATGTACCTGCTGTGGAAACGCAGTAGAATCCTGCAGAGCCCTGGCATCACAAAATGGATGCCACCAGTCACAGACACTGGGCTGCCCTCCTGCTGATGACCAACACTCGCAGTGGAGGAAGCCCAACAATAGATATCCTGTCCCAAGGGGGTGTGACCACCTTCCAGACAGGGTTTAGTGTATTGCGGCTGGGTGGGTGCACTCTTAGAGTGCTTTGAAGTCCTGCACTGGGGGAGCAGAAGGCTCCTCTGTGCATATGCCAGTTCAAACCGGCTCAGGGGCTACCTGCCCCTGCTCTGGCGCGAAACTGGACAAAGGGAAGTGGGTGTAGCCACCCACTCCCCTGACCCTCCCATAGGTAGGGTCATAGAGGTAGTCCCTCCCTTTCTTTTAGTATAAGAGGGGAACCTGTGCATTGCACCCTAGATTTCCCTGGACGACGCTCTGAAGAAGAATCCCGGACCTTCGACGTTCCACTACCTTTGGAAGACTGAAGAATCTCCCTTGGAGTCAAGGAGTGACTCCCCTGCTTGGCAGGCACCAAAAAGTACAAACGACGGTCGCAAACTACGCCGCTCCCGCCGGAGTCCGAAGTCCCTGCAGCCCAAGAAGTGGATTTCCTGACTTCTCAAAGGCCATCGTGAGTCCCCAGCGAAGCTGAGGCCAGTGGACCCCAAGAGTGACGAGGAACGGCGACCCCTGGGTACCGTGCACTATTGTCGAGTGCAACCCCTTCACAACGTTTCCCGAACTTGTGCTTTGGACCACGTGTGGTCCTAGCCTCCAGCAGGAATCCCTCCGAAGATCAGAGGCCTACCACGTCCCGAGTGACCGTGGGCCCCTGTGAGCGAATCCTCCCGAGGCGTCTTCGCGATCCCTTGCCAGCCCTTGCTAAGTGCGACAATTGCGCTGACTCGTACAGGGTTCGCGTCTGTGTTAGACACACCGCGTCCATCTCCTTTGCAACACTATCTAGAACTGTATCCTTCGACTCGTACTGAGTCCGATCGGTGTTCGCCTCGAACACACAAAGGGCCTGTAGCACTGAGATCTCCATTGCACTGACTCGCACCAGGTTCGCGTCTGTGTTAGACACAGCGCGTCCATCTCCCTTGCAACTCTATCTATAACCGCGTCCTTCGACTCGTACAAGGACCGATCGGTGTGTTCGCCTCGAACACGCAAGGGACCTTTAACATTGAAATCCCAATCGCGTCTGAGCACATAGACTCGCACAGGACTCGCACCGGTGCCAGGTCACCGCGTCCGTCCCCTGTGGGTCTCCTACAACTGCCTGGGGTGGTTCTTGGGGGTCCCTCGATTCTAGATGCCCTAGACCTAGGTCTAGCAAACTAAGATTGTGATATTCGATTGTGCTAAACTTATTTTGATAACATTTGACTTGTACATATGTTCCTGACCTCTAATCTCATAAAGAGATTAGTAGAGAGTGTTTATTAATAAATACATATATATTTGATATATATACCTGTGTGGTGTCTTTTCATTTGGTGATTCAAGAGATTGTGTGGTAAAACAAGCTGCTTTACATTCCTTCAAGACTTAGCCTGAAGGCTGCTCTCCACAGCTACCACTAGGATAGCTTTCTATAAAGGTTGTCTTAACCCTATCTACCATAAGAGTCGAATTGTTCTGGTGCAAGGTGTCCACTTTAATTAGTGAACAGCATATACCAGGCCAACTTCTCACACTTTGTTTAAGGGTAATATTGCAAACCATGATTTTAATGAAAGCAATGTATTTTTGGATGTAACTAAACCTCATCAAAGCATGGATGTGGATCGTATTCAGGTTGGTGACATCACAAGGCAAAGAATTGATAGAGTAAGACGCCCTCCTGTCAAGTTTGCTGATTATGTTCTTAGTTAAAAAAAAAAAATGTAAGGGGGAAGGTGTGTTACATACTCGCGAGGGCACGATGAATCTGGTATCCTCGTGCGGTCGCGTGTGTGAGGATGTTGTAGTCCTGTTTACATATGAAGTAGTAATAGAGATGCGCGAGGTCGCGCGTCTCTGTTGCCTTTTAAAGGGACAAGTTGTTTGCGGGGCTCGTGTGTGTTGTGTTTTGAAATACATGATATGTACATATTGAAGGCGGTTGTGCCGTTGCGGATTCAACTGCAGACGCTGAGATCTTGATGTCCTTGTTTCGGAGGCTCTAATAAAGAAGAAGAAATCTTCGCATTACCGTTTCCTGTGATTCATATTTGTGGAATTATCAGGATTCGCACTTTCCAACAGGTGGGGGGGGGGGCTTCTAGTGGGGTGTGCAGGAGCGATGACGGTTAAGATGAGGTGGAGGGGCTGACTATGGAGAATGGCGCAAGCTCATTCCTCTTCCTTTTGTCATGTGTGACCTTGGGCAGACCGTGCGTTCTCCATTCAGTGTCTCACACCTCAGCCCGGTCCCTGCTCGCCTCCTCCTTCTCTTGAACACAACAGACTGCGTCAGCAGGAGTGGGTGTGCATTATTGATGGGCGCAGTGAGCTGTGCAGGGTATGCTAAAGACCAGGCTACTGCCCCCACCGGTTACCATGTGTGCTCCTGGACACAAAGGAATGAAACCTCACCTCTGCCACGAAGGAACCAGACCACAGCATGGAGCAACAAATGACAAATAGGCATATAGCGCTTACAAAAACACGAATGAGGCACAGAAGCGCTAAAAGTCAAAAGGATGAAGTTGGCTACAGACGACGAGAGGACAGAGACGAGTCATGGAAACAATAGAGGGGACTAAGACAGGAGATACTGGAGGTACAGACGGGGTGAGATGAGGCGGAGAGAGAGGAGATGAGATGAGACAACGAGGGAGAGGAGATGAGACAGAGAGAGAGGGGGGAGATATGAAACAGGGAGAGAGAGAGAGATGAGACAGAGAGAGAGGGGAGATGAGAGAGAGAGGAGAGGAGACAGAGAGAGGGGAAATGAGAGAGAGAGAGAGAGAAAGAAAGAGAGATAGAGAGATGAGAGAGAGAGAGCGAGAGAGAAATACATAGAGTGAGAGAGAGAGAGATGAGAGAGACAGAAAGACAGAGAGAGAGTGAGAGAGAGAGGGGAGAGATGCGACAGAGAGAGGTAGAGAGAGAGAAAAAGAGAGTGAGAGAAAGAAAGAGGGGAGAGAGATGAGGCAGACAGAGACGATGGTTGAGGCACAGAGAGGATAGATGAGGGACACTGGGGATAGAAGAGGCACAGAGAGGATGGTTAGGATGGTTGAGGCACACTGGGGATAGAAGAGGCACAGAGAGGATGGTTGAGGCACACGGGATAGAAGAGGCACAGAGAGGATGGTTGAGGTACACTGGGGATAGAAGAGGCACAGAGAGGATGGTTGAGGCACACTGGGGATAGAAAAAGCACAGAGAGGATGGTTGAGGCACACTGGGGATAGAAGAGACACAGAGAGGATGGTTGAGGCACACTGGGGATAGAAGAGGCACAGAGAGGATGGTTGAGGCACACTGGGGATAGAAAAAGCACAGAGAGGATGGTTGAGGCCCACTGGGGATAGAAGAGGCACAAAGAGAGGCTGGCTGAGGCACACTGGGGATAGAAGAGGCACAGAGAGAGACTGTTTGAGGCACACTGGGGATAGAAGAGGCACAGAGAGAGACTGGTTGAGGCACACATGGAATAACTGAGGCACAGAGACGGGATGGTTGAGATACACTGGGGATAGAAGAGGCACAAAGAGTATGGTTGAGGCACACTCTGGATATAGAAGAGGCAAGGAGAGAGGCACACAGTGATAAGAGGCCCACTCTGGATAGAAGACACACGGAGAGAGGATGGTTGAGGCACACTGGAGATAGAAGAGGCAAGGAGAGAGGCACACAGTGATAAGAGGCCCACTCTGGATAGAAGACACACGGAGAGAGGATGGTTGAGGCACACAGAGAATAGTTGAGGCACAGAGAAGATAGATGAGGCCCAGTCATGAGTACAGGAAGCACTGATACGGGGAGGTAGGAGAGGGGCAGACATTGCAAAGTGTTACTCTTGGGATAGGTGAGGCACGGGGAAACGACAAACGAAGCGCACACCACTGATACAGGAGACACAGGCAGATAAAAGGTAAGGCATGGAGAGGACAGAGGTACACAGGGCAGAGAGGAGGCTACAAGAAGCTCACGGAGGATACAGGATAAACAGAGAAGGAATATACAGGAGGCACAGAGGGCACAAGAGGCGGATGTAAGGGACACAGGAAGACAGAAGGCAACAGACGAGGAGGATACAAGGGCACACTGGGGTACAGAAGACAGGAAGTGAACAGCGCAGGCGAGGGGGGGGGCTTTCATGTGATAGAGGTGCACCGAGGGGTCAGGTGGGCACAGATAGGATAATGGAGGCACACAGAGGACAGAGTGCCACAGAGAAGGTACTGGAGGAACAACGGTGGATAGACTACCACAGAGAGAGTACAGGAGACACGAAGATGATAGGCACAGAGAAAGAACCGGTAGGAACACAGGGCAAGGACTGGCACAGATAAAGGTGGCAATCAACAAAACAAAAGAACCCCTGGGTCTACAACGTATGGACGAGTGCTATAGGAGGGTCCCTTTTAAAGGACGGTTTCCCTCACCCACCCGAAGGTGGCATGCTTCATCATAGGGTAACCTCCTCGCATTGTGAACCTAGTCATAATGTGGGCTACAGCCCCCTCTCTGAGAGAGGGAGCTCAGGGATGTTTTATTGATAGAGAGAGGTGTACTGAACCTTAGATGAGCAGGGTGTGGTGAGGGGTGAGAAACAAGAATTGGATGTGAAGTCAAGATAAAACTAACCAGGGTGCGCAACAGGCTTTATTAGGGTGCCCCCGGGCCAGGATTAAAAACCAAGCTATGACGGGAGCAGGGCACAAGTCCTAAAAACAGAAGTGGGGGGACGCTCCCTGGAAGTGACATGCTCGGCGTGTTGACAGCGCAGCTCCTTGAAGCCTTGGCGCCTTGGCTGTGCTCTGAGAAAGGCTGGCAAGGGGAGGGCGCGAGGTGGAAGGGGAGATTAGTCTGAGCCTCGGGTGCATTTGAAAGGCTATCATACGCGCGCAGGTGCAGACTCGGGTACCGGCTCCATCTTTTGGGCAGGGGGGACGGCGTCCACCCGGTAAAATAAGTGGGGGGACGCCGTCCACCCGCGTGGTACCCCGACTCGAGCCCTGGACGGGAGGGAATTCAACCAGCGGCAGCTCCTCCACTATGGCGGAAGAGCGTCGCCCCACCTGCCAGCAGCCGAAATTTAAAAAAAATAAATGATAATAAACCCTTGTTTATTATCGGGTTTTTTTTTTCAATTGGAGCCGAGGCTTGAGGGTGGAGCCAGGGTGATGACAGGCTGGAGGGGAAGTGTTGGGCACTGCTATTCAGTGCACATGACAGTCTGGCCGGCCATCTCAGGCCGCTAAAGTGTCATGAAGCTCTCTCCAACCCCAGCTTCATTGCCGGGTTGGAGAGAGCAGGCAACGGCTCCCATTCGAACTGGGAGCGCAAATCATAAGGGCTCAGGTAATCCTGACGCTGCTTTCAGCAACATGAAAGCTGCGTCAGGATTGGCCGCAGTGCACTCTGGGACCCTGTGCCCTGCAGAAGAGAGGGGGGCAATGCAGCAGGTAAGTGGTTTTTTTTGTCTCATCCGTCCGGCCCCCCTCCTGTCTCCCTGCGTCCTGCCACTCTGTAATCACATTGGCCGCTACTAAATTCAGCCAGTCAGAGTGAAAAACTAGGTATACATGTGTCAGCCTAGAACCCTCATAAGAGGTGGGGCAGCTTTCTTCAGGACCTTGTGAATACTACTATAAAGTGTGTGTAGCAAAAAACACTATGGTGCTAAATAAACAAAAATGCCAGTATACAGAACCAGTGGTTGGAGTGGACATCCACTCGGTCAGGAGCCCACTGGTGGGTGTTACCCGCAAATGTCAGATAACATGCCTCAGCTCTACGCAAACCCCAAGGTGGCATCTAGTTCTCTTGGGCTAGATGGCTGGTGGCACGGTTTGCGCCAAGGAAGGTGCCAGGGGTTCCTTTGTGTTGTTGGTTTCTAAAGTAGGGGAGTCAACCCCTGCAGGTCTCTAAACCTCCTATGGCCATCTTTGTGTTTTGACAGATAAAGGTGGTGCCATGTTCCAGATGGAGGTGATACAAAAGGGGATGATGGACGGAACGTTTGAGCCAATCAAACACTCACCCCCAGTCAACTGATCTGGGTTTAATCCATCATCATTCTTTAGCTCACTCCACCACCCCAGTTCAGACATGGCCATATGCAAATCAGTCTGACCCTGTGCCTCATGGGAACAGTCCAGCACGAACTGCCAAGCCATGTCTTCCCTGGACCGGAAACAAGCATCCTAGGACCGGTTTCTGGCATTCCAGCCGTCATCAGCCAGGCTTGCTTGAATCCAGTGGCAAAGTGAGCAAGGGACCCACGTCTGGGCATACCCCCGCCAACTTAGGGCGAACAAAGCGATACAAAAGGGGATGATGGACGGAACGTTTGAGCCAATCAAACACTCACCCCCAGTCAACATGTTCCAGATGGAGGTAAGCGGAGGGCAGGGCCACACGGAGAGGATGGAGGACTCCAAAGAGCATGGTGGCAGAGATAAAGGGTACAATGTGTGCATAGAGGATAGATGGGCGCAGAGAGGGTAGACACACAGAGGATAGATGGGCACAGACAGAGTACATGAGGCACATAGAGGCTAGATGGGCACAGACAGGATAATAGAGGCACACTGAGTAATGAAGGCCCCAGAGAGGGTACAGAAGGCACACAGAGGATAGACAGCACAGAGAGGGTACAGGAGACAGAGTCTAGATGGGCACAGACAGGATACAAGAGGCATGTAGAGGATAGATGGGCACAGAGAGGGTACAGAAGGCACACAGAGGCTAGATGGGCACAGACAGGATAATGGAGGCACACTGAGTAATGAAGGCCCCAGAGAGGGTACAGAAGGCACACAGAGGATAGACAGCACAGAGAGGGTACAGGAGACAGAGTCTAGATGGGCACAGACAGGATACAAGAGGCATGTAGAGGATAGATGGGCACAGAGAGGGTACAGAAGGCACACAGAGGCTAGATGGGCACAGACAGGATAATGGAGGCACACTGAGTAATGAAGGCCCCAGAGAGGGTACAGAAGGCACACAGAGGATAGACAGCACAGAGAGGGTACAGGAGACAGACAGAGTCTAGATGGGCACAGACAGGGTACAAGAGGCACGTAGAGGATAGATGGCTCAGAGCGGGCACAAAAGACACAGTGAGGATAGATAGCCACAGAGAGGGTACAGAAGGCACACAGAGGCTAGATGGACACAGAGGGTACAGGAGACAGACAGAGGATAGATGGGCACAGACAGGGTACAAGAGGCACGTAGAGGATAGATGGACACAGAGGGTACAGGAGACAGACAGAGGATAGATGGGCACAGACAGGGTACAAGAGGCACATAGAGGATAGATGGACACCTAGAAGGTACAGAAGACAGACAGAGAATAGATGGGCACAGACAGGGTACAGGAGGCACATAGAGGATAGATGGACACAGAGAGGGTTCAGAAGGCACACAGAGGCTAGATGGACACAGAAGGGACAGGAGACAGACAGAGTACATGAGGCACATAGAGGATAGATGGGCACAGACAGGATAATGGAGGCACACTGAGTAATGAAAGCCCCTGAGAGGGTACAGAAGGCACACAGAGGATAGACAGCACAGAGAGGGTACAGGAGACAGACAGAGTCTAGATGGGCACAGACAGGATACAAGAGGCACGTATAGGATAGATGGCTCAGAGCGGGCATAAAAGACACAGTGAGGATAGATGGCCACAGAGAGGGTACAGAAGGCACACAGAGGCTAGATGGACACAGAGGGTTCAGGAGACAGACAGAGGATCCAGAGAGGGTACAAGAGGCATGTAGAGGATAGATGGCTCAGAGCGGGCACAAAAGACACAGTGAGGATAGACAGCCAAAGAGAGGGTACAGAAGGCACACAGAGGCTAAAAGGACACAGAGGGTACAGGAGACAGACAGAGAATAGATGGGCACAGACAGGGTACAAGAGGCACGTAGAGGATAGATGGACACAGAGAGGGTACAGGAGACAGACAGAGGATAGATGGGCACAGACAGGGTACAAGAGGCACATAGAGGATAGATGGACACAGAGAGGGTACAGGAGACAGACAGAGAATAGATGGGCACAGACAGGGTACATGAGGCACATAGAGGATAGATGGGCACAGACAGGATAATGGAGGCACACTGAGTAATGAAGGCCCCAGAGAGGGTACAGAAGGCACACAGAGGATAGACAGCACAGAGAGGGTACAGGAGACAGACAGAGTCTAGATGGGCACAGACAGGATACAAGAGGCACGTATAGGATAGATGGCTCAGAGCCGGCATAAAAGACACAGTGAGGATAGATGGCCACAGAGAGGGTACAGAAGGCACACAGAGGCTAGATGGACACAGAGGGTACAGGAGACAGACAGAGGCTAGATGGGCACAGACAGGATACAAGAGGCACATAGAGGATAGATGGCTCAGAGCGGGCACAAAAGACACAGTGAGGATAGATGGCCACAGAGAGGGTACAGAAGGCACACAGAGGCTAGATGGACACAGAGGGTACAGGAGACAGACAGAGGATAGATTGGCACAGAGAGGGTACAAGAGGCATGTAGAGGATAGATGGCCACAGAGAGGGTACAGAAGGCACACAGAGGATAGATGGACACAGAGGGTACAGGAGACAGACAGAGGATAGATGGGCACAGAGAGGGTACAAGAGGCATGTAGAGGATAGATGGACACAGAGAGGGTACAGAAGGCACAATGAGGATAGGTGGGCACAGAGAGGGTACAGGAGACTGACAGAGGATAGATGGGCGCAGAGAGGGTACAAAGACTGACAGAGGATAGATGGGCGCAGAGAGGTCAAATGAGCGCAGACAGGATGATGGAGGCACACGGAGGATAGAGTGCCCCAGAGAGGGTACAGAAGGCACACTGAGGATAGATGGACACAGATAGGGTACAGGAGACAGACAGAGGATAGATGGGCACAGACAGGGTACAAGAGGCACGTAGAGGATAGATGGGTACAGAGAAGGTACTGGAGGAACACCGGTGGATAGACTGGATAAACTGCCACGGAGAACGTACAGGGAGCCCAAAGAGGATAGGCAAAGAGACAGTACAGGAGGAACACATGGCATAGACTGGTAGAGATAAAGGTGGCGCCATGTTCCAGCTGGAGGTAAGCGGAAGGGCAGGGGCACACCGAGAGGATGGAGGACTCCAAAGAGCATGGGGGCAAAGACAAAGGGTACATGAGGCACAACGAGGATAGATGGGCACAGAGAGGGTACGGGAGGCATACAAGGATACACTGGCACAGGGAGCGGTGGCATCATGTGTTTGGTGGAGACAAGGGAAGGGCAGGAGAGCACAGGGGGTGATTGCATAGAGCATGGAGGGGCGCAGAGAAAGAAGGAGTCCCTTGTGTTTGTAGTCTGGTTGCCATGGGAACACATCTTGAGTCCGCAGAGCTCCACACATTAGCAGATTTCTGTCCAGCCTCCTGTCAGGAAAGGCTCCCATTCCAGGCCGAGCCTCCCTCCCACTGTCTGCCTGTCAGTAATTCCTGCCGAGGCAGCCCTCCCCTGCTGCCCTCTCTCGCCCTCCGCCCCCCTCTCTCGCCTACTGCCCTCCCCCCTGCTGCCCCCTCCTCCCCTGTAACTCCTTGCAGGCTGCACGGCTGAAGGAGCAGTGATTGACTTGGCATTTCTGGTTATTAAATCGTGTTCTGCAGCGCTGCCCGTGGCATGGGTAGAGGGAGGCGATACCCTCCCCGTGCCCCCCCCCCCCACGCCCCTTGATGTGCCTACCTCAGATCCTTTCCTTCTTATCTGACATGTGCCTGTTTATTCCAGATGGATGGGAGGCTGGCGCTAACAGTCCGAAATAACAACCAGGCTAGCATTAGACCTCGCGTGGTTATAGCGCCCAGCGCCTCGACGTTTGCTTGCCGCCCCCCCTCCCCACCTCATCATTCTTTCAGCTCTACCGCCCCTTCGTTTATTTCCATCCTCTTACCCTCCACGGTTTCTTTTCTCCAGGTGTGTTCGTTTATTCCCAAAGACGTTCTCTCTGTGCCCTTCAACCCACCCCTCTTATTCTTTCTCTCTCTATCCGCCCCCCCCCCCATCTCCCTCTCTCTCTGGGCTACCAGTCTCCTCCTCTCCTCCCTCGGTCTACCAGTCTCCTCCTCTCCTCCCTCGGTCTACCCGTCTCTTCCTCCCCCCCACCCCCCCCCCTCTACTTTTCATCCTATACTCTCTCTCTCTGGGCCACCTCTGTCCTCCCTCTCTGTGTCTCTTCTTTTCACTTTCTCGGCTCCTCCTCCAGGCCCCCTCCCCCTCCCTGGACTGTATTTCTCCTCTCAGTGGCCGAGATTAATTCAAGGGTTCCATCCACCACCTTGGTGTTGTAGTTGATGCCCTAGGTGGCACAGGTATGCCCAGGCGAGGGTCCGGTGCTGACTGTGGCTCTGGAATCAAGCTTTACCCAGCTGATGAGCTGGGTAAATAATAAATAAAAATAAAGGCAACATAATAAAGGTAAATAATAAATAAAAATAAGGGCAACACCGGTCCCAGGATGCTTGTGTTCTGGTTCAGGGAGGGCCTGGCAGTTCAGGCTGGGCTGTTCACACTGGAGCAGGGTCAAGACTGATTTGCATATGGCTGGGTCCAGCAAAGAAAGAACAAACGGCAGACCAAGGTCAAGCACATTCAATCCATATGTTAAATAGAGTAAAAAATGGTGCAATCACTTCCTGCACCCGCCGTCCAGAGGTGCCACTAATAGCCCAATTTTTCAAAAAGATGGAAGGTGCACTCGTTGTGGAGTCAGTAAAGCAAGCAGAGATCTGTTCCAAAAATACTTCATTTATTCCTTTGATTCTTAAAAACTGGCACACAGCCAACACGTTTCGTTCCCAATTCTGCCAGAGGGAACTTCCTCAGGGCTCATCAATAAACAGCTGGTAGGTTGTTTTCAGGAATATTATTGATAAATCAAGGCCTCAGAGGCAAGATATAGCCTCAGTGGTGGTATGTATTCACGAAAATCTAGCACCCAATAGGCTGTAGGGTATCAAGTATCCCGAGCTCTGTAATTTGAAATATGAAAAAATCCCAGTCACCACCGTCCCATCAGGGGAGCAGTTATCTATGCGGTCCTGGTATATACGCTTTAGAGCTGTGTGCCAGCTTTTAAGAATCAAAGGAATAAATGAAGTATTTTTGGAACAGATCTCTGCTTGCTTTACTGACTCCACAACGAGTGCACCTTCCATCTTTTTTGAAAAATATGGCTGGGTCCAAACTGAAGTGGCATGGTGGGCGAAATGCAATGGATTGGGATGCGGCCCGAGCGATTGCCAGTGGCTGGGATTAATTCAAGCATTCCATCCATCACCTTGTTGTTGTGGCAACCATGTTTATTCAACATCTGACTGGCCTTTCAGATCTTGTGGTCAAATATACATTATTACACACTAATATGTAACAATTGGGGGTGGGGAGACCGCCTGTGAACCGGGAAAGCCGGACGCTGTCACAGGCAGGAAGGGTTACTGCCCTTGGGGGTTCTTCTGTCCTGTCAGACCTTCTGCTCGAGCGGCTCCGAGTCCTGGGGGGGGGGGGGGAGACCCAACAAGGGGGGACCTGAGCTGACAATACTCTCTGTAGTGTAAACTCACTGGGTGGTAAGGCAGAGGATGTGGGGAAGAGAAGCAACTGATATTGAGCAAGGAAAGGGAATAAAGAAATACAAACAAACTTAACAGAAGTAAAGCAGCGCCCTATTACAAAAGGTGAGGAAAAACAATCGGAAACCGAAAGGAAATAAATACAAAATAAAGAGCTTTTCCCTCAAATGTATGCCCTACTTTTGGGTCTCAAAAAACAGTGTCCTGGTTTTTTTGAGGGCGGGGCCGTAGGTCATGACCCAAACAGCTTACGGGCCACCATGCTGCGGGCCCCTGTGCTGTATTGTGCCTGTGCTGTATTGTGCCTGTGCTGTATTGTGCCTGTGCTGTATTGTGCCTGTGCGTGTGCGGCGCAGACTCAACCTTTTCTACCGACTCTGAACTGCTGACATTTCAGGAATGTGGGTCCCTTTTCCCCACACAATTCATTCCTCTGCTCTCTATTCATGGGACACCGCGCGCTCCCTTTCTCTGTCTCTGTCGATTAGTCCTTGTCGCCCCCACCCCCACCGCAGCTCCCCAACAATTTCCCTGATTGGCAAAAAAAGCAATGGCTTGCCTGTGGGTTCCAAAGTAGGCCTGTCAGATGGGGCTGCCGCCGAGCGCAGGCAGGAGCCAGGGCACTTATTGCATTCCTGGCTTCTGAGCTGGCACTGGCTCGCTGCTGTCAATCACTCACCTTCTCCACAGAAGGAAGGTTTTCTTTCATTGGGCTCCTTTCGAATCTCTCCCTTTATTCTTCCTTCACTCACATTCATTGAGTTTGCGACCTGACTCGCTGACACGTGTTTCGCTCCCTGGAGGTTTGTCAAGGATTTACGATAGCCGGCAGCTTTAGTCGGTAGCAGCAGCAGCCTGGCTATGGTTGTTGCTGCGTGCAGACGTCTATGAAGGGAGGGACCTTAAAAGATATGGGTGTTCGGTATGACTGGACATACCATCCTCGTGGCAGTGAAAGGACTGCTTGCACAAACAATGCAAAGCCTGCAGTGTGAGAGGCAGGGTCACTAATGCGCAGCCTGCAGTGTGAGAGGCAGGGTCACTGGGGTGCACTAGCAGCGCTTGCACACACAATGCAAAGCCTGCAGTGTGAGAGGCAGGGTCACTAATGCACAGCCTGCAGTGTGAGAGGCAGGGTCACTGGGGTGCACTAGCAGCGCTTGCACACACAATGCAAAGCCTGCAGTGTGAGAGGCAGGGTCACTAATGCGCAGCCTGCAGTGTGAGAGGCAGGGTCAGTAATGCAGAGCCTGCAGTGTGAGAGGCAGGGTCACTAATGCACAGCCTGCAGTGTGAGAGGCAGGGTCTCTAATGCGCAGCCTGCAGTGTGAGAGGCAGGGTCACTAATGCGCAGCCTGCAGTGTGAGAGGCAGCGCTTGCAAACACATCTTGCAGTGTGAGAGGCAGGGTCACTGGGGTGCACCAGCAGCGCTTGCACACACAATGCACTGCCTGCAGTGTGACAGGCAGGGTCACTAGGGGTGCACCAGCAGTGCTTGCACACACAATGCACAGCCTGCAGTGTGCGAGGCAGGGTCACTAATGCGCAGCCTGCAGTGTGAGAGGCAGCGCTTGCAAACACATCTTGCAGTGTGAGAGGCAGGGTCACTGGGGGTCACCAGCAGCGCTTGCCCACACAATGCACAGCCTGCAGTGTGAGAGGCAGGGTCAGTAATGCACAGCCTGCAGTGTGAGAGGCAGGGTCACTAATGCACAGCCTGCAGTGTGAGAGGCAGGGTCACTAATGCACAGCCTGCAGTGTGAGAGGCAGGGTCACTAATGCACAGCCTGCAGTGTGAGAGGCAGGGTCAGTAATGCACAGCCTGCAGCGTGAGAGGCAGGGTCACTGGGGTCACCAGCAGCGCTTGCACACACAATGCACAGCCTGCAGTGTGAGAGGCAGGGTCAGTAATGCAGAGCCTGCAGCGTGAGAGGCAGGGTCAGTAATGCACAGCCTGCAGCGTGAGAGGCAGGGTCACTGGGGTCACCAGCAGCGCTTGCACACACAATGCAGAGCCTGCAGCGTGAGAGGCAGGGTCAGTAATGCACAGCCTGCAGCGTGAGAGGCAGGGTCACTAATGCACAGCCTGCAGTGTGAGAGGCAGGGTCACTAATGCACAGCCTGCAGTGTGAGAGGCAGGGTCACTAATGCAGAGCCTGCAGCGTGAGAGGCAGGGTCACTAATGCACAGCCTGCAGCGTGAGAGGCAGGGTCACTAATGCACAGCCTGCAGTGTGAGAGGCAGGGTCACTAATGCACAGCCTGCAGTGTGAGAGGCAGGGTCACTAATGCAGAGCCTGCAGCGTGAGAGGCAGGGTCACTAATGCACAGCCTGCAGTGTGAGAGGCAGGGTCACTAATGCCCAGCCTGCAGTGTGCGAGGCAGGGTCAGTAATGCACAGCCTGCAGTGTGAGAGGCAGGGTCAGTAATGCAGAGCCTGCAGCGTGAGAGGCAGGGTCACCGGGGTCACCAGCAGCGCTTGCACACACAATGCACAGCCTGCAGCGTGAGAGGCAGGGTCACTAATGTGCAGCCTGCAGTGTGAGAGGCAGGGTCACTAATGCACAGCCTGCAGCGTGAGAGGCAAGGTCACGGGTTTGGGGGGACATGGAGGGGGGCACCGGCAGCGCTTGGACCACTCTGCAGTGCTCGGGCACCGACGCACAGCAGATGTGTCCATTCATCACATCTTGCCATACCACTGACAGCGCGCCATTTATCATGGAAATGGGGCTGCAGGTCTGAGTAGAAAAGGCTCTTGAGTATTCACGAATGCCCCTCATAACAGATTGAGACGTCATATCAGAAAGAGCTTGAGCACGCGCTGCACGCGCAGCACATTTTACGATTTGAATTCGTTAGACAATAGTTATTTTTCTGTGACGAAATGAAGTACTTACATATTTTAATCCTGTTCTTAGCCAGGGTTGCATGGTGGTGAGGGCACAGAGGGAGTGAAGGGTTACATGGCCGGGAGGGCATAGAGGGAGCGAAGGGTTGCAAGGCGGTGAGGGCACAGAGGGAGTGAAGGTCTTCAAAGGGTGGGAGAATTGAAGGAGTGAGTGAAGAACTGCATGGCGGTGAGGGTACGGAGTGAGTAAAGGGTTGCATGGGCGGTGAGGCCACAGAGTGAGTGAAGGGTTGCATGGCGGTGAGGGCACGGAGTGAGAGAAAGGGTTGCATGGCGATGAGGCCACGAAGTGACTGAAGGGTTGCATGGCGGTGAGGGCACGGAGTGAGTGAAGAGTTGCATTGCATGGCGGTGAGGGCACGGAGTGAGTGAAGGGTTACATGGCGGTTAGGGCACGGAGTGAGAGAAAGGGTTGCATGGCGATGAGGCCACGGAGTGACTGAAGGGTTGCATGGAGGTGAGGGCACAGAGTGAGTGAAGAGTTGCATTGCATGGCGGTGAGGGCACGGAGTGAGTAAAGAGTTGCATTGCATGGCGGTGAGGGCACAGAGTGAGTGGAGGGTTGCATGGTGGTGAGGGCACAGAGGGAGTGAAGGGTAGCATGGCGGTGAGGGCACAGAGTGAGTGAAGAGTTGCATTGCATGGCAGTGAGGACACGGAGTGAGTGAAGGGTTGCATGACAGTGAGGGCACGGAGTGAGTGAATGGTTGCATGGCAGTGAGGGCACTGAGTCAGTACAGGGTTGCATGGGCAGTGAGGCCACAGAGTGAGTGAAGGGTTGCATGGCGATGAGGGCACGGAGTGAGTGATGAGTTGCATTGCATGGAGGTGAGGGCACGGAGTGAGTGAAGAGTTGCATTACATGGCGGTGAGGGCACGGAGTGAGTGAAGGGTTGCATGGTGGTGAGGGCACGGAGTGAGTGATGGGTTGCATGGGCGGTGAGGCCACAGAGTGAGTGAAGGGTTGTATGGCGGTGAGGGCACGGAGTGAGTGAAGAGTTGCATTGCATGGCAATGAGGGCACAGAGTGAGAGGAGTGTTACATGGTGGTGAGGGCACGGAGTGAGTGAAGGGTTGCATGGTGGTGAGGGCACGGAGTGAGTGATGGGTTGCATGGGCGGTGAGGCCACGGAGTGAGTGAATGGTTGCATGGTGGTGAGGGCACTGAGTCAGTACAGGGTTGCATGGGCAGTGAGGCCACAGAGTGAGTGAAGGGTTGCATGGCGATGAGGTCACGGAGTGAGTGATGAGTTGCATTGCATGGAGGTGAGGGCACGGAGTGAGTGAAGAGTTGCATTGCATGGCGGTGAGGGCACGGAGTGAGTGAAGAGTTGCATTGCATGGCAGTGAGGGCACGGAGTGAGTGAAGGGTTGCATGGTGGTGAGGGCACGGAGTGAGTGATGGGTTGCATGGGCGGTGAGGCCACGGAGTTAGTGAAGGATTGTATGGCGGTGAGGGCACGGAGTGAGTGAAGAGTTGCATTGCATGGCGGTGAGGGCACGGAGTGAGTAAAGAGTTGCATTGCATGGCGGTGAGGGCACGGAGTGAGTGGAGGGTTACATGGTGGTGAGGGCACAGAGGGAGTGAAGTGTTGCATGGTGGTGAGGGCACGGAGTGAGTGATGGGTTGTGAGGGCACAGAGTGAGTGAATGGTTGCATGGCAGTGAGAGCACGGAGTGAGTGAAGGGTTGCATGGTGGTGAGGGCAGAGAGGGAGTGAACGGTTGCATGGCGGTGAGGGCACAGAGGGAGTGAAGGGTTGCATGGCGGTGATGGCACAGAGGGAGTGAAGGGTTGCATGGCGGTGAGGACATGGAGTTAGTCTATGGGGGGGCTGCTTGGATCTGGCTTTGCATGGGGGCTTCGGTCGGGGCTTCCGCAGAGTGAGAATGCATGTCTGATGAGACCGGTGGAAAGGGTCGAAGGGAGCACTTTGAGCCATTTGTCAGAGGCGGGAGTCCGACCCCCCATCTCTTTCAATATCTGGGGGCGTGTGTAAGGTGGGATTACAGGGGTGCGGGTGTGATTTCTCTTTTCTTTACACCTGGGGCTCCCTCTCACAGAGGTGACCGCTGAGGTGGGCAGGGCTTGGCGACGGCTTTAAGTACGGAAGGCGAGACAGCCCTAATCCGACACAAATATGTGCTAAGCCCGCTCAGAGCTGCCCGCTGACCAGGGCGATTAGACCTTTCTTCCAGTGCCCCCACATTTACCCACAGCCTCGGCTTACACGGGGGTTACCAACCTTTTCTGTGCCCCGCACCCCTAGGAAATGTTTGATTAATGTTCGCACTCCCTGTAAAAGTAATATCACATTTCCTATTATGCATACAGTGCATACTTCCCCTCGTTGTCGCACCCCTTGAAATGTCATCTCTCACCCCCTGGGGGTGTGGGCACCCAGATTGGAACCCCTGGCTTAGCAGAACATCTCTGCCTCACTGCTCTTAGCACGATGAAAATGTTTGGGTCCATGGCGAAGGGGGACTGGGAGGGGGGCAGGAGTGATTCAGAGCGAGAGTTGGGGGCGGGGCGTCCGTCATGCAGGTGCCCACCCTCAGTACTTCCTCAGTGGTCTCCGAGATGGTGAAGCTGGCACCCCATAAAGTGGTGCAATGAGTGCCTTGGGTGCTGAAGGTGGGGTGCCGTTCATTCCTCAAACGCGCCTCCGTTTCCAGTATTGTTTTAGGGTTCCTATATCTTGCAGGGTGGGGTGCCCTAGTTCCATAGTTTTGCAATAGCAATAAGGTATCTTAATTTCACGTCAGATAAAAGAGCCCCAGATCTCGGGGTGGAAAGGCGGGGCGGAGTGAGCAGGAGGGGGGGGGCGGTCATTGTTGCACATATGCGTCAAGTCACAGACGGTAAACTCTGCAATGGACCGGATGAGGCTCAGGGCAGCATATCTGGAATATTGCTAGTACTGGGGTCTGTGTACCCCAGAATTGGCCTAAGGTGGGCATAGGGGGCGTTGAATCATTCCCATACCCAGTCTAAAGCCATGGCAAGGGGGAATTTATTCCATATCTGTCCAATACCAGTATTGGGTACAGAGCATTCGCACGAATCTATATCATTCCAAATACCTTCATTGAGAACCCGTTAAAGAGAGAAGATGTAACAAAAAATAGCATTATAAAGAACCAACTAGACATAAACTTAAAGACGTCTTTTTACTAGTGCCATTCGAAGGACCGATCAGACGTGGGCTCAGGGCTGGTGCCCCCCCTTCCCCCACTGGGCCCTTCACCCAGTTCACCATGCTGTGCTGTTGAAGAGCATAGCAGACCCCTCATAAGAAGCCCCCACCCCTCTGGATCCACTTGGAGCAGCTGATTGGGGCCTTCCCATCAGGCCTTGCTGCTCCACCTCGTGTTTATTTTAATAAGCCGGCTTCTTTCCCGGGCATCGGATCCCGTCCCCATGGCAACTGGAACTCCATCGGAGCAGGCGGCAGGGCCCTGAATACAGAGAGGCTATTCACAGGCGGCGTGCAGGAATTCACCCCCATGGGCCTTTCACTGGGGCTCCCTCCACAGCCACAGCGATCCCTTCACCTCCTCCGCCCCCCCCTCCCCAGGGCCGTTCACGGGTGCTCCCTCCACAGCCACAGCGAGCCCTTCACCCCCCCACCCCCATCGAGGGAGTTTTACTGGTGCTCCCTCCATAGTCACAGTGAGCTCTTCACCTCCCCCTCCAGGACCTTTCACTGGCGCTCCCTCCACAGCCACAGTGAGCCCTTCACCTCCACCATCGAGGGACTTTTAAGTTTTACTGGTGCTCCCACCACAGCCACAGAGATCCCTTCACCTCCTCCACCCCCCACCCCCAGGGCCGTTCACTGGTGCTCCCTCCATAGCCACAGTGAGCCCTTCACCCCCCTCCAGGACCTTTCACTGGCGCTCCCTCCACAGCCACAGCGAGCCCTCCCCCCCATCGAGGGACTTTTACTGGCGCCCCCTCCACAGCCACAGCGATCCCTTCACCTCCTCCACCCCCCACCCCCAGGGCCGTTCACTGGGGCCCCTTCCACAGCCACAGCGATCCCTTCACCCCCCGGGACCATTCACTGGCGCCCCTCCACAGCCACAGCGATCCCTTCACCTCCTCCACCCCCCACCCCCAGGGCCGTTCACTGGGGCCCCTTCCACAGCCATCCCTTCGCCCCCCCGGGACCATTCACTGGCGCTCCCGCCACAGCCACAGCGATCCCTTCGCGCCCCCCCCAGGGCCATTCACTGGTGCTCCCTCCACAGCCACAGTGAGTGAGCCCTTCACCTCCGCCATCGAGGGACTTTTACTGGCGCTCCCTCCATAGCAACAGTGAGCCCTTCACCCCCTCCAGGACCTTTCACTGGCGCTCCCTCCACAGCCACAGCGAGCCCTTCACCTCCACCATCGAGGGACTTTTACTCGTGCTCCCTCCATAGCCACAGCGAGCCCTTCACCCCCCCTCCAGGACCTTTCACTGGCGCTCCCTCCATAGCCACAATGAGCCCTTCACCTCCCCCTCCAGGACCTTTCAATGGAGCTCCCTCCACAGCCACAGCAAGCCCTTTACCTACCCCTCCCGGACCTTTCACTGGCGCTCCCTTCACAGCCTCAGCGAGCCCTTCACCTCTCCACTTGCCCCTCCCCTCAAGGGCCTTACCCTGCCGCTCCCTTCACAGCTACAGAGAGCCCTTCACCTCCCCCTCCAGGACCTTTCACTGGCGCTCCCTTCACAGCCACAGCGAGCCCTTCACCTCTCCACTTGCCCCTCCCCTCAAGGGCCTTAACCTGCCGCTCCCTTCACAGCTACAGAGAGCCCTTCACCTCCCCCTCCAGGACCTTTCACTGGCGCTCCCTCCACAGCCACAGCGAGCCCTTCACCTCTCCACTTGCCCCTCCCCTCAAGGGCCTTACCCTGCCGCTCCCTTCAGAGCTACAGAGAGCCCTTCACCTCCCCCTCCAGGACCTTTCACTGGCGCTCCCTTCACAGCCACAGCGAGCCCTTCACCTCTCCACTTGCCCCTCCCCTCAAGGGCCTTACCCTGCCGCTCCCTTCACAGCTACAGAGAGCCCTTCACCTCCCCCTCCAGGACCTTTCACTGGCGCTCCCTCCACAGCCACAGCGAGCCCTTCACCTCTCCACTTGCCCCTCCCCTCAAGGGCCTTACCCTGCTGCTCCCTTCACAGCTACAGAGAGCCCTTCACCTCCCCCTCCAGGACCTTTCACTGGCGCTCCCTCCACAGCCACAGCGAGCCCTTCACCTCTCCACTTGCCCCTCCCCTCAAGGGCCTTACCCTGCTGCTCCCTTCACAGCTACAGAGAGCCCTTCACCTCCCCCTCCAGGACCTTTCACTGGCGCTCCCTCCACAGCCACAGCGAGCCCTTCACCTCTCCACTTGCCCCTCCCCTCAAGGGCCTTACCCTGCCGCTCCCTTCACAGCTACAGAGAGCCCTTCATCGCTCTACAGCCCTCTCCCCTCCCAGGCCTTTCCTGCATTCTCCCTCCAAAGCCATAATGAGCCACTCACCCCTCCACGGGTTTCTCTCGTCCTTGGTCTTTCACTGCCTTTCCCTCCACAGCCGCAGGGGGCCGCACTCCTAGTCTCGAGGCCATGTGGTGTCCCGTCCCCGCGCCCACAGGCCTTTCACTGCTTCTCCCGCCACAGACACATGCATGTCTGTCTGTCTGTCTGTCTGTATGTATGTATGTATGCATGTATGTATGTATGTCTTTCTGTATGTATGTATGTATGTATGTATGTATGTATGTATGTATGTATGTAATTGATATTTCTATAGTGCAAACCTAGCCAAAAGGTAGGGAGCGCTGTATATGGTCAAAGACAAGCATCAAGTCATTGAGTAACAGGAGAGGAAGCGGCTGTGGACAGGTAATGGATTTATGATGCAAAGTAATTTAAAGAAGACTCTTTCCTAGATTGGAGCAGGGCTGGGGCGGTCTTATGGACACGGGGATGTTGTTCCAGATCCTGGGTGCATAGATGGGAAAGGCCTCCCGCCTTGCTTTATTTCTTCTGTAGACTTATTAGTCTGCAGTCGTACAGTGTCCTGGCTGCCGGTGTGTCGAGATCCACCAGAGATGGGTGTGCCGAGATCACCAGAGATGGGTGTGTCAAGATCCACCAGAGATGGGTGTGTCAAGATCCACCAGAGATGGGTGTGCCGAGATCACCAGAGATGGGTGTGCCGAGATCCACCAGAGATGGGTGTGCCCAGATCCACTAGAGATAGCTGTGCCCAGATCCACCAGAGATGGGCGTGCCCAGATCCAACAGATGGGTGTGCCGAGATCCACCAGAGATGGGTGTGCCGAGATCCACCAGAGATGGGTGTGCCGAGATCCACCAGAGATGGGTGTGCCCAGATCCACCAGAGATGGGCGTGACCAGATCCACCAGAGATGGGCATGCCCAGATCCACCAGAGATGAGTGTGCCCAGATCCACCAGAGATGGGCGTGCCCAGATCCACCAGAGATGAGTGTGCCAAGATCCACCAGAGATGGGTGTGCTGAGATCACTAGAGATGGGTGTGCCCAGATCCACCACAGATGGGTGTGCCAAGATCCACCAGAGATGGGTGTGCCCAGATCCACCAGAGATGAGTGTGCCAAGATCCACCAGAGATGGGTGTGCCGAGATCCACCAGAGATGGGTGTGCTGAGATCACTAGAGATGGGTGTGCCCAGATCCACCACAGATGGGTGTGCCGAGATCCACCAGAGATGGGAGTGCCCAGATCCACCAGAGATGAGTGTGCCAAGATCCACCAGAGATGGGTGTGCTGAGATCACTAGAGATGGGTGTGCCCAGATCCACCACAGATGGGTGTGCCGAGATCCACCAGAGATGGGAGTGCCCAGATCCACCAGAGATGGGCGTGCCCGGATCCACCAGAGATGGGTGTGCCCGGATCCACCAGAGATGGGCGTGCCCGGATCCACCAGAGATGGGTGTGCCGTGTGCCGAGATCCACCAGAGATGGGTGTGCTGAGATCACTAGAGATGGGTGTGCCCAGATCCACCACAGATGGGTGTGCCGAGATCCACCAGAGATGGGTGTGCCGAGATCCACCAGAGATGGGTGTGCCCAGATCCACCAGAGATGGGCGTGCCCAGATCCACCAGAGATGGGTGTGCCGAGATCCACCAGAGATGGGTGTGCAGAGATCCACCAGAGATGGGTGTGCTGAGATCCTCCAGAGATGGGTGTGCCCAGATCCACCAGAGATGGGTGTGCCGAGATCCACCAGAGATGGGTGTGCCGAGATCCACCAGAGATGGGTGTGCTGAGATCCACCAGAGATGGGTGTGCTGAGATCCACCAGAGTTGGGTGTGCCGAGATCCACCAGAGATGGGTGTGCCCAGATCCACCAGAGATGGGTGTGCCCAGATCCACCAGAGATGGGTGTGCCCAGATCCACCAGAGATGGGTGTGTCCACATCCACCAGATATGGTGAGCTTGCCTGCAATGTAAGTGGGGATGCTGGCCGTGATGGCAAAAGGGAAGCAGTGATTTTGAAGATGATGTGGACGGCAAGGGGAGCCAAAGCAGTTCCACCTAACAAGTCCTCACCCTGACACCCCCCTCCCCCGAACCCCATGGTCTCTTCCCTCCCTAAATACTCTGGCCTTGCATTGCGTCCTTTCTCCGCCATCTTTTACACTCTTCATATCTACCTTGTTTAACCCCTCCCTTACAACTCCCATTCTTCCCGTCCCTCTTCGCTCCCTCCACCCTCCCTCTCTCCTCTCTGCCTCCATCCAGATATCCACTGACGCTTTTGTTCTCTTCGGTGTATATTGCATCATGAAGTTCTCTCAACCTCTGCTTTGCTTTTGTTCTTAGAAGCAGGAACCAACGCAAAACCACAGGTTTTATTTGTTGCCTAATTGGGATAGGAAGCAGGTTTTGGAGGAGGAAGAGGGGGAGGGGCACTCATTCTGAGCAGCCTAGGTTGGCTGGGGATATCTTTGAAGAACTTGGAAGAAGTTCAGTTGTATTAGGACTGACATTCTCCCTCATGTAATCAGCACATTTAATACATTAAAAGTAATACATATATACATGTAGAGGGGCTTTATTAGATATAGAGGGGATTTGGAAATCCCTCTTCATCCCCCGGCGTGGGCATCTGCATTTCCCATTCTGCTCCTGCCAACCACTGCATCGGGCACAGTCAGCCCGCTGCAGCCACGGGCTCTCCTGCACTGGGAGTGATGGCATTGTTCTATTCACAAGTGCACATCTATCTAAAAAGAAGTGCACATCAGTGCCAGGGCTGATGAACTAATACTTTACTTTGCTAATGTCTTTTTCTTTCCACTTCTTAGCTTTTCCCCCCATTTTTGTGTTTAAACTATGTCTTCATGTTATAGTAATTAGAAGCCATTGGTAGCTTTTCTCTAAACCAATAAGAGCCATATCTTTCTTGTGATATGCATTAAAGCTAAAAAAGGGTTTCTATATCGGTTCAATGTACTCCTGCGTGCTAGGAAGCACTCACACTGGTCAATTAAAATTATATGCAATGGTAAATATTCTTAAGTTTATTTTTTTAAATGTAAACATATGGCCACCATGTTTAGTTGGTGTTTTGTTTTATTTTTTATTATTTTTATTTTTGCTGCATATTTTTGGAATAAAAAATAAATGCAACCATCCCATCAGCTTGCAAAGGCCAAACCTATTGGTTTTGCCAATGCTTGTTTAGTTTTTAACCCCATACAGGCATCAAAGTGCTGCTGTGAATAGGATGATGTGATGAGCTAATTTACATAACACAGACTGAGGTATAACTGCCCCTTAGCACTGGTTCCCTACTACTGTACACCACGTTCATCACATACCTTTACCACCACCATTGTACCAGACGCCACAACTGCTTCTGTAAACTGATCACTGGCAACAGTTACCACCGAACCTTCTCTAAGCTTAGCCAACAACCCTTGTGTAAGTTTTTCTGCATCCATTCTATAACATCATCCATGAGCACTTGGGTAACATAATCAACCACCTCTTGTATAGCGCATTCCAAAAAACCTCCCAATGGAACAACCCATGCTATCCTCCGTGACTCTCCCAATGGAACAATCCATGCTATCCTCAATTAAGATCCCAATGGAACAATCCATGCTATCCTCCATGATCCTCCCAATGGAACAACCCATGCTATACTCCATGACCATCCCAATGGAACATCCATGACCATCCCAGTGGAACAATCCATGCTATCCTCCATGACCCTCCCAATGGAACATCCATACTATCCACCGTGACCCTCCCAATGGAACATCCATGCAATCCTCCATGACCCTCCCAATGGAACATCCATGCTGTACTCCATGACCCTCCCAATGGAGCAATCCATGCTATACTCCATGACCCTCCCAATGGAACATCCATGCTATACTCCATGACCCTCCCAATGGAACATCCATGCTATACTCCATGACCCTCCCAATGGAACAATCCATGCTACCCACCATGACCATCCCAATGAAACATCCATTTTATCCTCTGTGACCCTCCCAATGAAACATCCATGCTATCCTCCATGACCCTCCCAATGGAACATCCATGCTGTCCTCCGTGACCCTCCCAATGGAACATCCATGCTATCATCCATGACCCTCCCAGTGGAACAAACCATGCTATCCTCCATGACCCTCCCAATGGAACATCCATGCTATACTCCATGACCCTCCCAATGGAGCAATCCACGCTACCCTCCATGACCCTCCCAATGGAACAGTCCTTGCAGTCCTCCGTGACCCTCCCAATGGAACAACCCATGCTATCCTCCATGACCCTCCCAATGGAATAGTTCTTGCAGTCCTCCATGACCCTCCCAATGGAACAATCCATGCTACTCTCCATGAACCTCCCAATGGAACAAGCCATGCTATCCTCCATGATCCTCCCAAGGGCACAATCCATGCTATCCTCCATGACCCTCCCAAATGAACATCCATGCTATCATCCATGACCATCCCAGGGGAACAATCCATGCTATCCTCCGTGACCCTCCCAATGGAACAATCCATGCTATCCTCCATAATCCTCCCAATGGAACAATCCATGCTACCCTCCATGACTCTCCCAATGGAATAGTCCTTGTGCTCCTCCAGTACCCTCCCAATGGAACAATCCATGCTACCCTCCACGACACTCCCAATGGAACAGTCCTTGTAGTCCTCCATGCACTTCCCAATGGAACAATCCATGCTACCCTCTGTGACCCTTGCAATGGAACAATTCATGCTACCCTCCATGGCCCTTCCAATGGAACAATCCATGATATCCTCAATGACTCTACCAATGGAACAGTCCTTGCGGCACTCCATTACCCTCCCAATAGAACAATCCATGCTACCCTCCATGACCCTTCCAATGGAACAATCCATGCTAACCTCCATGACCCTTCCAATGGAACAATCCATGCTATCCTCCATGACTCTACCAATGGAACAGTCCTTGCGGCACTCCATTACCCTCCCAATAGAACAATCCATGCTACCCTCCATGACCCTTCCAATGGAACAATCCATGCTACCCTCCATGACCCTTCCAATGGAACAATCCATGCTATCCTCCAGGACTCTAACAATGGAACAGTCCTTGCGGCACTCCATTACCCTCCCAATAGAACAATCCATGCTATCTTCCATGACTCTCCCAATGGAACAGTCCTTGCAGTCCTCCATGACCCTTCCAATGGAACAATCCATGCTATCCTCCATGACCCTTCCAATGGAACAATCCATGCTACCCTCCATGACCCTTCCAATGGAACAATCCATGCTACCCTCCATGACCCTTCCAATGGAACAATCCATGCTATCTTCCATGACTTTCCCAATGGAACAGTCGTTGCAGTCCTCCATGACCCTCCTCATGGAGCTGCCACGGAGAGTTCTGAATCATAATTAGTTCCTTACAGCGCACTTGATGCAGGTCCTCAGATGGTAAACCCCAATTACAACGCCGCACAGAGAGTGCTTTTTCCTGACCAATGCCCAGTTTGGATGAAGGGTGACATGGACACGTTTCACACCTTTCCCCTAGAGTGGTGGTACTATATAGTACGCAGTACTGTCACTCTTCCATAGACAGGCCTCGTGGCAGAGGCTAAAGGCGGCTTGTCTGCCATTGGTGCAGTTTGCTTACATTACAGAACCCTCATTACCACCTCTGCCAGGTATCAGCTTGCCATGCTGTTAGTGTGCAGGCGAGCTGGCACTTCCAGTGGTGCGCGTGGATCAAAAGTGCCAGCTTGTGTATAGAGACCGAATACCAAACCCTGTCACAGACCAGCTTTGTGTGCAAGCTATATGCCAGGGAACGGGCCCTGCTGGTGGCTCGTTTTCCCTTAGTGGGGCTACCTTCTCTGTGGTACCCTAGTACCCACCTCTGGCATATTTGAGCTCACAGTGCTAGCCCTACCCATGGGAGCTGGCACTGCCTGTGTCTTGGTTGCCATGCTTACCCTGCTGAACCCCAGCACCTACCTGTGTATGACGCAGCTTGCTGTGCTGTTCATGCACATGGCAGCTGTCACTGACCGGAGCTCCCGTGCCATTAGAAGTGCCCGCTTGCACCAGGGCACCCTAGTACTCTACTCTGGGATTTCTAAGCTTACCGTGCTATGTGTATACATGGGAGGCACTGCTGATTGTTCACTTGTCATTAGCAGTGCTTGTTTGTCCTGTGGATTCCAATACCCTCTTCTGAAACACTGCAGCTTGCGGTGTGGTCATGCACATGGAGCTGGCCCTGCTGGTGGTTGATTTGCCATTAGCAGTGCCTGCTTACTTAGTGTACCCTCAGACCCTCCTCTTGCACACTGCAGCTTGAGGTGTAGTCATGTACTTGGTGCTGGCACTGCTGTTGTTTGATTTACTTTTATCAGTGCCTGCTTACTCTGTGGACCCTCATACCCTCCTCTTGCAAACTGCAGCTTGCCCACCATGCCCGCCTCGCACACACTGCAGCTTGCCCACCATGCCCACCTCGCGCACACGGCAGCTTGCCCACCATGCCCGCCTCACGCAAACGGCAGCTTGCCCACCATGCCCGCCTCGCGCACACGGCAGCTTGCCCACCATGCCCGCCTCACGCACACCGCAGCTTGCCCACCATGCCCGCCTCGCGCATGGCCAGCTGCCACAATGTGCAGTGTCCGGCTGGTGCTTCCATCCGAAGGGCTGTCTGCCCGGCCTTCCGTTCCCAAACTCTCACATTTCGGCTCAGAGGAAGCTGCGTCTGACGTGAGCTCCAAGCAGATGTGTAAGATGTTTGGATTATGTAAAATATGACTGCCTGGACCATGGGGACCTGCGCGAGCCCAGCCTGGACTCTGCCTCTCCAAATCAAACACCACATCCCAGCCAACAGGTTTTACAGACCCAGAAAGTTCACTGTTCTTAGCTCAAGTTGCCTCGATCCATCGAACCATCCTCCATCGGTGCACTGGCGTCCTGGTACACCTGGGTCTCGCACAGTGACCGTGTGATGGCACAGCGGGTACTGTCTCATCAATGGCAGCTCCACATGCGCCTAGACCACAACCATGGGATGGCACAGAAGGTACGTCCCATCGATGGTATCTCCACATGGGCATAGACCGCAACCATGGGATGGCACAGAAGGTATGTCCCATCGATGGCATCTCCACATGGGCATAGACCGCAACCATGGGATGGCACAAAAGGTACGTCCCATCGATGGTATCTCCACATGGTCATAGACCGCAACCATGGGATGGCACAGAAGGTACGTCCCATCGATGGTATCTCCACATGGGCAAAGACCTTAACCATGGGATGGCACAGAAGGTACGTCCCATGGATGGCATCTCCACATGGGCCTAGACCGTAACCATGGGATGGCACAGAGGGTACGTCCCATCGATGGCATTTCCACATGGGCTTAGACCGCAACCATGGGATGGCACAGAATGTATGTCCCATGGATGGCATCTCCACATGGGCCTAGACTGTAACCCTGGGATGGCACAGCGGGTACTGTCTCATCAATGGCAGCTCCACATGCGCCTAGACTGTAACATGGGATGGCACAGAAGGTATGTCCCATCAATGGTATCTCCACATGGGGCTAGACCGTAACCATGGGATGGCACAGGGGGTACATTCCAGGCATCAATGGTATCTCCACATGGGCCTAGACCGCAACCATGGGATGGCACAGAAGATACGTCCCATCTAATGGTATCTCCACATGGGCCTCAACTGTAACCATGAGATGGCACAACGGGTACTGTCTCATCAATAGCGACTCCACATGGGCCTTGACCATAACCATGAAATGGCACAGAAGGTACGTCCCATTGATGGTATCTCCACAGGGTCCTAGATCGTAACCATGTGGTGGCACAGAGGGTATGTCACATTGATGGTATCCCCACATGGGCCTCGACTGTAACCATGAGATGGCACAACGGATACTGTCTCATCAATAGCGACTCCACATGGGCCTCGACCATAACCATGAGATGGCACAGAAGGTACGTCCTATTGATGGCATCTCCACATGGTCCTGGACCGCAACCAAGGGATGGCACAGAAGGTACGTCCCATCAATGGTATCTGCACATGGGCCTAGACCATAACCATGGGATGGCACAGAAGGAACGTTCCATCAATGGTATCTCCACATGGGCCTAGATCGCAACCATGGGATGGTACATAAGGCACATCTCCTTGATGTTATTTCCACATGGGCCTAGACCGTAACCATGGGATGGCACAGAAGGTACGTCCCATCATTGGTATTTCCAAATGGGCTTAGACCGTAACCATGGGATGACACAGAAGGTACGTCACATCGATGGTATCTCAACATTGGCCTAGACTGCAACCATGGGATGGCACAGAAGGAACGTTCCATTAATGGTATTTCCAAATGGGCCTAGACCGTAACCACGGGATGGCACAGTTGGTACATCACATCAATGGTATCTCCACATGGGCCTAGACCACAACCATGGGATGTCACAGAAGGAACGTTCCATCAATGGGATCTCCACATGGGACTAGATCGCAACCATGGGATGGCACAGAAGGTACGTCCCATCAATGGTATTTCCACATGGGCCTAGACCGCAACCAAGGGATGTCACAGAAAATTTGTCCCATCGATGAAGGCTCTGCAGGGGTCTAGAACATGACCATAAGATGGCGCAGTGGGCACATCCCACAATGGTGGCTCCACATGGGCCTGGTCCGCAACCATTGGATGGCACAGAAGATGCGTCCCATCGATGAAGGCTCTGCAGGGGTCTAGAACATGACCGTAGAATGGCACAGTAGGCACATCCCACAATGGTGGCTCCCCATGGACCTACACCATAACCATGGGATGGTATAGCTCATACGTCTCATTGATAGTATCTCAGCACAGGTCATAGACCATGACCTTTCTATGGCACTGGGGTGGTTTCCATTGATGATGGCTCTGCATGGGTCATAGTTTTGACCCTGGTATGCCATAGTGGTCCCATCAATGGTTGAGCCACATGGTGCCTGAACCATGACCATGGGATGGCACAGCCGGTACCATCTCATCGATGATTGCTCCAAATGGGGCATAAGCCGTGACCGCGGGGCAGCACAGCGTTTTTTACCTACCAATGGTGGCCCCGCATGGGACCTATACTGTGACCGTGGGATGGCACAGTGGGTACCCCCATATCGATGACAGCCCCACATGGGGCCTAGACTGTGTCCTTGAGCTGGGACAGTTGTCTCTGTGCCATTGATAGAAGCTCTTCATTGAACCGAGACTGGTTCCTTGAATAGACACAGAAGTTAATACCTGAGTGATGGAGTGTGTGAAATTTCTGTAATTTGCTTTTGTACAAGTATGCGAAATTTTGGGAAAATTATGTGAAATTGCACATAATTATGTGAAATGCAAATTTGTCATTTTGCGCTATACTTTAGCGTGAAATCCATCCAAGCAACAATTTTTGGCGCAAGGACACATTTACCAAAAGCGCCTCCTGTTATTCTATTCCGAGCATTCGCAGTAAGTTTTTTTTTTTACCACAAATGGCATCTAATTAGACAAAGTGGCATAATGCCATAATTTGGGGAATTTCACATATTAAGTGTCATGCAAAATTCCCAAAATTATGTGAATTACGCTGGTGTGAATTAAGTTTCGCCCAGGCCTAGCCAGACCAGGACCCTAACCATGGAGTGGCACAGTGGCTAACATATATGAAACAATGTTTCCTTATAGGATAATCATTTATGTATAACTATTAGTCATTGTTCATGAAAGAATAACAAATTAATTGTGTAAAAACAGTACCACCAGCCATAACCAGTTTTTTATGCATCCATGATATTTAATGCATCTTGACCATTCTCAGTGCGCAAGTGATCACACAGTGTGTGAAAATTAAAAGAGACATACAGGTGAGTATAATGCGAAAAGGCAATGACACAATAGAGGCGTTTGCTGCTGTTTGCTCTGGCGCAGTCCTTAATTTCAATTCAGTAAACAAAGATATTTAAGAACAAGTACAGATGCCACAGGCGCCTATGGCGTTTCGACCAGTTATGGATTAAGGGGTCTTTGTCAGGACATGAAGTTTATGGGGCAAAAGCCTTACTTTGTAATTAAAGGAATTAATGGGTCAGATGTATGTATATCAAAAGCTGAATTTATGGTAGGGCCATGCCTACAAGTGATCTTACTTATTGATGCACTTGTTTAAAATAATTCTAAAAAAGAAGAGACAAAAAAACAAAAAATGGGATGTAATAGTCAAATGGTGTAACCAGTGGCCCATCACCTGTAAGAAATTCAGACTTAGTTAGACATTGTATATGTTTTCCACTTATCAGTGGTGTCAGTATTGTTCACCTAGAATAGATTTAATCATTTAGCGCAGAACAATAAGAAAGTCAATTTCATGATATATATCTAATGGAAATTATGAATATGTCTAGCCAATGTAAATTGATATGCTGGGTGAGCCTGCAAAAGTCAGAGATACTCCTAGAACCGGCCTTTACAGCACCATGTTGTTCCTGCATCAGTCAGAGATTCGCCGAAACAAAAAACTGCAATTTGAACAAAAAGTTTGGTGGTGGAAGGAGGCAATATAAAAATAATTTCTCAGCACTGTTGATAGAGAATTAAACTCTGGTGTGAGGAGGCATCACCACAGTGTTCAGTGCGCCATGCAGATACAAACTGGAAAGATGCACGCAGATGGGCTCACCCCAAATATCCAAGATGGCCGCCAAGCACGCTAGAAGGTAGTCATGGAAGATGTCTGTCCGCAAGGACTAGACTGGTACACATATGAATTGTCTGACCACAGAGACTAAAACGGGCCATGAAAAATTAAGGAGTGATGTGTTTAAATTTAAATGGGGCTATTTAGTACAGAGTACAGCCATACCAATTGGTAGTGCGCTAATATACAAGACTGGCATCATTAATTGTTACAATCAATGTGAAGTCTCAGCATTAAAAAGCCAACAAGATAGCTTCTTCATTTTACAACCCCAGAAAAATACACTGAGAATACAATCGCATTAGGTAATGCAAATATCCAGCATGCATATATTAAAACATAGAAAAATAATTTGTGACTTGTGCATTACACAATAGTTGGAATTGGAGATGGAGACAAGCATTCTAATATTTTATAAAGGGGCCAAGCCTTTCCAGTCAAAATAAAACTTTATAGAGGTCAAAAACACTTAATGATGCCGTGATGCATGGTAATATGATGTACAGCATTCATTCTTCGTTGTTAATGGAATTTGACTTCAGAATTGGAACTGGTCATGTGTAAGGTTTGAAAAAGAAGAGAACGGTCTTATGCCTAAAAGTCGAGTTGCATTCTTCCACAGTGTTTAGACCTTTTACAACAGTGTCACGTTTCAAGATCCAGCTGCATTCTGCCTTATTCAGCAATATTTGGAGGTCACCACCTCCTGGCGGTTTTACCACCTGTTCAATGACTTGCCAACATATGTCCTTTTCAGAGCGGCTCATTTCAGCAAAGTGGGTAAACAGTGGGGCAGATAAAACCTTGCATCTTATTCTGCTGTGCTGTTGGCACAGTCCAGTTTTGACTTTCTGAGTTGTTTGCTCAATGTGCATTAAGTTGCAAGGGCACCAAGTAGCATAAATTGTGTTACTTGTGTGCCAATTCGAAGATTGTCTTAGTGTATATTTACCGGGTCCATCTTTGGGGGCTCCGCGCAGGCCCAGACCGTGACCATGGATGGCACAGTGGGTTCACCCCATTGATGGTGGGTCGGCAAGGGGCATACACCAGGTCCATGTGTCAGCACAATGGATTTCATTCTACTAGAAGTAAAGACCACCCCACATCCCTTTTGGATACAGAACCATCAACCACTTGTCTCCCACGTTTTTTCTAATAGGGTTGGACATGCATTTTTATATTTTTGTCAAAACACTCTCGGTCAAGGGCACAGTTTTACGTTTGCGATTTAACTTTATTTGATTTTGTTTTGTTGCAGAATTCAGGGGAAAACTGGCTTAAAATGCCTTTAATCTGTCAAGTCTTTAAAATAAAAGTTATGTTCCAAAATCCTCTGAGAAACCTATATTTTTGTGGGAAACCACGGGGCCAAAAAGAGGCAGGAAAATACATTGAAAACGTATAACATACACACATCATAAGATCTGCTCTTGGTTAGAAAAATGAGGTTGGAAAAATGAGCAGACGTTTATTTCAGGAAATCCACTTTCTGAAGTGATCTCTGGCAGTTGCATATTAAAAACAACACAAATGTAGCGCAGCGGTACCGGCCCTCAAGGCGCACTGGCCAAAAACCTTTAGTGTAATCCCGTTTGATGCTTTGTCTCCAACCCAAAAAATCTTACAGGTGAAGACACATAGGCCCCCCCCAGGTATGCTAATTCTCAGCTGCTTTTATTGTATTGTATTGTAATTGCATTTATATAGCGCTTACTACCCCTGACGAGGCGTCAAAGCGCTTTTAAGGCAAGTAGCACGCTACTCCGGGACCCATAAAGGATTAGTGTTGAATTAGTATAGTGAAATATGAAAGTAATTTAAGTGGTGGATAGGTTAGTCAGTTATTTGGATTCGGAAGGATAGCAGAAGGATAGAAGAGGAAAAAAAGGTTTGTATTTATATAGCGCTTGGTACCCCTGATGGGGTGTTGAAGCGCTTTTTTTGGCGAGTAGCACACTACTCTGGAAACCCATAAAGGATTAGTGGTGAATTAGTATGGTGAAATATGAAAGTAATTTAAGTGGTGGATATGTTATTCAGTTATTTGGATAGAGAAGGGTAGGCGGCGAGATAGAAGAGGGAAAGAGGTTTGCATTTATATAGCGCTTGCTACCCCTGATGGGGCTTTGAAGCGCTTTTTTGGCAAGTAGCACGCTTCTCTGGAACCCATAAGGTTTAGTGTTGAATTGGTAAAGGGAAATATGAAAGTAATTTGAGTGGTGGATATGTTAGTCAGTTATTTGGATTGAGAAGAGTTGGGGAGGGGTAGAAAAGGGAAAAAGGTTTGCATTTATATAGCGCTTGTAACCCTGATGGGGTGTTGAAGCGCTTTATTGGCAAGTAGCATGCTACTCTGGGACCCATAAAGGATTAGTGTGGACCAGTGGATCATTCATGCGAATCAGCATCCATTGTCAATGCACCATGCTTGGTAAAAACAAGTCCATCAATGTTCCCCTAAGAAACCGAAGGGAGGTTCTACAGTGGTAGGTACCTTAAGGGATGTAAGGCGGTCTAACCATTTTTGAGGACATACCAGACTTAACAGACAAGGGAAAAGAGCATGGAGACCCATAAGGAAACACTAGAGGTACTGGCAATATTAGTGTCCTTTTCATTCCATCAAAGTACTTCTTCCATCGAAAAGTACAATGACTTCCCAATGCACAATGGAGGAGGAGGAGGACTTCCAGGTCAAGTGGGAAGAGACAATATTTAACTGAGCACAACTGTGAACACCTTGCCTGGCAACTGTTTTTTTTTTGCGTTTATTTCGTTTTCATACAAGTACACATCTGGCCTTCCCTTCGTCTTCACCTTCGTTTCCCCTTGTTGATATCCTACTTAACCTCTCCACCACTTTGCTTCAGTTACTACAGTTATGAACTTGTTACTGGACCCCCGCTGCTACTGTCTACTCCTCTCTTCCGTGTCTGCTACCGGAGTGTTTAGTGTGGGTGATGTCTTAGCCTACAGTGGTGAGTACTGTCAGCTACTTGGCATAATACCTATAATATGCTTACTATTTATGTCGGCACATAATAATAATATACTGCTTGTGATATCAGTCAGGGAAGAAGGCCTCTGCAGTAAGGGGAAAACATGTGAAATGGACAGCTGCAGCCGAGGCCAGGAGTCCCTGTGCAGTAAACTCTGTTAGGAAATTAAAAGCTGGGATGTGTAGATTCATGCATCTGCTGGGTACTGCAATGATCTGCTCAGGTTCATCGTATCCACTGCTAGCTCACTGTCCAATTGGATATATCAATCAATCAATCAGGATTTATAAAGCGCGGCTGATCAGCAGATAGGGTATCCAGGCGTTTGTAGGTCCCGGAGGCTGATTCGAACAGTCAGGTCTTGAAGGCCATTCGGAATTCCGGAAGTGAGGGGATGGTCCGGGGTTGCGTCGGGAGGCTGTTCCGGGTCTTTGCTGCGATGTGGGCGAAGGAGCGTCCTCCACAGTATGGGCAAGTGAGAGGAATGCGGAGAATAGACCTCTCGACGGTTGGTGGAAGTTCAGGCGGTGGTTAATGTAGGCGGGTCCTTGGTTGTGTAGAGTCCTGTGTGCGTGGGTCAGCAGCTTGAATTGGCATCCTAGGACGAGGCAAAATTTTGTATTTTCTGCCAAATGAGACTTCCTTGTGCAAAAGTAAACGGCTTCGCTGTTGCACTTCTCTGTAAAGCTATTCAATGTTCTCATATCCACTGCTCTGGAAGGTTTGCTATATTTTCAGTTTCCCACCTTTATAAGTCCGAGTATTGCTAAATAAATACTTTGTGCCAGCTACAGCCTGACCAGTGACAATGTCGTTTTGGGCCCAGGCATTGGGGAAAATGCCATTTCAAGTGTCATAATTCTTCCACTCTTAAATATTATGCACCCTAACCTGTGGGCAGCAAGGTGTCCTTATGGATGACTTATTAAATATTTAAAATCAGGTTTTCATACCTCTCAAAAGGGTGATTTTGACAGGTCTGTGCAGCTGCCTTCAGGCTGCTGCTGTCAGGTCACACAAGGCAGGCCTGAAGCCATGTTTTCACTGCCACTGTAGTGGATGGCACTAAGGTGCTGCAGTCCACTGGGGGTGTTTAATTTACCATACCAGGGGTGTACTTTTGCCCCATATACTGTGGCCTTAGAGGAAAAACATTTTATGCAAATCAGGTTTAAGCCAATTTCTATATGTTTAAAGGGGGCGCACAGGCACTTTACTCCAGTTTAGGCGGGGTAAAGGGCACAGAGTTCTAAATCCAGCAAAAAGAGAGTCCAGAAAAGGCGAAAAATCTGGGGTAACCATGTAGAAAAGGCAGATTTCCTCCAGGGAGTCACTCTTTTGAGGATCACAGTGTGAACCTTCATGGAGATGTTGGCATGGAAGTTGCCAGCCTTTGTTTACTGCTGCCAGGGGCAACAATGGCATCTGCTTAAATACTCAGGGGGCGACGGTGTAGGAACCCACCGCCCTCCAAGTATGGCCAAGAATGGGGGTCCCTACAAAAGAGTCTCAATGCCCCTACATTAAGTGTGAAATATCACCCACAGGAAGCGAGGACCTGTTTTACATACCAATGGCATCACATGTTTCTATTGAGCGTGATGACATCAGCAGTGGACTGTGCCATGGCAGAGGGGGTGTTTGTGGGGAACTATTTGGGGCTAATCTGAAAAGAGGGACAGGCATCACAAATGAACAAATATTTACGAAAGAAGACCTACTATTTGGGGGGTGTAAAGTATTTTTTGTTCACCACAAAAGGTTTATGAATTTTGCATTTTCTAATTGCCCACACTTTGCAAAGATGGCTTTTGAAGTTTTTTCTCTGCAAAGTGTGAAAATACAACTCACAGAGTAGGATCTATGCTAGTGTCCTATTTCTGACTTAATTCTAAACTGGAAAATGTTTTCGGATTTTTCTCTGCAAATGTGAGTTATGCAGAGCTTTTCTATGCACAGTGGCACTGTACAGGAGAAAAACACTGAGGCCTTCTTTCTATACCAGGTGCAAATGTGGTGCAGTAACTGCGTAATCACAATTTGTGATAACACAGGGTACATTGATAGTGTCATCTGCTATCACCAAGCCATTACGACTTTTGGACCCCAGGTAGAGGAATAAAGCACCATTTTTTTTATTTGGCCTGCCCCAAGCTACAAAAATCACAGATGCACACTCTTTTCCTGCACAATTTTGCACTAGATTTTATTTGGAAAATAATATTGCAGCAAGCGTGCAAGAGGTGTTTTTCAGCAGACGTTCCACAACAAAAATCTTTGCAAATGGAAGCAAAGCTGCATTTACCTGCAGACCTTCCTGAAATATAAAACAAACCATAGCCTCTTCCAGACCCTACATGTCGCCCTGAAATGTGTCTTTCTCATTTCGGTGTGTCGATGTGTCCCATTCCAGATTTCCAGGAGTACTTGTGATCTTCAGAGGGGAACTGGACAACAGTGGGGTCAGTACTGTCTGCCCTTCGAAAGGCTGGAAGGGCTGCAGCGGAGTCAGTCTGACATGTAACTGAGGCTTCCACAGCTCTACTGGTCTCGCAGATGGAGGGGCCTATCAGGAAGTGTCTGCACTTTCCTACAGAGTCCTCATGAATGAATGAACGAATGAGTTACTTTCAAAATCATCACTCCACTTATGAAGTACAAATTCGAAATCCCAGAGGAGACTTGTGAGGGGTCTTCTTCCTTGAGTTTTCAGGCAGGACTCCTGGGCCCGTGGACAAAGTACCCTTGGCACAGACCGAAAAAGTGTGAGGCACGAGGATGAAATGCTGAGCTCCAGCAAGAGGGCATTAATCCATCGATAATGACCCCACCACTTGAGCCTGCATTGAACTGGCAGAGAGTACTTGTAATGGCCTCTAGCCCCACATCTTACCTATTCAGTGATGTATTGTGTTTTCATTCTTTCCCGCGCATATCTAAGTAAGTGCTTTGTGTAGATTTATATTTAAGTCTTCCCTGCAGGGCAGGTGTTTGTCACATCATTTTACATAACTCAGTGTAGCGGACTGTCCATGTGGGTAAGCATGTGAGTGCCTTACAGAGGGGTGGTAATATGCTACACAAATGTTAAAATACAGTATGCCATGTTACATTTAACTAATGTTGTTCCCTTCTACATTTTTACATCCTCAGATTGCATGCCATCTCCAAGAAAAAGTGTCCTCCCTCTATGTTCCCAAAGCCTGGCGTGAAAAATAGATCTTAACATAAACCTATTGAAGGTTCACTCTCTTTTCAGCCTATCGATTGACCTTCATCCTACCCTTACCCTCCAGCCTCTGCATGCCTTACTCTCTCTGAGGGCAGCCTACTCTGCGTTTCATGCCTGCCTGCCTTACTCCCTATTAATGTACTCCTGCAAAGTGCCCACACCTCATTTCATGGACCTCAATCTATCGTTCTTTGAGAACCATGCATACCCCTGCAACCTCACATATCTAATCCCCTCTGGTGTATCAACCGACTGATCACTTGTGTGAACTCACACTAGTATTCACACTAAACGCATATTACTGTAATCTACCGCAAAGAGGCATGAGTAAATGCATTCCATTAACCTACAACAACCAACCGTAACCAATATCCACTCGACTGACCTCTTATCTTGGCTTCCAGAGTAGTGTGCTGCCAGCATTAAAGCGCTTCAATGCCTCATCAAGGTACTAAGTGCTATATGAATGTAATTACACTAAACTACAATGCCCACTCTTTGCACCACTGCATGATGAAGCCATGGTACATTTAACACAAACACTCACCGTTGCACTGGTGCACTTCACTCAGTTCACACGACAAGCACTTTCACTACTACATGGCGAACCCTAGATGCACTTAACACAACACCCCATTGAGTAGTCTATGGTGAACGCATTGTGCACGCCATGCACTAACCAACCCTTGCACTAATCCATGTTGAACCCATAAACAGCACACTCAGTGCATGCACTGACCCTTGCACTGGTTCATATTGTACCCAAAGTGCGCTCAGCCAACCATTGCACTAGTTGCTGATAACTTATAGTGCTTTCAACGCACTTGCACTAGTCCATAGTGAAACCAGAGTGCCCTTAACCTACACACACCTCCCAGTGCACTATTGCAAGGTGAACCCAAGTGCATTAAAGCACACCCAGCCCTTCTGTAAGTCCATGGGTATCTAGGCACCTTCCCTCCTGACTCCGCCCACACTCATTCACTGAAACAAAAGACGGCATGAATCTCCCCTGAGGGTGAAAGGAGTAGCTGGAGAGGCCTCTCAGGGAGAGAGCCCGGCCGGCATTCCCAGGGCCTCAGGGCCGTCTCTTGGAGACAGCAGAGCATGGGGCAGCTAGGAAACGGAGGGGTGATGAATAGGGGGGCGCGGGGCAAAGACCTGAGAAGGGGACGGGAGGCGGAAATGGAGAGCGAGGCATGATGGGAAGGTCACCCCTGGCACCAGTGCAGTGAGAGGGGGCAACAGGCAGAGGGGCACCGAGAAAAGAGCAATGTAAAGAGGCAATGTAAGATAGCGGGAGGGGGAGAGGGAGAGGGAGAGAGAGAGAGAGAAGATGGATTGAGGGGGGGGGGGGGTGGACAGAGAGAGCTAGTGAGAGGTTGGTATTTTATTTTTTTATGCGGTTCTACTTTTATTATGTTTCATTTTGTTTTCATCAATCAAATAAACTTTCACTTAAAAGAAAGAAAACGAGGCTGCAGGATCATGGGATAAAGTACCCCCTGACGTAAATGTAAATGCCCTTTTAGAAGTTCATTGCATTCAGAGGGGACTTTCAAGAAACATAACATAAGACACTGTAAAGCTGCCATGAATCTGTGTCTTCAATCTCTGAGTCCATCTTTAACCCATTGGCTTCCTCCATGCATCCTGCTTGGAAAGCCACGCGATCATTCGACTATGAATAGACCGGTATTGATGACACCCACCCTAGTGTGCATTCCAAACTTTACTCTAGTGTTTACTTTTAGACTTCTATATGTGGCTACAACATACTCTTGGTGGACAGTACATCAGCTGTGAAGGTGTTACACTAGTATGGAAGTGTTCCGAATCATATGGGACCCTGCATTACACATACATATGTAGGGTGAGGTGAGAAATTCCGGGCACCCAAAGCGGTGCTTAATTTGTAAGAAAAAAAAAAGTGTCAGGGCTCTCGTCAGGAGGCCACTGCAGCTTGTACCACACACTGCCCCTGCCATGCTGCCAAAGAGAGTAACAACACAACTACTAACCATCACACTCCTACAAGTGTGGCAATTCGGACTATTCCAGACCCCCAAACTATAACAATGTTTTGAGGGGCAGGTAATAGTCCTTTTTAATGTATATTGAATTAATAATTACCTGTTGTTGTGGTCATCTATAAATTACCCAGACAGGGCCACCTTGTGGCAGGCTCTCACAAGTGCCGATGTTGACAATTAAGTGCTGTGCCAAGCACCGGAAACCACCGGCTCAAATTAAGCACTGACAAAGACATCCAAGGTTTTCTAAGTTTAGTGCAGGTGTTCACAGGAGGGCAACAAGCAAGCTGTACATACAGATAGATAGTGTGCTTTGGAACAGGCCCCCCTGGTTATATCATCCTGTGCTCTATGAGCACCAGAGGTCAGTGCTGTTTTACATGGGAGGTTGTTTGGTTTAGTCGAGACATTATGTCACAGTTGTCTTGTTGGGTGGAAGTGGCGGATGTGGTTACGAAGGATGGGTGTCCATCAAGCTTCTGACACAAAATAAGAGTACTAGTATAGCAGAGCTCTGGGAGGAGGGAACTGAAATAGGGTACCCAAAAAAGGCATCATTTTTATGAAGCGCATTGAAGGGATTCATTATGAGATTTTAAAATGTTTTGTATTTCTTTGCATATATTTTGTAAATTCTAACCTTCTTACGGGCTAAGCAAAAGTCTGGAACGTAACATAATTATTAAATACATTTTTAGCTGAGCATACTTGCACTATAGGGGAAGAGTAAGGCAGCTGTCGTGTTAAGTGGACACGACTGACTTTCTTATTAATACGGGTAATTTTCAAATGATACGGTCCTAAACCTACCAAGGCTATAATGTCTGTAACCGTAAACTGGAGGAGGTTTGTCCGAGTTATAGTCTGGGGTCAAGCGCCTTGATGTCAAGAGGCGCTAGCATACAGCACTGTGTTCTTTGGGATGCGTGGATTCTGCTGTGCCCATGTTCTATGGAACGATAGAACCAGGGAGGCTCAGTGTAGACTGTACATTGAGCTGGAGACGGGGATTGCCTGGCACTTATATATCCACACTGATTGTCTGATTTGGTATACATTTTAAAAACATGAGGTTTATTGCCAATGAGTTATGCAACACAATTTGGAAAGTGTTGATTTTATTTTTGAAATATTATGTATTTCTATATTATATGGCTCACATTTGTAACAGAAACTATAAACATGGTTGACTTTGAATTCAGAGGCGACTTACAACAGAGTTAAAATGTAGTGTAGGGTGTATTTTGTTCCTTACTACGTAGTCATACCATTACACTTGCCCCAAAAAGCTTCATCCCCTGGTCTCTCGCAGAACGCAGAATCTGTAGAGCAAAATTGAACACTACAGCATACAGCTAGTAATGTACTACGAAAACATTGTTAATCTAAGTGACTTTTAAAAATATTTATAGTTCATATTGAGTGGTAACATGCAGAGACATTACTGCCTATGCGCAATTAACTATATCACACAAAAACAACACATGCCGCCATAAAAGGTTTTTTTTGTTAATGATAGTTCATTTCTGGAAAACACTCTTCATTCCATTGTTTGAACAGCAGCTGTCTGCTGGCTCTGACGTCACAACTCAACAGAAATAAGTGATTATAGTTGAGCAGCCACGTAAATTCTTGTGACAGGTGAATTGTGATGTTACAATGAAATTAGAAGATTAGGAACCACTTTTTAGGTCTGGCATTAGCCTAGACCTTTTCAGTTTACTAATATATATATGTATATATATATATATATATATATATATATAAATGTATATATATATACACACCATTTCCCAAATCACGCACTGTTTGCGCTCCACAGGGACTCGGACACCAAAGGTTTGTGCTCAATCCGCTTTTATTTTCTTGGATACGGCAGGATGACGCGTTTTGGCCACCACAGGCGGCCTTGCTCACATAGTGCAACGCGCTTCACGGACAGTTAATAAATTGTACTTCCGCATCATGTGACAGGTAGTGACTATAGCCATGGAAGACAGACTGTTATTAGCGAATTCATGGACATTTAGAAGATCAGTACAAATACTGAAAGGAGTTAATGATCTCCAATGGTACATCTCTATATATTAATATGCAATCACCAACATCTGTTGTTATAATCAAAAAGTTTAATATTCCTATTCTGGCTTAAATGCCTAGTTTCTGCATTACAATGGCCATCAGTTTACTAAATCTTCATCTTGACATAATTTCTACTGGTTACCATTCCAATAATGGCATAACAAAAGTAGTGAAAATCAGAAACATCGTTGCTTACTAGGAAGATTAAATACAATTTAAAATTCAGATTAATGTAGGTGATATTTCTAAACTAAATAAGGGTTCCATAAAATATCATATAAAAACCTTCGTTCTATATACATCACGAAATCTGGTGTATATATTAAAGTCCATAGCTATACAGTACTGTTCAAATAAGGCTATAAAGTGCATAGTGCCAAACTCATTTTTTTCTCTTTGAAATAGTTACCTTTTCTTTATTTAAAGTGCAAAAGTGAATATAAAGTGCTAAGTGCAAAGTGATACTATCCCTCTAATTAAGGGTACTGTCAAAAAAGCAGAAGCTGGACTCTGTTCCTACCCAGCACTTCTAGGAAAGATGGAATTTTCTACAGTGTCATCAACCTCCGATAGGTATATGTGTAAACCCCAATATATGAATATACGTCAAAACATGGAATAGTATATTCTTTCTCAGGGGTGCAAGATTTTAAGTTGAGTAGTGTGGCATATTTATTCCCCAATAACAATCATAAACTTCTACTATTACTTCAATGTAAAGGGCAATAGAATTGAAGGGAACAAATTAAACCATAAAAATAGTTGCATAGTGAGTAAGTATGTCCATCTAGTATGCAAAAATAAAAGACTTAATGTGTGTAGATGTGTGATCACACAGCAATCATTAGGGTTCAAAGAAAATTGTGAAAATCTTCACTTTGGTTCAGGCCATTGGGGACTCTTGAGTCGAGTTCCAAAATGAATTTCGACTCAAGTTGTCTGAGGAGCTTTTCCCTGTTGCCTCCTCTTTTTAATTGTGGTACCGCCCCAATCACAAAGTATTTTAAACATTGTAAGTTATTCTCATGTGTTGTTTTAAAATGTCTGGCCACGGGGTATGTTGGATCCGAATTAACTATGGCCCTAAGATGCTGAAGAATTCTGATATGTACTTGTAACTTTGTGCTGCCAACATACTGGAATCCGCAAGTACACGTTAAAACGTATACCGCGAACTCCGTCCTGCAGTTGTATACAGCTTTCAGTGGAATGGGCTTAGTCGTGAACGCAGAGGTATATTCGAAAGTGTTTTTGCCAAATTTCAAGCTCGGCAAGAGCTACACTTGTAGAATCCTGGTTTCAGTGCTAGCCAATTGCCCTTGGTCTCAGTCATGCTGGCTGGTATTTCAGGGCTAGTTCTCACTAAGGCATTGTGCATGGATTTCGCTCGTCTGAATGTAAGAGTGGGTGTTGGGCGTAGGAGTTCCCCCATGATGGCATCTGTCATGGCAATAGGCCAATTTCTGTTCATAATGGACCTAACCTGCTTGTGTTGGCGACTATACATGGTTATGAGGCGAACCTCAGATTTAGTACCACTTCCATTAGCAACCTCCGTTGGTATGTCTTGGCTGCTGTGGGATTCAATGTCAACAGATAATAGATTTTCCCTCGAGATATTGCTCACTTTTTCTACAGCTTGTGTGATGACTTGTTTATCATATCCTCTTTCATAAAGTCTGATCTTAGCATCCTCAATACAGAGATGAAATTCTTGGTCAGTACTGCATATCCTTCGTAGCCTCAAAAATTCACCATACGGTATACTTTTGATCAAATGGTAAGGATGGAAGCTAGCGGCATGCAGAGTGGAATTGCCAGCAGTGCTCTTCCGATGTAAAGTAGTAACCAATCTTTCTACTTTCTATTTTGATACATACATCCAAGAAATTAATGGATGCCCTGTCCATCTCTGCATTGAATTGTAAATTGACATTGTTGACATTGATCTTAGCCACAAATTCCTCTGCCTCTACCCTTGAACCACTCCATATGATAAAAATATCATCTATAAAGCGCATCCAGTTAACAACATGGCCCTCAAAATATTCTTTGTGTGCCACCCGGAGGACCTGCTCCTCCCACAGCCCCACATGTAAACATGCGTAGCTTGGGGAGAAGCAGGCCCCCATGGCTACACCTCTTAGTTGTTGGAATACCTCATTGTTAAACATGAAATAGTTGTTGTGTAAACAGAAACTTATTTCAATAATCATTACATTATGTTTGTAGCAATGGATGGGTCTTTTATGCAAATAATGTTCTACGGCTCTAAGTCCATCCGAGTGGTTAATGCTCGTATATAATGACGAAATGTCTAATGTGATAAGTAAATATTAATCGGACCAGGGTATATTTTTCAATTTACTTAAAAATTGACTAGTGTCACGTAGTATGAAGGCAACATTCGTACAAAATCTTGCAAGTAATAGTCAACATATTGTGAGACTTTTTCCAAAAGTCCTCCTCTGGCTGAAATAATGGGTCTGCCTGGAATAGGGGAAACATTTTTATGGACTTTTGGAATAAAGTATATGACTGGAGTAATGGGAAAGTTGTTTTGTAAAAATAAGAATTCATCATTAGTAATGAGCCCTTCTCGTTTCCATTTCATTAGATGTTTTCCAAAAGTCCCTTTGATTGCTTTCAGTTGTGTAATGTTAGATTTTTTGTAACATTCTAAATCATCCAAATGTTTATGTGCATCCAGCAGGATTGATTACCACTATACAAAATGAACATTTGGATTTATTGAAAAAAACTCTTTGGTAGTGCACCGCCCCACCATTTTCACAGTTTTCTCTCTGCTTGGCAGCTGGCATCCAACAACGGCAGGTGCAGGAGCTGTATGTGCACACCCAATCATACTATCCACTACAATTTCTTATACAAGAAAAGGAATAAAGCAGGGAGGTGCGGTTACTCAGATCCGCCGTTGCTCATCCATTCCCCATTGCATCCAGCATGTATACCTTCTTCGGCCACATCACTATGTTTCCACCCTTGTCCGATTTGGAATTAATCACATCGTTGTTTTTCTGTAATTTTTTGATCAGTTCCTGATATTTCTTGTCCTTATATTTCATTTTTCTAGTTTTCCGTTGAGTTTGTTCTTCCAATTTCTTCAAAGCATCTGAGACAACATCTTGGTAGATATCAATGGAATCTTGGGTCATATTAGGGATGAAAGTAGACACAGGTTTGAACGGGCTGGGGTTACTGTAATTGGAGCAATGCCCATTTCAACAAAGAGTCTCTGAGTGGGTAGAGTACCTTCCTCTTCTGTGTGGTTTGATGCCAAGGCGTTTAGTGTTCTGAGCGCCAGTATATCTGATACCACAAGGTTGGCAGAGTTAGTTGTAGATGCCCCTAGTGAGGATTGTTGTTTGGCAGACGACTTCTTGATGGCATGATATTTCGTTAATTTTAATTTCCTGATAAATTTGAATACATCCACTCGTGTCTGCACATAATTAAAGTTGCTTTCGGGGCAAAAAGATAGCCCCAAGGACAATAGCGGAGTCTCTGCTGCATCTAATGTGACATCTGATAGATTGGTAACCGTATTGTTGTCTATTGTGGTTGTTTTTTCCTCCAACGGTTGTTTTGTTGTCTTTTGTTTCTTGCGCTTGTGACATTGCCTCCTTGCCCACCTTCTTTGATTGCGTCTTTTCCTTGTGTCGATTGGGGATTCCGCATTCCATGGTCTTAACGTTTGGCGACGTTCCCTTCTTAAAAAATCGAGTTCCTCCGCCAAGGTCAACTTGCCCATATCTTCACCCCCCTCTCCTCCAGTTGTAATGGAGTTCTCTGACTCCGTTTCGCTGAGAATAGATATATATATATATATATATATACACACGTGTTTTACCGCGATGCAGGCTCTCATGCATTATGCATTTATACTGCACACATCAAAAGTAACTAGCCTTAAAAAATAAAACAAAAGTGCCCTAACAACATGGAGCACAGGATGGGAATAAAGGCTGAAAAACTCAACATGACTAAAATGAACGTAGCTTTCGTAGGTACCATTGAGTTGAGTAACAATAAACATCTGTTATTCAGCGCCAAGATGCTTACGGGTGTCGTGCGCTTAACAAATACACATGTTATGTTAGGTTAGGTCCAAAATGTCCTATCGAAAAATGCCTTTTGACATCCATCTGTAGCACCAATATATTGATCCAGGGGCAACAGGTGAACTGGTCTCGGAACCCAAGTTTAATTTCTGGCCACAGAGACAGAGGTTAGACCTAAAGTGCACTAGGCATATCTTAACTAAAAACATTCCACCAAATTATTTCACATCTGTACTGTGTATTGTGCTTGACCAACTCAATCAGGCTCCTTACACCATAACAGCACACATCTGTGGCGCTGGTCTAGCAGCAGCATCTGGAAAAAGATGAATACTGATAGGTTAATGAGCTTCAAATCACATCTCAAGATGGTAGTGACGTGACTGGAATACAGGCTCCTCCGGATATTCAAGTCCACCATTTAGTCAGGAAGAGCTGTCGACCAAGAAGACCTTGGCTCCACTCCAGGCCATTCAACCTTGCCAGGCCATGAATCAAACTGTACTACATTCACCACTGAGCTGACCCTTCTCAGGAACAACAGTCAGTCACTTGAGAGGCAACGGAGGAAATGCAACTCCCTGTCCAATAAACTCGCCCAGGGTATTAGACGGAAACAAATACTGAACCAAGACCCACGTGGTCTGCATCTAGTCAAGTTGTACAACCTTCCAAGAGTTAGTCAACATCTACAATATGTCTTGGGCACAACCAATTGTGGCATTTCACCTGTGTGTGATCTTAGCTGACCTTCTATTTGCTCACATCTCTTTTCTGAGGTCGCCGCCTGGCTTATTCCTACAGGAATCCTTGCCAAGACCTGTCGTCATCGGCCTGTTTGGGTGCCTGCCAAGCCTGAGCCGCCAAGCTGTCCTCTGACTCATTGACACCAATGGAGCCAATGTAATCAAGGCCTCTGTTCCACAAAGGCTGGCCCCCAGCTCCTGGAAGCAGGGAATGGTCACCCTGCCCTTGATGAAAGCCGAAGTGGATCTACTGAATCTGCCGCAAATCTTATTCTTACTGCACACGTAGGCCGAACCCACCATCTGCCAACACATATCCAGTCTCTCACGGAGAGACACCAGGTTGTGAGGTGGGAGACGGCGCGTATCAACGTGCCTCCCTGCTACATACTCAGGGATCACGATGAGTCTTGCTTGCCCCTAAATACATGGGGACCCAATGAAGAATAGGGTAATATCCATACCAGGAATCTATATGGTCCTATATGATGATTTCGGCATTCTTCAGGCCTCAATATGTTAAAAGACAAAAATTGCGCTCTGATGAAGTCCACATGTAGTGGACGAAATGCGTTGGCTGTTGTGTGTTATTCCTATGAGAAATAAAGATTACCTTAGACGCAATATGGAAAGAATGGACTAACTTTCTGTGGAATTTTAATTGTGCGATGCACTTCACATTTACATGTTAAACATACCCAGTCTCTGCATCCAACGCACAACCAGCTACCTGGGTTCCGCACCTCCAAGGACAGCAGGACCCGGCTCTGGGTATCGGGAAAGAGTTCCACCTGACCCAAGAAGAAGCTGCAGAGGTCCCTTTCCTTTTACGCTTGTAAGCGCCCATCGAACAATTTACTATGGTGTCCTGTTAGTTCAGTTGCACCCATGTATAGGGGAGTCATTTAACCCTTCTGAAAGGTAGACGCCAGTAAATACAACTGGAAAACATCATATTCCTCCCGACTGAGTAAGAAGGGATGTTTAGCTGAGATCCATTTTCCATCCCCAGTTCTTCAAAACTGTGCGCCCCTAGTGGGTCATCTAGCACCATGCATTAACCAATAGGAGGCGGGTCCTGATGGGTGTGGTCTCTATGCCAGGGACACCGAACAACTCTTTCGATTCAATAGGAAACAAAACAGACAAAATAAGGTTGACCTCCCTGGCTTAACAATCTGCCTAGGAGATCTGCGACAACATCCCTGTATCCATCAGGACCGCACCAACGTTGCTCCAACTTAGGACAGAGTTAAAGACACACCTCTTTAAAGAACACCACATCACAATGCATTAACAACATGGTTCTGATCCAGGAACCCCGCTTCCTCTTCAGTCACTCCTTGACTGTAATTTTGTCTTGGACCCTGTACAGCGCTATCTTTTTGGCTATGTTTGTGCTATACAAATGCCAGATGCATACATACATATATACATACATACATAAATTGTCTCTTCTGCATTAAGCTAAAAAGTCTGGCCCTTCTTAAAGGAAGTTGTTCTGTTGAAGGGGGCGAAGCTGGGAAACCTCTCTTTTTTTGTCCCCTGGCCCAGCCCCTATTCATCATTGTCTAACTAGGTGGGAATTTGCACATCAAAAACGGACCCCAAACTGTCCTTCAGGCATCATGTAAACAATATGGAAATACGGATGAATGGTTATAATTCTAGCGAAAACATTATACAATATCTGCACACAGCCTCATCATATACCTCCTGTTCATATTACTCCAAAGAGAATCGTATCTCTAGTCTTTAATAGAATCCTTGAAATATGTAAAAAAAAAAAAAACAACTAAGTCAAGTCAACTTCAGTCCTTCTCAAATAGTATTCTAGGGACCCAGACCCGAGGAGAGCCGAGCGGCTCTTCTTCTTTGCTGGGTGGCCGGGGCTTCTCAGTGCACAGTCCAGCACTGTGGAAGTCCCGGCATCTCTACGGCTGCGACTAAACCTTCTACTATGCTGTGGCCTGACAATGGCTGGTTAGACCGACTTTAGACATCTATAACTTTTGACTGAACCCAAGATTGACGCAAACTCAATAGGCGCCATTTCTCCCAATGAATGACACCCCCCTCAGTGAAGCTATTGACTGAGGCCTAGTACCTAAGACCTAAACATTGTACAGACGCAAATAAACGAGTGTGTCTCCGTAATCTAAGTCCACATCACATGACACATCCTGGCTTAATCTGCCTTGTGAGGAGTAAGGCATGTGCTCTAATTCCTTCCCACTCATGACTCACGGCCTAAAGAATAGTCATTATAATCAGCACCACATGATGTTCTAACAGAGCTTTGCATGACCCTAGTCTGACCTCACTTGATTCAGATTAGCATGTCTGAGAACCCCAGAGGTAACGAATGGTTGCACAAGAGAGCTGACCCTACAAGTCTTAAAACAAATGAGCCAGACGTTCAGTGTCTACAATGGACAGCAATATTTGTGCAAGGAGGACCGAAGCCTCCATCCTTACCTGGAGGAAGCAGGTCCCGATGGGCGTGTTCTCCTTCAAGGACACATTGTAGAAGTTACTGCTGAAAGTGGGCTCATTGTCATTCACATCTTGGAGGGCCACCTTGACCACTGCTGTGGAGGAGAGTGCGGGGCTGCCCCCATCGGTGGCCATCACGGTCAGCTTGGGATGCGGGTCCTTCTCATAATCCAGGGGGGTGGTGGTGGTGATGATCCCAGTGGCAGGGTCAATGGTGAACCAATCAGAGTTGGTACCCGGGTTGTGTAGGATGCTGTAATAGACGTCCCCATTTGGGCCCTGATCTTTGTCCCTTGCAGTCACCTGTAGCACAAAGCTGCCAGGATACACCACCTCGGGGATAGTCTGCTTATAGACCTGCTGGTCAAACAGGGGTGGGTTGTCGTTGACGTCCACAACCTGAAGGACGAAGGAGGACTCTGCCCGGAGCGGAGGGGTTCCAGAGTCAGTGGCCATGACCCTCAGCTCATAGGAGTCCCTCTCTTCCCTGTCCAGGTGCTTGTCCACAATGATCAAGTAGATGATGTTATCTTTTGTCGTCAGAGCAAACTTTCCATCCCCACCTTCCAGCGAGACGTTTACATTGGAGTACTCACCATAGTCTGGGTCGGACACAGAGATACGGGCAACATACTGACCTGGCTGGGCCCCCTCAGAGACCTGGGGAGAGCCGTCCTCACTCAGGAAGATGATGGTCATGGTGGGCTGGTTGTCATTGTAATCTCGCACGTGGATTGAGACGAAGGCAGTGGAAACCTCCGGGTGTGTAGCATTGTCCCTCGCTTGCACCACCAGCTCATGGACCCTACGCATCTCGTAGTCCAGCCCCTTGCTCAGCTTGATCACTCCAGTCTTGGAGTCAATCTCAAAATACTTGTCGGGGTCGCTCTGCCGGCGGTTGATCTCATAGATAATCACCCCGTTTTCACCCTCGTCCGCATCAGAGGCAAACACCTGCAGGATGTTGCTGCCCGGCTTCAAGTTCTCAGAGATGAGAGTGTGGTAACGGCTCTCATTGAAGGCCGGCGCATTATCGTTGATATCCTGGATGACAATATCCAAGGTCATCTGCGTACTCCTGTGAGGAGATCCTCCATCGTAGGCCTCCAGCACCAATGAGTAGGAGGAGCGGTTCTCCCGATCCAGCACGCCGCTGACCACGAGGTCCAAGTAGAGAACTCCATTGGAGCCTCTCCTGGTATCCAGCCTGAAGGCCTGGTCAACGTTCCCCTGCTTGATGATGTATCCTTGCGTGTTCAGCTGCCCACTGTCGGCATCGAAGGCTGGATCCAGTGGGAAGCGGGTACCAATGGGCGTGTGCTCAGGGATTCGGAACACGCTGTGACTTGTGGGGAACCCTGGGGCATGGTCGTTGATGTCATTGACGTGTATAGTGACCTCCACAGTCACACCCTCGGTTGTGACGGCGATGAAACTGTACTGCTCCCGGCTCTCGCGGTCCAGCACTTTGGCCGTCTTGATGATGCCCGTGTTCTCGTCAATTTCAAGGTCAGTGGTCACCCCACTGCCCTCCTGGGCAGAGATGAAGTACATGTAGGTGTTGGAGCCAGGGGGGAGACCAGCACTGATGTCGCCAATGATGGTACCCGTAGGCTGCCCCTCATCAATCTGTAGGTCCAGTGTGCCCAGCATGACGTTACAGTGCCCACCCAGTAGCCCACACATGCCCAGGAGCAGCAGTAGGTTCAAGCGGCCGCGACCGCGTAGATGATCCATGGTTTGGTCCAGAAGGTTTGCTTCAGAGTGGGGCAGTCTGTGGTCCTTTCTCGACTTCTTTTACAGAACTTGCCTTTCAACCCTGCAAAGGAGAAGAGAAGGTTGTCACAAGAGATGGAGAAGAACAAAAAATCACTGACCCACAAACACTTTAAAAACAATATTTTCACTAATCCCACCCAAGAAGACTTTCGAAAATAGAAAACAACACATCATTATAACATCAGGCAAAGAATTCATCATCAGGTAGATCCCTCTAACAGAAGCCGTTGACGGCACGTACAGTTGGTACCTGCACCTACGTGGCGCCTTGCACGTACGGTTGGCGCAGTTGATGGAGCAGTGTTACCTTATTCAAGCTACGATTGGATATACTAATTGCATGGGTAGGTTAGCACCTACAGATATATAGGCCATCTACTGCAAATGCAACTGATATCACTCATAGTTTAATGTGAAAAAATGCCAAAAAAGACGCAACACAAGAAAGTGTGGCTACTTAATAGACTGTTGTAGCGTGTTTCCAATTTAGAAACTGGCACATAGGATTATTCAGACACCAGTCACTTGTTACACTGTCTACCAGCATACCTCCGGTGCCTGTGCTGTCAGTCTTGACTTCACTCAAACGATCACGATCAAAATAACTTGAAGTGGCAAATGATTACAGGGCATTAACCACTATCGAAGTCCCTCAAAACATGAACAAAAAGACTGTAGATGGCCCAGCTACTACGTCCAGGTCCCTGTTGTTCCTAGCTGAAAACGCTTATCAGTTACTTTACTTGGTCACCAATGGAGTTTATGCACGTGTGTATGTTTTGAATTCAGTGTCATTGCAGAGGCAAATTGTTCTTATCGACAAAATGCTTGTTAAAAAAATCTATTGGCTGGGATGTCCCTTGCACTTACAGATTTTGGATCTGCTTTTGGGAGTAGCATTTCAACAGATCACCAAACACTGGAAAAATGTGTCTGACCTATCCTTTCAGGCTTGGTGGTATGCCGTATGTTATAATCACAGATTGGACACAGTTTATGTATTCCCAATCTCTTTAGCTCTTAAACGCTCTCTTTTATGGTCTCCAGTTACAAATTTTATCGATTGTCATGCTAAACTTTCTTATGTACGTAAAGTTTCTGAACAAGAAGTATCGAAACCTCCTTGACATTCTGTTTTGTTCTTATTTATATTACTACTTATACTGACATTTTCAATGTATCTTTTGCATTTTTAGATTTTTGACCAGATTTGTATTCTATACTTATGTATCTTTTTATATTGTTATAAATTTTCTTAGTCATGTATTTTTAAGCTTTCAAAGATGTAATGTGTATGCATTTTTGCTACATCTTCCCCTTTCTTTACCCACCCCCTCTGCTTTTTGTTTTTCAATAAATTTTTATTTTTCAAAACTTAAAAAAAAAATCTATTCTTGCGAAATTGTCCTATCATGCTGACAAAAACGTCTGTGTGTTAATTTTTGACATGTAATGGGCTTTCACAATCTAACCGTGGGGGTGAACCGAGGAATTTCTTCTTAACTAATAGCATTATAGCCTTTCTCCTTCAGGCTATCCTGATTGTTAAAGGCCCTCTCCCTCATTATAGGCCCTTTCCTGCGACTCGTGCCTATAATGAGTGATAAGGCCGTTGACAATATAACATTACAATACATGGGATTCTGTAATGCCTGTATAAACAACAGTCCCTTATTTCATCAAAATCGGCGACTTGTTCGGCAACTCGTGACACACCAAGTCGCCAATTATAAAGAAAAGACATCAAAACTCGACTTTTATAAGTTATTACAGTCGAGCTCTGATGTTCAAGGAGCATAATTGAAGCAGCTGTTTAAAGCAACGAAAGCAGACTGTTGCATTTCTTCTGCTCTATTTTAATAGTCTCTGTGCTTGCCATTGTAAGCTATGCTTATTTTTTGTACTCCTTAGATAGACAAAAGCTAGAATCTTTCTGTATGTTTCACCTTCTGAGCTACTGTAGCTTTTTCTTTTCTTTAACAACTGACTTGTATTGAACTGTTTCTAATATCTGTTTCCAACAAATATCTAACAGGCTTTTGATGTGTTTAATTTTTCACTGGTGGTTTTATTTTTATGCTTCATGTTTGCAAACATGCTCGCTTTTTCAATGAAAGAGTTACGCACCAAGGTTTTAAGTGGTTCGTGGGCAAGGTGATGGCGTGGTCATGTACTATATGGGATAAGGTACCCCCGGCATACAAGATAAATATTTCAAGCCACCTCACAGTTCCATAACCTTATAAAGGAACTCGGCCTGCGGCCTGGTTCCTCTATATGGCTATGCAACTCCTCGATGACTTGCAGTATCCTTATAAAGTGCAGCAGGGGGTACTTTATCCCTTATATAACCTTTAATAATGGGTTATAACATTATCATATATTGCAGATACACCTAATATAATAATGTTTTGCAAGTAATTTTTTTTAAATGGAAAGCCCAGGACTGGAAACATGGGGAAGGGGACAAATATACTTCTCCGGTACAGAGGCCTGGCACACAGTTCACTTCCCTACCAGCTTGGCCCTGACCCCGCGCCTAATATAGTACACCCTGATTGGCTGAATGCCACCACAAAATTCCAGTCCCTTAGACCCTATAAATAATAGGCTATAATATTCCTTCCACCCATGCCCCAACCTGCAGGAAACAGAAATTAGTGGAAGCTAAATCCCCAGCTGGGCACAAAGAACACTCGTAAATACTGTATTCGTATGAAGCGGGCTGGCCGCGCGCCACGCCGGTTGCAGGACTGCATGCGGCGGCCGTTAAAGTTGTGTAAACGGTTACACGAGATGCTGTTCCCATTGGCTGGCTCTCTTTGGGTCCGCCATTTTGCTTTACAATGGAGTACAGGTTTTAGGAAGTTGAAGCACTGGACAACACAGTACTGCACCCCTCCCCCCCCATCTGATTGGTTGGGGGCATTTGGGGATTTGGGTAGTGCAGCTTCTAGAAGTGCTTTGTAGCTGCCAAGGAGCACTAGTTCCTTTGAGCTGCTTACACCATCTTAGCTCAACAGCATCTGCATTCTGGGACTTGTATCTTTAATATTCCTATCGAAGGTGTCTAGGCGCATCCACCCGTACGCCGAAAACCCTACAAAGATCTTCCTTGACAAAAACTCACTTTACCCTCACACTAACTCACATAACCCATTTTGAAAGGAATACTGGACACCGCTTTACCGACCTCTCACAACCAAACACCAATAAAACAATAGACACCCCTGAAATCTGGAATGAACTCATAGATACTTTGCTGAGTGAACTGCAGTTTGTGTATATTGGTTGAACCGCTTACTTATTTGCGGCAATCTTTTATTAGCTATTTTTAACCCGTGTAACGCTTCACTTTGTTCATTCCGCACCCCGCTCATAGAATGGTGTCCGCAGGCATATTATAGTGCTGTTAGTGCCAGGACTTGCACAGGTGCAGTTTGGGCTTCACAAAAACTTTTACAAGCCAGCCAGACTTGGAAGTTAATGGAAAGGTAGCCCCGCAGGTTAATGTTTCTGCTTCAGACTTATTCTGCACCATCCATGTCAGGTGTTCCAAGCTTATTGGCTTATATTTGTTTCAATGCACAACACATAAAGCGCCTAGACACCTTGGTAGGAGATATCAAGGGCTAGTCAAGTACATCTACCGATATAAAGTGCTAGACAGGCAGTTAGAGGAAGGACTTGGGGTTTGGGTAATGTTAGCCCTCGCCTTTGGGCTCCAGGCTCTGCATAAGTTAGGTACTATGTCCCCCCTTTCAGCTGGGGTCTAGGCTCTGTACAGAGTATGTAGTTCTTGTTTTCCTCCCGGGTTGTATATGTTATGTACATGTTTACTCATTGCTCCTGGGGTCTGTATACATTGGGCACTTGTTTCCTCCTTGCTGTTGTGTTCTCTATAGGTTAGGTGCCTGTTTTCCCCTTGCTGCTGGGGGCTGCATAGGTTAGGTACTGCCCCCCCTTGCTGCTGGGGGCTGCATACATTAGGTACTGTTTCCCCCATGCTGCTGGGGGCTGCATAGGTTAGGTTCTCTCCCCCCTTGCTGCTGGGTCTGCATAGGTTAGGTACTGTTTCCCCCTTGCTGCTGGGTCTGCATAGGTTAGGTACTGTTTCCCCCTTGCTGCTGGGGGCTGCATAGGTTAGGTACTGTTTCCCCCTTGCTGCTGGGGGCTGCATAGGTTAGGTACTGTCCCCCCTTGCTGCTGGATCTGCATAGGTTAGGTACTGTTTCCGGTAAACAGCCATTACAACGAGGCTGTTACTACGAATACCATTACATCGCATGCATTACAACGCATGCGATGTAACAACGCGTAGCCATTACTACGCATACTATTACATCGCATGCGCTTTTACAACGCATGCGATGTAATGGCTATCCACATCGTTGTGAGGAAATTGAGGCTGTTCCGTTTCCTCACAACGACGTGCACCAGAACAGAGACGACGCTGGAACTAGGACAGAGGAACCACGAGGAGAGAGAGGTAAGGGGGATTGTGCTTGGGGTGGGGGTTACTTTTTTAGGGTTTAGGGTAGTGCCGAAGTAGTGTTGTAATGTTTGTGTAGTGTAGGGTTGTGTTTTAGGGTTTAGGGTAGTGTCGGGGGGGTCGTGCAGGGTAGTGTTGGAGTGTAGGGACCAGACTGGGGGTAGGGGGAGGGTCGTGCTGGGGGTAGTGTTTTAGGGTAGTGTTGTGGTGTTTGTGTAGTGTAGGGTAGTGTTTTAGGGTTTAGGGTAGTGTCAGGGGTCGTGCAGGGTAGTGTTGGAGTGTAGGGACCAGACTGGGGATAGGGGGAGGGTCGTGCTGGGGGTAGTGTTTTAGGGTTTAGGGTAGTGTTGTGGTGTTTGTGTAGTGTAGGGTAGTGTTTTAGGGTTTAGGGTAGTGTTGTGGTGTTTGTGTAGGGTAGTGTTTTAGGGTTTAGGGTAGTGTTGGGGGGTCGTGCAGGGTAGTGTTGGAGTGTAGGGACCAGACTGGGGGTAGGGGAAGGGTCGTGCTGGGGGTAGTGTTTTAGTGTTTAGGGTAGTGTTGTGGTGTTTGTGTAGTGTAGGGTAGTGGTTTAGGGTAGTGTCGGGGGGTCGTGCAGGGTAGTGTTGGAGTGTAGGGACCAGACTGGGGGTAGGGGAGGGTCGTGCTGGGGGTAGTGTTTTAGGGTTTAGGGTAGTGTTGTGGTGTTTGTGTAGTGTAGGGTAGTGTTTTAGGGTTTAGGGTAGTGTTGGGGGTCGTGCAGGGTAGTGTTGGAGTGTAGGGACCAGACTGGGGGTAGGGGGAGGGTCGTGCTGGGGGTAGTGTTGTGGTGTTTGTGTAGGGTAGTGTTTTAGGGTTTAGGGTAGTGTTTTAGGGTTTAGGGTAGTGTTGGGGGGTCGTGCAGGGTAGTGTTGGAGTGTAGGGACCGGACTGGAGGTAGGGGGAGGGTCGTGCTGGGGGTAGTGTTTTAGGGTTTAGGGTAGTGTTGTGGTGTTTGTGTAGGGTAGTGTTTTAGGGTTTAGGGTAGTGTCGGGGGGTCGTACAGGGTAGTGTTGGAGTGTAGGGACCGGACTGGGGGTAGGGGGAGGGTCGTGCTGGGGGTAGTGTTTTAGGGTTTAGGGTAGTGTTGTGGTGTTTGTGTAGTGTAGGGTAGTGTTTTAGGGTTTAGGGTAGTGTGGCGGGGTCGAGCAGGGTAGTGTTTGAGTGTAGGGACCGGACTGGGGGTAGTGGGAGGGTCGTGCTGGGGGTAGTGTTTTAGGGTTTAGGGTAGTGTTGTGGTGTTTGTGTAGTGTAGGGTAGTGTTTTAGGGTTTAGGGTAGTGTCAGGGGGTCGTGCAGGGTAGTCTAGTGTTATTGTAGGGAGAGGACTGGGGGTCGGGGAGGGTCGTGCAGTGGTACTACATTAGGGTTTAGGGTAGGGTGGAGTCACTTACCTTGCAAACGTTTACCACGACTATGCCTTTAACACGCATGTCTTTGCGTTGAAATGGCATGCGTGGTAAAGGCATAGTCGTGGTAAAATTTTGCGTTGTAATGGTACTCGTTGTAATTGACATCGCGTAGTAATACCCGCATTGTAATGGTATGCGTGGTATTGCTATGCGATGTAATGAGTCATATTCACTGTTTCCCCCTTGCTGCTGGGGGCTGCATAGGTTAGGTACTGTTTCCCCCCTTTCTGCTAGATCTGCATAGGTTAGGTACTGTTTCCCCCCTTTCTGCTAGATCTGCATAGGTTAGGTACTGTTTCCCCCCTTTCTGCTAGATCTGCATAGGTTAGGTACCGTTTCCCCCTTGCTGCTGGGGGCTGCATAGGTTAGGTACTGTTTCCCCCTTGCTGCTGGGGCTGCATAGGTTAGGTACTGTCTCCCCCTTGCTGCTGGGGGTTGTATAGGTTAGGTACTGTTTCGCCCTTGCTGCTGGGTCTGCATAGGTTAGGTATTGTTTAGTCCTTAATGCTAGGCTCCGAGACTGTTTCTCCCTTGCTACTGCGTGCTACATATGTTAGGTACTTCTTGTTTTCACCTTGCTGCTTGGCTCTGCAAAGGTTAGATACTGTTTTTCCCTGGCTGCTGGGCTCTGCATAGGTTAGGTACTTGTTTCAACCTTCTTGTTGTGCTCTGTATACATTTGGTGCTTGTTGTTTACCCTTGCTGCTAAACTCTGTATAAGTACTGTTTACCCCAAGCTGCTGGGCACTTGGCTCTGCATATGATAGGTACTTGTTTTTGCTGCTCTGCTCTGTATAGGTTAGGTGCGTGTTTGTATCCTTTTCTCTGGGATCTGGGTATGTTAGCTACTTGTTTCTTCATTGCTGTTGTACTCTGTGTATGTTAGGCACTTGTTTCTTCATTGCTGTTGTACTCTGTGTATGTTAGGCACTTGGGGAATAGGCTAGGTAGTGTTTCCTCCTTGCAGCAGGGCTCTGAACTCTGTACACGTTAGGCACTTGTTGTTCCCCTTGATGCCAGGCTCTGCATAGGTTAGGTATAGTTTCTCGTTTGCTGCTTGGTTCTGCACAGGTTAAGTACAATTTCCCCGTGCTGTTGGACTCTGCATAGGTTAGGTACTGTTTTACCCTTGAAGCTCTGAGATGGGCTTTGTATAGGTTACTGCTTCCTGCCCTTACTGCCAGGCTCTGCATAGGTTTCTTGGTTTGCTCTTGCTGCTGGGCTCTGCAGGGTAGGCACTTTTTGTTTTCCTCCTTACTGCTGGGCTCTGTGCAGATTATGTACTTGTTATTTTCCTATTTACTGCTGGCTCTGTGCTGGATAGGTACATGTTATTTCTTCCTTACTGCTGGCTCTGCAGGGTAGGCACTTGTTATTTTCCTCCTTACTGCTGGGTTATGTGCAGGTTATTTTCTTCCTTACTTCTAACTTGTTATTTTCCTCCTTACTGGCGATTTTGCAGGGTAGGTACTTGTTATTTTTCTCCTTACTGTTGGCTCTGTGCAGGTTATGTACTTGTTATTTTCCTCCTTGTGCTGGCTCTGTGCAGGTTATGTACTTGTTATTTTCCTCCTTGTGCTGGCTCTGTGCAGGTTATGTACTTGTTATTTCCCCACTTACTGCTGGCCCTGTGAAGGGCAGGTACTTGTTATTTTTCTCCTTACTGCTGGCTCTGCAGATTCGGTACTTGTTATTTTCCTCCTTACTGCTGGCTCTGTGCAGGGCATGTACTTGTTAATTCCCTTCTTACTGCTAGCTCTGCAGGTTAGGTACTTGTTATTTTCCTCCTTACTGCTGGGCTCTGTGCAGGTGAGGTATTTGTTATTTTCCTTCTGACAGCTGGCTCTGTGCAGGGCATGTGCTTGTTAATTCCCTCCGTACTGCTGTCTCTGCAGGTTAGGTACTTGTTAAATTCCTCCTTACTACTGTCTCGGTGCAGGGCAGGTTGTTGTTAATTTCCTCCTTACTGCTAGCTCTGCATGTTATGTACTTGTTATTTTCCTCCTTGCTGCTGGCTCTGTGCAGGTTATGCACTTGCTATTTTCCTTCTTACTTCTGGGCTCTGCAGGATAGGTACTTGTTATTTCCACCCTTACTTCTGACTCTGTGGAGGTTATGTTCTTGTTATTTCCCTCCTTTACTGCTGGCTCTGTGCAGATCACTGACGTTAACACTGCAGATACTCTCCACAACTGCACTGTGGCATCAGAACACAGAGTACAAGTAGGTACATCTTCAATGCATCTGCAATGTGGCATCAGAGCCCTGAGGGTAACACTGCAGATACTCTCCACAACTGCACTGTGGGATCAGAGCATAGGCTACAAATAGACAGAGCTTCAATGCATCTGCAATGTGGCATCAGAGCACTGAGGGTAACACTGCACATACTCCCCACAACTGCACTGTGGGATCAGAGCACAGAGTGCAAGTAGGCACATCTTCAAAACATCTGCAATGTGGCATCAGAGCCCTGAGGGTAACACTGGAGATACTCTCCACAACTGCACTGTGGGATCAGAGCACAGAGTACAAGTAGGCACATCTTCAATGCATCTGCAATGTAGCATCAGAGCACTGAGGGTAACACTGCAGATACTCTCCACAACTGCACTGTGGGATCAGAGCACAGGCTACAAGTAGACAGAGCTTCAATGCATCTGCAATGTAGCATCAGAGCACTGAGGGTAACACTGCAGATACTCCACACAACTGCACCGTGGGATCAGAGCACAGAGTACAAGTAGGCACATCTTCAGTACATCTGCAATGTGGCGTAAGAGCCTTGAGGGTAACACTGCACTGTGGCATCAGAGCACAGAGTATGAGTAGGTACATCTTCAATGCATCTGCAATATGGCGTCAGAGCACTGACGGTAACACTGCAGATACTCTCTTGAACTGCACTGTGGCATCAGAGCACAGAGTACAAGTAGGCACATCTTCAATACATCTGCAATGTGGCGTCAGAGGTCTGAGTGTAACAAGGCAGCTACTCCTCACAACTGCACTGTGGGATCAGAGCACAGAGTACAAGTAGGCAGATGTTCAATGCATCTGCACTGTGGCATCAGAGCAGAGGCTGCTAGTAGACAGAGCTTCAATGCATCTGCAATGTGGCATCAGAGCACTGAGGGTAACACTGCACATACTCCCCACAACTGCACTGTGGCATCAGAGCACAGAGTATGAGTAGGTACATCTTCAATGCATCTGCAATATTGCGTCAGATCACTAAGGGTAACACTGCAGATACTCACCACAACTGCACTGTGGGATCAGAGCACAGAGTACAAGTAGGTACATCTTCAATGCATCTGCAATGTGGCATCAGAGCCCTGAGGGTAACACTGCAGATACTCTCCACAACTGCACTGTGGGATCAGAGCACAGAGTACAAGTAGGCAGATGTTCAATGCATCTGCAATGTAGCATCAGAGCACTGAGGGTAACACTGCACATACTCCCAACAACTGCACTGTGGCATCAGAGCACAGAGTACAAGTAGGCACATCTTCAATGCATCTGCAATGTAGCATCAGAGCACTGAGGGTAACACTGCACATACTTCCCACAACTGCACTGTGGGATCAGAGCACAGCGTACAAGTAGGCACATCTTCAATGCATCTGCAATGTGGCGTCAGATCACTGAGGGTAACACTGCAGATACTCCACAACTGCACTGTGGGATCAGAGCACAGGCTACAAGTAGACAGAGCTTCAATGCATCTGCAATGTGGCATCAGAGCACTGAGGGTAACACTGCACATACTCCCCACAACTGCACTGTGGCATCAGAGCACAGAGTACAAGTAGGTACATCTTCAATGCATCTGCAATGTGGCATCAGAGCCCTGAGGGTAACACTGCAGATACTCTCCACAACTGCACTGTGGGATCAGAGCACAGAGTACAAGTAGGCACATCTTCAATGCATCTGCAATGCAGCATCAGAGCACTGAGGGTAACAAGGCAGATACTCTCTACAACTGCACTGTGGCATCAGAGCACAGAGTACGAGTAGGCACATCTTCAATGCATCTGCAAGGTAGCATCAGAGCACTGAGGGTAACGCTACAGATACTCTCCACAACTGCACTGTGGCATCAGAGCACAGAGTACAAGTATGCACATCTGCAATGCATCTCCAATGTGGTGACAGAGCACTGAGGGTAATACTGCAGATACTCTCCACAACTGAAGTGTGGCATCAGAGCACAGAGTACAAGTAGGCACATCTTCAATGCATCTGCAATGTAGCATCAGAGCACTGAGGGTAAAACTGCACATACTCCCCACAACTGCACTGTGGGATCAGAGCACAGAGTACAAGTAGGCAGATGTTCAATGCATCTGCAATGTAGCATCAGAGCACTGTGGGTAAAACTGCACAAACTCCCCACAACTGCACTGTGGGATCAGAGCACAGAGTACAAGTAGGCACATCTTCAATGCATCTGCAATGTAGCATCAGAGCACTGAGGGTAACACTGCAGAAACTCCCCACAACTGCACTGTGGGATCAGAGCACAGAGTACAAGTAGGCACATCTTCAATGCATCTGCAATGTAGCATCAGAGCACTGAGGGTAACACTGCACATACTTCCCACAACTGCACTGTGGGATCAGAGCACAGCGTACAAGTAGGCACATCTTCAATGCATCTGCAATGTAGCATCAGAGCACTGAGGGTAACACTGCAGATACTCTCCACAACTGCACTGTGGGATCAGAGCACAGGCTACAAGTAGACAGAGCTTCAATGCATCTGCAATGTGGCATCAGAGCACTGAGGGTAACACTGCACATACTCCCCACAACTGCACTGTGGCATCAGAGCACAGAGTATAAGTAGGCACATCTTCAATGCATCTGCAATGTGGCGTCAGATCACTGAGGGTAACACTGCAGATACTCTCCACAACTGCACTGTGGGATCAGAGCACAGAGTACAAGTAGGCACATCTTCAATGCATCTGCAATGTAGCATCAGAGCACTGAGGGTAACACTGCAGATACTCTCCACAACTGCACTGTGGGATCAGAGCACAGGCTACAAGTAGACAGAGCTTCAATGCATCTGCAATGTGGCATCAGAGCACTGAGGGTAACACTGCACATACTCCCCACAACTGCACTGTGGCATCAGAGCACAGAGTACAAGTAGGTACATCTTCAATGCATCTGCAATGTGGCAACGGAGCCCTGAGGGTAACACTGCAGATACTCTCCACAACTGCACTGTGGGATCAGAGCACAGAGTACAAGTAGGCACATCTTCAAAACATCTGCAATGTGGAGTAAGAGCACTGAGGGTAACACTGCACATACTCCAGACAACTGCACTGTGGCATCAGAGCACAGAGTATGAGTAGGTACATCTTCAATGCATCTGCAATGTGGCATCAGAGCCCTGAGGGTAACACTGCAGATACTCTCCACAACTGCACTGTGGGATCAGAGCACAGAGTACAAGTAGGCACATCTTCAATACATCTGCAATGTAGCATCAGAGCACTGAGGGTAACACTGCAGATACTCCCCACAACTGCACTGTGGGATCAGAGCACAGAGTACAAGTAGGCACATCTTCAGTACATCTGCAATGTGGCTTAAGAGCCTTGAGGGTAACACTGCACTGTGGCATCAGAGCATGAGTAGGTACATCTTCAATGCATCTGCAATATGGCGTCAGAGCACTGACGGTAACACTGCATATACTCTCTTGAACTGCACTGTGGCATCAGAGCACAGAGTACATGTAGGCACATCTTCAATACATCTGCAATGTGGCGTCAGAGGTCTGAGTGTAACAAGGCAGGTACTCCCCACAACTGCACTGTGGGATCAGAGCACAGAGTACAAGTAGGCAGATGTTCAATGCATCTGCACTGTGCCATCAGAGCAGAGGCTGCTAGTAGACAGAGCTTCAATGCATCTGCAATGTGGCATCAGAGCACTGAGGGTAACACTGCACATACTCCCCACAACTGCACTGTGGCATCAGAGCACAGAGTATGAGTAGGTACATCTTCAATGCATCTGCAATATTGCGTCAGATCACTAAGGGTAACACTGCAGATACTCACCACAACTGCACTGTGGGATCAGAGCACAGAGTACAAGTAGGCACATCTTCAATGCATCTGCAAGGTAGCATCAGAGCACTGAGGGTAACGCTACAGATACTCTCCACAACTGCACTGTGGCATCAGAGCACAGAGTACAAGTATGCACATCTGCAATGCATCTCCAATGTGGTGTCAGAGCACTGAGGGTAATACTGCAGATACTCTCCACAACTGAAGTGTGGCATCAGAGCACAGAGTACAAGTAGGCACATCTTCAATGCATCTGCAATGTAGCATCAGAGCACTGAGGGTAAAACTGCACATACTCCCCACAACTGCACTGTGGGATCAGAGCACAGAGTACAAGTAGGCAGATGTTCAATGCATCTGCAATGTAGCATCAGAGCACTGTGGGTAAAACTGCACAAACTCCCCACAACTGCACTGTGGGATCAGAGCACAGAGTACAAGTAGGCACATCTTCAATGCATCTGCAATGTAGCATCAGAGCACTGAGGGTAACACTGCAGAAACTCCCCACAACTGCACTGTGGGATCAGAGCACAGAGTACAAGTAGGCACATCTTCAATGGATCTGCAATATTGCGTCAGATCACTAAGGGTAACACTGCAGATACTCACCACAACTGCACTGTGGGATCAGAGCACAGAGTACAAGTAGGCACATCTTCAATGCATCTGCAAGGTAGCATCAGAGCACTGAGGGTAACGCTACAGATACTCTCCACAACTGCACTGTGGCATCAGAGCACAGAGTACAAGTATGCACATCTGCAATGCATCTCCAATGTGGTGTCAGAGCACTGAGGGTAATACTGCAGATACTCTCCACAACTGAAGTGTGGCATCAGAGCACAGAGTACAAGTAGGCACATCTTCAATGCATCTGCAATGTAGCATCAGAGCACTGAGGGTAAAACTGCACATACTCCCCACAACTGCACTGTGGGATCAGAGCACAGAGTACAAGTAGGCAGATGTTCAATGCATCTGCAATGTAGCATCAGAGCACTGTGGGTAAAACTGCACAAACTCCCCACAACTGCACTGTGGGATCAGAGCACAGAGTACAAGTAGGCACATCTTCAATGCATCTGCAATGTAGCATCAGAGCACTGAGGGTAACACTGCAGAAACTCCCCACAACTGCACTGTGGGATCAGAGCACAGAGTACAAGTAGGCACATCTTCAATGCATCTGCAATGTAGCATCAGAGCACTGAGGGTAACACTGCACATACTTCCCACAACTGCACTGTGGGATCAGAGCACAGCGTACAAGTAGGCACATCTTCAATGCATCTGCAATGTAGCATCAGAGCACTGAGGGTAACACTGCAGATACTCTCCACAACTGCACTGTGGGATCAGAGCACAGGCTACAAGTAGACAGAGCTTCAATGCATCTGCAATGTGGCATCAGAGCACTGAGGGTAACACTGCACATACTCCCCACAACTGCACTGTGGCATCAGAGCACAGAGTATAAGTAGGCACATCTTCAATGCATCTGCAATGTGGCGTCAGATCACTGAGGGTAACACTGCAGATACTCTCCACAACTGCACTGTGGGATCAGAGCACAGAGTACAAGTAGGCACATCTTCAATGCATCTGCAATGTAGCATCAGAGCACTGAGGGTAACACTGCAGATACTCTCCACAACTGCACTGTGGGATCAGAGCACAGGCTACAAGTAGACAGAGCTTCAATGCATCTGCAATGTGGCATCAGAGCACTGAGGGTAACACTGCACATAATCCCCACAACTGCACTGTGGCATCAGAGCACAGAGTACAAGTAGGTACATCTTCAATGCATCTGCAATGTGGCAACGGAGCCCTGAGGGTAACACTGCAGATACTCTCCACAACTGCACTGTGGGATCAGAGCACAGAGTACTAGGAGGCACATCTTCAAATCATCTGCAATGTGGAGTAAGAGCACTGAGGGTAACACTGCAGATACTCCCCAAAACTGCACTGTGGCATCAGAGCACAGAGTATGAGTAGGTACATCTTCAATGCATCTGCAATGTGGCATCAGAGCCCTGAGGGTAACAGTGCAGATACTCTCCACAACTGCACTGTGGGATCAGAGCACAGAGTACAAGTAGGCACATCTTCAATACATCTGCAATGTAGCATCAGAGCACTGAGGGTAACACTGCAGATACTCCCCACAACTGCACTGTGGGATCAGAGCACAGAGTACAAGTAGGCACATCTTCAGTACATCTGCAATGTGGCTTAAGAGCCTTGAGGGTAACACTGCACTGTGGCATCAGAGCATGAGTAGGTACATCTTCAATGCATCTGCAATATGGCGTCAGAGCACTGACGGTAACACTGCATATACTCTCTTGAACTGCACTGTGGCATCAGAGCACAGAGTACATGTAGGCACATCTTCAATACATCTGCAATGTGGCGTCAGAGGTCTGAGTGTAACAAGGCAGGTACTCCCCACAACTGCACTGTGGGATCAGAGCACAGAGTACAAGTAGGCAGATGTTCAATGCATCTGCACTGTGCCATCAGAGCAGAGGCTGCTAGTAGACAGAGCTTCAATGCATCTGCAATGTGGCATCAGAGCACTGAGGGTAACACTGCACATACTCCCCACAACTGCACTGTGGCATCAGAGCACAGAGTATGAGTAGGTACATCTTCAATGCATCTGCAATATTGCGTCAGATCACTAAGGGTAACACTGCAGATACTCACCACAACTGCACTGTGGGATCAGAGCACAGAGTACAAGTAGGCACATCTTCAATGCATCTGCAATGTAGCATCAGAGCACTGAGGGTAACACTGCACATACTTCCCACAACTGCACTGTGGGATCAGAGCACAGCGTACAAGTAGGCACATCTTCAATGCATCTGCAATGTGGCGTCAGATCACTGAGGGTAACACTGCAGATACTCCACAACTGCACTGTGGGATCAGAGCACAGGCTACAAGTAGACAGAGTTCAATGCATCTGCAATGTGGCATCAGAGCACTGAGGGTAACACTGCACATACTCCCCACAACTGCACTGTGGCATCAGAGCACAGAGTACAAGTAGGCAGATGTTCAATGCATCTGCAATGTAGCATCAGAGCACTGAGGGTAACACTGCACATACTCCCCACAACTGCACTGTGGCATCAGAGCAGAGTACAAGTAGGTACATCTTCAATGCATCTGCAATGTGGCATCAGAGCCCTGAGGGTAACACTGCAGATACTCTCCACAACTGCACTGTGGGATCAGAGCACAGAGTACAAGTAGGTACATCTTCAATGCATCTGCAATGTGGCATCAGAGTCCTGAGGGTAACACTGCAGATACTCTCCACAACTGCACTGTGGCATCAGAGCACAGAGTACAAGTAGGCACATCTTCAATGCATCTGCAATGTAGCATCAGAGCCCTGAGGGTAACACTGCAGATACTCTCCACAACTACACTGTGGGATCAGAGCACAGAGTACAAGTAGGCACATCTTCAATGCATCTGCAATGTAGCATCAGAGCACTGACAGTAACACTGCAGATACTCTCTCCAACTACACTGTTGCATCAGAGCACAGAGTACGAGTAGGCGCATCTTCAATGCATCTGCAATATGGCATCAGAGCACTGAGGGTAACAAGGCAGATACTCTCTACAACTGCACTGTGGCATCAGAGCACAGAGTACGAGTAGGCACATCTTCAATGCATCTGCAATGTAGCATCAGAGCACTGAGGATAAAACTGCACATACTCCCCACAACTGCACTGTGGGATCAGAGCACAGAGTACAAGTAGGCAGATGTTCAATGCATCTGCAATGTAGCATCAGAGCACTGTGGGTAAAACTGCACATACTCCCCACAACTGCACTGTGGGATCAGAGCATAGAGTACAAGTAGGCACATCTTCAATGCATCTGCAATGTAGCATCAGAGCACTGAGGGTAACACTGCAGATACTCCCCACAACTGCACTGTGGGATCAGAGCACAGAGTACAAGTAGGCACATCTTCAATGCATCTGCAATGTAGCATCAGAGCACTGAGGGTAACACTGCACATACTTCCCACAACTGCACTGTGGGATCAGAGCACACCGTACAAGTAGGCACATCTTCAATGCATCTGCAATGTAGCATCAGAGCACTGAGGGTAACACGGCAGATACTCTCCACAACTGCACTGTGGGATCAGAGCACAGGCTACAAGTAGACAGAGCTTCAATGCATCTGCAATGTGGAATCAGAGCACTGAGGGTAAAACTGCACATACTCCCCACAACTGCACTGTGGCATCAGAGCACAGAGTATATGTAGGCACATCTTCAATGTATCTGCAATGTGGCGTCAGATCACTGAGGGTAACACTGCAGATACTCTCCACAACTGCACTGTTGGATCAGAGCACAGAGTACAAGTAGGCACATCTTCAAAACATCTGCAATGTGGCGTCAGATCACTGAGGGTAACACTGCAGATACTCTCCACAACTGCACTGTGGGATCAGAGCACAGGCTACAAGTAGACAGAGCTTCAATGCATCTGCAATGTGGCATCAGAGCACTGAGGGTAACACTGCACATACTCCCCACAACTGCACTGTGGCATCAGAGCACAGAGTACAAGTAGGTACATCTTCAATGCATCTGCAATGTGGCATCAGAGCCCTGAGGGTAACACTGCAGATACTCTCCACAACTGCACTGTGGGATCAGAGCACAGAGTACAAGAAGGCACATCTTCAATGCATCTGCAATGTACCATCAGAGCACTGAGGGTAACACTGCAGATACTCTTCACAACTGCACTGTGGCATCAGAGCACAGAGTACAAGTATGCACATCTGCAATGCATCTCCAATGTGGTGTCAGAGCACTGAGGGTAATACTGCAGATACTCTCCACAACTGAAGTGTGGCATCAGAGCACAGAGTACAAGTAGGCACATCTTCAATGAATCTGCAATGTAGCATCAGAGCACTGAGGGTAAAACTGCACATACTCCCCACAACTGCACTGTGGGATCAGAGCACAGAGTACAAGTAGGCAGATGTTCAATGCATCTGCAATGTAGCATCAGAGCACTGTGGGTAAAACTGCACATACTCCCCACAACTGCACTGTGGGATCAGAGCACAGAGTACAAGTAGGCACATCTTCAATGCATCTGCAATGTAGCATCAGAGCACTGAGGGTAACACTGCAGATACTCCCCACAACTGCACTGTGGGATCAGAGCACAGAGTACAAGTAGGCACATCTTCAATGCATCTGCAATGTAGCATCAGAGCACTGAGGGTAACACTGCACATACTTCCCACAACTGCACTGTGGGATCAGAGCACAGCGTACAAGTAGGCACATCTTCAATCCATCTGCAATGTAGCATCAGAGCACTGAGGGTAACACTGCAGATACTCTCCACAACTGCACTGTGGGATCAGAGCACAGGCTACAAGTAGACAGAGCTTCAATGCATCTGCAATGTGGCATCAGAGCACTGAGGGTAATACTGCAGATACTCTCCACAACTGCACTGTGGGATCAGAGCACAAGTAGGCACATCTTCAAAACATCTGCAATGTGGCGTCAGATCACTGAGGGTAACACTGCAGATACTCTCCACAACTGCACTGTGGGATCAGAGCACAGGCTACAAGTAGACAGAGCTTCAATGCATCTGCAATGTGGCATCAGAGCACTGAGGGTAACACTGCACATACTCCCCACAACTGCACTGTGGCATCAGAGCACAGAGTACAAGTAGGTACATCTTCAATGCATCTGCAATGTGGCATCAGAGCCCTGAGGGTAACACTGCAGATACTCTCCACAACTGCACTGTGGGATCAGAGCACAGAGTACAAGTAGGCACATCTTCAATGCATCTGCAATGTAGCATCAGAGCACTGAGGGTAACACTGCAGATACTCTCCACAACTGCACTGTGGGATCAGAGCACAGGCTACAAGTAGGCAGTGCTTCAATGCATCTGCAATGTGGCATCAGAGCACTGAGGGTAACACTGCACATACTCCCCACAACTGCACTGTGGCATCAGAGCACAGAGTATAAGTAGGCACATCTTCAATGCATCTGCAATGTGGCGTCAGATCACTGAGGGTAACACTGCAGATACTCTCCACAACTGCACTGTGGGATCAGAGCACAGAGTACAAGTAGGCACATCTTCAAAACATCTGCAATGTGGCGTCAGATCACTGAGGGTAACACTGCAGATACTCCACAACTGCACTGTGGGATCAGAGCACAGGCTACAAGTAGACAGAGCTTCAATGCATCTGCAATGTGGCATCAGAGCACTGAGGGTAACACTGCACATACTCCCCACAACTGCACTGTGGCATCAGAGCACAGAGTACAAGTAGGTACATCTTCAATGCATCTGCAATGTGGCATCAGAGCCCTGAGGGTAACACTGCAGATACTCTCCACAACTGCACTGTGGGATCAGAGCACAGAGTACAAGTAGGCACATCTTCAAAACATCTGCAATGTGGAGTAAGAGCACTGAGGGTAACACTGCACATACTCCAGACAACTGCACTGTGGCATCAGAGCACAGAGTATGAGTAGGTACCTCTTCAATGCATCTGCAATGTGGCGTCAGAGCACTGACGGTAACACTGCAGATACTCTCTTGAACTGCACTGTGGCATCAGAGCACAGAGTACAAGTAGGCACATCTTCAAAACATCTGCAATGTGAAGTAAGAGCACTGAGGGTAACACTGCACATACTCCAGACAACTGCACTGTGGCATCAGAGCACAGAGTATGAGTAGGTACATCTTCAATGCATCTGCAATGTGGCGTCAGAGCACTGATGGTAACACTGCAGATACTTTCTTGAACTGCACTGTGGCATCAGAGCACAGAGTACGAGTAGGCACATCTTCGATGCATCTGCAATGTGTTTCATAGAACTGAGGGTAACAAGGCAGATACTCTCCACAACTGCATTGTGGCATCAGAGCACAGAGTGCAAGTAGGCAGATGTTCAATGCATCTGCAATGTAGCATCAGAGCACTGAGGGTAACACTGCACATACTCCCCACAACTGCACTGTGGGATCAGAGCACAGAGTATAAGTAGGCACATCTTCAATGCATCTGCAATATGGCATCAGATCACTGAGTGTAACACTGCAGATACTCACCACAACTGCACTGTGGGATCAGAGCACAGAGTACAAGTAGGCAGATGTTCAATGCATCTGCAATGTGGCATCAGAACCCTGAGGGTAACACTGCACATACTCCCCACAACTGCACTGTGGGATCAGAGCACAGAGTACAAGTAGGCACATCTTCAATGCATCTGCAATGTAGCATCAGAGCACGGAGGGTAACACTGCAGATACTCCCCACAACTGCACTGTGGGATCAGAGCACAGAGTTCAAGTAGGCACATCTTCAGTACATCTGCAATGTGGCGTAAGAGCCTTGAGGGTAACACTGCACATACTCCAGACAACTGCACTGTGGCATCAGAGCACAGAGTACGAGTAGGCACATCTTCAATGCATCTGCAATGTGGCGTCAGAGCACTGACGGTAACAGTGCAGATACTCTCCACAACTGCACTGTGGGATCAGAGCACAGAGTACAAGTAGGCACATCTTCGATGCATCTGCAATGTGGCATCAGAGCACTGAGGGTAACAAGGCAGATACTCTCTACAACTGCACTTTGGAGTCAGAACACAGAGGGTAATACTGCAGAACTTCTCTGTGCATCCTCCCTGCAGCTGCACTGTAAGTCAGTGCTTTAAATGGACTGGTACTATCAGGTACTGAGTACCTGCACTTCTTTAATTTGAAAGGGAGAGTACCTGCACTTCTTTAATTTGAAAGAGAAAGTACCTGCACTTCTCATCACGGCTGCAATACTTTTAAAGGCGAGTACCTGCCCTTCTCAGCACTGCTCATTACTTTTAACGGGAGAGTACCTGAACTTACCTGCACTGCTGCAATACTTTTGATGGAAGACTACGAGCACTTCTCTGAGGCAAGTGGGCATCTTAAGCAGTGAATTCCGCTGAATACTTGCACTTTTCTACTTCCATTTGCAGCACTGATCAGAGCTGAGATGATCACAGCTCAGCATTCGCTCAGTGCACCCCTCCCGTGGAGGTACCTGGCACTGAGCTGCACAGCGTCCTGCAGCCCCCCCCCCCCGCAGCCATAGGGGTTAAGTTGCCTGTCTCCTCAGTGATGGATGGCTTTCTCCTGCCTCTCCTAACCCTCCCTGGAGACACATTCAGAGGGCCCCTCCCCCAGCCCTTCCTGCAGTAGCTGGGCCGCGAGCCCCAACAGCTGCTTTTAATTAGAAGCCATTTGATTGCCGGGGAGCGCCTGGTTCGCCTCAGCCTCTGAAACCCTATCTGCTTCCCCCCAAAGCTCAGCTCCTGTCCCGGTACCCGAGGTCCTGGCCAGCAGACATCGCGCGGAAGGAAGAGGAAACCTTCTCTGGCACGTCAACCCCCCTGGTGGTGACCCGGCCAGGAGGGGTCCTGCCATAATGGTGACCTGCCGGCCACGAAGCGCCCAGGGGAGAGGGTGACCAGGTCAGAGGGAGGAGGGGCCAGTCAGGATGGCGACCAGGCCCGGATGTCTCCCCTCACTCCATGCCATCTGAACAGGGGTTCACAATGTCTGTGCACTTTCAGCAGGAGCGTGGGTCCAATTGATTCCATGAGTGAAAATAAAGACTACAATTCCCAGAATGCTTTGTGTTATGAAATGTACACAGCTGGTGCCGTGGTGTCCTGATAACATGGAGTCAAGTTGGAATACTAGCTGGGTGCGGGTCAGGGCCAGCCTAGCTATGACCTCCCAAGAGGCTGGTTGACCAGGTGAGGGGGCAGGAAGTGCTTGGTCTAGAGAGCTCTGGAGGATTGTTGACCAGGTCAGGCAGAGCCTGCCGATGGCCACCCAAGAGGCTGGGTGACTGGAACCGAGGAACTTTGGCCATGCCCTGCCCAGAGATGAGTGAGCTGGGCAGAGGGTCCCTGGCCACAGGGTGCCCAGGTGCAGAGCAGAGTACCTGGACAGAGGATCATTTTGTAGTGTTGCGCTCTAGTGGTCGCGCGCAGGCGCGATGACGTCAGCGCGGCCGCCATCTTGGCGGGGGGATTAGCGCCAGACATCGGAGCGGCACGGACGTGTTCCCGGCGCTCTCCTCTAATTTACCAATTGCCTAATAAAGAGAGTTATACTAACGCAGAGTGGCACGTGATTGTGGGGCAGTAATACAAGCATTACAGTGGCGACGAGATCGGGATAAAGGAAAGAAAAAAATTTCGGAAAAAAAAAAAAAAAAAAAACGAACCACATCTAGCACAGTCAGAGGACACGAGGACTCACAGGAGACGTGGCAAAGCGGGAGAGCGTGGCAGAGGACGGTCCCACTGCGAACCAGAACCACCGGTACAGGTAGTGGTGATCAGGGACAGCGCACAGCCCCAATACATAGAAGGGTGGAGAAAAGGGGAACAGGAGGCGACACCCCACACCCTACAGGACATCCAAGGCCCTGGCGGAGGTGGAGCAGCGCAGCGACGGGGGAGCCCAGGGGCCCCACCACGACCACACACCTCCCAGAAGCACAGGCACACCAGGCAGTCCAAGAGGTAACGCAGAGGCACTGGAAGGTAACGCAACAATGTGCGCGCAGGCGTCTACACTCACGACGCCCATACCCTTTCTACCGAAACCAGGCGAACCCCTGATGAAATGGGAAGACTGGAGGGAGTACTTCACGAACTACCTAGAGGCCCTAGAAGACGAAAACGGAGAGGCCTTCCCCAGCAAAAGGAAGAAAAGGATATTACTCCACAACCTAGGCCCGGAAGGACTCAGAGTTTTCCAGAACCTAGTCCCCATGCAACGGCTGGCCGCAGACGATGATGTGTTCCAGCACGCGATCGATGACCTGAACAACCATTACAGACCTGCAGTGTGCACGTCCATAGACAGATACACCTTCCAACAGAGGAAACAAGCGGGAGAAGAGTCCATAGATGACTACGTGGCAGCGTTGAGATAATTGGCGATCACATGCAAATTTGGCGCCTTGCACGACGAATTTATCAAAGACCAGATAGTCATGCACACGAAGAACACAGCAATCCAAGACAAATTGTGGGTCAACGGGGACGCCACACTGAAGGACGTCATTGCCATGGTAAAAAAGGCGGAACTATCAAAGAGATGTGCCGAGGCAGCAAAAAGAAAATACAGAGCGGACTATGGTCAATAGAGTTACGGTATTAGAACCTCCGGGCAGAGGAAAAAGAAGGAGACCGAAGGGAGAGCCCAGAGTAATTGGACTCCACAATCCACACAGGCACAGAAATCAAACAGGGAGAGTAACACCACGTGCTACAGGTGCGGCAGTTCATTCCACGCGGCAAATGACAAGCGATGTCCAGCCTTCCGAGCCAAGTGTATGTACTGCGGACTTGTCGGACACTATGAAAAAGTGTGTCGCCGCAAGGTGAAGCGGTCAACAGTCAAGTACGTCACACAAGACAAGGGAGGTGTAGAGGAAGAAGAAGAGGAAGACGACGTGTTGTGCATCGACGATCAAGTTCTAGGCATAGAAGGAAGTCGCTCCAAGAAACCGCAGTGTGATATGGTCGTGGGAGGTGTCCAGATCAAGATGGTGGCGGATTCCGGCTCTCCATTTACCATCATTCAAAGGTCAGTGTGGGACAAGAACTTCAAACCCAGCCTGGGATCACACCTCGAGCCCCCAGACATACGTCCAGTCACGTTCACAGGAGAACCCATCCCGATGGAGGGATATCGAGTCCTGAAATTTGAGTTCAAGAACCGCTGTGCGGAGTGCAAATTGTACGTAGCAGAAAAAGGTCCTTCTGTCCTGGGATGGATGGACCAGGGCGAACTGGGCATACAATTGAACCCAGGAGGGGACACGCAAGTCCTGATGACCTGCACAGATAACCAACCAGACTTCGTTAAGATGAAAAGAGAATTCCCCACGGTATTCGGAGGCAAAGTGGGAAAACTGGCGAAATTCACACATAGAATCGAACTCAAGGACAACGCCAAACCGGTATCCCACAAGGTGAGGAACATACCGCTAGCAGTCAGGGAAGCAGTGCAAAAGAGTTGCAAAGATTAGAAGAAGAAGGGATCATCGAACCTATCAACAGCTCGGAGTGGTTGGCCCCGTTGGTAGTAGCGAGAAAACCCAATGGCAAAGTTCGTTTGTGTGTGGACCTGCGCGAATTAAACAAGTGCATAGTAGTAGAAAAATTCCCATTGCCTAGAATAGACGAAATGCTGGCGAAGACGGAAGGTATAAAATGGTTTTCCACAGTAGATCTTGCCTCTGCCTATCATCAGATAGCACTGCACAGCACGAGTAGGAAACTAACGTCCTTCATTACACCATTTGGATGTTACCAGTTCCGCAGGATGCCGTTTGGCCTGGCATCAGCAGCTGCGGTATTCCAAAAGCTGATGCACAAACTATTCAAGGACATTGAGGGAGTACAATACTTCCAAGACGACATCTTGGTGATGGGCAAAGACCGAGCCGACCATAACACAAAACTAGCAATGGTGTTACAAGTTTTGGAAAGGAATGGCCTGACAACTGAATGGGAGAAATGCAGACTAGGGATGGCGTCTGTCACATACTTGGGTCATGAGATTAGTGACCAAGGCATCACACCCAAACACGCAAATGTCAGAGCAATATGTGAAGCTCCGGCGCCGACAAGCAAGGAAGAAGTGAGATCATTCTTAGGGATGGCCGAATATTACAGCAAATTCGTGCAACACTTCGCCACCAAGACACATCACCTGCGACTACTGGTACGAGACAAGACAGCCTTCCAGTGGACAGAGGAGGCGCAAGGAGAGTTTCAGAAAATCAAGGAGGATGTCAGCAGAGCGGTCCCCCTGCAAGGTTATGATCCGCACGGAGAATCCATATTAACCACAGATGCGAGTGATAAAGGCCTAGGGGCAGTCCTCATGCAGGGAAAGAAGAATGGAGAGCAAGCGACCATCAGCTTCGCGTCAAGGACATTGTCACCCACAGAACAGAAGTTCAGCGTGATAGAAAAAGAGATGCTGGCGGTGGTGTGGGCCATGTCAAAGTTCCGCCAATTTCTATGGGGCACAAGATTCCAACTCAGGACGGACCACAAACCCCTTGTCAAGGTACTAACGTCCTGCGGGCACGCAAGTGCCACACCCCGCATCGCAAAAATGACCCTGAATTTGTTAGACTACAGGTATGACGTAGAATACATCCCTGGAGCCAAGAACAAAGTGGCGGACTACCTCAGTCGAGCTTCAGCCATGGAAGACGCACCCGCAAGTACAGACGAGGACGAAGTCAGAGTGGCATTCACGGGAGATCAGGAGCAGGCGATAAGCGGGCAGGAGTGGAAGCAAGCCTACGAAAGGGACACGGACCTGGAAGACATCAAGGCATTCACCATACAAGGGTGGCCAGAGAAAAGGCACCTGAAAGCGGAACAAAGGAAATTCTTCGAAGTAAGGGAAGAGCTATCAGTAGGAGACCAAGGAACCTTCCTGTTTAGAGGGGAGAGAGTAATCCCTCCAGGATCGTTGATACCACACCTGCTGGCGTTGTTGCACGAAGGGCACTTGGGCATCGTAAAGACGAAGATAAGGACCAAACAAATGTACTGGTGGCCCGCAATGGATAGTCAAATCGAGAGACATGTAAGAGAATGTGATCAGTGCCAAAGAGCGGACAAGTCACAAACGTTACTACGTCCGGCACTAGGGAAGTTTGACAATCCAGCCAACCCGTGGGAGGAATTGTCTATAGACATTCTTGGTCCGGTGTTGGATGCGGAAGGGAACCCAAAATACGTAGTAGTTCTCATAGATCGATATTCTAAGTGGCCAGAACTGGACATACAGGAGGTGATGGACACAGAGACAGTGCTGAAGTTTCTTACAGCTACCTTCCTCAGAGAGGGTATTCCTCGTTCCATCTTGAGCGACAATGGACCTCAATTCACATCAGAGAAGTGGAACCGGTACATGGAACGAAACGGCATCCAAATCAAGCACACAGCGGTCTACCATCCGGCAGGGAATGGTCTTGCTGAAAGGTTTAATAGAGTAATAATGGGGTCCATCCAATCAGCCATAGGAATGGGAAAGGACTGGGAGAAAGAAGTGAGAAGTATGCTGTGGGCCTACCGAATCACACCAACCGGCACAGGATACAGCCCGTTCCAAATCCTAAGAGGACGTGAGCCGTTCACGAGGGACAATCTAGCGTGGAAAGAAAAGACGGTCACGAGTAAATGGTCCCCGGCAGTCGTGCACCACAATTTAGAGAGAGCCCAGAGAACGTACACAGAACAGTACAATAAGAGACGCAATGTGAAAGGAACGTCCTTGGAAACAGGGGAATGGGTTAGAGTCAAACTTGCCCAGTTGAGGAGGAAAGGAGACAGCAAGTACAGCCTGCCCCTGAAAGTCGAACAAGTGTACAACAGAGCTGCTTTACTCAGTGATGGGAACGTCTGGTCGCAAGATCGCATGTCCAAATGCAACAAGATACTGCAGTGGGACAAAGAAGAAAGATCAATGACACATGAGGAACAAAGGTTGCCAGCAAGAGTGACAACCCCAGGAGAAGAAGAGATGGACCAAGAAATAAAAGGAAATAGGGAAGAGCAGGACGAGAATGATAATCTAATAACCGAGGAATGGCAGGAGGACAATAGTAGGACTCTGGAGAGAGAGAGCCCTAAAGGACAAGGAGAAACGCCAGCCAGCCGAGCAGATGGAAGGGGAGAAGTATCCACCTCCACTCCGGTAAGACGTACAAGGGCAGGGAGACTTGTAGTAAGACCTGCCAGATACAGAGACTATGATTTGGGAGAAATGAAGTAACTCCCGGCCGAGAGACTCTGGGACTACCTTCCTATTGTTATAAGTTTTGTGTGTTTGATAAAGAAGGGAGATATGTAGTGTTGCGCTCTAGTGGTCGCGCGCAGGCGCGATGACGTCAGCGCGGCCGCCATCTTGGCGGGGGGATTAGCGCCAGACATCGGAGCGGCACGGACGTGTTCCCGGCGCTCTCCTCTAATTTACCAATTGCCTAATAAAGAGAGTTATACTAACGCAGAGTGGCACGTGATTGTGGGGCAGTAATACAAGCATTACACATTTGACCAGGCCGAGTGACCAGCAGAGGGCTGAGGAGGTGACGACATGACGGCTCAAGAGCGCACGTGACCAGGTGCAACGGGGCCGACGTATTAGTGGCCAGGAGGTTCTGTGACCATGTTTGACAGAGTTTGATTGGCCCTGACAGTTTAGGAGACGAGGCAGTGTTTAATTTGTACAGGTGCTTACAGATTGTAGTCGTAGGCACTCGCTTTTTGGGGGGCGAACTTATTTTTGATCATGAGTTATACATCCATTCTAAAGCGCACTGAGGCCGAGGGCCTCAAACTGCTAAACACTCCACGGCCTCAGAAATCTTACCAGACACCAAAAAAGGGGATGGATTCGGCCTCTGAGATCCATGTGATGCGGACAAGAGGAATAATTTCAGGAAAACCAAAGGAAAAAGAAGTCCCTGCAGGCTGAACTCTGGCTAACCGACCCGGGGAAGGGAACCTTTCTGGAAAAAGAGAGGGCCGCTGTCCAAGGAGCGCGGAGAGAGAGGCGGGCCTCTAATGAAATAAACATGGCCAAGGTTTTCATGAAACCGCGCGAGCCTTGGCGCTTCCCCGCGAGAGGCTCCTGGTGGTTTCTGCAGAAGGGCCCTCTGTGGGTGAAACCAAGGCAGCTGGAGGGGGGTGTTCGTTTTTACTCTGAATGCCTGAGACGCTCTAACCAGAAAAAGATCACAATAACACATTGTGCTTTCATCCATTGTCGGTCGGAGTTTGTCCCTGAGATGGGCAAAGGAAGGTATTCTGCATCTTGTGGGAAGGGAGGGACATCGTTTATGTTTACACCCCGCACCCCACCCTCCCCCCACACACCGCCGCGCAGACGGATGCAGCGTTAGTTAGGTTTGCCGATTCTAAGACGGAAAGGCCCAGTCATGGTTCCCTCAATGTAGCGCCATTCACTTAGATTCCAAGCGCGCGAGGCCTCGCACTCCTGAACCAGCCTGAAACGGTCACATTTAGGTAAGAGAGGCTAAGCCCCATTTCATGATTTAGCTCCATGTCGTGACATTCTAAGAACCTGCGGTGACTCCTGACAGGGCAGCTCTGTGGTTAAACAGCTTGCACAGTTCAGGGTTCCGGGATGTGTCACTCACCGAGGAGCAGCCACACACTCCTAGTCCAGAAGACTGCTGTGTTCCAGGCCTAGGACCAGTTTCTGTGGCTTGTCAGCACCCCGCCAGGCTGGGGACCGAATCTGGTCTCACTCTCAGCTAGAAGTGCTGTTGGACTGCCTGGAGGGAAGGTGAGTCCTATCTCCCGTGGAGAGGGGTGCTGGAGTGCGCCTGCAGATGAAAGCATGCACAGAGGAAGGGTTCATCAGCTCCCCCCCCCTCCTGCAGAGCAGGCCCCGTGCAGGAAGCACAAGCAACCATCACAATTCAGACTACCTGAGGGCCGAAGGGAGGTTCCGCACCTACAGAGGCTTGTGGGAGCCCCCTTTTGCCCTGACCCCTCTAGTAGGTCCTTATTTGCCCCCATAAGGCCCGGAGGACTACCTCAGTGTACCTCCTGGCTTTGAGATTATCAGAAAGGCAGCTAGATGAGCCTCTAGTGATCCAAATGCAGCAAACCACAATGGAATGCATAGAGGTTGTGGAGTTATGAAACACAGCAAACCGCAGCAAAATGTGTGGGGGTGGTGGAGTTAACAGAAATGCCACAAAACACAGCAAAATGTGTGGAGGTTTGTGGAGCTATCGGAAACTCTGCAAACCACAGCAAAATGTGGGGAGGTTGTGGCAAACCACTGCAAAATTTGTGGAGTTGTCAGAAACGTCGCAAACCACAGCAAAATGTGTGGCGGTTGTGGCAAAACACAGCAAAACGTGTGTGGGGGTGGTGGAGCTATCACAAATGCCGCAAACCACAGCAAAATGCATGGAGGTTGTGGAGTTATCAGAAATGCCACAAACCACAGCGAAATGTGTGGAGTTTGTGGGGTTATCAGAAACGCCACAAACCACAGCAAAATGTGTGGAGGTTGTGGCAAACCACAGCAAAATGTGTGGAGGTTGCAGTGTTATCAGAAACACTGCAAACCATAGCAAAATTTGTGGAGTTATTAGAAACACAGCAAACCACAGCAAAATGTGCGGAGGTTGTATAATTATCAGAAATGCCTAAACCAACAGCAAAATGTGTGAAGGTTGTGGGGTTATCAGAAACGCGGCAAACCACAGCAAAATGTGTGGAGGTTGTGGCAAAACACAGCAAAATTTGTGGAGGTTGTGGCAAAACACAGCAAAATGTGTGGAGGTTGCAGGATTATCAGAAATGCCACAAACCACAGCAAAATGTGTGGAGGTTGTGGGGTTATCCGAAATGGCTAAATCGTCAGCAAAATGTGTGGAGGTAGTGGAGTTATCAAAAGCACTGCAAACCACAGCAAAATGCATTGAGGTTGTGGAGTTATCAGAAACGCCACAAACCACAGTAAAATGCACGGAGGTTGTGAAGTTATCAAATGCAGCAAACCGCAGCTTAATGTGTGGAGGTTGTGTAATTATCAGAAATGCCTAAACCCACAGCAAAATGTGTGGAGTTTGTGGGGTTATCAGAAACACCACAAACCACAGCAAAAGGTGTGGAGGTTGTGGAGTTATCAGAAATGCTGCAAACATCAGCGAAATACATAGAGGTTGTGGAGTTATCAGAAACGCAGCAAACCAAAGCAAAATGTGTGGAGGCTGTGGCAAACCACAGCAAAATGTGTGGATGTTGTGGTGTTATCAGAAACACAGCAGGTTGTGGAGTCATCAGAAACGCCGCATAACACAGCAAAATGCATGGAGGTTGTGGAGTTATCAAATGCAGAAAACCACAGCGAAACGTGTTGAAGTTGCGGGGTTATCAGAAACACCACAAACAACAGCGAAATGTGTGGAGATTGTGTAATGATCAGAAATGCCTAAACCCACAGCAAAATGTGTGGAGGTTGTGGGGTTATCAGAAACTCCGCAAACCACAGCAAAATATGTGGAGGTTGTGTAGTTATCAGAAATACCTAAACCCACAGCAAAATGTGTGAAGGTTGTGGGGTTATCAGAAACGCCGCAAACCACAGCAAAAGGTGTGCAGGTGGAGTTATCAGAAACGCAGCAAACATCAGCGTAAAGCATGGAGGTTGTTGAGTTATCAGAAATGCAGCAAACCACAGCAAAATGTGTGGAGGTTGTGGCAAACAACAGCAAAATGTGGGGAGGTTATGGGGTTATCAGAAACACGCAAACCACAGCAAAATGTGTGGAGGTTGTGTAGTTATCAGAAATGGCTAAAACATCAGCAAAATATGTGGAGGTGGTGGAGTTATCAAAAACACCGCAAACCACAGCGAAACGCATGGAGGTTGTAGAGTTATCAGAAATGCCGCATACCACAGCGAAATGCATGGAGATTGTTGAGTTATCGAAAGCAGCAAAACGCAACAAAATGTGTGGAGGTTGCGGGGTTATCTGAAACACCGCAGACCACAGCTAAATGCATGGAGGTTGTGGAGTTATCAGAAACACCGCAAACCACAGCAAAATGCATGGAGGTTGTGAAGTTATCAGAAACACCACAAACCACAGCGAAATGTGTGGAGGTTGTGTCAAACCACTGCAAAATGTGTGGAGTTTGTGGGGTTATCAGAAACGCCTCAAACCACAGCAAAATGTGTGGAGGTTGTGGGGTTATCAGAAACCCATCAAACCACAGCAAAATGTGTGGAAGTTGTGTAATTATCAGAAATGCCTAAATCCATAGCAAAAGGTTTGGTGGTTGTGGGGTTATCAGAAATGCCGCAAACCACAACAACATGTGTGGAGATGTTGGCAAACCTCACCAAAATGTTTAGAGGTTGCAGGGTTATCAGAAAAACCGCATACCACAGCAAAAATGTGGGGAGGTTGTGGGCTTATCAGAAACACAGCAAACCGCAGCAAAATGTGTAGAGGTTGTGTAGTTATCAGAAATGGCTAAAATATCAGCAAAATGTGTGGAGGTGGTGGAGTTATCAAAAACACTGCAAACCACAGTGAAATGCATGGAGGTTGTGAAGTTATCAGAAACGCCACAAGCCATGGTGAAATGCATGGAGGTTGTGGAGTTATCAAACATAGCAAACCACAGCAAAATGTGTGGAGGTTGCAGGATTATCAGAAACGCTGCAAACCACAGCAAAACGCGTTGAGGTTGTGGAGTTATCAGAAACACCGCAAACCACAGCGAAATGTGTGGAGGTTGTGGCAAACCACTGCAAAATGTGTGGAGGTTGCAGAGTTATCAGAAACGCCGCAAACAACAGCAAAATGTGTAGAGGTTGTGGGGTTATCAGAAACATTTCAAACCACAGCAAAATGTGTGGAGGTTGTGTAATGATCAGAAATGCCTAAACCCACAGCAAATGTGTGGAGGTTGTGGGGTTATCAGAAACACCGCAAACCACAGCAAAATACGTGGAGGTTGTGTTGTTATCAGAAACGGCTAAAACATCAGCAAAATGTGTGAAAGTTGTGCAGTTATCAGAAATGCCTAAAACCACAGCAAAATGTGTGGAGGTTGTAGAGTTCTCAGATATGCTTCAAACCAAAGGAAAATGTGTGGCATTTGTGGAATTATCAGAAATGCCGCAAACCACAGGAAAGTGTGTAGAGGTTCTGAAGTTTTCAGAAACGCCTCAAACCACAGCAACACGTATGGAGCTTATGGGGCTATAAGAAACTCCATAAACCACAGTGAAATGTGTGGAGTTTGTAGGGTTATCAGCTATTGCAGACCCAACTCATGACTGTGCTGTTTCCATGCCTGAGGCCCTGGAACTATTGGTAGGGTTAAAAAGTACCCTGAAATTGAGAGAAACTCCTTTGAACATAAAAATTCTAACCGCAATCAGATGTTGTTGAGATACTGTGTTTTCAACTTTACATCCTTAAAGAATAGTTATCTCTGTATTCGCAAACCTGGACCACGTTTATTCCCCCAGGGTGCATCATACACTGCCCCCTTGAACTCGCACTCCCATGCCAACCACAGTGCTCCAGTGTGGGCGACTCTTCCGTAACTTTGGGGCGGTGGCTTTTCCGTGAGTCTTAGAGATGCGTCTGCTTCCATGCAGGAGCCTAGATGCAGTGTGCCACCTCTGACATGATGTGTGACCCTCTGCACAGTCAGCCACATTCCAACTGTGACTGTACCATATGGTCTCAGAGTCGTGTCCACCGAGAGCAGAGTGCCTGCATGTGCACTTTACTGTCAGCTAAGTAATGTCTATAGTACACTACTCTGTACGCTGGACCTAGGCTACACTGCCCTCTGCGTTGTAGGTACACTACACCACTTTGTCCACAGAACCTCTCTTTATAACACGCAACTCGGTATGACGTACATCACTCTTTACTACACTTCTCTATATGCTGCACCTACATTACCCGACTCTTTACCGTACTGCGATGCATGTTGTATGTACACTACTTCCCTCTGCACGCTTTTCCTCTGCTACACAGCTCTGTACATTGTACTGCTGTGTTACACGTCACTGCTCAGGGATGTACACTCCGCACTTGCACACGTATACACAAACACCTACGTATTCTGTCACCTACATTCCTAAAGCCAGAATTCCTCAGATACTCACCTAGGGGCCTATTCATTTGCATTGTGCAGTATGTAAAGTAGTACTACAGTAATATTACTCACACACTACAAAATACTATTCACAAACCTGCAGCAGAGACCTCCACCGCTCCTACATTGTCTCCGCAGAGATCTCGGCAACAGTGGCGGAGTCTCGGCACATGTAGTTATAGGTTTCAGTAGTAAATGTGGGAGGAACAAGGAAGAGGCTGAAAAATGGGGAACACCTACAGCTAAATAAGAGGGGTTTAAGGAAATGTAAGGAGGCTTTTAGGGAGGGACGTTAATACAAACATTCACCTACAAAAGGGTAAGCCCATCAGTATTCACAGACTACACTTCGAAAGTTACTACAGACCCTACAATTGATAACACAGGTGTGAATATACTTCACGCAGGCTTGAAGTAAGTCAAACACCACACATGGACGCTCATGGGTACTGCAATACACACCCAGAGAAAACAATAGAGGGAGGGAAATAAACACCCCATGGGAGAGGATGTGGCCAAACGGCTAGAGCGTCGGACCTCGAAGCTGGGGAACCAGGTTCGAGCCTCGGCAGGGACGCTCAACATTCTGTGATTCTGGGCAAATCACTTAGAGGCAGATGTACGACCCCAACATTTTGTGACTCGCAAATTGCGTCGCTTTACGACTCGCAAAATGCAATTTACAACAGTGTCTCAGACACTGTTAACGATTCCTAATGGGGTCGTAAATTGCCTGCCTCATTAATATTCATGAGGCAGGTGCTATTTGCGACCCCATTAGGAATGGCCAGCACTCACAGGGATGGTGGCCTGCTGGGGTCAGCAGACCACCATGGCTGTGACTGCTTTTTTAATAAAGCAGGTTTTAAAAAAAAATTTAAATGCAGCCTGTTTTCCTTAAAGGAAAACGGGATGCATTTAAAAAAGAAAAATGAAACATTTCTGTTTCATTTTTTAAGGGAAGGCGGTGGTCCCTGGGACCACCAGGAGCAGTTGAAGAACAGCACCATCGCTCACCATGAGAGCAGAGATCCTCCAGGAGTGACACGGCTGAGGCGCAGTGTGAAGCCCGCCGGTACGGAGGGGGCGCTCACAACGCTGGGAGGAGATAACACCGATCCCAGAAGGATCCTGCCCGCCATTGCAGACACTCACCGCGAGACGAAAGACGGTGAGCGGGGGCATTGTTGACATCACCGGGAGTCCCCATGGTAAGCACAGGAGGCTGGGGTCTCCCGTTACTGTCCTCTTAGACTCTTAGGGCATTGAAATCAATACTATCCGAGAGCCTTTTTTTTGTGAAACGCGCCTGACCCCAAAATGGCGCCTGCAGAAGATCGTCGCCAGGGATCAAAAGCAATCACCCTAAGGGAGGCCCCTTTTGCATCTACAGTGTAGAGGCCGCATAATTGATTGAAATAGCAGCAACAGCTCAGGCCTCAAGGGAAGACCTCGTTTAGAGTCACAAGCAACCGAGAGGGATACTGGAGGCGCCCCGCCTGATCCTATTATGGCGGCCGTCTCTCCCCCTAGCAGCTATAACGCAGAAATACTCTCCTCCTCGGGAGGCAAGCGGACACTGGCTCCTGCCTCAAGCTGCTCCATTGCACAACAAACACCCCCCCCTCACTCCCCCCCCCCTTGAGCGAAAGACAAAAATGGGAACTGGCCGATTTTAACTCCAAGGTCAGAATCCCTTGCCTGACCCCAAGATGGCTGCCACAGTGGTCCCTACCACGTTCGTGCCACTACTCTGAGAAAAAACCAGACATCGACCAGACCACAAACCCATGCCCCATCCGGCCTACCCATCAGAATACGGAATCTATTAATTTACCTCTGACCGTGGAGACCTAGCTTTTTGGCCGATGCCCGGTGGAGCTACCTGATAGCTATAGAGGAGATGGGCTGTGGACTACCCCCTCGGCGGTCACCTACCCAGCCGGACTTTGGGCAGACCTTACTTCGTCTCTCCGTCGTATTCTCCCTCCTACCCCTTTACTCCACCCCCTTTCTCCTCTACGCTCCATTTATCACGTCCTCTCTGCTCTTTAATATATTTTCCCGTTGAGACCTAGCTATTTGGCTGATGCCTGGTGGAGCTACCTGATAGCTATAGAGGAGATGGGCTGTGGACTTCCCCCTCGGCCGTCACCTACCCAGCTGGACTTTGGGCAGACTCTCCTTCGTCTCCCCATCCTATCTCCCTCCTACCCCTTTACCCCACCCCCTCAACCTTCTAAGCTTAATTTATCTCCTCTTCTACGCTCTTGAAATGTTTTTCTAGTAACTGATGTAACTTGTAACTGATGTAATTTTGTGGAACCTTATGTAAAGCGCTCTGATACCTCCGGGTCTAGCCAGCGCTATATAAAACTCAACTAAATAAATAAAAATAAAAAAATATTTTCGCACACACCGCAAAAAACAGTCATACATCTGGCCCTTAATCTCCCCGTGCCTAACAAAAAATAAATGTGTCTGTCTGTAACGCAACTGGGGCTCAAGTAAACCACTCTGATACCTTTGGGTCGAGTTTGCGCTATATAAAACTCCCAAAATAAAAAAAGAAAAATAATGTTAAAACAATTCAACTAACTTGACATTTAAATTATCCGTGTACATAACTGAAAGGTTGACATAATTGAACTATTTTAGTGCTAGATTGCACAATGCCCTTTCAGGCTTAAAGTGTTACATAAATTATGAAAAAAGTAAGTTGGGAACCCTGGGTGGAGAGCAGCTCTTTTATACGTGGCACTCTACACACCACCAACACTCTATATCTGTTCACTTCAAATATTTGTTTTTCTAGGAGAATATTTAAGCATAGGATAAGCCCAACGTCATCCATGCTGAGATAGAAAAGTGACAAAGCCTTTCGGCATTTTTGGCAATGTCTTTAAGCACAGGATTAGCAAGTGCTATCCATGCTGAGCCAAAAATTGACAAAGGATAGTTTAACTCAATATTATGCAATTCAACATTATATTGTATATAATATAAACATTATATATAAGTATATAATACATGGGATTCTGTGATACCTGTATGAATAGCTGTCTCTATTTTCTTTATAATCAGTAACCAGTAGCGGCTGCTACCAAATGGGGGTGGTGGGGCGAGGAGGGGAAGGGGGGGATGGAAAAAAATAAAAAGGACTTACCTGAAACGGATAGAAGGCCGCCTCTCCTCTGTCCTCCTCATCTTACGGTCTCCAGTCCGGCCAGCAGCAGGAAGCACCCGGGCACACAGGCTCTCCCGAGCCAATCAGAACGTTGCAATGCAGCGTTTTGATTGGCTCCCCATAGCCAATCACAAAACTGCAATGCAGCGCTGTGATTGGTCTGAGCACCGTGGTTCGGCACTCAGATGGGGACAGGGAGGTTTGCATGTTCCTCACCAGGCTTTGTAATGCAGCCTGGTGGGGAAGATGCAAAGTGTGTATTGACTGCTTGGCCGGCCCAAGAGGGCCGGCCAAGCAGTCATGCGCACTTATGGAGTGCAAACCACTCCCCCCCTTGCACTGCCCAGCCCCGCGAGCCACTGACTTCCATAGGAAAAATGCAATGATAATAACAATACGTTATTATCACTGTATTTTTCCTTTTGAGCAGTGGGGCGACGCTCCTCCGCCTTAGCGGAGGAGCCGCCACTGTCAGTGACTTGCGACGCACCCTGTCGCCGATTATGAAGAAAAGACGTCAGAATTCAACTATTATAAGGTTAATACAGTCGAGTTCTGATGTCACAATGCCTGCGCTAGAGCCAGCAGCCGAGGTGAAAGGCAGGTCAAATCATGAAGTATAATTGAAGCAGCTGTTTAAAGCAATGAAAACGGAACATTGCTTTTCTTTCTTCAGCTCTATTTTAATAGCTTTCAAGGACAAGCAGAGAGAATATGTTTATTTTTTGTACTCCTTAGAGAGAAGTTAGAACCTTCCTGCATGTTTCTAGAAATTCCGAGCTACTGCAGCTTTTTTTTTTTTTTTTTTAAACTGACTTGTATTGAAGTGTTTCTAATATCTGCTTGCAACATATATCTAACAGGTTTTTGATGTGTTTAATTTTGCACTAGAGGTTTTATTTTTATTCTTCATGTTTGCAAACATGCTTGCACTTTCATATGTAAGAGCTACGCACCAAGTTTTAAATAGCTTATGGGAAAGATGATGGTGTGACCATGTATTATATGGGATAACGTACCCCCTGGAGTACATGATAGGGGTTTTGCAAGTCACCTCGGAGTTCAATAACCTTATAAAGGAACTTGGCTTTCGGCCTCGTTCCTCTATATGATTATGGAACTCCTCTGAGTCTTGCAATATCTTTATAATTTGCGGCAGGGGGTACTTTATCCCTTATATAATGCTTATATTACATATATGTATATATATATATATATATATTTATTAAATACTTATTTTAAAAGTGAATCTTAAACATGATAACGTTAACTAACAAAAATTTACTTTAAAAGATTTATTAAAAAATAAAAAAATAATTGGTATTATTTCAACATTTTTTAACAAAATTCAAATAAAAGAGAAGGTTGGATTTTTTTAAATTATTGTTTTAAATTTATTTATAATTTCAATTCATATATTTACTTAATACAGCTTCATTTTGATGAGTTAATGAGCTGTTACATTATATCAGTTTGAAGTTAAAACTAACTATTTAAAATGAATTACTATAGGTTTTAAATTTAAATATTTTTCATATTTCTAAACAAATAATACCCTTTAACAATGTTCCCTATATTTCTCCATAGTTAGATCTCTGCCGCTGTGGCTGAGACCTCCATCTTCAAGTACTGTATTGTTCTGAAATATTTATATAGCTCCTATTATACCGAAGCGGGCGCTTAAGTCCTTGCCCACAGGGGTAGCTTGCTTTGCCATGTAGTCAGTGCTTAATTTGTAAAATATTAAGTGCCAGGTTCTCTGACCAGGAGGCCACTGCAGCTTGCACCACCCATCGCCCTTGTCATGGCTACCAAAACAACTACTAACCATCTCTCTCGCATGTAAATGCGACAGTTCAGATTATTCCAGGCCCCCAAAGCTGAAGGAATGGCTGGGGAGGCAGGTATTAGCAATTGTAATGTATATTGTAGTCCTAAATTACCGTTGTTCTGCTCATCTCTAAATTAGATGAGCAGCGCCACCATGTGGTAGACTGTTTTAAGTATAGTGTTGGCAATTAGGTGTCGGTGCCGAGCACCGGATACCAATTAAGGGCCGGTGCTGAGCACCGGAAAGCACCGGCTCAAATTAAGCACTGCATGTAGTGTGGTTGAATGGGTGTTGTCTTATCTTTATCCGATGTAGGGAGTGTTTCCACTGTGAGTGATGACCACTGAGGTGTGGTTATCATACTATAGGCTGCAGCGCATGTGCAAAGTTACTAATAGTAAGTTTGCACTTGTATATCTTGTTGTAAGAGGCTCCACCCTTTGATTTGAGGGGGTGGAGACATTTAAGTCCATTTGCAGATGTAAATCTAAACTCGGAAATGGTGAATAGCCAAAAAGTACAGCGTTACACCGAAGCATGATAGTAAATATACACAGGAGAAAATATACACGTGTGTATTCCTTCACAGTCCTAAGTACTGTCACGGAGTCTGTCTTGTGCACGTGCACGACTATCCTCACACCATTTTCATTAAAAAATTACTGCTGTTTCCCTGTCACACACAATTGCACGTACACGTCTGCTTGCTAACACACACTCACACAATCACACAATCATGCACACACACAGTTTTAAAAAGTCGCAGCCGGCCTCTGATGGCATCTCTGGGAGAGGCCACGCCCCAGACCCGCGTGCTCACCACAGCTCCATGCTATAGGGAGGCAGGGTTATTTCTGCCCGTGCTGTGGGGGGAGGGGCTGAACATATGCTGCTATTTCAGGAGCAGATGAATCACACGTGCAAGGGACCGTGGCTCGTGTATGCTTACAGGCTGTGTGTGTGAGAGAGAGAGAGAGAGAGACGAAGTGAGAGAGTGTGTGTGTGTGTGTGTGTGAGAGAGAGACGAAGTGAGAGAGTGTGTGTGTGTGAGAGAGAGAGACACAGTGAGAGAGAGAGTGTGTGTCTGTGTGTGTGTGTGAGAGACGAAGTGAGAGAGTGTGTCTGTGTGTGTGTGAGAGAGACGAAGTGAGAGAGTGTGTCTGTGTGTGAGAGAGACGAAGTGAGAGAGAGACTGTGTGTGAGAGAGACGAAATGAGAGAGACAGTGTGTGAGTGTGTGAGAGAGAGAGACGAACTGTGAGAGAGAGTGTGTGTGTATGTGTTTGTGAGAGAGAGACGAAGTGAGAGAGAGTGTGTGTGTGTGAGAGAGAGAGACGAACTGTGAGAGAAAGTGTGTGTGTATGTGTTTGTGAGAGAGAGACGAAGTGAGATAGAGTGTGTGTGTGTGTGAGAGAGAGACGAACTGTGAGAGAGTGTGTGTGTGAGAGAGAGAGACGAAGTGTGAGAGAGTGTGTGTGGGAGAGAGACAAAGTGAGAGAGTGTGTGTGAGAGAGACGAAGTGAGAGAGTATGTGTGTGTGAGAGAGAGAGATGAAGTGAGAGAGAGGGAGAGTGTGTGTGTGTGAGAGAAAGACGGAGAGAGAGAGAGTGTGTGTGTGAGAGAGAGAGACGAAGTGAGAGAGAGTGTGTGTGTGTGAGAGAGACAAAGTGAGAGAGAGGGTGTGTGTGTGTGAGAGAGAGACGAAGTGAGATGGAGAGTGTGTGAGACAGAGAGACAAAGTGAGAGAGACAGAGTGTGTGAGAGAGACGAAGTGAGAGAGTGTGTGTGTGTGTGTGTGTGAGAGAGAGACGAAGTGAGATGGAGAGTGTGTGTGTGAGACAGAGAGACGAAGTGAGAGAGCCAGAGTGTGTGAGAGAGACGAAGTGAGAGAGTGTGTGTGTGTGTGTGTGAGAGAGAGACGAAGTGTGAGAGAGTGTGCGTGTGAGAGAGAGAGGAAGTGAAAGACAGTGTGTGTGTGAGAGAGAGACGAAGTGAGAGCGAGAGTGTGTGTGTGAGAGATGAAGTGAGAGAGAGTGTGTGTGTGTGTGAGAGAGAGACGAAGTGAGACAGAGTGTGTGTGTGAGAGACGAAGTGAGAGAGAGTGTGTGTGAGAGAGAGAGACGAAGTGAGACAGAGTGTGTGTGTGACGAAGTGAGAGTGAAGCAGCGAGAGAGCCACCCACGTCGCGTCTCTTCTCTGCCCCTGCCTTCATCATGTATCTCTTACCTCAGTACACCCCGCTGCCTTCTTTCTGACCCCCGCTCCTGCTCTCTGGTTTGTTTTTACCATCCTCCTTTCCTTTGAACAAACCTTTCCAGTTGTGTTTTTCTCAGACTTGACACTCAGTGTTTGTTTTCCTTATTTCTTCATTGTCTCCACTGGCTCTAATTTTTGCTGCATTTGTTGTGTTTTCACGTGTTACACATCTTTTCCGGCCTTTCCATCTTTACCTTTATTCTTTCATTCCCTTTCCTCTTACTTTCACATTTCCTTCTGCTCTCCATTGTCTGGTTGTGTTTACTTCTTACGTTCCTTTTTTTTCTTTCACGTTTTGTATTTTTTTCTAGGTGTTGGTTTTAATTGCTTCATTTATTCATGTATTAATGCATCTACTTTCTGCCACCATGTCGTTTTTGTTTCTATCTTGTTTGATCTCTCTTTTGCTTCCATCCTTCATACCCTCCGTTCATGCATCCCTTCCCCACACACCCTCCATTCCTTCACTTCCCATATCGCTCCCTCCTGGTTTCAAGAGAAATGCCTTCCTCCCTCCCAGCCAATGTCTACCAGCTTCCTTCCATCTTTGCTTTCTTCTTCCTTCCTAAATTCCTATCTTTCCTTCTTTGGCTCATCGTACCACTCTAATTTTTCCACATAACTTCCTCCACTTTCTGCTTCCTTCCATTATTCCAACCCCCTCTCCTCCCCTTCATCTCTCTTTCCCTTTATAGGGCTCTTCCTTCCTCATCAGCCTCCCTGCCTGCTACCTTCCTTCACTCCTCCCTCTCTTCCTTCCTTTGTCCTTTCCATCCTCTCATAGCCCCGCCCCTCACACGCGTCATCGCGCAGACAAGAGAGGGTTTACTTTCACTCCCGCAACTACAAAGAGTCTCCCGTCGTCCGCTTCTAAAGTCTGAACTGCCAAGATGAAAAGCGCTGCTTTCTGCGCGGGTTCTTTGAGGAGACATAAATATATTCTTTATCCCTCCTTGGTCCCTTCTGACAAGAACCCCCTCCTTCCGGTGGCCGAGGGCCTAAGGGTTAGTGAAAACTGTTAAGCACCAGGCTAAGGAATGTATCTCTGTGTTATCGCCAATACCGGCATAGCTACCAAGCACACATCTGCGTCCCGTGGCATCACGGCCACTAAATGCACATCTGTGCCCCATGGCATCACGGCCACTAAATGCACATCTGTGCCCCATGGCATCATAGCCACTAAATGCACATCTGTGCCCCATGGCATCATAGCCACTAAATGCACATCTGTGCCCCATGGCATCACAGCCACTAAATGCACATCTGTGCCCCATGGCATCACAGCCACTAATCGCGCATGTGTGACCCATGGCATCATAGCCGCTAAATGCACATCTGTGCCCATGGCATCATAGCCGCTAAATGCACATCTGTGCCCATGGCATCACAGCCACTAAATGCGCATCTGTGACCCATGGCATCATTGCCGCTAAATGCACATCTGTGCCCATGGCATCACGGCCACTAAATGCACATCTGTGCCCCATGGCATCACGGCCACTAAATGCACATCTGTGCCCCATGGCATCATAGCCACTAAATGCACATCTGTGCCCCATGGCATCACAGCCGCAAAATACACATCTGTGCCCCATGGCATCATAGCCGCTAAGTGCACATCTGTGCCCCTTGGCATCATAGCCGCAAAATACACATCTGTGCCCCATGACATCATAGCCGCTAAGTGCACATCTGTGCCCCATGGCAACATAGCCGCAAAATACACATCTGTGCCCCATGGCATCATAGCCGCTAAGTGCACATCTGTGCCCCATGGCATCATAGCCGCTAAATGCACATCTGTGCCCATGGCATCACAGCCACTAAGTGCACATCTGCGTCCCATGGCATCACAGCCACTAAATGCACATCTGTGCCTCATGGCATCACAACCACTAAGTGCACATCTGCGCCCCATGGCATCACAACCGCTAAGTGCACATCTGTGTCCCATGGCATCATAGCCGCTAAGTGCACATCTGTGCCCCATGGCATCATAGCCGCTAAGTGCACATCTGTGCCGCTTGGCATCATAGCCGCAAAATACACATCTGTGCCCCATGGCATCATAGCCGCTAAGTGCACATCTGTGCCCCATGGCATCATAGCCGCAAAATACACATCTGTGCCCCATGGCATCATAGCCGCTAAGTGCACATCTGTGCCCCATGGCATCATAGCCGCAAAATACACATCTGTGCCCCATGGCATCATAGCCGCTAAGTGCACATCTGTGCCCCATGGCATCATAGCCGCTAAATGCACATCTGTGCCCATGGCATCACAGCCACTAAGTACACATCTGCGTCCCATGGCATCACAGCCACTAAATGCACATCTGTGCCTCATGGCATCACAACCACTAAGTGCACATCTGTGCCCCATGGCATCACAACTGCTAAGTGCACATCTGTGCCCCATGGCATCATAGCCGCTAAGTGCACATCTGTGCCCCATGGCATCACAGCCACTAAGTGCACATCTGTGTCCCATGGCATCACAGCCCCTAAGTGCACATCTGCGTCCCATGGCATCACAGCCACTAAATGCACATCTGTGCCCATGGCATCACAGCCACTAAATTCACATCTGTGCCCCATGGCATCACAACCGCTAAGTGCACATTTCCCCCCCTTGGCATCATTGCCGCTAAATGCACATATGTGCGCATGGCATCACAGCCACTAAGTGCACATCTGTGCCCATGGCAACAAAGCCACTAAATGAACATCTGTGCCCATGGCATCACAGCCACTAAATGAACATCTGCGTCCCATGGCATCACAGCCACCAAGTGCACATCTGCGTCCCATGGCATCACAGCCACTAAATGCACATCTGTGACCCATGGCATCACAGCCACTAAATGCACATCTGCGTCCCATGGCATCACAGCCACTAAATGAACATCTGCGTCCCATGGCATCACAGCCACCAAGTGCACTTCTGCGTCCCATGGCATCACAGCCACTAAGTGCACATCTGCGTCCCATGGCATCACAGCCACCAAGTGCACATCTGCGTCCCATGGCATCACAGCCACTAAATGAACATCTGCGTCCCATGGCATCACAGCCACCAAGTGCACATCTGCGTCCCATGGCATCACAGCCACTAAATGCACATCTGTGCCCATGGCATCACAGCCGCTAAATGAACATCTGCGTCCCATGGCATCACAGCCACCAAGTGCACATCTGCGTCCCATGGCATCACAGCCACTAAATGCACATCTGTGCCCCATGGCATCACAAGGACCCATAACCAACTTGGTTATGCATGAAAGAAAAGTAGAGAATGAAAGATAAGGTGGTCGCTATATGTGGTTCCCAGTTGATGAAGGTGGGGGAATTTCTCCTTTAGAAATTAGTGCCCTCACACACTCTTGCGAGTGTCATGCTTCATCATCGGGCGTTGCTCCTCGTGGGGGTGTCGCTTCTGTCCCCCACGGGCCCCGCGAGAGGGCTCTTTGTCGGAGATCTTTTAGGAGACGCCGCAGTTGTGCATGCGGGTGTGTGGGCCTAAAAGGGTAGGTGAAAGTGTGTTATAATTACCTCACCGTACCTGGGTCAATTTTTATTCGTAGGTCAGGAGGTAAGACTAAAAGAATATACAGGGCAGATGGAGCACCTCTATTAACAAATACCATAGAGGTCAGGGTATACTCTGCTGCTCTCAGTGCCCGTGTGTGATTGTGAATGAGTGTGTTGGTCAACATGTTGAAATGGGTCCCAATGGATCTCTGTGCGCTCGCCAGGACCGTGTGGTGTGAAATGGTGAATAAAAATAGAGTAGGGAAAGACACCCTGTAATCCATGGTACCTCTTGTCAGGTGTAGGCGCATTTCTGCGCTCAAAGGAACATCTCTTTGTGTTCCTGTTAGTACCCCTTTAAAAGGAAATGAGTGCTCGGCAAATCCCCGCGGTCTCAAGGGGAATATATTAGCTCTTCGTTTGGCTCGCTACCTGCCCTGCATCTGGATGGACGGGCAGGTAACGGGCCAGAACGAAGGGGCTTTAATATATTACCCCTCAAGACCGCGGGGATTTGCCGAAGAGGCACTTCATTTCCTTTAAAAGGGGTACTAACAGGAACACAAAAGAGATGTTCCTTTGAGCGCAAAGTACGCACTTACACCCAACAAGAGGTACCATAGGATTACAGGGTGTCTTTTCCCTACTCCTATTTTTATTCACCTTTTCACACCACACGGTCCTGACGAAGCGCACAGGGATCCATTAGGGACCCATTTCCAGCGCGAAACATGTTGACCAACACACTCATTCACAATCACACACGGGCACTGAGAGCAGCAGAGTAATACCCTGACCTCTATGGTATTTGTTAATAGAGGTGCTCCATCTGCCCTGTATAATTCTTTTAGTCTTACCTCCTGACCTACGAATAAAAATTGACCCGAAGGTACCGGTGGGGTAATTATAACACACTTTCACCTACCCTTTTTAGGCCCACACACCCGCATGCACAACTGCGGCGTCTCCTAAAAGATCTCCGACAAAGAGCCCTCGGGGGACAGCAGCGCCACCCCCACGAGGAGCAACACCCGATGATGAAGCATGACACTCGCAAGAGTGTGTGAGGGCACTAATTTCTGAAGGAGAAATTCCCCCACCTTCATCAACTGGGAACCACATATAGCGACCACCTTATCTTTCATTCTCTACTTTTCTTTCATGCATAACCAAGTTGGTTATGGGTCCTTGTTTTAGGAACAGTTACCACACAGTGATTACATGTTAGTTCTTGGGAGCAACGGTACTGGACCTAGCTTTTCTAAAGACGCTCCCAGTCCCCCATTCTTTAGTGTTGTGCCCATGGCATCACAGCCACTAAATGCACATCTGCGTCCCATGGCATCACAGCCACTAAATGCACATCTGTGACCCATGGCATCATTGCCGCTAAATGCACATCTGTGCCCATGGCATCACAGCCACTAAATGCACATCTGTGACCCATGGCATCATTGCCGCTAAATGCACATCTGTGCCCACGGCATCACAGCCACTAAGTGCAAATCTGTGCCCATGGCATCACAGCCACTAAATGAACATCTGCGCCCCATGACATCACAGCCACTAAATGAACATCTGCGTCCCATGGCATCACAGCCGCTAAGTGCACATCTGCGCCCCATGGCATCACAGCCACTAAATGCACATCTGCGTCCCATGGCATCATAGCCGCTAAGTGCACATCTGTGCCCCATGGCATCATAGCCGCTAAGTGCACATCTGCGTCCCATGGGATCACAGCCACTAAGTGCACATCTGCGTCCCATGGCATCATAGCCGCTAAGTACACATCTGTGTCCCATGGCATCACAGCCGCTAAGTGCACATCTGTGCCCCATGGCATCACAGCCGCTAAATGCACATGTGTCCCATGGCATCATAGCCGCTAAGTGCACATCTGTGCCCCATGGCATCATAGCCTCTAAGTGCACATCTGTGCCCATGGCATCACAGCCACTAAGTGCACATCTGTGCCCCATGGCATCACAGCCACTAAATGCACATCTGCGTCCCATGGCATCACAACCACTAAGTGCACATCTGCGCCCCATGGCATCACAGCCGCTAAATGCACATCTGCGCTCCATGGCATCACAGCCGCTAAGTGCACATCTGTGCCCCATGGCATCACAGCCACTAAGTACACATCTGTGTCCCATGGCATCACAACCACTAAGTGCACATCTGTGTCCCATGGCATCATAGCTGCTAAGTACACATCTGTGCGCCATGGTATCATAGCACCGAAGTGCACATCTGTGCAACATTTCATCATAGCCACTAAATAAACATCTGTGCTGCATGGGATCATAGCCGCTATTTGCACATCTGTGCCCCATGGCATCACAGCCACTAAATACACATCTGAATCGAATGACATCAGAGGCAAGAAGTATGCATCTGCATGACGCCACAGCCACCAAGTACACAACGACACCGTTTGACAATATAGTCACTAAGGATACATCTGTGCCACATGGCATCATGGTCACTAAATACACATCTGCACCACATGGCAGTGTAGCCACTACCTGAGCACCCAACTTTGTCACATGGCATAGGATCCACTAAGTGGGTGCCCATTTCCACCACACGACATCCCATCCGCTCCGTAGGAACACATCTGGCACCATATCTGGTCTCTACACACACATCTGTACAGGATGACTTCACTGTCCCTACCCACGTATACATCTGTGCCACAAGGCATTATAACCACTTATCTGTGGCACATAGCACCAACGTACATAACTACAGCATAGGTTGTCATAGCTGCCACCAGTGTATACACACAGTGTAATATCCCAGCTGATAAATAAGTAAACAAGCTGCAACACTTAGTATAATATTCACCATCAATTCACTCCTATGCCTCGCATGGCATCACAGACACTGAGTATACTTGAGCACTGCATAACGTCACATCTGCTACTGTGGGATGTATCTGCACTGTAAAGTCTCATATCTGCCACCTCAATAAACCTATGTTTAAAGAACAAGGGGACACCAGTAGTAAGACCAGGGGTAGTATTAGGTGGTGTGTAGGACAAAGGTCTAGTGGAGGCCAAAAGGTCCTCAGGTAGCCTAGGCTACTAATGATTTAAGAGCAGTATTTAGTCAGACGAAACACTACAAAGAGTTCAGGTGGGACTCGGTACGCAATATATGCTGGGACACAAGGTTTTGGAATGACATCACATTTATTATCAGCATAAATGGAATATCATATACTTGGTAATAGTTCTAGTGCTCACACAAAAAGTGAAAGTGCGTGAAGTGAGGAAGTGCTGGTGACATTTAAAATTTACATTGCATTGGCAAACAACAGTAGTAAGCAAAACTCCTAAATAAATTGAGTGCAATAGTGGAGTTTTGGTTGGAGAGGTCCACGGCGTTTCGATCTCATTAGTCTGAGATCTTCATCAGGACGAGAAAGTGTGAGCTGATAGAATTTGGCGGGGAGAGCGTAGGCACGCTCCGGAAGTCCAAGCAATGTGGGTGACTGGAGCTCGTAGGCGAGTGCGTCTGTTTAGGGCAAGGGGAGCCTATCGTGCAGAGAGGTTGAAAGAGCCGCAAGGGCCGTCAGGGAAGGGGAAGGACCTGTAGTTAATCGGGCAACGTTCTGTTCCAATTGATAACGTGTCAATGGCACGGACGTCTGGTCTAGGCAGGGTGCCTGTCGTGCAAGAAGGTTGTGAGAGCTGCAAGGGGCCGTCAGGGAAGTTGAAGGACCCGTGGTGGATCGGGCAGAACGCTGTTTATTAGCGTGCGCAGCGGGTTAATTGAGGTCGCGTAGTCTTAGTCCGCGGGGTGCACCGGAGAAACCCGGTGTCGTCAGGGGAATGAATCCACACCTCAATAAACCTAGGCACTGGATGGCATCATATCTGCTACCGAAGCAAGCATATGCACTGCATGGCGTTGTATCTGCTAAGTAAACATCTGCACTGTAAAATCTCATATCTGCCCCCTCAGTAAACCTAGTCACTGCATGACATCATATCTGCTACCTAAGCAAACATTTCCTCTATATGGCGTGGTATCTGCTACCTAAGCATGCACTGCATGGAGTTGTATCTGCTAAGTAAACATCTGCACTACAAAGCCTTAAATCTGCCACCTCAGTAAACCTAAGCACTGCATGACATCATATCTGCTACCTAAGCAAACATCTGCACTGCATGACATCATATCTGCTCCCAAAGCAAACATATGCACTGCATGGCGTTGTATCTGCTAAGTAAACATCTGCACTACAAAGCCTCAAATCTGCCACCTCAGTAAACCTAGGCACTGCATGACATCATGTCTGCTTCCTAAGCAAACATTTCCTCTATATGGCGTGGTATCTGCTACCTAAGCAAACATCTGCACTGCATGACATCATATCTGCAACCTAAGTAAATATCTGACCTGCATGGCATCGTATCTGCTACCTAAGCAAACATATGCACTGCATGGCGTTGTATCTGCTAAGTAAACATCTGCACTACAAAGCCTTAAATCTGCCACCTCAGTAAACCTAAGCACTGCATGACATCATATCTGCTACCTAAGCAAACATCTGCACTGCATGACATCATATCTGCTCCCGAAGCAAACATATGCACTGCATGGCGTTGTATCTGCTAAGTAAACATCTGCACTACAAAGCCTCAAATCTGCCACCTCAGTAAACCTAGGCACTGCATGACATCATGTCTGCTTCCTAAGCAAACATTTCCTCTATATGGCGTGGTATCTGCTACCTAAGCAAACATCTGCACTGCATGACATCATATCTGCAACCTAAGTAAATATCTGACCTGCATGGCATCGTATCTGCTACCTAAGCAAACATATGCACTGCATGGCGTTGTATCTGCTAAGTAAACATCTGCACTACAAAGCCTTAAATCTGCCACCTCAGTAAACCTAGGCACTGCATGACATCATATCTGCCACCTAAGCAAACATCTGCACTGCATGGCATCATATCTTCTACCTAAGCAAACATCTGCACTGCATGACATCATATCTGCTACCCAAGTAAACATATGTACTGCACTGCATGGCATCGTATCTGCTACCTAAGTAAACATCTGCACTGCATGGCATCATATCTGCTACTCAAGTAAAATTCTGCACTGCATGGCGTCGTATCTGCTACTTAAGAAAACATCTGCACTGTATGGCATCATATCTGCTACTGTGGGATGTATCTGCACTACAAAGCCTCATATCTGCCACCTCAGTAAACGTTGGCACTGCATGACATCATATCTGCTACCCAAGCGAACATCTGCACTGCATGACATCGTATCTGCTACCTGTGTGCGTGTGTGTGTGTGTGTGTGTGTGTGCACCGGCATTGCTCACCTCCAGCTTGTACCGGAGTACACATCTGCACTGCACAGCAGTCTATCCACTACCTGTGTGTTCACCTGCGCTGCCTGCCGTCAGCCAGTACCTGAGTACACATCTCCACTGCACAGTATCATATGCACTACCTGTGTGTGCACTTGCACTGCAAAACCACAAGCCATTACCCGAGTACACATCTGCACTGCACAGCATCATATCTGCTACCTGTGTGTGTGTGCACCTGCACTGCACACCACAAGCCATTACCCGAGTACACACCTACACTGTACAGCATCATATTTGCTACCTGTGTATGCACCTGCACGTCACCAGCCTGTACCTGAGTACACATCTGCACTGCACAGTATCATATCTGCTACCTCTGTCTGCACCTGCACTGCACGTCACCAGCCTGTACCTGAGTACACACCTGCACTGCACAGTATCATATCTGCTACCTCTGTCTGCACCTGCACTGCACGTCACCAGTCTGTACCTGAGTACACATCTGCACTGCACAGTATCATATCTGCTACCTGTGTGTGCACCTGCACTGCACACCGCCAGCCAGTACCTGAGTACACATCTGCACTGCACAGCATCATATCTGCTTCCTGTGTATGCCCCTGCAATGCACGCCACCAGCCTGTATCTGAGTACACATTTGCACTGCACAGCATCATATCTGCTATCTGTGTGTGCTGCTGCACTGCTCGGCGTGAGCCCGTACCTGAGTACACATCTGCACTGCACAGCATCATATCTGCTATCTGTGTGTGCTGCTGCACAGCACGCTGCTAGGCATTACCTGAGTACAGATCTGCACAGCATCATATCCGGTACCTGTGTGTGCACCTGCACTGCACACCGCCAGCCAGTACCCAACTACACATCTATCTACACTGCACAGCATCGTATCTGCTACCTGTGTGTGCACCTGCACTGCACACCGCCAGCCAGTACCCAACTACACATCTATCTACACTGCACAGCATCGTATCTGCTACCTATGTGTGCACCTGCACTGCTCACTATCCCTGAGTACACATCTGTACTGCACAGCATCATATCTGTTATCTGTGTGTGTTCACCTGCAATGCTCCCACCAGCCTGTACCTTAGTACACATCTGTACTGCACAGCATAATACCTGCTACCTGTGTGTGCAACTGCCCTGCCAGACCGTACCGGAGTACATATCTGCACTGTACATCATCATATCTGCTACATGTGTGTGCACCTGCACTGCACGTCACCAGCCTGTACCTGAGTACACATCTACACTGTACAGCATCATATATGCTACCTGTGTATGCGCCTGCACTGCAGGCAACCAGCCGGTACCTTACCTAACATCTTCACTGCATAGCATCACATCCGCTACCTCTGTCTGCACCTACACTGCACGCCACCAGCCTGTACCTGAGTACACATCTGCACTGCACAGCATCATATCTGCTACCTGGGTGTGCATCTGCACTGCACGCCGCCAGCCATTACCCGAGTACAGAGCTGCACTGCACAGCATCATATTAGCTATCTGTGTGTGCACGTGCACTGCATGCCACCAGCCAGTACCCGAGTACACATCTGCACTGCACAGCATCACATCCGCTATCTGCGTGTGCACCTGCACTGCTCGCGGCCAGCCATTACCTGAGTACACATCTGCACTGCACGGCATCATATCCACTTCTAGTGTGTGCAACTGCACTGCACGGCACAGTCCTGTACCCGAGTACACATCTGCACTGCTCAGCATCATATCTGCTTCCTGTGTGTCCGCCTACACTGCTCGCCGCCAGCCAGTGCCCGAGTACACATCTCCGCTGCTAAGCATCATATCTGCTTCCTGTGTGTCCACGTGCACTGCTCGCCACCAGCCAGTGCCCGAGTACACATCTGCACTGCTCAGCATCATATCTGCTACCCGTGTGCACTTGGACTGCTCGCCACCAGCCAGTGCCCGAGTACACATCTGCACTGCACAGCATATCTGCTTCCTGTGTGTCCACCTGCACTGCTCGCCGCCAGTCAGTGCCCGAGTACACATCTGCACTGCTCAGCATCATACACACTTCTAATGTGTACAACTGCACGGCACAGTCCTGTACCCGAGTACACATCTGCACTGCTCAGCATCATATCTGCTTCCTGTGTGTCCACCTGCACTGCTCGCCGCCAGCCTGTACCTGAGTACACATCTGCACTGCACAACAATATATGTGCTACCCGCGTACCTCTAAAGGGTTAACCCGTGGGGAACGCCGTCCTGTCCTTCCAGTGCATGCATCTGCACGCTTTGTCAGCCACTGCCCGCGTCCAGGAATGTTCAATCCGCGACACTACAGCTCCTACCTGCCGTCTTCTCGGCGCTTCTGCCGACATACTGCCGCTTCATGCGTGGGCGCCGGCACTGCTGATGCGCCCTCGGGTCTCGAGCAGACAAAAGACGCTTTTCATTAGTTCTCCGTTCCCTCTCTCGCTTCCCCTATGTGTGTGGAAAACATTGGTGAACCCAGCTGACCCCGCGGGAGCGCGCCCTGGACGGGTGTCCGGCAGCCGCCTAGGGTCAGCCGTGTTAGGGGCTGATTGTTCCCAGGGCGAGCGACCTCATCCGGCAGCTCCCGGGGCAGACTCCGGGCAGGGACCACATGCGGGCCGGATGCAGGCCGTCCCCCGTCGGTGGAGATGGAATGCACAACTATCAACGTGGTCTGGGCTGAGCCGGGGAGCACCATTGGAGGTGCAGACGCCACGTGCTGCCGCGAGACACCCTGGTCTGAGCCAGAGAGCATCACTGGACGTGCACAGAGCACGTGCAGCCGCGGTACACCCTGGCCTGAGCAGACAACACCACTGGACGTGCACACACCACGTGCAGCCGTGGTGCACTCTGGCCTGACCAGAAAGCACCACTGGGCGGGCACAGAGCACGTGCAGCCGCGGTACACCCTGGCCTGAGCAGAAAACAACACTGGACGCGCACAGAGCACGTGCAGCCATGGTCCACTCTGGCCTGAGCAGAAAGCACCACTGGGCGGGCACACACCACGTGCAGCCGCGGTACACCCTGGTCTGAGCCATAGAGCATCACTGGACGTAAACACACCACATGCAGCTGTGGTACACTCTGGCCTCAGAAGTAAGCACCACTTGACCTGCAAACACGACATGCAGCTGTGGTATACACCACTGGACGTGCACATACCACGTGCAGCCGTGTTAAACCCTGGCCTGAGCGGAAAACACCACTGGACGTACACCCTGAGCAGACACCACATGCAGCCGTGGTACACCCTGAGCAGACACCACATGCAGCCGCGGTACTTCCTGAGCAGACACCACATGCAACCGCGGTACATCCTGAGCAGACACCACATGCAGCCGTGGTACTTCCTGAGAAGACACCACATGCAACCGCGGTACATCCTGAGCAGACACCACATGCAGCCGTGGTACTTCCTGAGCAGACACCACATGCAACCGCGGTACACCCTGAGCAGACACCACATGCAGCCGCGGTACACCCTGAGCAGACACCACATGCAGCCGCGGTACACCCTGAGCAGACACCACATGCAGCCGCGGTACACCCTGAGCAGACACCACATGCAGCCGCGGTACACCCTGTGCAGACACCACATGCAGCCGCGGTACAACCTGAGCAGACACTACATGCAGCCGCGGTACACCCTGAGCAGACACCACATGCAGCTGCGGTACACCCTGAGCAGACACCACATGCAACCGCGGTACACCCTGAGCAGACACCACATGCAGCCGCGGTACAACCTGAGCAGACACCACATGCAGCCGCGGTACTTCCTGAGCAGACACCACATGCAACCGCGGTACACCCTGAGCAGACACCACATGCAACCGCGGTACACCCTGAGCAGACACCACATGCAGCCGTGGTACAACCTGAGCAGACACCACATGCAGCCGCGATACTTCCTGAGCAGACACCACATGCAACCGCGGTACACCCTAAGCAGACACCACATGCAACCGCGGTACACCCTGAGCAGACACCACATGCAGCCGGGGTACACCCTGAGCAGACACCACATGCAGCCACGGTACACCCTGAGCAGACACCACATGCAGCCGCGGTACACCCTGAGCAGACACCACATGCAGCTGCGGTACACCCTGAGCAGACACCACATGCAGCCGCGGTACTTCCTGAGCAGACACCACATGCAGCCACGGTACACCCTGAGCAGACACCACATGCAGCCGTGGTACTTCCTGAGCAGACACCACATGCAGCCACGGTACACCCTGAGCAGACACCACATGCAGCCACGGTACACCCTGAGCAGACACCACATGCAGCCGCGGTACACCCTAAGCAGACACCACATGCAACCGCGGTACACCCTGAACAGACACCACATGCAGCCGGGGTACACCCTGAGCAGACACCACATGCAGCCGGGGTACACCCTGAGCAGACACCACATGCAACCGCGGTACACCCTGAACAGACACCACATGCAGCCGGGGTACACCCTGAGCAGACACCACATGCAGCCGTGGTACACCCTGAGCAGACATCACATGCAGCCGCGGTACAGCCTGAGCAGACACCACATGCAGCTGCAGTACACCCTGAGCAGACACCACATGCAGCCGTGGTACACCCTGAGCAGACACCACATGCAGCCGTGGTACACCCTGAGCAGACACCACATGCAGCCGCGATACTTCCTGAGCAGACACCACATGCAACCACGGTACACCCTGAGCAGACACCACATGCACGTGCGGTACATCCCGCCCGCCGGAGACAGGGCATGTACGCATTAGCGAGGCTAGGAAGGGCCATGGTGCTGCCATAAACGTGAAGTGGGCACTAACAGTATTATAGATAGTCCCCGCGGCCCCGAAGGTAGTGCCATGCTTAAGCTCTGCCACAGAGGCAGGGGATGGATGGATGGATGGAAGGGTGGATTGATAGATGGATGGATGGATGGATGGGTGGGTGGATGGATGGATGGGTGGATGGATGGAAGGATGGGTGGATGGATAGATGGATGTATGGCTGGAAGGGTGGGTGGATGGATGGATGGATGGAAGGAAGGATGGATGGATGGATGGATGGATGGAAGGAAGGGTGGATGGATGGATGGAAGGGTGGATGGATGAATGGATGGATGGAAGGGTGGATGGATGATGGATGGAAGGGTAGATGGATGGATGGGTGGATGGATGGGTGGATGGAAGGATGGATGGATGGGTGGATGGATAGATGGATGTTTGGCTGGCTGGAAGGGTGGATGGATGGATGGATGGAAGGATGGATGGATGGATGGAAGGGTGGATGGATGGATGGAAGGGTGGATGGATGGATGGATGGATGGATGGAAGGAAGGGTGGATGGATGGAAGGGTAGATGGATGGATGGGTGGAAGGGTGGATGGATGGAAGGGTCGATGGGTGGATGGGATGGATGGAAGGATGGATGGATGGGTGGATGGAAGGATGGACGGGCGGATGGAAGGGTGGCTGGATGGATGGATGGATGGAAGGGTGGATGGATGAATGGATGGAAGTGTGGATGGATGGGATGGATTAAAGGGTGGATGGATGGGATGGATGAAAGGGTGGATGGATGGGATGAATGGTTTACTTTGTATGTGTGGGTGCATGGCTACAGAGAGACTGACGGGTAAGTGTCTGGGGGGATGGGTCTGTGGATGGATGGGGTGTGGCATGGCTTGGTGGAATGTATGGATGCAATGAGGGAGTGGCTGCTCGCAAATACATTCTGTGTCTGTGCAGGTGGAAGGATGTGTTGTATCGACGGATAGTATGACGTTACACCTTTAAATCGTAGCAGGTGCACAGTACATGCTGCATACATACAGCCTCTAAACGTGCACGTACGTGTGTGGTATCTTGGCGCTATACAGAACCCCTGAAATAAACCATACATGATACATCGCCCATGGCCGGTGATGGCACGCCCACTGGCAGCGTGCACGTCATGGTCGGGTACTCCCTCCTGCACGAGCCCCGTGGCACCTCACTGACTCCGTACGTGCGGTGACGGAGGCGCTGTACCACAGCCTGCCTCCGCTCCACGCGCACAAGATGGTCCACATATAGCCATGGGAAGGTGTGTATGGTGAGAGCGCGTACGTGCGTGCGTGCGCACGCGACCACGACCCCCTGTCTGCGCTAGATGTACTAGCGTTCGAGACTCCGCCCTACTATGTGCCTAGAGGCCGCACCTGTACTTGTGTGTACACGCACCGAGGGTTCCGTGGATGCAGTACTTGTGCCCACACCCCCGTGCGCGCTGCACGCCCTGGGCCGTACCCCTTCAACCCAACAGCCCCCTTGGGGATGCTTTGCAGTTTTGGGTCGGAGGAGGGTGGGCAATGTATAAACGCGCCTCCCCTGGCCCTCCCCACCCACCTTAAGGAGCAGAACAAAGGAGAGTCCTCAACGCGCAGTCTGAGGTGGCCGCCCCCACCCCTAGAAGGGGGTTCTCTCGCTCCACCCCGCCGCTCCCAGCAGCCACGCGGTGTGAACCCCAGTTTTCTGTGGTTGCGGACGGTGTGGAAGGGCGCTGAGCACGGGGTCTCCGCGGTGATGTCACCGTTTAGATTGGCAGCGCCCGCCTTACGATGGGGATGGAGACAACGGAGGGTGGAGGGTGTCGCCCCCGCCCCACCATCCACCCAGTCTCTGAGTTTACTGATTGAGGGGCGTTCAGCTTGGACGCGACCCCCTCTTTGCGAAAGTGACCCCCAGCCCCCCTTTCCCACCAGGAGACGCCAAGGGGGCCTCGGAGTCCTCTTCTTGGCACGGAGCGGGAGGGAGGGGCGGTGTGTGCTGTAATGGAAAGGGACGCTGAGACAAAGGAGCCGGGCCCGGGGCTCCCCAGTCCGAGCTGTGCAGGCTTCAGATGGGCCTGGGGAGGGCAGGTTGAGACCTCCAACCCCTGCACGAGCTGTGCGGCAACCAGGGAAACTGTGGGCAACAAAGAAGATGTGGGTGGGGTAGACGGAGAGTGATCTGGGGGTCCAAGCTCCACCCTCGCCTGAGCAGTGCGGGCTGCAGGGGAGCCTGGGGAGGGCGGGTTGAGACCCCCACCCCTGCCCGAGCTGTGGGGCTAACTGGCCAGCCAAGCCAGGGAGCTGTGCGACTGCAGAGAGGATGTGGGGTAGGGTGGACGGAATGACAGCTGGGGGTCCAAGACTCCCCCTGCCTGAGCTGTGCAGGATGCAAAGAGAAACATGGGGCCAAAGCCCACCCTGACCCCAGGATTACAGAGTGAATTGCGTTGGAGGGGGCTAACCAACCCCCCGCCTCCCCCCCCCCCCGTCCCTAGCTGTGCGGCTACCTTAGGGCCCCAGCAACCCCCTCCATCCCCCCCAGCTGCCTAGGGATTCAAGTCCCCTACCCGAGCTGCAGCTGAGGACCGAACCCCTCAGTGAGAGCCTGGGGGGCCCTCAGCGCCCCAGCATCGAGGTCTGCAGAGCACCCGGGGGAGCTCAAAACTCTGCCCCTGGGGACCGTTAGAGGAACAAGTGCCAGGCTCTGAAGGACTCATTCACTTCACCCACACTGAGCGCCCTTACATGTGACCCCCCAACTCACACAACACTCGCCCCTTTGTTGCTCTCCCACCCACCCATGTCACGCATGATTATCTACAACAGGCGCGCAACCCACTGAGCTCCCTACGGCTGACCTGCGCTTTAGGGATCCCACCACTGAGCATCCATTAAACTATTCCACCCATACCTACCCATGCAACTATCCCTCCCTTACCTAACCATGAAGCTATCCCTCCCTTACTACCCATGGAGCTAGCCCTCGCTTACCTACCTTTCAGCTATCCCTCTCTTACCTACCCATGCAGCTATCCCTCCCTCACAACCCATGCAGCTATCCCTCCCTTGCCTACCCATGCAGCTATCCCTCCCTTACCTACCCATGCAACTATCCCTCCCTTACCTAACCATGAAGCTATCCCTCCCTTACTACCCATGGAGCTAGCCCTCCCTTACCTACCCATGCAGCTATCCCTCCCTTATCCACCCATGCAGCTATCCCTCCCTTACCCACACTTGCAGCTATCCCTCCCTTGCCTACCCATGCAGCTATCCCTCCCTTACTACCCATGGAGCTAGCCCTCCCTTACCTACCCATGCAGCTATCCCTCCCTTACCTACCCATGCAGCTATCCCTCCCTTAAATATCAATGCAGCCATCTCTTCCCTACCTACCCACTGCACTATCCTATCTTTACCTACCTATTTAGCTAGCCCGCCCTTACCTACCGATTCGATAATCCCACTCTTACCTACCCATTCAGCTATACCACCCATACCTATCTATTCAGCTATCCCACCCTTACGTATCCAGAGGTAGACCACCCTTACCTACCCATGCAGCTATCCGTCGCTGAAATACCCACTGAAGTATCACATCTTTACTACACATTGTGCCAGCCCACCCGTACCTACCCATTCACCTATTCCTCCCTTACTCACCCACTGAGTTAGCCTATCTGTACCTACCCATTGACCTAGCCCACTCCTACCAACCCATTGAGCCAGCCCACCCATACCTACCCATTCACCTATTCCTCCCTTACTTACCCACTGAGCTAGCATATCTGTACCTACCCATTGACCAAGCCCACTCCTACCAACCCATTGAGCCAGCCCACCCGTACCTACCCATTCAGCTACCCTCCCCTTACTTACCCACTGAGCTAGAACGTACATTGACCTAGCCCACTCTTGCCAACCCATTCAACTATCCTTACCTACCCATTCAGCTATCCCACCCATACATATCCACTGAGCTAGCCTATCCTTACCTACCCACCGAGCTATCCCATCCTTACCTACGCATTCAGATATCCCTCCCTTACGTATCGACTGAGCTATACCACCTTAACCTACCCATTCAGCTAGCCCTCCCTTACTCACCCAGTGAGTTAGCCCACCCTTACCTACTCGTTCAGCTATCCCACCCTTACTTATCCACTGAGCTAGTCTACCCTTACCTACCCATTCAGATATCCCTCCATATGTATCCACTAAGCCATACCACCCTTATCTACCCATTCAGCTATCCCTCCCTTACCAACTGAGCTAGCCTACCCTTACCTACCGTTCAGCTATCACACCCTTACTCATCCACTGAGCTATCCCATCCTTACCTACCCATTCAGCTATCCCACCCTTACTCACTCACTGAGCCATCCCACCCGTACCTACCTGTTCAGCTATCCCACCCTTACGCATCCACTAAGCTAGCCTACCTAACCTACCCATTCAGCTATCCCACCCTTACTCACCCACTGAGCTATCTTACCCTCACCTACCCGTTCAGCTATCCCATTCTTACTCACCCAGTGAGCTATCCCATCCTTGCCTACCCATCAGCTCAGCTATCCCACCTTACTCACCCACTGAGCTATCCCCCTTACCTACCCGTTCGGCTATCCCACCCTTACTCACCCACTGAGCTATCCCCCCTTACCTACCCGTTCGGCTATCCCACCCTTACTCACCCACTGATCTAGCCCACCCATAGCTACCCGTTCAGCTATCCCACCCTTACTCACCTACTGAGCTAGCCCATCCTTTACCACCAACTGAACGATTTACCTTTAGTTACCCATTGAACTAGCCCACAGTCACTAACTCATTGTGCTATCCCACCCTTACCCACCCATTGAGCTACAGCACACTTTCCTACTCACTGAACTTGTCCACTCTTATCCACCGAAATATTCACCCTTATTTACCCACTGAGCTATCCTTTCCTACCCTCTGAGCATTTCCACCCTCAGTCACCCACTGAACTAGCTTACCCTTTCTTAGCCACTGCGCTGGTACACATTTACTAACCTACCCTCTTGTCTCTGTCCTACCCTCCCCACTGAGCTAGCCCACCCTTACCTACCCATTGAGGCGTCTTCTCATTGACAGGATGGTTTTATCGGGGTGCTAGCCTCTCTCCCAGAGGCGAGGCACTCTCAGGGTTGACACCTTTAGTTGGACTGCCTGATTCTAACACGGAACGAGGCGCAGGCCTTCGAGGCGCCTCAGTTCCTTCTAGAGGACCGCCTCGTCCTCCCTCAGAAGGCCCCTTGGCCACCTGACAAGCGCCCTCCGTGCTCAGGTCTCGCAATAAAGGGGATAATGCGATCAAGACGCCCCATAAAGGCGAGAGACAGGAGGGGAAAGAAATAGTGCCGCCCAGCCCTCACTTACATGTGCCTCGGCGGTCCGCAGGAAGGTGGCCCTGGCGCCCTCATCCGGAGAACAATCCAGTGTGGGTGGATCCCTCCGCCGACCCTCACATCCCTCGGTGCAGGTAGTCCCGGGGCAGGCGGCAAAGGCCTGGTCGATGGAGGCAGACTCCCTCTCCAGGCAGCCTCGCGCAGGCAGATCTCTTCAGACAGCCTCGCGCAGGCAGATCTCTTTAGACAGGATCGCGCAGGCAGACCCCCCTAGCAATAGCCCTGTGGAGGTAGTGCAGGCTTCCCAGATGCGCAAATCCGGTGCAGGCAGGTCCGGTTCAGGCGCCCCTGGTGCAGAAGGTACTTGAGCAAGCATTCACTATAGCTATAATGCACGTAGTTCGGTTGTGTGCAACACCAGCATAGGTTGGTCACACAGCCACTGTGCATGCATCTCCGGTGCACCCAGCTGTTTGTAGGAGCAATCCCCGTGTAGGCACCTCCATTGCAGTTGATGTGGGCAGCCGCCGTGCAGGCAGCTCCCGTGCTGCTGATGGGGTCGCCTCTGTGCAGGCAGCTCCCGTGCTGCTGATGGGGTCGCCCCTGTGCAGGCAGCTCCTGTGGTGATGCTGTGGGCAAACTCCGTGCAGGCAGCTCCTGTGGTAATGCTGTTGCTAGCCCCTGTGCAGGCAGCTCCTGTGGCGATTCTGTGGGGCAGACCCGATGCAGGCAGTGTCGTCGCAGTCAGCTCCTTAGTAGACACACGAGGGAGGGAGGCAGGCGGCTGCTCCAGTACAGGGTCCGGCTCAGGCGCCCCTTGGGAGCATGTGAGGCCCTCCCTGGGCTCAGGGGCAGCTCCGGGGCTGTGGCATCCAGCGGGGTGAAGCCGGAGACCGGGTAGCGCCTGCAGGTGTGTGGAGTGACTGCCCCTGCCTGCGGCCGGGTCTAGGACTCCATCCTTCTCCTGCAGCCTGTGATGACGAAGTGCCGGCTCCAGTGACGCGTATGCAGATGCCAGGTGTGCCCCTGCGCCCCTCCGGGTGCCCGCCAGCCCGGTGCAGATTCACCGAGAGACCGCTCTGTGAGGTGCACCAAGACGCCGGGCCTCTGTGCACTGGAGCCCAAGAGGCTCTCGGAGCAGCTGAAAGCGGATCCTCCCCCTGCCCCACCGCCGCCTCCCGCCCCCTACCTCATCTGGGTAATTTATTCCGCTCCCCGGGAGGAGACGAGGCAGAGCCCCTCGTTTCAGGACCGAATCCAAGACAAAACATGGAAAAACTACAGCTGTGAGGGAGAGAGAGGGAGAGAGCGAGGAATAGAGAGAGAGAGACAGGACAATGCTGGGGGTGGGAGAGCTAGAGACAGAGGAGAGAGAGATAGAGAGAAGAGAGAGAGGAGAGGTGGAGATAGCGAGGAATAAAGAGAGAGAAGAGAGAGAGGAGAGGTGGAGAGAGCGAGGAATAAAGAGAGAGAGAGAGACAGGACTATTGGGGGGGGGGGGCAGAGCTAGAGACAGAAGAGAGAGAGATAGAGAGAGAAGATAGAGCGGAGAGAGGGAGAGAGAGAGGGACTTGGGGGGGGGGGTAGAGGTAGAGACAGGAGAGAGAGAGAACAGAGAGAGGAGAGGGAGATAGCCATTGAGAGAGCTGGAGAGAGACAAAGAGAGAGATAGATAGAGAGAGAGCGAGAGAGAGAGAGAGAGAGGGCGAGAGGAGAGGTAACTAGAGAGAGAGGAGAGAGAACAGACAGAGGAGAGAGAGAGGAATAAAGAGAGATAGCGAGACATACAGGACTATGGGGGAAGAGCTAGAGACCGGAGAGAGTGAGAGAGAAGAGAGAGAGGAGAGAGATAATAGCAATTGAGAGAGAGAGCTGGAGAGAGAGAGAGAGCTGGCGAGAGAGAGGGAGAGAGAGCGAGAGCTAGAAGGAGAGCAGAGAGAGAGGGGGTGAGAGGAGAGTGAGAAGAGAGAACTAGAGAGAGAGGAGATAGAAATACAGTGGAGCGCGGGAGAGAGAGCTAAAGAGGGGAAGAAGAGAGGGAGGTAGAGAGGAGGGATGAGGAAGAGAGAGAGGAGATGGGGAGAAGAGAGAGGAGGAGAGAATGAACAAGAGCTAGATGGAGAGAAGAGGGAGCGGAGGAGCGAGAGGAGAGACAGGGAGAGAAAGAGAGAGGTAGGAGAAAGAGGGGGCTAGATAATGCGAGAGAGAGGAGATGGAGAGAGAATGAGAGATACAGAGAGCTAGAGGGAGAGAGAGGAGTGAGGGAGAATAGAGGGAGAGAAGAAAGAGTGAGGGGAGAGTAAGAGAGGAGACAGAGAGAAAGAGGAGAGAGTGGGAGAGAGAGAGGGAAAGAGATAGGAGAGACATAGGGGAAGGAGAGAGCTAGAGAGAGGACAAAGAGAGCTACAGAGGGAGAGAGAAAAAGTGGAGAGAATAAAGAGAGATAAGTGAGGGGAGCGAGAAGAGGGGAGAGAGGAGTGAGGAGAGAGGGAGAGGGTAGAGAGAGAGACAAAGAGAGAGCGAGAGTGAGAGAGAGGAGAGCGGGAGAGGAAGAGAGCGAGGAGAGAGGAGTGAGGAGAGAGGGAGAGGAAGAGAGGAGACAGAGAGAAAGAGGAGAGAGGGGGGAGAGAGAGGAAAAGAGATAGGAGCGACAGAGGGGAAGGAGAGAGCTAGAGATAGGGAGGAGAGAGGACAGAGAGAGCTACAGAGAGAGCGAGGGGAGAGAGTGTGTGTGAGAGAGAGAGAAAGAGTGGATAGAAATAGAGAGAAGTGAGGGAGAGAGAGAAGGAGAAAGAGGAGAGAAGAGTGAGAGAGTGAGAGGAGTGAGAGAGGGAGAGGAGAGAGAGGAAGAGAGGGAGAGAGGAGTGAAGAGAGCAGGGAGTGGAGTGGGCAAATAGGCAGGGCTTTAAGTGGGCCGGGTCTCACCGGTGCTGAGCACCGGCAGTTTTTTTAAGGGGGCCTCGAAACGGGTCTCTATTGGGCTCTGTTTTGTGCCCTGGCACAGGCGGTCCGTTTTTTCCAGGTTGCAGCGACAGCAGGCACATCAATGTGCGTGTGCTCACTTCTCACTAGTGGAGAAGTTACGGCATGAGGTCATGCCAGGTGAGCGTTGTAGGGGAAGGAAAATCCTTTAAAGAGAGTCATTTTCTTTCTGGATTTCCCTTCTCTTTTTGAAACTCAGGAGCAGCAACATTCTCGTTGTGTCACCAGGGCTTTAAGTGGAAGCTTTTTCAATATTATATACAAGCCATAGTTGCTGCTTATTTATCTTATGCAACTAACAACCATTGACAAAGCCAATAGTTCTGACTTGTTGTAGTTATGATGTTACTTGTTGTATCATATATCTGGATACAATGACAGAAACAGCAAAATACAAGTCGGGCGGCACACTATGCTAAGCACAGATTTTTAGCGTACGTGTTTTTAAGCCACGCCCTTAATTACATTGGTCATGCCCCCTTGAGAGACCCCCCAGTTTTTTCATCCCACTTAAAGCCCTGCAAATAGGTGAGAGGAGTGAGGCGAGAGGTAGAAGGAGAGAGAGGGGAGACGAAAAGAGGAGAGAGGGAGAGAGAGCTAGAGAGAGTTGGAGAGAGAAGAGAGGGCGAGAGAAAGATGAGAAAGGAGAGAAGAGAGAGAGGAGAAAGAGAGAGGTGAGGGTGAGAGAGCTTTGAGCGGGAGTGTACCCCTCCAAGAACAGACTAAACACAGCTGTCCTAGAGAGAGAGAAGAGCGAGAGAAGAGAGAACCCGCTTTCACCTGCAGACCACTGCTCAAAAAACAGACTCAACTCAACCTCCCTAGAGATAGATGGATGGATAGATCGATCGATCAATTGTGACTCACAGCTTGGCGATTGAGCTGCTGCGAATAACTGACGCACACGCACTGATGGTCTCTCATGGGAGTGGCCTCTAGCGGTTTGTGAAAGGCAGCGAGTCTTCTAAGACCCTCAATGCTGCCCGGTGCAGGGTTCCACCTCTAATTCACTTTGGGTTCGGTATCAAAATAATGAGGCAAGCGCTGGAAACTGGAAGACAAGAAAAAGGTTTATTTCTCATGAGGAGATCACGTCAACTGCAGACACCGGGATGTCTGAGGGAAGTGTTCTGCTGATACTCCTTTGGCTCTTCCTTTTATACAGGTTTGACACAATGCATTTGTTTAATTAACATGGTTACACAAGCTTGGGGTCCCCGCCCGGGCAGGTTGTCACACAAGCCCAACAGTAATTCTCTTCCCACCCAGGTCAAACAGACAATCTTATCTTGTAGCTGGACCTTGCTTCAGGGTCTAAAACATGTGAGACCGGCCAGATCTAAGAGTCCGTTCTGTTGATAAAAACAGGTCCCATTGTTGGTAACAACAAGTCTTGCTGTTTGCAGTGCAATACATCATGTTGCAAGAGTCTTTTTGGTGTTTGGAACCTGTTTGTGTAACTAGGTGCAGTGAGGGGTAGAGTGTCCAAAGGTTTGCCTGAAAACAGAGATGAGAGGAAAAACGAGTTTGTGGCAGCAAGTGGCGCTGAGGTTTGTTGTGGCAATAGAGTTTATAGCCCCCAGCACACATACCAGGTCGGTCAGAGGGTCAGAGGGATGCTAGTAAGGGCAGGGTGAAACAAAGGTGACCAACAGAGTACAAAATGGCTGTGATAGATTAAAATGACTGCAACTTATGTGCACATAGAATTCCACCAGACAAGATGGCGCAGGTAATGTTCATGATTATTGTTTTGCTTTTAACAGTGGCCCCTTTGAACATAACTAGCCAGCTTGTCAGTCTATTTCGATCTCCATAATGTCCTGTATCTCTTGATCATACATTACTCTCATTTTTGTTAGCTGAGTGTCCATAGTCTTAGGGTGCAAGGTAGTTATGCAAAGAGAACACAAAGGTGGTATACAGTGTATACCCAAACAACAACCACATATTGTCAATACTGGGACCAAGAGAATCATTGATATTTTCCAACCCCAATCCTTCAAGATGCCCCAAAGCCAACTTCCAATTGTCCAAGTCTCTGATCCTTGATGAATTTCTGAAGATAGTCTATGGAGATGTTCGATTGCTTCATAGACAGAAGGTGAATTATCAGGAATGTATACACAGCAGCTGGCACCGATGATGCGGCATGCTCCTCCACGGTCCGCTAGTACCACGTCCAGGACCATGCAATTTTGCAGGGTAACCAGACGGATCGCTTGGAGCTCAGCAGTGTTGTTGGTGAGGATGCCAGCAGTGACGTTCAGGGCGGTCTCTACCGCTTGGGACAGATGTCTGATGGCTCGGCTGTTTGCCATCGGACCCCATAGCGGGACGAGCCCTTTTGCTGCGTCGAGGAACTGTGATGAGGCAGAGTCTGCTTGATCAATGTCTTTAGAACGCTTTTCTCGATGATGCTCTGCAGGGGCTGTGTAGGTTGGTGGCAAAACAAAGGCGATGTAGCACGTGCCCCCCCAGTTTCTTGGGAGCCAGGTGTAGGCTTTGGTTCCACAAACAAAGTACATATTGGGTGATGCAACAAGCGCTGGGGGTTGGCAGTGTTCAAAGTCCTTACAATGCTACAGGTGCTGTGACCCACATTCTTAGTCCCACGGCCTTCAATGTATACAAGGCCAGAGACGTTCACCACAGATAGGGCCACAGTCAGTGTTGCAGCAGTTCTTTTCTTCAGGTAGGAAAATGTGGCTCTGTTAGGATTATTGAACACTTGCATTTCCACTCGTTCTTTGGAGGGGACATTAATCTGGAATATCGCATTGAAGGTGTGAGGGCAGAAGGGGGCGGCTGTCCTTCCTGTTTTGTTTCGCCAGAACTCGTTGTAGAACTGGGCGATTGTTCCGTCGGAAGTGGCATTGTCTTTGTAACTTTCTTGTAGGAGCATCATCCAGGCAAGGCAAGATCCGTGAATAGAAAAGGGCGAAGGGATGAAAGGGATGGAATGTTCAGTGGCATGTGGTAACAGCCCACAGACCCAACAGTTGGTAGCATTGGTGGCAAGATTGTGCTGGTGCAACATCTGCACGAAAGAATTATTCCAGAATTCTTTGCGTCGTTCTCGGAGATGTGGCGGTAGTGATACCAGGTAGTGTTCTTTCTTGGTGGTTGGTTGCATGGTGGGTGACAATGTTCTGTATGCAGGTGCATTCTCTTCAATGATCCAGAGTGCGACCATTAGCAGGAGACAGGTGAGAAATGCGGCTACAAGTGCAATTGTCTTTGTGCTGTGCAGGTTAGCAGTCTTGGTGTCTTTGCGGTGGTTTTGCAGGTGTTCAGTTTCTTCCATCATCTTCGAGGAGCTCAACAACTGTTAGGACCACAGCCTTTTGTCTGGCGCTTTCCTGGTAGCGTTGTTTGACTGTGCTACCGATCTGAGACCTTGACTTAGTTGGTGGACTGGTCGTTGGAGCTCCCTCCTTTCGTCGATCTTAGGTTGTACCCTTTCCTGGATGGCACCGTGGGGTCGGGAAATTCTGATAGTTCGAGGGTGTCTTCTTGTGGGTAGCAACTCAGAGCTGGTCGGTCTCTCGCGAGGACTTCCTCTTGCACCTCCACCCCTTCACAGGTTGCCAGGGTTGGAGGGACTCGTTTGCAGTGGTGGGCATGCAGCCAGTTTCGTTTTCGTTCCACTCGGAGGGCAGTTCGGGTGGTGATCAGGACTTGCCAGGGGCCCGTCCACCTAGGCTCCAGATTCTTCGTTCTTTGGAAGTTGCGAATCAATACATGGTCGCCTGGCTTTATTTCATGTCCCGGGCCCCTGGATACGTCAGGCAAGGCTTGCTGCACCTGTTGGTGGATAATTGTTAGCTCGTTTGTCAATTTATGCAAGTAATCCGACATTTTAATATGTTCGGGACATCGTTAATGGAGGTGGGTCTTGGTGCCGCCCAAATGCTCATAGGCCTGCCGAAGACCACCTCATACGGGGTCAGTCGGTGTTTGGTTGGGGTGGAGCGCATCGATAACAATGCCAATGGGAGGGCGTCAGGCCATTTCAACCCGGTCGTGGCAACTATTTTGGCTAGTTTTAGTTTCAACGTTGCATTGTGTCTCTCTACCAGGCCCGCTGATTGGGGGTGGAAGACGGCATGGAACTTTTGTTTTACCCCCAACCCTCTCAGTATGTTCTGTATCACCTCGGCTACGAAGTGGGGGCCGTTGTCGCTCCATAAAATTCTGCAAAGGCCGTATCGGGGAAGAATTCTTTCAGCAATACTTTTGCAGTGGCTAAGGCGGTATTGTCGCGGGTGGGATATGCCTCCACCCATTTGCTAAAAGCGCACACAACCACCAGGACATATTTTAGACCAAGGCATCTCTCTAGTTGAATGTAATCCATTTGAAGGATTTCAAAGGGGTGGTCAGGGACTCCAAACCCTCCCCGTGGTACTACTGTCCCCTTCCCTGGGTTGTGTTGTAGGCAGACTATACATTGTTGTACTAGGCGTTTTGCAGATTCTGCTATCTTGACGTTATGCCATACTCAGGTGATTAGTTCAATCATGGGGGTGGAGCCTATGTGTGCTGGTAAATGTGCCATGGTCAATATGGGGATGAGGTAGGCATTGGGTAACAGCCATTTATTTCCGTCTTTATTTCTCCAGCAATCTTCCTCGTCTTTTAGTCCCACCTTTTCCCACTTGGTCAATTCGTCTTGTGTGCCTGTAGTCTGTATGTCCCTTACAGTGGTCCTAGCGTCAGTCCATCGTTCAGCTTGTGACCTGGTCACATACATTCGTGTCGTAGTTCTGTCTCCTGCCGTGGCTCGGGCAGCAACGTCTGCTAGTGCATTTCCCTGTCCAATGAGATCAGTCACTTTCCTATGTGCTTGGCATTTTATCACTGCTAACTTCTTGGGGAGGAGGACTGCTTGCGTCAAGGCGGAGACTAGATCTCCATGCAGGATGGGTGTACCGTGTGAAGTCAGGAACCCTCTTTCTTTCCATAAGATCCCAAAATGGTGAACCACCCCGAAGGCATATTGGCTGTCGGTGTATATGTTAACTGTCGTGTCAGTCGCTAAGATACATGCTCGTGTGAGGGCAATGAGTTCTGCAGCCTGGGCTGAACGTTGGGGAATACGGGCTGTTTCCAGAACGGTTCGGGCTGTGGTGACAGCGTATGCAGCTGAGGTGGTGCCGTCGGGGAGTTTGATGCACGAACCATCCACCCATAGTTCTCCATCTGGTTCTAGAAAGGCGGTGTCTCTGAGATCTATTCTACTCTTTGTTTGTTCATCGGTTAGTGTCACACAGTCGTGTAGTGGAGTCACGCTGGGATCATTTTCGGGTAGGGGTAACAGTGTGGCTGGATTGAGGGTGGTGCATCGCTTTAGGGTAATGTGCGGTGCTAGCAGGGTCAACTCATATCCTGTCAGTCGGGCGCTAGTCAAGTGTTGGGTTTTGGTCTGGTTTAGTAGTGTGTCGACTGCATGGGGTACTAAAACAGTGACTGGATTGGAGAGTACTATTCCTTCGCTCTGGCGTATCGATACTGCTGCAGCTGCCACAGCGCGCAGGCACGCTGGCAGCGCTCTGGCTACTGGATCGAGGGTGGCAGAGAAATATGCACAAGGGCGTTGTTTGTGACTAATTGATTGTGTTAGGACAGACAATGCACATCCTTCCCTCTCGTGCGTGTAGAGGAAGAATGGTTTGGAGTAATCCGGGGTTCCTAGGACAGGCGCTGAACAAAGGGCATTGCGTAGTTCTTTAAAGGCTGACTGGCATTCGGGGGTCCAGGGGAGAGGTGAGGGGATATCTTTAGCTAGGAGGGAGAGAAGGGGTTTGACAATGAGGCTAAAGTTCGGTAACCACTGTCGGCAAAATGAGGTGAGACCTATCAAAGAGCGGACTTGTTTCTGATCTTTGGGGACAGGGGTGTCTAGAATTGTCTGGATCCTGTCAGGCATGAGTTTCCTCCCTTCTTTGGATGAAAGGTGACCCAAATAGGTCACTTGTGATTTACAGAACTGCAAGTTCTTTCGGGAGACCTTGTGACCATTCTCAGCAAGAAAATGGAGTAGTTTGATGGTGGCGGTGACAGCTATTGGTATGGTGTCCGCTGCTAGAAGGATGTTGTCTACATATTGTATTAGTGCCACTCCATCTGGCAATTGTATGGCGTCTAACTGTCTTTTAAGCGCCTGGCTATAGATGCTTGGGCTCTCAGTGTACCCCTGAGGTGCACTGCAAAATCTGTACGAACGGGAGTTTAGGGTGAATCCAAATAGATAGCGGCTGTCCTTGTGTATAGGTATGGAAAAGAATGCGTTTTGAGGTCAATTACAGTGAAGGTGGTGGCAGTGGAGGGATTAAAGTCAAAATTGTCATGATGTCGGAAACTACTGGGTATTGTGGCACTACGATTTTGTTTATCTCCCGCAGGTCAATGATGAAGCGGTAGGCTTTTCCGTCTCCCTCTCCCTGTCTCTTTACAATCGGTAGTATGGGACTGTTACAAACGTTGCTCACTACTTCCTCTACCACCCCTGCCTCTACCAAAGAGTGTATGATCTCTGTCAGTGCCTTCTGACCCTCTGGCGATATTTTGTACTGCGGTACTTTCGGTAGGGTTGCGTCCTGTCGTATTGTTACGTGTACTGGGTCAATCATCATTTGTCCTACGTCTGAATCAGCCCTAGCCCATAAGTGTGATGGCAAAGTGTCTAGTAGGGATGCGTCAGTCTCGGAGATGGGAAACATGTGCTGAGAAGGGTTCTCTCTATGGCGCTGGGGGTTGTCATACAGGACGACACGCACTCCGTCTGGTGAGCATCTGATAGTCGCATGGAAGTGTTTCAAAAGGTAGAGACCCATAATGGCGTCTGGGGTGTTGGAAGAGAGGAGGAATGTCGTTTCGACGCTATTGTTGTCAAGGTTAAAAGGGATCGGTCGGGACAAAGGGTTGGTGGAGGGCGTACCGTCAAATCCTATTGAGGTCACATGTGAGCCTGACAAGGGTGCCCTTGGAATCAGTCATTTGGATAGTGCACTACGTGTTGCTCCCGTGTCTACCAGAAATGGCGACTTTGTGCCCAGGACCTCAGCGGTAACATAAGGGCCTTGCTGATCAACATAGAGCTCGACTGGATCCCTCCCTTGCCCCTGGCTGTCCTATGCAAAGTCGTACGTATTGTCATAATCTGTCTGTTGGTACTGATTCTGTTTGGGATGGTCAAATGTGTTCACTCTTCCTGGCCTTTCCTCGCTTGCTTCACTCGCGTACCCTCTCCCACGTCCTCTTCCTCTCTGTCCACTTGCTATTTCCTCGCCCCTCTGCCCCTACCAGCTCCTAACAAAGCCGGGCATTGGGTTTTCCAGTGTCCATATTCTTTGCAAAATGCACATTGATCCTGTCCTAGGTCTTGGCGTCCTACATATGATGTCGATGAATTGTTTCTAGGTGGCTGTACTCTAGGGGTATTCTGCTGGTATCCTCCCCTATATTGCTCCCTTCCTGTATTCGCCCCCTGGAGTTGTGCTACCATTACCCTTTCCTTCAAGTCCTTCTTTTTCCTTTCTGTAGCCCTGTCATTTTCGTTTTTCTGATGCTCATAGTACTGGGCCATTTGGAGAATGGCCGCCGGTTTAGATGCTGCCCAACTACTTTCGCTGGCTTGTAATTTCTGGGATACATCTGGCAGTAGTCCTTTGACATAGTTCTGCACAAATAAGTGGTGTCCGGTTGCGGTGGACATGTCTTGTCCACTGTAATCGGAGAACACCGTTTCAAATCTGGAGAAATACTCTGAGACATCCTCTTGTGGTTTCTTGCGGCATGCGGTTACTATGGACCAGTCTATCTTTTTCTCTGGGATCAGCGTTTTCACTTTCTGCACTATTTTGTCAGGGAGGTCCAATATTGCTTTAACCGGTTTTTGACCAGGGTTCCGCTGTTTATCTAATGTGTTGAGTTGTTCCCAGGTATGACCAAGCAGTTCGGTATGGTCTATTTTCCTAATCTGTTTCCACACATCTGCTGGCAAACATAACCCGAAGAACAAGTCTATGTCGGCAAGTGTCATTATTGTTGATCCCAGAGCGGTACCTAGCTCGGTGTAAAAGGCGGTGGGGTTCTTTCGTAAATCCGGTAAAGATTTACGGAACGTCAAAATGTCCTGTCTGTCCCATGGTTGATACACCCAATTGTAGACCACCCTTCCTCTAGCGTCTTGATGGTTCATATCGTCATGAGTCCCTTGTCCTCTAGGAGGTACCCAATAAGGGGCAGCTTCTTTTATCGGCATCATGCTATCTGGTTTTTCCACCGGGGTCCTGCTATCTTAGATGTCCTGTCCTTATCTATCCGTCCTTGTTCCACGAGGTGACGGAATGCCTCCAGTGTGGATGAAAAGAGTTCTGTAACATCGTTGTCGCCTTCATCTCCGGTGTCTACCTTCCTATAGAGAGCCACTAGCCGCTCGGGCCCTACATCTTGGTACTTCTCTTCATATGCAGTAAGAGTGTGGTAACAGAGACGTACAATAAAGTATTGTTTGCGGTTTTCAACATAGGAGTTGCATATGTCAGTTACATACTCTTCTGTCTCCTTCCTATCTATGAGGGATTTAACTATTTTATCAATACCTGCTCGCTCATTTTTACTTAATCGCGGGACCCTGGGCGCTCCTTTTTCTTTTGATCCTACCTCTACTACTGTATCCTTTGATGAGGCATTTGGTGTGGGTGACTAGGTGGGAGCAGAGGCGGTGGAGACTTAGGCGATCGTGCCATCTCCGGCTATACTTTGGTGGTCCTGGCGTTGTGCTACGGGATGAGTAGGGGCATAAGGGGGTGGCATGTATATGATTGGGGGACCTAACAATAAATCATCATCTACCCTTTGTTTTGCTGGTAACTTGGGGTAAAGAGTCGAGTGCGTTCTAACAGGGCATTGACCTGATATTTTTGATTCCTGTTCCTTTTTATCGATTTCCTTTTCTTTTAGTTTTTCTTCTAATCTTTTACAGGCTTGGTAAGCTGATTTTCGCGTTTCTTTATCTTGTCTAGCTTCGTCCCTTTTCTTTCTTTGAGCTGCCTCTTTTCGCCATAAACCAAAACTGTCAAACATGGCTGGTCTAGTTTTCTTTTTGTGGAGAGCTAATTCTAACGTTTCTATTTTAGCGGGATCGAAAGATCCCGTCAGTGGCCACTGATTTACCCGGTCCTTCCTAGTGTATTTATGCCATAGTTTACTATAAGCTACGGTGGCTAATCCATACTTTACGTACATGTCCTTGTTAGGGTGCCTTCCGGCGGTGCCGGCTGACTGACCTCTAACGAACGGTCGGGTCCAAAACAATTACAATCAAACAATCTAGAGAAAACAGGCATGACGTATTTATCGGTCAAAAATGAATATCTCAATCAATCAATTTAGACAAAAAGTCTGCACTACCTGTCCTTTGCTGCCTGCAAAGAGAGAGAATATTCCTATTCTTCGTGGTTTGCAAGCAGGGAAATGTCGCAAATAACTCAATATAAAAAAAGGAATACTAGTATTTCAATCAAACTATTCAATCAATCAATCAATCAATTTAAGTCGCTTTTTCACGACCTTACCCGGACCGTATGGACAGTTCTTCGTCTTCCCCTTCCAGCGCCTGGTTGTCCTCTCACTCCAACAATCAATGCGGCGTTCCTCTAAGGTCCCAGTCAGGACCGCAGGTCACTCGAGAGAGGTCCGTTCGGAACCGGTGAAGTTCAGTCGATCGGCAGCCAGACAAGGGTCTTCTCAGGCAGGTATACCCCAATCGTTTAGTCGTTCACTCCGTCGTTAGGACCTCTCTACCGGACCCACGCGTCGCTGATGGGCCCCAACGTTTGGGCGCCAATTTGTGAAAGGCAGCGAGTCTTCTAAGACCCTCAATGCTGCCCGGTGCAGGGTTCCACCTCTAATTCACTTTGGGTTCGGTATCAAAATAATGAGGCAAGCGCTGGAAACTGGAAGACAAGAAAAAGGTTTATTTCTCATGAGGAGATCACGTCAACTGCAGACACCGGGATGTCTGAGGGAAGTGTTCTGCTGATACTCCTTTGGCTCTTCCTTTAATACAGGTTTGACACAATGCATTTGTTTCATCAACATGGTTACACAAGCTTGGGGTCCCCGCCCCGGGCATGTTGTCACACAAGCCCAACAGTAATTCTCTTCCCACCCAGGTCAAACAGACAATCTTATCTTGCAGCTGGACCTTGCTTCAGGGTCTAAAACATGTGAGACCGGCCAGATCTAAGAGTCCGTTCTGTTGATAAAAACAGGTCCCATTGTTGGTAACAACAAGTCTTGCTGTTTGCAGTGCAATAAATCATGTTGCAAGAGTCTTTTTGGTGTTTGGAACCTGTTTGTGTAACTAGGTGCAGTGAGGGGTAGAGTGTCCAAAGGTTTGCCTGAAAACAGAGATGAGAGGAAAAACGAGTTTGTGGCAGCAAGTGGCACTGAGGTTTGTTGTGGCAATAAAGTTTATAGCCCCCAGCACACATACCAGGTCGGTCAGAGGGTCAGAGGGATGCTAGTAAGGGCAGGGTGAAACAAAGGTGACCAACAGAGTACAAAATGGCTGTGATAGATTAAAATGACTGCAACTTATGTGCACATAGAATTCCACCAGACTAGATGTTCATGATTATTGTTTTGCTTTAAACAGGTTCACCTCCCTTATACGTATACCCTCCAGTGCGCCCGGACAAAGGGGCTGCAGGCTCCCTCTGCGCACGTTACAGTAGTGTCCGGGTGGTCCACTACATCCCTTACTACGCTAGTTATTAAGCTCGTCTGGGTATTGGATGTTTTCACCTCCGCACAAGGGATCTTGGCAGTACTGACCTGGTGCTGGGTTCGGCCGCAGGCTGTTCTTCTGGGTCCTTGTCTGGCTATTCCCCACCCCCTCTTGCCGTGTGCCTTTACGGATGACTGGGGTAACCGATCTGGGGTTGTTTGGACCCTTGGAGGGGAGCTTCTATCAGAAAAAGGCACTGTGTCGGTGGATCCTAGGTTTCCCCAGCTTCAGGGCTACAGGTCACCCTCAGTCGTCTCCAATGTCCTCCTCTGGTGGTGTTATGGGCCTTTCAAATGTTTTAAGCCAGGATACGTTCCGGGTCACCACTTCACCTCTTTTCCTGGCTGTGCCCATGGTGCCCCAGACTCGGGTGATCAGCCATGGGGCTCCATTGAAGGGTGTCCAGAATTTCCCTCCTGCTGTCTGTCTCTGACAAGTCCTGGGCCACCTTCATTTAGTGTGGCAGGCCTGTCTCTCCTGCCACGACAGGCCCAGTCGTTCATCGCTTGCCATTGGCACTGAATTTATTCTACATCCACACCCTTCGCATGCTCCACAGAATCTTCAGATGGATCCCAACCAACACCAGAAAGACCGTCACTCAGGCCCTCGTCACCAGCCGCCTCGACTATGCCAATGCCCTCTGCGCCAGCATCTCCACCGAGCTCCTCCGAAGACTCCAGACCATATAGAACGCTGCAGCCAGGTTCATCCTGGACCTCCCCAAATGAACACACATTGTGCACACCTTAGAGACCTCAGCTGGCTCCCCATCCAGAAGAGATACCATTTCAAGATCCTCATGCATGCCTGGATAGCCCTCCACAACCTAGGATCTGCCTACATTAACTACCGACTGAACTTCCACCAACTTGCTAGACACCTGCGTTCCTCTTCACTCCCCCTCGCACCCACCCCACATCTGTCGCAGCAGCAGTGACGGCCACTCCTTCTCCTACATCGCTGCCAAGACCTGTAACGACTTTCCCCTTCAGCTCCGTACAGCCTCCTTGCTGGCAGACTTCAGAAAGAGACTCAAGACCTGGCTCTTCGACAGAGACACATCCCCCAGATACCCCGAGGGGTGTCAGTGTTGTGCTTTACAGATGCTGTTTGATTGATTGATTGATTAATTGGAGGGTCTCCATTTTGGGCCCATTGGAATACTGTCAGACCAGTCTCCAGAACATCAGAACCATGGGCACTCAACTTGGTGCGATGTGGCATGTTCCTGTAGACCTTTAGAAAATGATGGAGGCGCCATTTCGCATCATCCCCTCTTATGTTTTGTTCAGTGTTCGCATTAAAAGCTCTACTTCCCCATTTCCCAGGGGCCACTGTGGTGTGACCTTTCGGTGCCTGATCTACAGGGCATGGAGGTATTTAGTAAACTTCATCCCAAGGAACGGGAGCCCATTATCTGTTTTGATTTTCATTGGGAGGCCGAACATAGCGAACACTTTCCTGAGGATTGGCGTGACCATGTGGAATGCTGTGGACAATGCCAGCTCCACTACCACACACTTGGAGTGGCTGTCTACCAGTACTACAATTGTTCAGCCATTGGGGAAGCTCCCGAAGTCCATGCTCAAATTGACCCATGGCTCATGGCATAGTTCCTATGTCATAATCGGAGCTGGGAGAGTCCTGTCTCCAGTGATTTAACAGGACTGGCAACTTTGCACCTTCTCCTCTGCCATGCTGTCCATACTGGGGAACCAGACGTTGACCCTCAGTCTCGCCTTTGCTTTTGAGGCGGCCCCCTGGTGTCCCTAGTGTGCCAGCTCTATGACACAGATCCACTGTGAGTGGGGGTTCACTATGGACCGACCTCTCAGCACGAGCTCTTCTGGGTGGTGCTCAACTTATTCCGGACTCTCCAGTGCTGGTTCATCACCAGTTTGTCAGTGGTATGCCATATCTGGTGGTCCTCTAGGAGCCACTTTCAGTGGTGGTGTTCCAAAGCGGTGATCACTTTCTGTAGGTGCGTGTTCCTGACTGTCGCCGTGATGATCTCCTCTGGCATCATTGCATTGAGACAGGGCCCCTGTATTGTGCTCTTCACAAACTCGTTGGCCCACTGGACTTCCTTGTCAGACTCTCATGTGTCGGCTAAATTATGTCTGGCTAAGTAATCCTCCTGGTTGCAGGTCCCTGGACTGTATATCAATTCGAAATTGTATATTTTCAGCTGATCCACCCACTTTTCAATCCTAGGCAGCGAATACCATGAGTAAAGAGGGGGACCACCAGGGGTTTGTGGTCTGTAACCACCCTGAATTCTCACCCAAATTGGTACAGGTGGAAATGTCGGCACCTACACCTAATTGCTAGGGCTTCTCTTTCCATCTGCGCATAGCACATTTCGGGGTTGGTCCGGCCCGGCTCATGTACATGATGGGCAGCCATTCTCCTTTGAATGTCTCCTGTGTCAGCACCACCCTTCACCCCACTGGGCTGGGGTCTACGATCAGTTCTGTCCTCCGCTTGGGGTCAAAGTATGTCATAGTGGCATTCTTGAGTAATGAGCTCTTCATTCCCTGGAAGGCTGTTTCCGCTTTGTCACCCCAGTCCCATGGAGTGTCTGCTCTTGTGAGTGCCCTGAGGGGCTCAAATGGGAAAGCGAGGCTTGGTATTAACTGCACCCAATATGTGACCATCCCAAGGAAGTTTCTGCCTTCCTTCACAGTTTGTGGTGTTCTGGATGGCACTCGCCTTTCTCAAGTCAACCTATAGACCTTTCTTTAAGAACCCAAAGCCAAAAAACTCTATGAATGACTCAAAGAATAAGTATTTTCGTCTGTGCAGGATCAGGCAACTGCTGCTTAGCCTCTTCAGGGTGGCTCTCAGCCGAGCCATTAGGGTTCTTCAGTAAATGTTGTGACTGATATTCAGCATGCCCTCCAGCCCAGAGAGGATATCCTGGATGGTATTTTGAAATACGTTTGGTGGCTGAGGAGATGCCAAAGTTGAGGCATGTGTAGCGCTGCAGTTCTATGTGGGCGTAAAAAGTGTTTATATATCAGCTGGTGGGGTCAAGTTCCAGATGGTGGCATTCGGGATTGAGATCGAGTTTTGAGAACCACTTAGCCCCGTTCAGGTCTGTGATTATATCATCCATCGTTGGTCTCAGGTGACACTTCCTTCTGATGGGCTTGTGGGGGAGCCTCATGTTGACACACAAGTAGATGGTGCCGGGTTGCTTTGGATCCACGACCATGGGAGATACCCACAATGTGGGCCCGGACACCTTCTCAATTACTCCCATCTTTTCCAGTTTGAGGAGCTCCTCCTCAATGATTGGGTGAAGGTGGAATGGCCCCTTTTTGTGCCTGAGTTATGCAGGGTGCACTGTCTGCTCTTTGTGTAGTTTGGTCTTGATGTTCTTTAGGAAACCTAGGCCTGTGAATAGATGGAGGAATTCTTTCACAATTTCCTTGGCTTGATTCTTGTAGACATGCTTCACAAAGAAGACCAACCATGGTGGAACTGTGTGTGTTTTTCTGTGTTTCTGTTTCTCATCTCCACCTCGATGACTCCCACCAATGGTAGCGATGTGCTCCCTACATAAGTGTATATTTTTGTGATGGTGAGTTTGCAATCCTATGGAAGGAAAACAGTTATGCACATTAACAGGTAAGTACATGACTTACTATCCCATTCTTCAAGGGTTTGGACCAACATAGGGCTAGGTTCAAGTGGACACCAAGGTTGCACCACCAGCGGTACAGATGCGGCCGGGTGCAGATGTCAAACTTGGTGTCGATGGCCCAATGCTAGTCCATGGAGACTGGGGGTGATTGGAGATGCACGGTTTGCAGGTAAGGCCCTTCGGTTTCAGGGCACAGGCTTTGGGGCATTAGACAAGCATGGGGGGCACAAGGCAGCACCAAGCATGCATCACCAGTAGCACAGGGGTGGCCGAGTTCAGGGTGCAAAGACAGCGTCTGGTGCCCAATGCTAGTGAATGGAGGAACTTGATTTCACAAAGAGGCTGCATGTTCGGACCAGGGGGCAGGATGAAGGTGAACAATGACTGGGCAGGTAAGTTGGGATGACGGTGGATGCTGGGGCACTGTCAGCTGGGCTCCCCAACATCGGGGGGCTGAGGATGCAGGGGTGCCTTTGGACGCCGCGAAATCTTCCCCGGAGCAGGTCGATTTTGGGGACCCTTCATATTGAGGCTGCAGGCATATTTGTGGAGTCCAAGAGGGTCCATCCACCGATGGAATCGAGGTCAGGATCGCTGGGGAGACTTAACTGGACTGGTAGGCCACTCAGACTCGGGCTGTAGGCGTTGGTTCCAGAGTGGGCAGGACCGCTGTCCTCAGGAGTCCTTGGTCTTTGGAGAAGGCAGGCAGTCCTCTGAGGGATTTAGAGGTTGCTGGGCCCACTGGACGAGTCGTCTTCTTGGAGCAGGATCCTGAAGCTGCAGACAGGCTGGTAGGGCTGAGGCCAAGTCAGTTGTCATCTGGAGTCATCAGTGCTGCATGGTCCTTTGGTCCTTCTTCTTCTTTAGGTCATCAGGGAACTAAGGAACAAGGTTCATGGATGCCCCTAAATGCTCAATTTAGGAGCCTTACAGAGGTCACAGGGCAGTAGCCAATGGCTAATAACGTTTAGGGTGACTACACCCATTGTGTGTCCTTTGGGGAAGAGGGCACATCCCTGTTCCTATTGGCTAACAATCTCCAAGTCAATATGGAGGATTTTGAAGAGAGGGTTTCACCTCAGCTCTGGACACCTTACTGGTGGTACCAGCGGAAGTGGACACTCCTTCTCTGATGATTAATTTACCTGCCTGACCTGCCACCAAAAGTGAGGCGGGGGCAGGCATCTCCACTAGCTCGAGCGGCCCAAGTCAGCATAACAAAAGGCAGGAGCCTTTGAGGCTCACCGCCGAGTGCTGCTGTTCCTGCTAGGGGGAGGTGTGAAGTTCCTCCACCCAGAGCAGGCTTTGTTCCTGGCTCTCGAGAGAAAAAGGCTCTCACCCCATGGGGCTAGAAACCTGTCTGGTGGTGGCAGCTGGCAGAGACTAGTCAGCCACACACTAGAGAGTTGGTTGTTTTCAGGGGGCAACCCTAAGATGCCCTCTGAGTGCATTTCATAATAAATCCAACACCGGCATCAGTGTGGGTTTATTATGCTGAGAACTTTCATACCAAACATCCTAGCATTCAGTAAAGTCATCATGGAGCTGTGGAGTTCATAATGACACATTCCCAGCCCATGTACTCAAAATGGCTTCACTGCACTTACAATGTCTGTGAATGGCACAGATCCTAGGGGCATATTGCTCATGCAGCTATGCCCTCACCCGTGGTATAGTGCACCCTGCCTTAGGGCTGTAAGGCCTGCTAGAGGGGTGACTTACCTATGCCACAGGCAGTGTTTTGTAGGCATGGCACACAGGGATGTGTGCCATGTTTACTCTTCAGTTTTAGCTGTACCAAAACACACAGTCTGCAATGGCAGTGGGTATGTGTTTGGTGAGGGGTCTCCAAGGGTGGTCACAAGGCCCTTGGTACACTGGTACCTTTTACAAGGGGCTTATATATGTGCCAGAGGTAGGCCGATTGTGGAAACAAAGGAACAGTTTTGGGAAAGAACATAGGCACTGGGAACCTGATTAGGAGGGACCCAGTGTACACTCAGTCAAAGTGCATCAGAATCAGGCAAAACGTGTGGGGGGGGGGGGGAGTACAGAAACCCACTTTCCTACAGGGGTGGTTTGTGAATAGTATATAGATCTCTTACCCTCCATAGTGCAACAGGAGGGACCGCTTAACCATCCCATTGGTCTTGCAGGTGACACAGAAGTAGTTGTTTAGCCGCCCGATCCAGACTTTCCATCTGGGCGCAGCTCTCTAGGTTCTTCTGGTGAGGTATGAGGTGATCCATTTGAGGGTGTCTACCTGGATTCCAATGTGGTGGAGTCAGTTGATCAAGAGGCGATGGGAGATGGTGTCGAAGGCGGCTGACAGGTGCAGGAGGATAAGGGCTGCTATTTCACCGTGATCCAGGAGGGCCCTGATGTCGTCGGTGGCTGCTATCAGGGCTGTCTCTGTGGTGTGGTTATCTCGGAAACCGGATTGAGAGGGGTCCAGGAGTTTGTTGTGTTCCAAGTGTTCATTGAGTTGCTGGTTGATTGCCTTCTCGAGAACCTTTGTTGGAAAGGGGAGCAGGAAGATGGGCCGGTAGTTCTTCAGTTCTGCTGGGTCAGCAGATGGTTTCTTTAAGAGGGGCCCCACTTCAGCGTGTTTCCAGTCCTCAGGGAAGCAGGCTGAAGTGATTGAGGTGTTCAGGACTTTCTTGAGCTCATTGCCAATCATCTTTCTCCTGAGGCTGAAGATGTGGTGGGGACTCCTGAGTGCATGGTGTACATGATTGAGATTGTGGCTTGATTTGGGACGGGTTCCCAATGGGTGAGTAGGTGTTCGGGGTTTGTGTTCGTGAGTGTGAGCAGGCTGATGTTGTCGACGGTGGAGGGTTGGGGGTTTGAAGGTTTCGTAGATGACTGAGATCTTGTCATGGAAGAAGTCCGCTAGGGTGTCACACAGTTCTAGGGAGGGGGTGATGTTGCTTTCGCCAGCTGCGGGGTTGGAGAACTCCTTCCCGACGGCGAAAAGCCCCTTGCTGCAGTTTCTGCGGGCTGCTAGAGAGTTCTTCTTTGTTTCTTTCAGGAGGCTGTGGTAATGGTTTAGTGCTGTCTTGAAGATGGTATGTTCTCCTGTCTCTTTGCTGGTGCGCCACTTCCTTTCGAGTTGCCGGCAGTTACGTTTGGAGGATTTCCGCTCTGCGGTGAACCAAGTGGCCCTTCTGGCAGGTCCTTTGGTTTTGTCTGGCTTGGCGGGGGTGATTGTATCAACGCATTCTGTGATACATTAGGAGAAGTTTTTCGCAGCCTGTTCTGGGTTGGATGTTGTGTCAGGGAGGTGGGAGTTGAGTGCATTAATCCACTGGTCTTCTGATATCTTTTTCCAGTTTCTTCGCATGGAGCTGGGGGGCATAGTGTCAGTGTTGGTAGGTCCTGAGATGGTGAAGCAGACGCTGTAGTGGTCGGTCCAGGTGAGCTGTGAGACATGGTTGTACTTGACTCTGTTGCTGGATGTGAAAATGGGGTCGAGCGTGTGTCCCACACTGTGGGTAGGGGCAGTGACAAGTTGCTTGAAGCTAATGTTGCTCATGCTTTCCAGGAGGTCAGTTGTGTTGATGTCGTTGGGGTAGTCGAGGTGAAAATTGAGGTCCCCTAAGAAGACCTAAGAAGTTGTAGTGCTCGGAGTCTATTGCAATCAGGGCGATGAGGTCAGGGATGGTGTTGCAGAAGCTGGGGCATGGTCCTGGTGGTCTGTAGGAGAGGGTACCTCTGATGGTGCTTTTTCCGTCTGTGTGAAGTTGGAAGTTGAGATGCTCCATTTTCGGGGTCAAGTTGTCTGAGGAGGTGAGAGCCATGGTTCATGCTGGGTGGATGGTGCCCCCCCTCTCTCTCTCTCGCTCTCTCTCTCGCTCTCTGTCTCTTTCTCTGTTTCTCTGTACCCACTGTACATAATTCTCCCCTCCTCCTGTATGATTAAGGGACTTGTCAATGAGGGTGAAGTCTGCCTGCCAGTGCTGCCCATGCCCCCGAACAGGATTGGATCTGTGTTACTTTTAGTGAAAGCCTATTATGTCTTCTTTTTGTGACCTTGCCTGGATCCTGGTGACTGTTCTTGGAGCAGGTCTGCTGGGTGTTGCTCCACTAGGGCGGACTTTGCCGGAAGACTGCCAGAGTATGTGCAGTGGGGATGCCCCGCACGCCGCACTTTCCAGGCTGCAGGGAGAATGAGCCTTTGCAGTATGTGTGGTGAATGCTGCACACCAGCAGGTGGCACTGTCCCTAGCACTGCTGCCGATGTTAACGTGGGTCGCGGTCGGCAGCACGGTTGACTCTTTGCATCGCTGCAGTGGGGCCCCACCTCTGGTGGGACTTCCCCTGCCGGGCTGCAGGGGGAGAGGATGTGGTGTCGGGGACAGAGCTGCTGGCTCGGGAGCTGGGGATCCGGGTTCGAGTCTTGGCATCGGCGCAATATCCTCTGATTCTAGGCAAATCACTTAATCTCCCCATGCCCATGGACAGCGCCTGGATACCCTCACAGGTGATAAGCTGCGCTATATAAATAAACTAACATAAACTAACAGGTGCGTCTTGCTGCAGGAGGAGCCGTGCCTCTGGCAGATAAGTCATGCACAAGCGTTTAGCCGAGTCGCTGATAAGGCTTCTTCTGGTGGGAGGCTGTGGGGAGTCAGGCGCAAGGGCGCAACTGTGTGCACACATGCAACCATTTAGACCTCGTCACCAATGTGATGCGCAGCTCGGCGGTTGGCGCTGCAGCAAAATAACTGACACACACACACACTGATGGTTTCTCTTGAGAGTGGCCTTTAGCGGTCTATCTCCCTGTATTTATCCCCTCGTCTCTGCCCGGCCAAAGGAGGTGCGTGCCACATCTAGGGATGTTACAGCAGTGGCCAAGTGGTCCACTACATACTGCTCCAAGAAGGGGCTCTGCACATCTCTTTTGCAGAGAGAGGGGTAGAGAAAGAGAGAGAGAGAGAGCGCTTTCAGCATGGACAGACTGTCTCAAGAGTTGTCTGAACACAGCACCATGTCAAAGAGGAGAGAGAGTCCTTGCAGGATAGACAGATGCCTCAAGAGCTGTGTGAACACAGCTATCTCACATACATAGGGCTTCCAGTGGGAACAGACTGCTCCAAGAGCTGTCAGAACACAGCGCTCTCACAGAGAGCTTCCAGCATGGACAGACTGCCACGATAGCTGTCTGAACACCCCCTCCCCCCTCGCAGAGAGAGACACCTTCTGGCATGGGAAGACTGCCTCAAGAGTTGTCTGAACACATCCCCCTCACAGAGAGAGACACCTTCCGGAATGGACAGACTGCCTCGAGAGCTGTCTGAACACATCCCCCTCACAGAGAGAGACACCTTCTGGCATGGACAGACTGCCTCGAGAGCTGTCTGAACACATCCCCCTCACAGAGCCTGGATATACCTCAAGACAGAAAGAGAGAGGGGCCAAGAAACAGGAAGAAACAGTAAGGAGGGGGAAAGAAACAGAGGAGAGAGGGAGAGAGAGAGAGGGAGAGAGAGAGAAGAAATATAGAGAGAGTGACTGAGAGTCCAAGAGATTAAGAACGAAAGAGGGAGAGAAGCACTGGCAGTCTGACAGGGACCACTAGAAATATGTGCTTCGAGAGCTGGATTCTCACAGCAGAGCTGCCTTGCTTCTGGGCTGGCTTCAGAGGGAGCAGTATACCCAGAACTAATCAATCAATCAATCATATATAGAGCACAGCAAATCACCCGTGAGGGACTCGAGGCGCTGGAGCTGTTGGTTGCTGCGTGGAGGTTTGGTTTTTCAAACATCCAGGTCTTTAGTTCTCTTCTGAATTGCTAGAGTGGTCGTGCAGTCCTGAGGTGCAAGGGGAGGTTGTTCCAATCCTTGGCTGCCAAATGTGTGAGAAGGACCGTCCTCCGCTGTTGGCTCAGCAAATTAACACTTTCTGGCTGGACGCCCACCAAGTCCAGCTCTGGTACTCCCAGCTCATGGAAAAGCAGGGTCTCTTACTCAGCCCTGGCTCCCTCCGGTAGAGTGACCAGCCCAGCCACCAGCTCTGCCAGACTGGTGAGGGTCGCAGGGTCTAGTGTGACATTAACCCAGCTCTTAAAGAGACAAGCGCACCTGCACCCTGCCATCCAAACTCTTGGTCCACCATTCTCATTTAGAGACAGGTGGTCTGTAAGATTTCTATCAACAGAGCCCTGTTGGGTCCTTTGATGGAAAACTTCCTCCATTGGATCCACAGAGTAGGGATCACCGAAGGAAGGGCATTATAATATTCACACTATTTACAGTGGACAATGTTTTATTTCTATCCATGATGGGACAGAAAAATCAAATAGTGACCCCAAATCCTGGGAGAAAACTCCCAACGTGCGAGGGTCATTTGTTTTTTGTTTTTTAGAAACAGATGCCCATGTTGAGAATTTATTTCTTAAAAAAATAAAATAAAATTAAGTTAGGTGAACGGCTGTCAAAACTGATATCCGCCGTCCACTAAACGTTTTGCATCTTGAAAGGAACTGCTGTGATGCTGGTTCCTTTCAAGGTACAGATGACACCTGGGCCAGCGGTCATCTCTAAATTTGGCAGATGGTGGTCCTTCAGGGTGGAGGAGGTAATGCATCTGCCACCCTGACGGATGGAGAACAGTTCACCAAAGTCTAAATCAGGGCCTAAGTTACCACCAAGGGGCCTTAGTGAGTCAAGATTTTTGCAGAAGCCTCTAGAGCTGGGGAGAAGTCAGCTATCCTGCTAGGATGCCCACCAGTGCTGGAGGGGCTGCTCATTCTCCTTCAGGGTTTGCAGCTCTCAATGCCAACAAAGGACTCGAGGCTTGGTCAAACACAAGGGGCCATGAGTATGTCTTGACTTTCACCATGCTGGCAGTTCAGACTAGACATTGGGAAGCACTGTAACTTTGAATTAGTCCTGCCCAAGCACAGATCGTTCTTCTGAGCCAGTGTGGTCTGCACAGTGGGCAAATAAAAAGAGTTTCTTGGCATGGTGGTTATAATGGCTGGGCTTCATTGTCAGGCTCTGCAGTTTGAAGGGCACAGTAGCCCATGGCACTTCAACTCCTTTGGCCAGCACCAGACTTGGCACAGGCTCTAAAAACCTTTTTGAAGGATAGGAGCTGGCATCAATGGATTTTACTATCACATTTGATATGGTCCAGACTGCAAGACTGCAAGCGAGACCGGGGCAATGGAAAGATTCCAGTAGATCAGGTGTCTCCAACCAGTCGCTCAGTAGCTACCAGTAGCTTGTAGATACCTTCAGAGTAGCTCCCAGCCACAAGTTCATTTTTAAATAAGCACAGGGTCACATTTTCTTTTAATGTTAAGGGAAGGCTGTGTTTACTTTACATTATTATCAGGCTGCAGATAGCAGGCCCTGATAATGAGCAGTGCTCAGCCAGATATATGACCCAGGCTGGGCACTGAGGTGAAGAACTGACACACTGAAGTATGTAACTCTTACATAAAAGTCAAAACAATATTGGGACATGAGAACAAAATGATTTTTCTGAATGCTTTAAATGGGATCAAATTAAAATGAAAAGTTACCTTAATGATTATGGTAACTCTTCATTTTAATTTTCTCTCATTCCAAAGTGTCAAATTTGGAAACAGCAGGCCTCCTGCTCCCAGTGCCCAGCAGCCACATGCCATATTTATAACTGAAAAATAGTCATTTATTTTTTAAACAAAAGAAACTGGAAGTGAAGAAAAATATTTCTATGAAAACATTACGTCTTAATGTTTTTCTTCTCTTTCATTTGTCAATTACATCCTAGTGTTTTATGAAGCATGTTTCTTCACTTTAAATTCCTCCCATTTAAACAAATGGTTGTATTTTTCTGTTACAAATATGGCAGTATGTGTGCAGGCCGCTAGAAACAAGACACCTGCTGTTTGTAAATATGACACTTGGAAATGGGAGAGAATTTAAATCATGAGTTTTATGGAATCCATATAAACATAAAGTTAACTCTTCAGTTTAATTTTCACCCATTTCAAAGTGTCATATTTACACACAGTAGGCATCTTGCTCTCAGAGGCTGGTAGCCACGGTGCCATATTTATAACTGAACAATACGGCCATTATTGTAAGTGGGGGAAATTTAAAGCGTAGAAAAATGTTCCACATTATGAACATTTTTGCAGAACATTTTTCTGTCCTTTAAATTTGTCCCATTTAAAAAAATGGTTGCATGTTTGTGTTATACATGTAACTGTGCCTCATGGTGAAAGCTATGCCCTGTGTCACAAATACGTACAACATAGGTTCTCAGTCACCCGTACACATATATCACATTCATACACACACATGCTCATATATCCCTCAAAGACCACACTCTCACTGACACACATGGCAGCCCTGTCATGGTGCCCCTAGACAAAGTATTTTGTTCAAAATATAGTCCCTGGCTCTATGGACATAAGGCTTGAAGTCAATGAAGTGTGGGAGTGTCTGATAACAATACGTGAGTTGCTTTGACACTGAGCCTTCAGTAGCCCACAATGATTTTCACTGATCAGAAGAAGTTCTCACCTCAAAAAGAGTTGGAGACCGCTGCAGTAGATGATGTGGTTGCTAAGCAGCCTGTGCACCAACACCTGGTCCAACGTGAAGGCCTATGGTGAGGGATTAATACTGGGCCAGACTGGAATAATAAGTCAGTCCTGGCAAAATGTCTTCAGACCAGACCCATACAGCCCACGCACATACAGGCCCTTTCAACAGATTCAATAGTACATTTGGAGGGTGTCAGACGAACTCCATCTTAAGGTGTGGTTGTCTCAACAGAGTCAGTAGTACATTCGGGGGGTGGAAGGGTCCTTTTTCAAACCACATTCAGAAGGCGTTAGGACAGGCAGGTGCTACTGGTCCACAACCGTGGGGGTTGAGGCCTTTTACATCTGATGTCTGACGGGGATAACTGGAGGTCAGACATCCGGCAATACCCCGATTTGTATGGTGCCACTGCTTCATAAGTCTCTCTTAGGCGGATCCTATGCCAGGGACAATTACAGCAGTCCCTTCCACGATCTGCTCCTCCTGCAGGGTCTGCGCTTCCAATGCTCGTTCAAAGTCAGCATGCCTTGGCATCCAGGACAGGGAAGTAATTCTTCCTTCAGATCAGACACCAGGCAATGTTCCCCCAACTCAGGGGAGTTGGCTGTCAGTGCAACACAAACCCATGGCTGCTTTGTAGTCCCTGAATACTCCACGGAGTACACTCTCTTAGGTAGAAGAGACCACAACAATGCACAATGAAGGGTCTTGGCCTCCCATCCTTATACCACTTTTGCATGCAGAGGATGTGCTCCTTGGAACCAGTTTGGGTCGGTTCCCCGTTCATGTTTCTGGCCGGGCCACCTTCCAGGTTTGTCTTCTGTCTACAAGGATGCTCTGCGCAGCAGACAGTCTCCAGGTGGAGTTCCCACCACATAGGCAGAAAGAGGTGCCAGCAGGTTGCACCCATCTATTTATGATCCCACCTTACAGAGGTCAGGGAGAGAGACAAGAATCTGTGCCCCTTCAATGGACTCATTTCCCTATAAGCAGATACTGCAGGTCTCACCCTCTACCCCCTGCCATCCACCAAATGGCAGCTGCATTCAGGGCCAATTTACAGCCAATTGTATCAGGAAGGGCAGTGTAATGTCTAAGGAAAGTCTGTCTACTTGTTCACTGTCCTAATGTCTGGTGCTCCCCTTCCCATCTAAGAGATGCCAGTAACATACATACGCTGCCTGGGTAAAAGCACACTCCCTCCATCTTGTATTTTGGTCCAGGCTATGGGCTTCCAAAATGGAACCTGCAGGCCCATATCACACTTGCGTGGCATACTACTGAGTCTAGCACACATGCACATGCGAAATGCGCAGGATGTCGCATTCAGGATTCCGGTTCATCTTGAACATCAGAACTTTTAAATGAATGGGTCTGTAGGCACACATTCATAGCTCACAGGTAAAAAGCTTGTCACTAAAATTCTCTAACATGGTATGCTGCAACCACCACGGTGCACGCACGAAACCTGTGAAAGAGACGGTAGCCCTCTGCCACTATAAGGGCACTATAGGGGCACTATAAGGGTGCCACTATATATATATATTTTTTTTTTTAAATGTTATTCAATCCATAGCATATGTCAACACAAACTTTATACACAATTATTCAAGGTCAAAACAAAACATGTCAGTACAAACATGAAACCATAACAACAACAACAACAAAAAAAAAGGGAGAAAAAAACCAATTATGCACATGGTCCTTTTTGACAAAATCATATAATTACTTCAGATGTTCTACCATCGGGCCCCAGATCTGCATACCAAATTTTTTCCGCTTCATTGACTTAAGAGAGTAAAGGCTATACTCTAAGTTAAAAATGTTGTAAAATTTAGCCCGCCAAATCTCAAATGTAGGGGTGTCTCGCTGGAGCCAAACAGATGCAATACATAACCGGGCCACCGCCGCTGCGATGAATATTATATGTCTATATTTATATGCCGGCTGTCCAGTTTGTGAATTATCCCCTACCCCCGTCAACATTATATCCCTTGTCATATGTATTTGGTGTCCTAAGATTTCCGACAGGAACTGTTCAATATGAGTCCTTAATTGCTGAAGCACATTACAGTAAAAAAACACATGCACAATACCGGCTCTTTCCGTACTGCATCTAAAGCATTTCCCATCGTTAGGACCACCCCACTTCATAATCCTCTCAGGTGTATGATACAGGTTAAAAATCGTCTTATAATGTTGCGCTTTCAAATTCGCCGATAACAAAATCTTCCCTGCCATATCAATTGATTGTTGCGCATAATCACCCTCCTGGCCCATTCCATTTAACTTTTTGTGCAGCCATATCATCTGGTTGTGTCTCAATTAATATAGCATACAATACTCCTAGCCGTGCCCTCCTTCTAATAGCCTCTACCATCGGGGACTTGATTATTCCCTCACCAATATGATGTTTAAATAAGAAATCCCGCACTTGTAAATATTAAAAAAATTCCTTTTGTTGGAGCCCATAACGATTCGCTAACCCTGAAAATGAATCTAATGTCCCCCTCAAAGAGATCTCCTAATTGTCTAATCCCTTTAGCCCTCCAACTCAGTATCCTGAAGTCCCAAAATATAGCTGGGAAGATAGATGACTCATTTAACGGCGTATAATAACTAAAACGTGAAATATCTAACATTTTCCGTACAGATTTCCATACCTTATACGCTGCAAGCACTACCTTAAACCGAGTTTTTTTTAAATAACTTGGTTCATAGAACTTGACTAAGAAGTTTCTAGCTTCCAATCCTAACAATAGCTGATATATTGATGGTGATTCCGCTATCGACTCATCTTTACCAGTCAGCAAAATCCGTATGTTTTGAAGTATGCATACATAATAATAAAAAGTAAAATTAGGGACAGACCACCCCCCTCGATCGCTTGGTAGCATCATATATTTAAACGCCCGTCTCGCTTTCCTTTGCCCCCACATAAACCTATCACAGATAGATTGAACTCCCTGGAGCTGCGTTTTGGATAATTCCAGCGGGACCGCCCTAAAATAATACATAAGTCTGGGAAGGATAATCATCTTAAGTACATTGCATCTTCCCACCATCGTAAGATGCAGGCATTCTAAACAATCTAACTACTTTCGGATCCCATAGACAATACTAATCCAATTCACATCAATCAAATCCTGCAATGACATTCTCACTTTAATACCTAAATATGTGGCTTCATCCATTACCCATATATCACCTGGGCATGCCGACTTAGTACATACAATCTGTGTTTTGGAAGCATTTAACTTAAAGCCTGAGACCTCACCAAATATACCAGCTAATCTTTCAATCTCGATAACTGCTTCTACAGGATCTGAGGATGCAATCGCTACATCATCTGCATAGGCTAAAACACGTACTTGGTATTGTCCACAGCTCATAGATTTGATACGCTCACTCTGCTCCAACATAACCAGAAAAGGATTGATGTATATTGCAAATAAGAGCGGGGAGCAGGGACACCCCTGTCTTGTACCCCTGCTTATCCAAACTTGCTCAGATTCCCTATCCATTACGCAAATCCTAGCTCGCGGTGACTTATACATACTTTGTATAGCAACAATATAACCTTGTCCAAACCCTATCTCCCGCATGATTGCCCATAAAAACGACCATGACACACGGTCGAACGCTTTTTCTGCGTCAAGAAAAATCAGCCCAAACCTCCTTTGATTTACATTGGCATAGTCAATAAGAGAAACTACTCTGTTAATATGGTTAACCGTACTCCTGCCCGGTATAAATCCATGTTGATAAATAGACACCAAAGCTGTAATAACTTGCAAAAGCCTATTGGCAAGTATTTTTGCATACATTTTGCCATCTGAATTTAGCAAAGAAATTGGTCTATATGCTCCTGGTAGGTTTGGGGGCTTATCTTTCTTTAGAAACACCGCTATATTAGCCTCATCCCATGATGGAGGGGGGTTCCCTGCCTGCGCCTCTTGAAATATGACCAGCATATCTGTTTTCAAAGCTTGAAAAAGTGATTGATATAGCTCAAGAGGAAGCTTGTCCGGTCCTGTAGCTTTACCCCTCGCTAATGAGCCCATTGCCTTCTCCAACTCCTCCATAGTAATCGTTGCGTCTAATACCAACTGTTGTTCTTGACTTAGCTTAGCTAAATTCAGTTGTTGACAAAAGTTCTCTATATCCTACACATTAACATCACTTTGTGTATACAATTCTTGATAAAAATGATAAAATACTCCCAATATCCACTCCAATGTTTCGACCGTATTAGCAGCTACATCCACCATCGCCCTTATTTTCTGCGAAGACTGTTTGACTCTTAACCTTTGCGCTAAACATCGTCCTGTGGCTTCTCCGTATTCATATCTATCTTGTTTATACAGCTTATATTGATAGACAATTTCCTTACACCATATCGCATTAATTTTAGCTTTTCTACATGCAATCTTGGTTTGTATATCACTAACCTCTAACCCCCGTCTGAGCACCTGTATCAGCTCTTGTTCTTGCTGCCTTAAATCTTCCAAGAGCCGCTGTATCAAGGTTTGTGTTAATTTCTGTTTGGCAAATCCATAGCTGAGTATCTAACCCCGTATACCCGCTTTGAGAGCATCCCATACTATTGCACTAGAAGAAGTTTCCCTGTTGACCTCCAAAAATTGAGAGACCCAGGTCAGCATATGATCAATAAATTCCTTCTCCATTAAAAGTTTCTGATTAAACGTAAACGTCCTGCAAATTATTACCTGCCTAAAGCTATAAACATCCAACAAAAGTGGGCCATGATCTGCTGTTATTCTAGGCCATACCTGAATTTTTGCACCAACAATAAATAACTTAGACATAAACACATAGTCCAGTCTAACTAGTTTATGATGGGGATATGAGTAAAAGGTATAGCCAGGATCTGGGTCGTTTAAGGCCGCCCATACATCAACTAATCCGTGATCTTTTAACAACTGCCTTAATGCTTTATAAACCTTAGGTTTCCGACCCATATATTTGAAATTGTCGTCATCTAGCTGATGTCCCTCAGTATGTATATTAAGGTCCCCACAAACAATCAAGGGGGTATCCCACAACGCCAATTCCATATTCAGGTCCTCTAATATGAGAGCTTCATCAAAATTCAACCCATATATTGTACAGATTGCCACCTTATCACCTCCAATAATACACTCGACAATCGCCCATCGACCATATTTATCCGAGTTTTCCCTCCCAGTCCCTGAGATGTTCCCTCGTGCGAGGATAGCGACCCCCCTACTGGTAATAGTCTGACTAGTTGCAACCAGGAGTGTATATCCGAGCTCTTCTAGCATCTTGCGTTTAGCCCATGGTATATGTGTCTCTTGAATACACAAAATATCAGGTTTCATCAAACGCAAATCAGCAGCAGCCAGTCTCCTCTTCTTAATATTGTTTAAGCCACAGACATTAAATGAACAGATACGTACTCCATTAACAGCCATTTTACCCAGGATATTTTCCCAGTTTCACTTTCACCCTGTTTTTCCTTTCTACACACATTTGTAGCTTAGTTGTATTAACAAATATGACCTTGGAATAATCTTTGCTATGGATTGAATTTTTTAACTTTTTTACTACCCCCCCTGCCTACCCATCCCGCCTACGTGCCCCAACCCATCTTCCCCACTCAACACCCCAGTGCCCCCCTCTACCCCTTCAGCCACCCCCCGCCCTTTCCCCAAAACGTCGGCAATAGGGCGTATAGCCTTGTGATGGTAGGTGAGTATACCACCTTGTGTTCAGCCACCCACCATAGTATACCTAATTTTTGATAGTCGACATAAAATATTTACAAACTTATAGGAGGACACTATCTGAATAGCCTTAATTAGAATTCAAAATGAAAATCATACTACATACTAATCCCCCTATAACATTGTTTATCATCATAGAAAATGAAACCCTTCTATTCAATCATAGCAGGTCTTTTCACAAAGTCATCAGATATTCCTTAGCCTGCACCTCCGATATGAAGAAGCGCGTCTGCCCTTTAGCCAAGACTTTCAAGGTGGCAGGATTCAACAGAAAAACGTGTGCCCCTTTTTCCTGAAAAGGAGTGATTAATTGGCGCAGCCGCCATCTCCTTTCAACCGTATAATGGGAATAGTCAGGCCTAACATAAAATTGCAAACCTTTCCCCATCCTCTTTTTATCTGGCCGTGCCAAATCATATACAGCCTGTCGAGCTAAAAATTATTCAATCAAATCAAGATTGCCCGTGGCCGCTGTTCCGGTTGCCCCCCTTTTGCCAGTCATTGCTTAAAAGGGAACCTGTGCGCCCTTTGGACTTCCACGGCCCAATTCCAATCCTTAAGTTCAGGAAAAGCCTCTGAAAACAATTCCACCACAAACTTGCGGGCATCCTGTCCCTCAGCCCCCTCCGGTACTCCTAGTATTCTAAGATTGTTTCTACGAAGCCTATTTTCCAAGTCCACAAGCTTAATCTGCACATCCTCTTTATGGGCGTTTATTGCTTCTGTGACCCCTTTTTGTGCTTCCATTTGATCTTCCAACGTTGAAATTCGAGTCTCGACTTCAACCATTCTCTCTGTAAATTCATTATATGTTTTGGCCACCCTTCTGACCGTGTTTTGTAGCTTGCGACAAGCAGTGTGGGTTTTCAAGTTCTCAGTCCGGGTCTCTACTCTATGATCCAACATACACCGGTATATTGATTCCAGGGAGATTTCTTCATCTGGTCCTCCTGTTATCCCACCCACTGCTTGGTCCGAAAGGTGAGCATCTTCAGGAGCCATTTCATCAGACATTGAAAAATCCCAGAGCGGAGTCTTTGTCCCTTCTGACCCCTCACCCCTATCCTTAGTAGTAATTTGCTTACGGACAGTGGGTAGTTCTAAAATTCCATCCTCCGGGTTTGTGGTATTCGAATCGCTGCCATGACTTATTATTGAGCCCTCCCAGGAGCCTGATTTATGACCCATCTCGCCATCATCTTCAGACAAATCCGAGGGTTCGGAGAGAGAAAAGAATTTTTCCCCAGAGTCAGCTTCCTTGCTATTATCATCAATAACATCAGCTATTACCCCAGACACTAGTTTTATTACTTCCGAGCCCTCATCCTCCTCGTGGAGCCCAACAGTCATCCCTTTTACCCCAGCCTCTAAAGCCGCTGCTCCTAAAGTGGCCAGATTATCTCCGTTGCCCCCTTCAATTTCAGGTAGTGCCTGACTCTGCATAGCCACCTTTCCCAATGAGACCTCTCCCTGCTCGATATCACTGTCAGTATCACCGTTACTCCCATTTGCCTTTTCCACCGGTGCTGACTTAGATATATTAGGAGTTAATTGCCTTTTCTTGGAGGCTACCTGAAATATTTGGGGAATTTTCTTACTAAGTACATCTTGATCTCCTCCTATCATAGCTCCTTCTGAGCCCTCTAGGAGAGCTCTAGTGTTACGACCAGCCAACGCTGCTCTGGTCCCTGCCGCGCTTTCAATAGTGGTCCTGGTTTTTCCACCCCGGGCTGTTTTAGGAGGCATGTCGGATCACACAGCAGGGGTATTATCACGGCAGTCCACCAATGCACTTAGCTAAAAAACACACTAACTTCAAAGTACCAGGAAGATATTAGAAAAGTCCCAGGAAGATACTAGGAAAGTCCGCTAATGTGCACCCCTCGTTCAGCCTCACGGATACCACCGCTGCTTACTCCTCCACACTCTTTCAATCAGCCCTGCTATTTCACCCCAGCTTAGTTGCTTTCCCGCACACCGAGACTCAGCGCCACACTTCAGAGTTACTCGGTCCCCGGAAGTAACTGACCGACTAGCCGACTGCCGACTGCCATCCACTTTCCACCTTCCACCTTCCACAATCCCAAGGGCAGCAGATGCACTCCGCAGACCACACAGAACTCCACTCGATCGGTCCGGTTCGTCTGACAGGCAGTATCCGGTCGCTCTGGTAATATCCCGGGTTGGGAGGCAGAACCACTCTACATCACCTCCACTGCTACTCCCGCACACCGACACCAGCCTGCCTTCCGATACGGATCTGCTCCACTCCTCCACTCCAGTCCGAGACGCCACAGGTGCTGACCACAGGTGAGCATGCCTTACCCTGCAGCGGAGTCCCCTTTTTTTCCCCCACGGCGTATTCGTTAGTCCGTTAGTTTTTCCCGACTGCTTGGCTTGCCGCACAGACCTTAAAAAAAAGTATTCTCTTAGACCGCGAAGTTTACAAGGTTTCTTCCGCGCTTCGGTTTCCCATAATCTGCAGCATATCACATTGTATCTCCGACCTGCTTCTTTACAAGATTAAAGGGTGGTGAACACTCGGGAGCTTCTCACACACACGTCCAGCAAGCGGACGCCATCTTGCCGTTCCCCCCATTCATAAGGGGGCGGGGGGGGGGGGCACTAAAAGGGTGCCTGGTGCATCCCTCCCGGGTTCAGGACTAGATCCAGAACCTTGCATTGTCAAAAACCAGGTCTGGGTAAGTCTGTGCACACTGAATTCGTGTGTGGCATGACCAAAATAAAACAAACAGGGTCACAGGTGTGGTCTTTGGGCACGCAGGGACACAACCGTACATCATGAAGGGAACATTCATATCCCAACACTCTGGTATCTGAATATTATGTTTAAATATTGGAAAAAATTGTGACCCGAATATCAATTAACAGAAAAATCATGAAGGTAAGTGTGAGTGTGTAAGTATAGGTTTACCATATTTAACTCCACACCTTGACGATATGTATATATCATCAAGCTGCACATATGAAAAGTTTAAAAAATACATTTTATGCCTATAAATATATACTTATCTTCAGAATGTTCTGGTTGTTGATACCTTGGCTATGATATGTTTGTATGCAAGCTATGTGGGTTGTTGGCCAAACTTCTGAATGTCCGGTGGTCTCAGCAGAGTTAATAGTACATTTGGGAGGTTATCGGTTGAACTTCCTCTGAAGGCCAGGACGTCTCAAGAGAGTCGTTCAGGGGTTGTCAGTTGAGCTTCTTCTGAAGGTACCCTCCTCTCAATGGGGTCAACAATATAGTTGGAGATTATCAATCAAGCATCTTCTGAAGGTTAGCTCCTCAATAGTTCATTAGGTGGCTGTGAGTCAAACCTTTTCTGCTTAGGTTGTATGGAGTCACAAAAGTACCGTCTTTAACATATGAGACGCTGGGTCATCCTCCCTAGAATACAGAATGCTGGACGCCGTGGAGGCTGCTCCATGCCAAAGAAAATCTGCTCACGTGCCAGTCGTAGTCTGAAAGGGAAACAGCCATTACAACGCTGCCGTTACCATGCATTACCTTTACAACACAGCCGTTACAACGCAGGTACCGTTACCACACATAACCTTTTACCACACACGTTTTTACAACTGTAGGAAGCTGGCTCTCTATATAGTGCACTAAAAGGAAGTACACTGTTCAGAGAGTCCAGTGAGACCCAGCTTGGCATACAGAGGCAAAAGTAGATAATACTAACGCTCTATTTGTGGTAGTGTGGGCGAGCAGTTAGGCTTATCAGAGGGTAGTACTAAGCATGTGTTGTACTCACAGAGGCAGTAAATGAGACACACACTCAAGAATAAATCCAAGACCAATTTATAAAAATAACACAGATTTATATATAATTGTTCAGACCAAGAACATTGTTCTACAGTAAGTACTTTTCAAGAAATGAATTTTTCAGGTTAGCAAAATAAATCACTTTAGTGCGCAATTATGCACCATTGAAGCCAATAGGAGAAAATAGAAAAAATGCATATAAAATCATACAGTTGGATTTCGAGGTTCACCTTCGGGATTTAGGTAAGTATCAAGGCCAGCCCAATGTCCCACCAGCGGATTATCTAGAGCATCCCGGATTTGGCTGGGAGCAGGGTGCTGAGGTCGTTGGTAACTGGTGCGCTACGAAGCAGGGGGCCACCTGAAAACACACTGCACAAGGGAACTTAAAGGTAAGTCTGAGGGGTCCCACTCAAGGGAGCAGGTTGCAAGGCCCTCAGGATTACAAGAGCACAGCTAGTTTGTCGGTGCTCAGGCTGGGCGGGCTGGGTGCAGAGCAGGTAGGTCAGCTGGGCGGTGCACGCCAAGATGTCCTCCCAGCCACTGGCAGGCAGCTTGGAGAGGCGATTTAGGGACAGCTGGGCCAGTCAGGAAGTGGGTCTCAGGGGTCATGTTGTGCCTCGAAGGGTGCTTGCTTCCTGCTCAGTTGGAGTCCGAAATGGACTCTTCATCTCAGTGAATGCTGCAAAGGGTCTGGTACCCCGGGTAATGGTGCGGCAAAGCTCCGGTAGACCATGGTGTCTCCACACTTGAAGGGGAGACAGCATTGATCCTCCAGGGCTGGTGTACCACTTTTGGTTCAGGTGCTGCGTCGGAGTCGCAGGGAAGCAGCAAGTTGGGAAACCAGATTCTGCGTGTTCGTACCTACAGACTGCAGGGGAGGAGTACCTCTACTCCAAGGGAGTTCTTTGGTGATTTGTCAAAGGCTGGAAGTGCTCCGGGGTTCTTGGAGGCCTCACAGTTGCAGGATGAGACGGCACACCATGATTGTCGAGTTCTTAAGGCAGCAGGCAGGGCTTGGTGCCAATTTTCTGCAGCAGGGCTTCAGTCCCCGGGTCAGCAGCTCTTCTTTGTCCTTATCTTCTTTGTGTCCATCGAATCTAAGGTTCAGGGTCCATGGATGCCATCTAAATAATAAATTTAGGGGCATTAAAGGGGCTTTTATCACACTATAGGGGTTCTATAAGGAGGAATTGTAACCTCAGACAGTTGAATGACACCAAATTCTACAAATGAATTCAACAAGATCCTACAACGAGATTACAACAGGAGATTAAATCCCTGATTGAAGATGGGATAGAATCAGACTGGATCACTAAAGGGGAAGCTGAGTTCCTGAACCAGAAACATCCCAGAGTACCGTCTTTTTACATCTTACCAAAGATCCATAAGGAACAGAGACCTCCACCCGGTAGACCCATCGTATCTGGCATAGGGTCCCTCTTGGAACCCCTCTTGCAATTTGTTGACCACTTCCTTCGGGCCCATAGTGGCTGACATGCCTTCCACCTTACAGGATACAAAGCATGTCCTATCTCTCTTGGAAACAGTTCCCTTTGACCCTCACGTCAACATGATGGTGACATACGACGTCGAAGCACTATACACCAATATCCCTCAAGATGACACTCTGAACACCATATACCATCTCCTTGAACGTTACCCTCGTGAGGACCAAACACCTAACTTCTTCATCATGCGCTGTGCCAAGATGGCACTCAAAGAGAACTTTTTTAATTTTGAAGGCAACCTCTATTGGCAAACCACTGGAACTTCCATGGGGAGTACATGTGCCCCTAGCATGACCAATCTTTACATGCATGGGTTCGAAATGAAGAACATCTACTCAGTCACCAACCCCTTTCAACAGAACTTGAAACTCTGGAGGCGATATATAGATGACATTCTGGTCATCTGGGAAGGTGACCAGATGTCCCTAGATAATTTTTCGAACTGGTTGAACTCACGTGACTGGAACCTAAGGTTCACGGGCGAATCAAGTACTACAGAGGTCTCTTTTCTTGATCTTCTACTCTGTCCCAAAGATGGCAGAATCTACACTGAACTATACCAAAAACCTATGGCACGCAACTCTCTGTTGAGCTACTCCAGTTTTCACCCGCGTGCACTGTTAAACAATCTCCCTGTAGGGCAATTCTTGAGGTTAAGGAGGACTTGTACAGAGATAGCCAAATACAAACAACACGCAAAGAATCGGAGCAGTGAACTACAGGCTAGACAATACCCTGACCATCTTGTACATGGAGCAGCCAAGAGAGCACGCAATAATAACAGGGAGGCGCTCCTTGAAACTCACGATAAAGAGAAAAGCAACAGATTGGTGTGTGTGACTACTTTCAGCAACCTGACGGATAACATCAAAAAAGCTCTAAATAAAAATTGGCATATTTTGAACACAGGAACATTATCACTGGAGAAACCCCTTTTCGCCCTAAAACGTAGTAACAATCTCAGAGATCTGATGGTACACACAAGACCGAGAGTAAGACAGACACAGGAGAGATAACTAGCACTATGGAGTACATCAACTGTGAGAGGACATTTCCCATGCGGTTCATGCTCTATGTGCCCATTCACTCAACATACCATACAACTTGACGTGGGTCTACACACACCTTGGCGATTAAATAACCACACCAATTGTAACACGAGTGGTGTGATTTATATGATTACATGTCCCTGTTTGCCTAATAGACATTTAAACTATCATGCATAGTACTCACTTCATTCTGTTACACTAGAGATTGATTCACACCACAAGTTGTTTTTGTACAACTCGCGTGATAAGGTCAGACATGTTCCTCACCCTGTCCGGTTCATCAAACTATAAACTACATTACCCAGAAACCCCATCAACCGGATACTATTCGGCTACTTCCGGGTGGCCGTCTCTGTTATAATCGAGTGGCTTACAACGTGCACTCCCCCTTCAGCCTTTAGCAATGCGGCAGGAGACAGGAGACACAGGTAAGGCACCATTGTTGCTCATCCCAATTTGTGTGTGTATGCCACCTTTGACAACCGTATTAATTTTCGGCATGTCTGTAGTGTTTTCAATAGCCCATGAATGCAGGGCTCTATTGCCATAAACGCCAGCGCGCTGGAGATTTGCTTTAGGTTTAGTCTAAGCCAAAGCCGTATATCCGGTTCTCGGAGCTTTACATATACGCTCCGCTTGTCCATATACAGCGTGGACCAGTACACATGGCACAATCACTGTTTTGACCCATACTCATTACACATGGTTCGTACTATTCTGCATCTAACTGCAGGGGTTATGATAACTAGCCCTTTCCACACCACGCTGTACATATCCCTTGTAGGGAGCGGACTGGCTATAGACCGCCTAGGTCGGTAAATACTCCTGTTACTTCACCCATAATTTTTCAAAGAGCTTAACTCGCGGGCATTTACTTTAATTTCAGTACTGATAATCGCTCTATACCCGCATCTTTTGCTGAGCGCCTACACGAAGAACAAGCATTTGCAATGCAATAGGTCTCGCATTCGCAAAAGTTTGAGCCATTGGCATTGTAAATGACAAACCCTTCATCCATGTGTTGGTTTTGAAAACAGATAAATAAATGGCATTGTCATTTACAATGCCAATAGCTTAAACTCTGGCATTGTAAATGACAATGCCTTTTATCCATGTTTTTAAAAAGAAACATAAATAAAACGCATTGGCATTTACAATACCAATAGCTCAAACTCGTGTAAATACCAAAAATACTCGATCTCTGATCAGCAATTGATGCTTCTGCTTTTCAAACTTAAAAACATATGTTGTATTAGAAACACCTTAAACAAATGTAATGCAAAAATGTCCCTTTTGAAAATATGTCGTCCATACATAAATAGTATTTTATAGGATAAGCAATTAATGCACACATATATGCACGGTCTGTGAAGCACTAGATATAAAGGGGCAGAGAAAAACACATAGTCCTGTTTCCCCAGTCCGCAACCTCTAACAACCACCAACAACAGACATAGTAGAATTATTTTGTGATGTCTGCTGCGGCTTTGAACTGCTCAGTGAAATATCTCACTGGATTAGGTAGGTCACTAAACCTACAACAAGTGCTCCTTTAAATGTCTTGTAATTTATATGCGTGGATACAGCTGAAGTACACTGTCCCGTCCTACACAACCACTGCCTCTACAGCTGTGGCAAGTAGAATTTGTGCATTTTTATACAGCACCAACTTTAAATGGGCATGCATAAAAGATTATGAGTGACACTATCTTACAAGCAAAATCAAGCAATATAGACAAGGGAAACATATATAAATCATAGAAATTACACCTATTTGAGCAACAAGAAACTCTAAGATATTAAAACTGCTGTAGGCAAGCAGCATTTTAGTAACTTTTGAACAGTTTGAGCTGGAAACAAAAACATTTTTGTCAAAATCTGCAGTTGCAGCAGATGATGGATTATGTGGCGAATGCGGCAAATCTATAATTATGCGAAAATTGCTGCAGCCACATAATTGCATAATTCCATTGGCCCTGGTTATAGGAGAGAAAGATAAGCAGTGACAGGAGGAAATGGAATGACAATAGAAAGGCGATTATATACTGTAGTGAGGCAGTGACAGAAGAGGGTGGACAGTGTATGATTACAGAATTTAGGGCAATGCCAACGGCAGGATGGGCAGTGGCAGAGACATGTTGTATAACGGAGAGATGAGCAGTAATTGGAGAGGGGACATGGGAAGTGAAAGGAGAGAGGCAGTAACATGAGGCAGAGTTAGAGGAGGGTAGTGACAGGAGGGAGAAATAATATGTGAAAACATAACTACGCCCAGTGTGAAGCTCTCTGAGGAAGGAGAGGGAAACAGCAAAACGCGGGACAACACGCAAGAGCTATAGAAGGAGAGCTCGCAGTTTGAGTGACCTCAGTGTGAACAGATTTTTAAATGCTGGAGTTCCTTTCTGTTACATAGGGTGTAAACACAAAAAATTAAATCTGAACTTTCCTATTTGGAGCACAGTTTCAAAATCAAACAAGGAGTGCACTTACTAGAAACAGCTGGCAAATAGGGTGCCTGAGCCCTCCAGTTGCTGGTAGTGCGCCTCCACCAATCGCTCGTTGCCCCATACGGCTATAAGCGCGTTAGTTTCTGCTGGGGTCCAGGACATACCGCAACAAGCGGCCGACGTGGAAAAGGAGACTGAGGGCGACGAGGCAAGGCCCGGACCACCAGCGCATCCCTCTAGAGGCGACGAATGGCTTGGGGTAGAAGGCGCCGACAACGATGGGCGTCCATCGCTCAGCCCAGGTGAAGTAGGGGACATAGCCTCGCGCTTTGGAATCTTCAGTGGCGGCGGAGCGGGATCGGATTGCAGATCCGACTCACAGGGCGCAGCCATGTTGACTCCTCGGAACCAGCGGGAAGTTAAGCTGAAGACACGCCGTGAGCGTGCGCATCGGCTGCCTGGACAGGAGATGTGCACGCGTATGGTGCGAGCAGGCGTTGTGATAACGCCGCGAGCCGTACGCGTGCATATCTCCTGTCTGTTTAAGTTTCGGCACAGACAGTTGATGTGCACGCGTACGGCTTGCGGCGCTATTACAATTCCTGCTCGCACCAAGCGCGTGCACATCTCGTGTCCCGCATCGGAGCAAAAGTCGGCAACAATAGATCTCGCATAGCGAGCAGCGCTTTGCGCTGCATCGCTAGGCGAGACCTAAAAATCATTGTAACAACCTTCTTGTAGTGCTGTGTCCTACACAATTTTGAATGCATGTTAGTGACCATGAATTAGCGCACCATGCACTTTGTCGTTGATGGGCATTATACATGCACATTGGACATACCCAAATGGCATACTTTGACAGATAATCACTCGCCAACACACGGATGTGCATGTATCTGTGACGCTGACAATGGGAAGTTCCATGTCCCAGATACATAGGGAGAGAGCTTAAGAGTACAATACAGTGTGGCATACTAACTCTTACTTTTAATTTTAATTTCTAATTTGGATTCTGTGATCCCTAACTACGTGCTACTGTACCTTTTTATACCTTCAGAGTCCTGAGACCTGTTACTAAAGGACTTTTCGAAGGAGGATGTAGACTAGTAGTCTCCAATTGGTGAGACTACACATACTTGCATTTTTGTGATAATGGTTTTTTCACTTGTGCAGTGTGGGTGTTTGACACTGGTGGTTTGTAAATTATGGGATGTTAATCGCATACTGTATTTTGATATTTGTTTCTATATCCGTACAGAAGGTGGACCTGACTACAGCTGGTACCACTGATCAATGCCATATCAGTTACAGTATGGTATTTTCGTAATTGTTTTATGATTTATTCACTTTTTAAAGCAGAGTGACGAAGCAATTGGTCCCAATGAATGCCATGAACCATTGGGTCTAACCATGCAGAGACATGTTGACCAGAGCCCAATAGGGAACATCCATATCCCTATTCTCACTTAGCTGTTTTTAAACCTATCCACTGGGGACACTAATAAAGGATTGACTTTGTCTATCCAGGAGATAGTTTTAACCCACTTTTTGACCTTTTTTGCACTCTGCCCCTCACTCTAACCTACATTGGATGACTTAAAAACACCTCACGCTCCTCTCCTGCGGGAGAGTTGTAGCCCACACAGTGTACCTTGCGGTCACAGTGTGCAAGAGGGAACCCGATGATGAAGCATGTCACCTTAGGGTGAGTGAGGGTTCTCGTCTTAACACATGTGTGCGTCTGTCCCTCCACCCGCACAACTTACATTTTGTAATTCATGTAGATACACCATCCAGTTACCTATTTTGTGAGTTTTTTGCATTAAAGGGGGTGACAGGTAGTAGCCAATGGGCTACCTACCTTTAGGCTGTCTACACCTTCTTCCTGTGGGAAAGGGCACTACCCTGACCCTAATTGGCAAATCCCCCCTCAAACCAGGATGGCGGGAAATGGAAAGTGGGCTCCACATCACCTGCCCCACCTTAGGGGTAGTGCTGGTAGAATGGGGACCCACCTCCTAATTTAACAAATTTTCCTGCCTGTCCTCCCACCAAATGTGGAGCAAGAAAGGGGAGGTTGGCATCCTCCACTATCTGGAGATGCCTGAGTCACATTTCAAATGCGGCATTGCCTTTGAAGCTTCCTGCCTTGGAATGCCTTCCTGGCCTGGGGGAGGTGAGAAGGCTTTGTGCTTGACCTCTGAGAGCGCTGGCTCTCACCCCATGAGTTCAGAAACATGTCTGTTGGTTGCAGGCTGGCTAAGACTACTCAGAGACCACACCAGTGCTTAGGAGGCTTTCAGGGGACCCTCTAAAGTGTATCATGTGTGCATTTATTAATACATCCCACACTGGCATCAGTGAGGATTTATTAAGATGAGATGTTTGGTACCAAACATCTTAGGGTACAGTGATGCCATCACGGAGCTAGGAAACCCGTAATGACAAGTACCCCGCCCACGCACTCTCTATGGCTTCCCTGTGCACTTACAATATCCAAGAATGGACTTAGATATTATAGGGTCATATCTGCTCATGCAGATATGCCCACACATGGGGTATAGTGCACCCTGCATTAGGGCTGGAAGGCCTGCAGTAGAGGTGACTTGTCTATATCTCATGCAGTGTATGGGGGCATGGCACACAGGACTGTGTGCCATGTTGACTCTTCTGTTCTCTCTGCACCAACGCACGCGGCCTGCAATTACAGTTTGCATGGTCTTGGTGAGGGGTCCCTAGGGTGGCACAATTTGTGCTGCAGTCCTAGTGAACCCTCTTCAGTCCCAATGCCCTAGGTACCAGGGGTATTTACTAGGGACTTATAGGAGTTGCTAAAGTTGTGCCAATTGTGGTACAGTGTTAGGGAAGGAACACTGGTACTGGGAACTGGTTAGCAGGGACCCAGTACTCCTCAGTCAAAGTTGCACCAAAAACCAGGCACATAGTGGGGGGGGGGGTACTGCAACAGGAACCCAGTTTCTCACACAAGCCCCCACAGGCCAGGAGAATCAGCCAAACCTGGGAGAGTATTCCTAGTCCATAAGGCGCGGAAGAGTAGGTAAACTGGTTGGATGGTTGCAGGTCCTACTCTGCCTTACATCCTCCTGTCCAGGTCAGTCCCTCTGGGGAGCTGGGCTACCTCAACAGTTTCAGGACCCATTTTTTAGGGTTCAGGGTGAGAATGGGTTTTTGAGTGGCAAGGGTAATTTTAGGTTTAGAGTGGGTATGGATTTTTGGGTGGCAAGGGAGTTTTGAGGGTCTAGGGTGTGTATGGGTTATTGGGCGGCAAGCGTAATTTTAGGCTTTAGGGTAGGTATGGGTTTTTGGGTGGCAAGGGAATTTTTAGGGTTTAGGTTGGGTATGGGTTTATAGGTGACAAGGGTAATTTTAGGGTTTAGGGTGGGTATGGGTTTGTGGGTGGCAAGGGCAATTTTAAGTTTTAGGGTGGGTAAGGGTTTTTGGGTGGCAAGGGTAATTTTAGGGATTAGGGTGGGTATGGGTTTTTGGGTGGCAAGGGAATTGTTAGGGGTTAGGGTGGGTATGGGTTTTTGGGTGGCAAGGGAATTTTTAGGATTTAGGGTGGTTATTGGTTTTTTGGGTGGCAAGGGATTTTTGGGGGTTTAGGGTGGGTATGGGTTTTTGGGTGGCAAGGGAATTTTTAAGGTTTAGGGTGGGTATGGTTTTTGAGTGGCAAGGGAATTTTTAGGGGGTAGGGTGGGTATAGGTTTTTGGGTAGCAAGGGTAATTTTAGGGATTAGGGTAGGTATGGGATTTGAGTAGCAAGGCTAATTTTAGAGTTTAGGATGGGTATGGGTTTTTGGGTAGCAAGGGTGATTTTAAGCTTTAGGGTGGGTATGGGTTTATGGGTGGCAAGGGTAATTTTAGGGTTTAGGGCGGGTAAGGATTTCTGAGTGGCAAGGCTAATTTTAGGTTTAGGGTAGGTATGGGTTTATGGGTGGCAAGGGAAATTTTAGGGTTTAGGGTGGGTATGAGCTTTTGGGTGGCAAGGGAAATTTAAAGGTTTAGGGTGGGTATGGGCTTTTGGGGGACAAGGTATTTTTTAGGGTTCAGGGTGGGTACAGGTTGAGGGGTTTTAGGGTTTTAAGGAGATATATATATATATATATATATATATATACACATATAGGTAGATAGATAGATAGATAGATTCACTGAATAAAACAAAGGTTACAGGGACATTATCGTTATAGTTAGGCTCAGGTTTCACTCTTATGAAACCAGAGAAATTTAGCCGTTATAGTTAGTGAGTTAACTATAACTCACGCCCCGCAATGCACTGCTTATGACCTCACATATTACATCACTCATGACATGGTCAGTGACATCACTGATGACATCATCCAGTGATTGTGAGTGCTTAAAAAAAAGTTTGAGTGTTAAATTATATACCAATGTGTATTGGTGAGTCAGTGGGTGTATGAGTGCCTGATTGAATGATTCAGTGGATACATGACTAACTGTATAAGTGAGTGATTAGGTGTCACAGTGAATGTATGGGTGAGTGACTGGTTGTGTAAATGTCTGTATCTGTCTGTCAGTTAGTGTCTAAGTGGCTATATGGGTTTGTGAGTGGGTATATGAGTTTCTGTATGGGTGAGTGATTGGTTGTCTTAGTACCTCTATGGGTGTCTGAGTGTCTGTGTGGGTGGGTGATGAGTGAGTGGGCGAGTCAGTGGTTTTATGAGTTAGTGAGTGCATTTGTGAGGGGCTGTATGGCTGGGTGAGTGGGTGTATGGTTGTGTCGGTGAGTGAGTGCATGTGTCAGTGGTGTGTGGATGAGTAGCTGGGTTTGTGAAAGGTAGTATAGGTGAGTGATGGGCTATGTGAGTGACTGTATGGGTGAGTGAGTGAATGTGTCAGTGACTGTATAGGTGAGTGAGTATGTGCTAGTAGCTGTATGAGTAAGTGAGGGAGTGTGTGTGTAACTTTATGGGTGAGTAAGTGGCTGTGCGATTGACTATGGGTGAGTGAGTAGATGTGTGAGAACCTCTATGGGTGACTGGCTCAGTGTGTGTGAGTGGGTATACAGGTGTATGAGTGGATATGTCAATGGCTGTATTAGTGAGTGAATGGGTGTATGAGTGGCTGTATGGGTGAGTGAGTGGATGTGTGTGTTGATCTATGAATCAGTGAGTGGCTGTGTAAGCACTGGTATGGGTGTGTGAATGGGTTTGAGAATGGTAGTGTGGAAGTTGGAGTGGGTGTATGAAAAGTTATTTGGGGTGTGAGTGGGTGTGTCAAAGATTCTGTGTATGATGTCATCAGTGATGTCATTTGAGATGTCATCAGTGATGTCACTGACCATGTCATGAGTGATGTAATATTTGCAGACATAAGCAGTGCATTACCGGGCGCGAGTTGTAGTTAGCTCACTAACTATAACGGCTGAATTTCTCTGGTTTTGTACGAGTGAAACCTGACCCTAACTATAACGTCTCTGTAACCTTTGTTTTTTTCAGTGAATTTCTAAGGCTTTCTTAAATTCCATTTACTAACTATGACGTCCCTGTAACCTTTGGGTTTTTCAGTGAAGTTTCTAAGGTTTTTTAAATGCTAATTCCTAACTATAACATCCCTGTAACCTTTGGATTTTTCAATGAATTTCTATGGTTTTTTAACTAGTAGTCGCGTTTGCAGAGTGGTGGAGAAAGGGGGCTGGGCCTCCGACCAGCTCTCAGGAATCCCGCTGTGTAGGACTTACAGGAGGTAGCAGCAGGGCTGCTTGGCCCCCAAGTTCCCTCAGGAGTAAAGTGGACTTCATCTCCCAACCAGTAGTGCACCACAGCTGCGTTTGCAGAGTGGTGGAGAAAGGGGTCGTGGCCTCTGAAGACCTCTTAGCAATCCCGCTGTGTGGGACTTATTGGAGATAACAGGAGGGGTAGTTGGGTCTCAAGGACCTACTACCCCTCCTGTTATCTCCAGTAAGTCCCACATAGTAGGATTGCTAAGTCCTGGTAGGAGGCCACACCCCCTTTCTCCACCACTCTGCAAACGCACCTCCTAGTGCACTACTAGTAGGGGGATGAAGTCCCCTTGGCTATTGAGGGTCCTTAAGGGCCAACTACTCCTCCTATTACCTCCAGCAAGTCTCACACAGTGAGTTTGCTGAGAGGTGTTTGGTGGCCACGCCCCCTTTCTCCACCACTCTGCAAATGCGCCTACTGGCGTACTACTAATTGGGCGATGAAGTCCCCTTGGCCCTTGAGGGTCCTTGCAGGCCAACTAGCCCTCCTGTTACCTCCGGTAAGACCCACACAGCTGCATTACTAAGTAGAGGTGAGAGGCCATGCCCCCTTTCTCCACCACTCTTCAAACACGCCTCCTGGTGCACTGTTGCTTGGGGATAAAGTCCACTTTAGTACTGAGGCCTTCAGGAGGCAAGGGGATCTCATCCCCCTACCACCATGTAGGGGGTCAGTGTATTCCTACCCTGCCCACTTTTCTTTCTTTTTTACTTTTTTTCTGGGACTCAGGAGTCCCAAGATGGCTGCAAACACTTCATGGTTGAAGTGTTGGCAGACAATCAAATTTTAGCAGGATCCACGAGTCCCCAGAGAACTATATTTTTTAAATTTGTATTTCTCTGAAACTACAGAACGGATTTACACCAAATCTCAAAAAGTACGCTTTCTGGACCAACATCCAGCTTTCTGCCAAATTTGGTGTAATTCCGTTCAGCAGTTGGGCTATAATCGTGGAATTTTTTTTTTTAAATCCCCATAAACATAACAGGAGGAAAACACGTTTTGGGACCCCCCTTTTTTCTTGGCCCCCGCTTGACGGATCACCCCAAAACATTCAACACTGCAGCTGAACCAAAAAGGGGAAGTTTTGTGAAGATTTTGTGGAGTTTCATCAAGCGGTGCCAAAGTAATTGGCAAAACAAAAAACAGAAATATTTTGCGAAAATCGCTGTGAATTAAAAAACACAAATGCTTTCATGCCGTGACGAGGTTCCAGGGGAACCCCAAGACTAAGGTTTGGGGGTCAGGGCATTTCTACCCTGCTCCCTTTTCTTTTTTTCCCCATTTTTTTGGTGGGACTCGCTTCAGCTGAGTCGCAAGATGGTTGCCAACACTTCCTGGTTGAAGTGTTGGCAGCCAATCATAACTCTGCGTTTCCCTGCACAAGCTTGTTATTATTTGTGAATTAGCCGCAATTGCAGATATCCTTATTTGGTTTTCCTTAACTTTCTCAACAACTACGGAACGGATTTATACCAAATAAGTGAAAGCGTGATCTGCAAAATCAAATCTACCTTTCTGCCAAATTCAGTGTAATTACATCCAGCAGTTCAGGCTGTAGTCGTGTTCAAAGGTATTATGGGAATTAACATGGGAAACACACTTTTTTGCCCCACCGTTTCTCTCGGTCCCCGTTTGACGGATTGCCCCAAAACTTTCCATGTGAAACAAGAATCACCGGCTCACTTTTTAAAAATTTATTTGGTGACAATTTGTCAAAGGGTTTCAATGATATAGGCTAGTGAAAAAACCCTTTTTCTACGGAAAGATTGACCTAACTATAACTTCATACAGGCGACTGCCAGTAGGTAATATGTATACAAAAAAAGTGCCATTAGAAGGCTGGAGCACTCCATTGTTTTCAATGGAGCTGACAACTCTAATTGTGGGTACAACATAAGCAGAGTAGCATGAGCCTACCAGTCCTTACATAACCACACACAGGTTCTGTTTCCACAGTGTAGACCTCACATGAAGAAAGGTAAATCTTGTTTGTACCACTATAGAATTTGCATAAAAGTATTGTCTTTGTAGATGGAGTGTTTGTCAGAGAGGAAGGCAGCAGGCTCAGTATGATTGACTGCTTCACGCCTGCCATCCACCCCCTCCGGAACACACGCACAGTGAGCTTATCAAGCAGGCTCACAACAAAGAGAGCTAGACAGACACTCCAAGGGATAAGGTAGCTAGGAGGTTTCCTGCTACTCATAGCTGGTGCAGCGCAACACAGAAGCGTGGGTACTGTGAGTTGCAGATGCAAAAGAATTGTGGTGCACGGGTGTAGATGCAGGGTCCAGAATGCTTTTGGTTCCAAGAGCTGTGTGGCTTCGGATAGCAGGTCCTGGTGCTCTTGAGATTGTCAGATTCAGTATCTCTAGATTTGGTAATTAAATTACAGTACGGCATGAGGATCCCGGCAGGCACTCAGTGGCACTTCACAGCAGTGTTTGTGTTGAACAGGATCTGGTACAGGGTTTGGGTTGGAGTGCAGGTTCTTGTTGCCGATCACTGCAAGGATGTCATCTTCTTGCTGTAGATTGAGCCAGGCTTCAGGTACTGGTGGGCGAGGGACCTTTGACTGAGAACAGAAAGTGTTAAGCCAGTGACTAAGTTGTGTGAAGTCTCTAGCGTTGCATCATCATTCGTGTGCAAATCAAGCAAAACCAGAGACACCGGAGGGTTAGCATGGAAGTAACACTGTGTGATTTAAGATTATCTTGTAAAAACTGAGGGGCAGATTTACAAGCCCCTTGAGACACTTTTGCGCCGCTGTTGCATCACTTTTGTGACTCAGCGGCGGCGTAAACAATGCGGCCAATTTACAACGTGACGCATCTAGGGAGATGCGTCACGTTGCAATGCCCTGCTTTTCATTATACCTGCATCAGGTACAATATATGCAGGGTGGGCGTTTCCACGCAGGAAAGCCTCGTAAAAGTGATGCAGTGAAATCTGCAAGATTTCACTGCGCCACTTCTAGGATGCCACTGCGTCAAAACCTTACACCTGCTTGAAGCAGGCGTAAGGAGTGATGCAGTGTAGTGAGAATAGGCCTCAACATGCACTGCTGGAGTTGCGTCGTGCTTGTGACACAACTCTAGCAATGCGTGACTTTTGCGCCAAGAGATGTGTCAGAATTTCTGACGCATCTGTCAATCCTTGCACCATGGTGCGCCGTATTGTAAATACGGTGCATCCATGGTGGCGCAAGGGTTTCGCAGGCTGGCGCACGGAAACTGACGCATCACTACAGATGCGTCAGTTTCTTGTAAATCTGCCCCTCATTTTTTTGGGTTCTGGATGGCTCACATTGGCTAGAGTGCCAAAGGTTTAGCATTACTCCACGGAAACACAGCTTCTGCCCACATTTTAGATTAATTACTTTTCAAGGTCCCCTTGTAATTCTCAACCTTCCGAGAGGACTCTGGGTGGTAAGCACAATTAAAGTGCTGTTAAATCCCTAAGGCTATACACAGTATCTGAATTACAGAGGACACAAAGTGGCTTCCCATGTCACTTCCAATCCAGAGAGAGCTACAGAAACTTGAGTCTGTGATTGCATCAGCTCAGGCACCTGAGTCGGCTTCAATCCTTCCAGAGAGCATGCACACAAGAACCAGGACATAAATATAATTGTAAATCAGACTGCTGTACATTATCAAAAATGATGCATTTTGATTGGCTCCTAGCCGATCAATACATACCCAGGAGATTCATATATAGTACTTGAGACAAGTCTCATCATAGTATCAACCCACATGTATATCACTACTGCTTCCCATAACAGCTGCCTGTGAAGTCCACAGAGTTCTAATAAATGACTAGAATGTTCACCTAGCTTACACAATATGCCTACAACAGGAGGCATGGCGCTGTAGAAGACATCTTTAGAGTTATTAATTTTCCTATACAGAAGGCTGCATATGTACATGAAAATGGATCTTATATCAGGCATTACAAGTTCGTGAAATAAATGCATCCTGAAAACATTCCTTTCACTATGTGTGTATTATATTTTTAAAGTGTTCCAAGTCTTAAGCAGTCTGTGACTGCTGTTATTCTGTGCTAAAAATAGAATCAATGTTCCCTCGGATTTCTTTTTTAACATTTTAGTTAATTGCTTTTGAATGTAGTATTTTTATCATTTCCTTCTAATAAACACACAATGACTGCACACCCATGTATGAAGATGCAATTACTGAGTAAAGGAAGTGGGAAAATATACAAGGAAAAATACATGCCGAACAGAAAGTAATTTAAAGGGTCTCACTACTTAGAGCAAGACAAATCTATTCAGTCTGCAAATTGCTTCCTTCTCTTTTTCAAATTCACTGCTGCATATTTAAATGCACTCTAGTTGTTCATTAGAAATCTGTGGTGAAGGTACAGTAGACCACTCGGGAATCAACTTACAGACAGCTGCTTCTGTTGAGAGCACATGTTTCACTCAGCCTGCCAAATTTACGTCTTCCACGGATGAGAAAGATATTTGAGAATTTATAGAAAATGTGTCATCATTTAGCTTTCCAGGCTGTCAACCATAATTTCTATAGGAAAATTAAACTTTTCATTTTGTTCATTTACTGCAGACTCTGCTATTGGAAAGGACTTCAGTTCTACAGCTCTGATTCCAGCAACATGGCGTCCAGGTGTGCCTCACGTTTCCATGAATATAGAGTGCTAGCATTCTAGTTGTTCATTACAACAGTGTGGCGAAGCCGCAGCAGATCACAGGGGAGTCAACAGACAGGTTTTGCTCGTGTTGGACGCGCATGTTATACTCAGCATGCCAGATGTTGCTTTATCACAAGGGAGTGAACATACTTGTGAACTGTTAGAAAACATGTCCCCATTTTAGTTTCTGGGCCACGTACCATCATTTTCATGAGAAAATAATTGAGAATTTATTTTTCTCTCCACTAAAGGCCCAGTGAACCTCCTAGCTTCAATAAGGCTGACTTCTGTGACTGAATGTCTGCCTCTGGTTATGGATTCCTGGCGATTGATTGAGACATATCAGTGTTGTGTGCACCTTGGCCTTCCTCCCTCTTCAAGAATGGATTACAGTGTGTACATTTATTGGTTACAGCAGTTGTCACTGCCTCGTGGAATGCCTTTGTCTAGGCAGTGTACCCTGTTCCCAGATGCAAAAGGTGTTATATTGGTGCCAATGGTGAAACTGTCTTCATGAATCTGGGTGATGTCAGTACATTGTAAATACTTGTTTTAACTCCAGTATTAGCCCCTTGCCTGGCACATTCCCAGAAATGCACCCCAGAGAAGAAATACTCCTGCATGGTACGTACAAATGCCAACTACCAGGCTGGGAAGGTCTCCAACAGAACCAGGAAACCAGCACTGAAATGAAAAGGCCACCCCTGGGAAGCTGACTGAACCCGGCTCACTAAGTCAGTACCTGAAAGAAGCAAGAGATGAGCAGGAGGCTGCTCTTTGAGAAATAAGATGAAAGGGGAGAGGTCAGAGATGGTCATGCCAACCCTTTCTCCCAATGATAAGTCCATACTGTTTATTTCAGCATTACGTCATAAAAGACAATCAATTGTAAAATTAAAGCATGATACAATACAATACGATAAAAAAGATATATACATTAAAAATAATTAAAAAAAGAAGGTTAAAAGCGACTTTGCAGCAATTCGTAAAAGCTATGCAGTTTGAAGATCTGTCTTAGTACCATCCATAGGCACACACCAAAATAACTCGACATTAAATGCATGATCAGTATGTTGTATTTCATTAGCATAACGCAAGATGCAGAGCTATGGGGTGTTATCTGCAGCAGGCAGTGAAACGTGTTTGCTCCTATTGCACCACATTGCAAATAAATACTTAGAGACTGCAAATACAATCTTTTTGCTGGTATCTGTTTTGAGAATTGTACATGGCTCCGCATGCTGGACATTCCACAGGTTCCTGCAGATGGGGATTAACCATGTTGCCCTTTGCAGCCTGTACTCTGGGCAGGAAAAGAGCACATGGACCACAGTTTCATTGGTCAAACCGCGGGACAGGTAGTCCTGCTCCTCTGCTTCATCTGTACAAGTCCATCTGCAGGTGTATGTGCGCAAGGGGAGGGACCCGTGTCTAAATTGAACATAGAGCTTTCTGGCCGAGCTTGGTTCTATTTCATCTATAAGCGCTTCGGTATTGAAATAGTTCCTATGTTGTATAAGGGCATTGTTTAATCAAGAAGAACTGGCTCGTAGTTGAAGCCTTTAGTTTGTGTTTGGGAAACCGATAGGTTTGTTAAGAAAACCCTCACCCACCAACATAGTTGGTGGCATGCTTCATCATCGGGTCCCACCAAAGGCGCTGAGTGCACCCCGGGTGTGCTACGACGCCTGAACTACAGCGGAGCGTTTTTTTTTTGGTGTGTGGTGCAGTGATAGTGATGTTAAAACTATCTATAGGGTCCCCTTTAGAGGTAGAAGTAATTTTAATGAAGGGGCTCCAATTTTCCGCACCTTAGCATGTGCGCCCCTTTTTCACCACCCGGTCCTGGAGACCTCACCTTGACCGGTTTACACACTTTTTGCTCTGGTCCTGACGAAAGCCAGCATATATGACAGCCTGGCTGAAACACGTAGACCTGCTTTTTAGGATACCTGAGTCCAAACAAAAACTCTACACGTATCGCCCAATCCTATTTTTAACCCTGTCATAGGGCCCCATCATTAAAATGACTTCCACCTCTAAAGGGGACCCTATAGATAGTTTTAACATCACTATCACTGCACCACACACCCAAAAAACCCTGCTCCGCTTTAGTTCAGGCGTCGTAGCACACACGGGGTGCACTCAGCGCCTTGGGTGGGACCCGATGACGAAGCATGCCACCAACTATGTTGGTGGGTGAGGGTTTTCTTAAGAAACCTATCGGTTTCCCAAACACAAACTAAAGGCTTCAACTACGAGCCAGTTCTTCTTGATTATACGTATTTATACAGGGGAAATGAACTAGCTCCTCTTGATACGTCCTCTCTCTCTAGTTGATTTTCATGTATAAGGGCATTGGTCAATGCACCCACAGATGGGCTTGTTAAAAGAGTGTCTAAATTGTAGTTCTCGGCACCCAGGGCTTTAAGTGCATAAATCTGCATTACCGGGGAGACAGGTCTACAAAAGGACTCCTGTGAAACCTTCAGCCGTCCACCAGTGTTTCGTTTCAGTTTAAGTCTTTGTTTGGAAATATCTGCTGTCCAATCCATCCGTTCAGTGAGGGTGAACCCCAAATACTCAAATCTATGGACCCGATCAAGTGGGGAACCCTTTAAGGTTGGATTGGGTCGTGTTGAGCTGCATGGATTAAACACCATATACTTTGTTTTATCCACATTTATTTCCAAACCTCTCTCCGCACAAAAGCTACTAAATTCATCTAAAATATTCTGAATGCCCATGGACGACTTAGAAAGGAGAAGTGTGTTGGCCACGAACATTAGAGCTGGCACCTTCATATTATCTAGTCTTGGGGCATCATTGCTGCACAGATTCAGGTGGGCTACAAGGTCATGTAAAACAGTGTGAAAAGTGTTGGCTCAAGCACACAGCCTTGCCTTACTCCTCTGTTGACCGGGATGGCTCAGTTACTTCCTCCACCCTACCACAGCGAACCTGAGTAAAATTTCGCTCATTTGGGGGCATATTATCAAGGATCTGCGATGTTTATCGCAAAGCGCGCTTAGCGCTATTTTTTTTATCGCCGGCTATCGCTGGATTTCCTCGCCGTGATAGCGCGGTATTATCAACGCGTATCGCAAAGGCGATAGGAAATCCAGCGATAGCGTGTAAAACCAGCAATAGCGTGAGTATTCCAGCGCTAAATTAACAGCGCTAATGAAAAGCTTGCTAATATGCAAGTGCATACTCAACCCAACAATCCACCCCCCATTGACAAGATGGTTAAGGCAAGTTTTTTTCAGGCGTTAAATTCCAGCGATAAGCGCGACTTTTCTTATCGCTTCGCGGGCATTGATAATAGGGGGAAGTTGTGTTTGCGACTGTTTCAATGGAGTTTTAGTCAGGAACGCCTACTTTGCATGTCAATAGCGATATATATCGCTGACATGCTTAGAGGTAAAAAAACGGCCGCTATCGCTAAAATACTGACGCTAAGGCCCGTTAGCTGCAGCTTGTTAATAGTGTGATAAAAATATCGCCGCTTTAGCGGCAGAAAAGTGCCGCTAACGCGGCGATAGAGGGCTTGATAATATGCCCCGTAGTCTTTCTTTTGATGGAGCAGAGATACAGTGGAACGCCCAGCTCAGCCAAAACTTGCCAGAGTACTTGTCTGAGAACTAGATCGAAAGCCAATCTTAGATCTATAAAGACCTATAGAACCTACCCCGTTCAAGGGTAACAGTTTTCCAATAGTAAGTGCAACCTAAAGACATGGTCAACAGTGGAGGTGCAGCTACGAAAGCCTGCTTGTAGGAGGCTTAAGGTCTCATTGTCCTCCATCCACTCTTGTAGTCTTCCCAGAATGACTCTGCAGAATAGTTTTTGACAGAGTCGATGAGACCAATGGGTTTATAATTGGCTGGGAGGAGACTTTTTTATATATGGGTATTATTTCCGCCCCTGTCCAGGAATGGGGAATGGGCATCCTTTCCAGTATGGCATTAAAGAGTAACTCAAAATAGGGTCCCCAAACATCAATCTCTGCCAAAAATAAGTTGTCGGGTATTTTAGTGATGCAGAGCTTTATGGGGAAGGATCTTTTCAATAGTCAAAATTAATTCATTACTAGTTATAGGTGGGTGCCCCTCTTTAGCGCATGCCTCCTCTATAACTGCCTTTAATTGTCTCCTGGACACGGGAATTGCAGTAGAGCTCCCGGGCATTATAGTGTACAGGCTCGAATAATGTGATTTCCAGATGTCTGCTGCAATGTTATTCTCTATGGTGGAAATGTCCTCGCAATTCCCTGTGGCTACTATGTTCTAGAAGGTGGCATGGTCATTGCTTTTCGGCTCCCACAATTATACAATTATTGACCACTTTAATAATCTACTATCACATGTGCCAGAGGGGCACTTCCTTTAAGTTCCACCAATGAGGAGGAGGCTCCTTGCACCGACAGGGAGCGTGAACCCACCTGGAGAGTCAGAAAGATTCAGGTGGAAGCTACTGAGGCACCAGAGGAGGTACACCACGCTAAGTCAGATGATGGGGATCCTCATGGCACTGAAGCAGATACATCTGTGGTATCCTAGTCTCTACACCAATGGGGCCTCCAATTGCACCCTCTGCTATGCCTCCTGCACTACAGTGGCCCACCTTGTACAACAGCATCCAAGGGAAGCACTTGCCCCAGATAAGGCTGAACCCTCACATGTTCCACCCCTCTACAAGAATTTGTCACCACGGCTGCTTTCAAGGAGACCATGAGCAAAGTGAGTGATGGTTAAGAGCGACCTCTTGTGATCTGAAGGAGATGAAAGATGAGGTGCACTATCTCCAAGAGAAGTCAGTTGATCTGCATTAGGGAATATGTTTATTCCTGAACTCCTTAATAGCAGCCATAATGTCTCATCTACCTTCCCATCACACTCCCTGCCAGCTTGTCGGTGCAAGTTGCTTCCACCCCCTTTCTAAGGGTATCCAGATCTTCAGGGGTTCTTTGGTCCTGCCAATCCAAGACATCTGTCTGAACCAGAGAAGGAATTTTATGTTAAGGGGAATTGTGACCCTGGAGATGGCCAGAAGCGTTTACTCTTAACCCAGAACAGCAACACTACACTCTATCTGGGTTTGGGGAATGACTTTATTTTTCAGTTAAACTTTTTACTTGATTTCATCAATTTACTTTATGTTAGGACTTCAAAAGTCTTATTAATGTCTTCATGAACATAGACCCATGTTCCTGATGTGTTATTGTATTGCACATACCGCTCTGTGTTGACTTTTCCTCAAATAAATCACAATTTTTTCTCCCATCCCCAAAGACATCTCTTCCTAATGATTGAAAATCTAAAAAGGAAGACTTAGTTGAAAAAAATACTATATAAATATTTCCTTAAAATCTAATAAACTGGATGTTTTTGTAATCGTTCATGAGTGTGGGCATGTATGTTTAAGCACAATGTTGCCACATTTTTTACCTAAAAACTTTAGTAAATGGTAAATTACAGTGATGTTTGTTTAACCGGGTGCCCAAGATTTAAATATTACATTCAAAGGTATGTGATGTGTAGGCCTACAAGTTATGCTTGGTTTTGTGAGGCTGAGTCAGGAAGGGTTTTGGGGAAATGTTCATGGGTTTAGGTGGTTGTAGGCCTTGCCTGGGGGAAGTGGCACAATGTCACAATGTCATCCACGTCTTCAGCTATGCAGAAGTGAACACTTTGCAGGTTGTGGTTGGGCTGTTGGATTTTGAGGAGTTGTTCTAAGCGTTTGGGGGGGGGTAGTTGTCCCTACAGGATGGTGCTGTGACTCGGTTGTATGCTTTGGTCTTGGAGATCTCTACAGGCACTTATGTGATACGGCCTGTATCGTCTGCATGGTGAAAGCACATCGCCTTGCATCGTCCTCCTTCAACAAACGAAGACGGTCCTGCTGCAACTCTACCATGTCTTGGATGAATGCTTTCTTCTCACCCAAGACACCGCTCGCTCTCTTCAGCACCCTTGGTATTGCTTCCTGGTGAGTTTGCATTTTGCTTGGTGTCTCCCCCATTTGTTGAGTATGACCCCTCACAGAATATTGCTGCTGGAAAAATGGACCTGCCCAGTGGACAGCATTAGGTCATGCCAACTCTTTACCCCGCATGTGTGACAATACATACAGATCAAGGGATTTTAGACAGAGTATGTAATTATTTGAAAACAAGTCTACTTCCCTATCAAGAGAAAGATGATTTCAGATGACACAAATAAGCTTACTAAAGACTTACCAGTCTCTGCCATCTGTTTCTGTCTGTGGCCAATCCACATCTGACTGCACTGGCTGGAGCAGAAGAAGAGGTGGTGGCACTTGGATGATGAACACACTATACAGGACATTCTAAAATGTAAAGGACAGACCCAGATGTAATACACAATCCTATAGAATATCAATGTAACTATGTGATGATTACAGGTACCAAAAACATATACAGCAAAGATACAGTTAAATCATTATTGAATGATAAAAACAAAAGTGTAGAAAGTACTAAACTGTGGAAGTATCATAGACATAAGTATGGCATACCCGTGTGTATTACGATGATGCTTTTAGACGTGCGCCCTGGTTGTCACCCTGATACTGTAGACACTGTAGATGCTCCAGCAGACCCTACCAATGCACTTGAAATGGGAGCTGTTTAAAAATAAATAAAACATTACAGTTATTCTGTAGAATAACAAGTAGTAAACATATTTGTGTTTGAAAAACCTGTGTGTGAATGAGAATTGTGAGGAGTCTAATTATGAGTAAGGGGAAAGAGAATTATATGAGTGAGGATTAGGGAAGCAAAATAAAAATAGAGGGATTGAGTTTCTTACCTGGCCTTAAGTTGGAATTTCCTGGAGCAGGCAAGTCATATCAGGGTCGGACGGGGGCAGAAAATAAGGCCTGGGAAACCAAAACAAAAATGCCCCCCATTAGTAAACTAGATGGCTAAAAAAAGAGGCCCATGTTAGCAGATTTGGGCAGTTTTGAACTTGTAAAGACACTGTGTATAAGTGTCTTGCAAGGTATGGAAGACTGCATGGATTTGAGCTTTCTGCAGACAAATGAACAGTAAAAACCTTCCCACCAGTCCCACAAACAGCCAAAAACCTGGCCCACACACTGGCCTATCAGACAAGCCCCTCAGGCCCTGCCTGGTTGCCTTATAGGTCAGTCCGGCCCTGGGTTATATAGGAGGCCAGGGAGCATTGTGCAATGTATACACTTATTGCTGCAGATGAGCTGGAGATGAGACCCAGGCCGGATCCAGGAAGAACCTTTGCCACCTGTATCCTGGAGAACTTCCCCTTCATCCGCCACCTTTTTTGTTGCAATTTTTTCTTAAGGTTCCCCACATTGTGTGCCTCCACTCCCAATGCATTGACAGAGTCTGCCAATTCCTTCCACGTGGCCACCTTCACTGCTCCACTGAAGGTGAATGGAGGCAGACTGTGCAGTTCACTGTAATAACCATAAAGACGTCTGGGTCTGGCTCCGGTACCAAGGGGCCTATTAGGATGGAGGGCGGAACTGAGTCCGCCTGCCATCCTCGCGGTGTTGGGACCGGCCGCCAGACATGCGGCGGTCCCGCACCGCGAATTAGGATGCGACCACCACCCTGGCGGTCGAATCCCGCATTTTAACATTGCGGCGGGTGCTGCTAACAGCAGCACCCGCTGCGATGTCAAAATGGCATGCCTGGCATTTCCCTGCACCACGTGGCAGGCACCACACGGTGCCTGCCACTTGGTGCAGGGAACTGCAGGGGGGTACCATGGGTACCCCCCAAGTGCACCCCCCCGGGGGCCCGTAACGGGCCCCCACAGCAAATCCCCACCAGCCTTTCCACGGCGGCATCTCCGCCATGGAAAGGCCTTCAAATCTCTACATCCTAATATGGCTGGCGGTGCCTGCTAGGCACCGCCACCATATTTGGGCCCCTGCTCCGCCCGGCCGGCAATCGTAACGATTGCCGACCGGCGGAAAAGCGGCGGACGCACTTTGCGTCCGCCGTGATACCCACCGCCATCGTAATATGGCGGTGGGTAATTCACGTTACGATGGCGAAGGGGTCGCCGGCCCGGCGGTGGCGATCGTTACGCCATCGTAATGACCCCCCAAGTTTTCCCGAGTCTTCCCCAATGCAGGTAATAAAGTCATTGGTCAATAGTTTGCAGTCTCCTCTGGCTCCAACAAACTTTTCTTTAATAATGGGATCATAATCCCTTTCTTCCAGGCTTGTCTTGCACCCAATTAGCATTTTTTCCACTCAGATAAAACCAGAGCTAGCTACTTCAACTAGTACCAGCTGTTATTCAACCACTACATGCCCATGGTACAATGATGTCATTTTTTTCTAATGGTCTTTCTGCTCATTTTGCACTGGACTTGAATTTTATTTATTTTTCCATCCCTAACAGATTCAGTCATTTCCTTCAGGTTTCCTCTCTAATTCATTTTATTACTCTTTTTGCCCCTTCTTGATCTGCTTAAACCTTCCTGGTTTAAATCATAATCATTATTACATTTTTCAATTTCTCACTTTTTATGAACTGTATTTTATATGTTTGTATGGAACGCTCCAGCAGCCAAAAGTGATGATTCGACTGAAAGCTGTAACACCCCTCCATTCTGTACCATTCCTCATTCCAATAAAGCATTCATACCCGCAGGGGCATCAATCACTCTCAATGACTTTAAATGTATATTATATGACATTGAACGCTGGTCCCGTTCCATTTCTTGCCCCTATAGCTGGGCACTGAGGCTGGGGCTCCGAGGCCTGCCCTGCTCTCAGACCTTGGGGAGGATTCGATGATTGATGCCCTTACTCCATTGTAGTTGTAAAATAGTCTTATTGTATTGAGACAGGGCAAGTTAACTAGGAACTTGAATGCATACCCGCAGGGCTTTAAGTGGGATGAAAAAACTGGGGGGTCTCTCAAAGGGGCGTGGTCAATGTAATTAAGGGCGTGGCTTAAAAACACGTAAGGTAAAAATCTGTGCTTAGCATAGTGTGCCGCCCGACTGGTATTGTGCTGCTTCTGTCATTGCATCCAGACATATGATACAACAAGTAACATCAGACCTACAGGAAGTCAGGACTATTGGCTTTGTCAATGGTTGTTAGGTGCATAACATAAATAAGCAGCAACTATGGCTTGTATATAATATTGAAAAAGCTTCCACTTAAAGTCCTGGTGACATCACAACAATTTTGCTGCTCCTGAGTTACAAAAAGAGAAGGGAAATCCAGAGAGAAAATGACTCTCTTTAAAGGATTTCCCTTCCCCTACAACGCTCACCTGGTATGACGTCATGTCGTAACTTCTCCACTAGTGAGAAGTGAGCAGTGTGAGCAGCGCACATCGATGTGCCTGCTGTCACTGCAGTCCGGAAAAAACGGACGGCCTGGGCCAGGGCACAAAACAGAGCCCGATAGAGACCCGTTTCGAGGCTCCCTTGAAAAAACTGCCGGTGCTCAGCACCGGTGAGACCCGGCCCACTTAAAGCCCTGCATACCCGTTCTTTCTTATTTCACATGAATCTTACGCATGTTCTTTTCTTTCTGTTATATCTTTTATATTTCAATAAACGTTCTCCTTTTTAACCTCCAAACATTTTGTTTAACCAATAACAACCCAAGTGTGGCTCCAGACCTGAGTTCTCTTCCCGCTTTAATCTTATCAATGCTTTTTGGTGGTTGTTGCTCCATTGGATTCTGTTGCTCGCGTTGCTCCTGTCTGCTCTCCAGGCTGCTTTAGGCTTATTCCACTGCTCCCCTCCAAGCATCTTGAGTCTTGCCTTCATCTATTGCATTGAATATGTTTATCTTTTTGCTTTCAAACGTTTTTTCCTTTATTTTCTTCTCATCCTGCTCATTATGTGTGACGCAACCAACAATATTAGTAGCGTTTGTAAAAGCAGACCCTCAGTGATAACTTCCACACTAAGGGGCTGATTATGGCCCTGGTGGTCCATGAACCACCGTCGCTTTCTGGCGGTCCGACTGCCCACATACCTGGCGGTCCGACAGCCGGATTATATGCAGGGCAGGGGGACCGCCTCAGGACGGCCGCCTTCGCCACCATTCCTGCTACCGCGGTGGTGGGAGAGGCAGATAATGGAGGCGGTCCCCGCTCCTGCACCCCCAACCACATTACGACCTGCCTTTCTGCCAACCTTTTCATGGCGTAGACACCGCCAAGAAAAACTCTGCAGAAAAGCAGGTAATGAACCAAGAAAATGTCTCTACAGTGCAAAATCCCATGTGTAAAGTGGCTGGTGCCCGTGTTGTGCCCTCCAATGCCAACAATGTCAATGGGCGCACATTTTTCCATGCACAACATAGTGCATGGAAACAGTGCGCCTGACTGGCTGGAGGCACCAGCATGGCCAGCATTGGCTTCCGACTCTTTCTCAGAGCCGTAGCTTGCCGCCACCATAACTGTGCTGCCCACACACCGCCAGCCCTGCGGGAACATCATAATGCGGTTGTACGGATGGCGCTGGTTTGTCAGCGTTTTCTCAAACGTCGCTGCGGTGGGCTGGCGGTGTGTCCACCAAATTCATAATCGGCCCCTAAATTTGTGCAATTACCTAAGGCCAATTGGCTGCTTCCTTATCCACTTAATGTAGGGAAGGGAGGATGAGTCAGAGTGTAGAGGACTCGCTTCAGCTTTGGCCTTAATCTGGCGTAATGTGTAGTGATGTCAGCCCCCTTTCATCCTGGTCCAAAAGCGCTGGCTCCGAAGCCCCACTTCCTTGCAAAATATGTTCACCTCACTTCTTCACTCCTCTGCTGACTGTCAGCCAATCACAGCTCAGCAGGTGCTGTCACTCATCCTCTTTCATCCACCACTTAACTGGTGACCTCATTCTTTTTTGCTAACAAACACAATATAATGTACTTCTTATATGTTCTTGGGCACACTAACTGTGGCTTCCTCGGACCTGGAAGGACCCTGCATTCTCCTGAAAATGCACCACACGTGAGACCTAGGGCACAATATCATACTTCACATCACAGCAAAAAAGGTATTTGCCTACCTGACTGCTGGGGGGAGAGCCGTGCACTTCCATCGAGCACCGCTGGGGATAGGACTTCAAATCCCATCTCCCTCTGCCACTGCTTCCTGTTTCCTGGATTTGCGCTTAAAAGCGCGTCGCAGACCCGCATTCTTTTGTATTTGCCTACCTGACTGCTGGGGGGAGAGCGGTGCACTTCCATCAAGCATCGCTGGGGATAGGACTTCAAATCCCATCTCCCCTTGCCACTGCTTCCTGTTTCCTGGATTTGTGCTCAAAAGCGCGTCGCGGACCCGCAGCGCAGGACGCGCGCAGGGACGTGCCCTGGCCAAGGGCGGGCCCGTCCACGCCCCTCGGAGTCCGGAAGAGGCTAGGCTGGGCCACCCCACTAACTTTTGACATCTGGCCTGCCCGGAGCAGCCTGATACCGGCATTACGATGGGTAAGAAGAAAAAAATTCTATATCTACCCCAGGGTTAGCTATATCCGCCATTGACTCGTTCTTAACCAAAGCGTTCAATGCTATTTCTAAGGAGATCGCTATAGCGGAGCGTAGACTTTCTTTGGGGGACGGTGCTCAGGTTGGGTCTGAAGGTTTGCTTACCAATACAGCTAATAAGCCCATTGTTAACATTGCTAACCAGGGCATTAGTGGGTGCACTAACATGTTTCCAATTGCACCGGCACCTGTAAATGACACCCCTTTGCCTGTTGACCACCCGAGTGCAGTGAAGTCTAGCTTTCCATCGACCACTAAGGGCAAGAGGAAGAAAGGACTTTATACTGAACCTTCTTCTTAACCAAAGAAACCAAGGAAATCGAAACCATTTAAAACCAGTGTTGAGCTTGGTGCAGACAATTTTGATCTGTCGCGGATGCCAGCCCCTCCTGAGGACATTTGCGCAAGATATCTAAAATGTTAAAACCTATTCTGCTTCATTTGGACAACATCGAACTGAAACTCCAAGAGTTAGTAAACTCTCACAGAGCTCCTTCTCAGCCAATCTCTTCTATTAACCACCTTTTGTTAACTACTAATGAACCCCCCATTGCCTGTACTTCGCATCCTCAGATTGGTAGTTCCCCAGTGGTAGTTAACCCTAGTCTTGTCTCGGCAACTACTATACAGCCAGGAGGGATCGTACTGCTCCAAACACTATCAGGTCCTCTACCTGAGAATAGACTAGTTCCCATCAAGCCAACGGATGGTCGTGGCGACATCACTTATACTCACACTAACTACATTAACCACACTCACAGCGTACCCACGCAGAACTATAGGGAACTTAAGCACTGAACCCTTAACCTGCCACCTGCGGCATGTCCATTTGTCCTTGTTTTGATAAATGCTCCAGTACTCAGTCCTTCCCAAAGTAAATCCGCCGTTCAGCTTATGGCCAAAGCGCGGCACTGGTTATGCAACTACACTAGGCCAGGGTACCTAAATCAGAACCATTTGTTAATGGCGCCGAGAATCCCGTGGGTGGGTCTGTCAACAAAGAAATATGAGGGTGATGGTGTCGTATTAAACTTTGATTGTCGACAGCTTGTAAGCAACTTACTTTCTCAGCCCACATCAGCCTCTAAATTAGCGACAAAGATCTTTCCGGTACCCCTGGGTGTTTTCTAGAAAGCGCAGCTCATTCACCTCAAAAAGGCTCTAGTTACAGCACCACATCCCGACACAAATGTTATCAGGCCTTCACTGAACAACCACATGTATCTGGGTACATCTAACAGATTCGCTCCACTCTCAGGGTTGGATTCTTGCGACTGACATGAGGTCATAAATCAGAGTCCCCAGATGTTACCCGAATAGTGAGACAAACGGTGCTATACGGTCATCACAGGGGGAAACAGAACATCTGAGCTGTGTGGACCCACATATCCTAGGCCCTTCCAATGAGGTAACACATGCCTATACTTTGGGAGCACACAACTTAGTTTACTCCCTTCTGACATGGAACATAGCAGGCTATAATAGCAAGCGGGACAACGAGGAGTGGCTTACTGCCTTGGCCGATTTTCAGATTATTAGTATACAAGAATCCTGGGAGAGCGCACCAATTTTTATCAATGGATATCGGTCTTTCCAAACTGCAGCCTTGCCCTCCTTAGAGGGCAGGCCCAAGGGAGGTCTCCTTACATTGATTTCTAACGTGGTCGCTTTCAAGGTTTTAAGATTCATAAATACTTCACCTTACTTTCATATCCTGGTTATTAAAGGGAACGAAATATGGGATCGATTACTAGTGAATTACTACAATAACAACCCTGAGACGGCACACCTGCTCTTAGACAACTTAATAGAGGACCTAGCAGAGTCCCACCCTAAACCTATACAACTTATCTGGACGAGCGATTTTAATATAAAGATATGTTCCTGGGACTCTGAGGATCTATGTGGGATCATAGGCCAAAGGGGTGTCCCTATTCCCCATTTTTACCATGACGTTCAGGAGAATGTTTTAAATAGTATCTTAATGAAGTGGCAACTCAAAATACTCATTGAACTAGATCCACAGATGGGGAAATTTCCCCCCACTTTTTATAGAGCTGAATACTCATCCACGATAGATTACATTATCTCCTCTGATATCCTTAGTTTAAGGTTAACCAATCTCCAGACATATTTCACTGAATATATCGACCACGCCATGCTTTCTTGTGCCTTATTATGGCAGGATTCGAAAAATCGCAATGGTACTAAACTATCAAAACCAACCCTTGCTAGAAGTAATGGTTCCACTTTAAAGTGGGACAAGGTCGATGTGGCCACTCTTTTTACAAGTTTCATTTTGGTAAACCAGGAGGACATTAAAACCTGCCTGGAACCTTCTGCAAATCAAGTCGAGGTAACAAATGCGTTTGTAAGCTACTTGGGGGCATATTATCAAGCGGCAGCGATAATTATCGCTGGCCGCTGTTAGCGTGAGGAATCCTATCGCCGGCTATCGCTGGAAATTATCGCCATGCTAGCGCTGTATTAACAACGCTTAGCGCAAAGGCGATAATTTTCCAGTGATAGCGATGTTTTACATGGAACATCGCTGGTTTTCCAGCGATGTCCCATGGAAAACGGCGATATACTTGGTGATAGGGCCTGTGGTCTTAGCCACACAATCCACCCCCATGTTAGGTATGCCTTAGTCAGGAATTTAGCAGACGTTAAATTCCTGCGTTAAGGCATACTTAACGCAATTTAAAATATCGCTAACCCACGTTGCTAATATGGCGATACCTGGGTTAGCGATATTTCCCCTGTTGTTTTCACAGGCACGCCCTCTTTGCATCTCATTAGCGATGCGATGGGAGGCGTGCAGAAAACGGACGCTAAGTCAGGAATCACGCGCTAGCGTGTCCTTGTTAATTCGGCGATAAAATTATCGCCGCTTTTCGTCCGAAAACGGACGCTAAAGCGGCGATAATTCATTAACGCCGCCTTGTTAATATGCCCCTAAATTACCTAATACTACAGCTGAATCGCCCAACACATGCTAGAGCTAGTACTCCGCACAGGTGGTTCCATCAGAATTGCTCCCTGGCTTCTGTAAACTTGCGTAAGGCCCTCAAAACATTACCCAGAGATAAAGAGCATGTTTGTGAGCTGAGGAAAATCTATAAACGAGTAAGAGAAAGCAGATTGAGGCAGCTTAAATTGGAAGCCTGGGATAATTTAAAGCAAGCCACAGCCCTCCGAGATAGCACCGCCTTTTGGAAGGTAATTAACGCGCCTTTCTTGAAAGATAGTGGCGGACCCTCCTTAGAGGTACACATCGACGAAGACACTTGGGTAAAGCATTTCCAGGAAATCTTTCCAAAAACAAGGGTCACTCTTAGTGTAGATGCATGCCCCACTACAGAGGCGTCTACCTACCTCTCATTCGATCTTGAGGAAGTTGAACTTGCTCTGATACAATCTCCATCTAGGAAGGCACCAGGGCCCGATGGGGTCCCTATGGACATCTTTCTTACAGATCTCACTTTTTGGTCCCCCCTTTTAACTGTGGTTTTTAATGCCATAACGAAGTGTGGTCCCCTCCCTTCATGGAAAAACTCTGTCATAATCCCGATATATAACAAGCATTGGCATAGCCAATAGGTCTCGCCTTTGGGGCCTTATAAGTGTTTAGCCAGAGCTATTGACTTTGCCAATGTCTTCAAGCTGTGCTGTAGAGAAGTGTGGCTGCTGTGCGGCATGCTGAAAAGTTATAATAAAAAAGTGTCAGAAGCATTTTTGTTACTTTATATATGACCAAGAAGGCATTATGTAAAACTGAACGACCATATTAAAAAAGTATTTACAATAAAACATTTCCTCAGTTTTCTTTTGTTCTTGCAATGCTGGCAATGGTTGTTTGTTAAAGCTTTTTTTTTGAGGGGGCATAAACAATCGGAGGGTGAAGGTTGGGAACTAGTACCTGTATTATAACACTAGCAGCGGCCAGACGCTAGGGGAGAATCAACAGATGCCAGATTCCGAGAGCAGGCTGAGGTGGTGCTGAGTGATGCTGAGGTGGTAGTGGTGGTGGTGGTGACTGTTGCGGAGACGATGCTGAGGAGATACTAAATGATACTCAGGTGTTGCTGAGTGATACTGCTGTGGTGCTGAGTGATGCTGTGGTGGTGCTGAGTGATATTGTCTTGGCGCTGAGTGATGCTGTGGTGGTGCTGAGTGATATTGTCTTGGCGCTGAGTGATGCTGTGGCGGCGCTGAGTGATGCTGTGGCGGCGCTGAGTGATGCTGTGGCGGCGCTGAGTGATGCTGTGGCGGCGCTGAGTGATGCTGTGGTGGCCCTGAGTGATGCTGTGGTGGCGGTGAGCGATGCTGTGGCGGTGCTGAGCGATGCTGTGGTGGTGCTGAGTCATCCTGTGGTGGTGCTGAGTGATGCAGTGTTGGCCCTGAGTGATGATGTGGTGTCGCTGAGTAAAGCTATGGTGGTGCTGAGTGATGCTCTGGCGGCGCGGAGTGATGTTGTGGTGGTGCTGAGTGATGCTGTTGTGGCGCTAAGTGATGCTGTGGTTGTGCTGAGTAATGCTGTGGTTGTGCTGAGTGATGCTGTGGTTGCACTTAGTGATGCTGTGGTTGCACTGAGTGATGCTGTGATGGCCTTGAGTGATGCTGTGATGGCGTTGAGTGATGCTGTGATGGCGTTGAGAGATGTTGTGTTGGAGGCTGAGTGATGCTGTGCTGGCTCTGATTGATGCTGTGCTGGCTCTGATTGATGCTGTGGTTGCGCTGAGTGATGCTGTGGTGTTGCCGAGTGAGAGATAGAGTGAAGATATAATGCCCAATTAGAGAGGGTGGTGAGAGAGAAAGAGAGAGAAAGGGTGTACATAGAATAAAGAGTGGAGCGGGATAGAGAGAGAGAAAGAAGGGGAGAGAGAGTGAATGAAGGAGTTTGAAAGAGAAACAGATAAAGGGGTGAGAGAGAATGAAAGGCTAAAAAAGATAGAGAGGGGTGAGTTAATTAAGTAGAGAGAGAATTAGAGAGGGAAGAGAGAGAGAAGGAGAGAGACAATAAGAGTGGGGGTGTGGAGTTTAAATAGAGTGAAGAAGTGACGCGGAAAAAGTAACCTTAAATATAGCTTTGTGCTTTGCGCGAATAAATAAAAAAAAAAAAACAGTGAGAGACAAAAATACTGGTAATTAGGCTGTGACTCCCAATATAAAACAAATAGCGATATAAGGTGAAATCAACCCACCGAAGCAAATTTTCTAACTATACAAAAAAAAGCTTGCATTTCAATGCTAATCGCTGTTGTTTTTCATGTGACTGTAGTCCAGGGCCCTCAGTTGGTAATGTGAACTGCTGCTGCGATTGAAACATCAGAGTCCAGAGAGTTAATGAGCCATGACGAGGAAATGAGGAAGAGATAGGAAACCCAGATGCCAGCTGCGCGTGCACGCCATCGTGAACTCAAGCTGGTCGCCAGCCGAAAGCCAGTGTTTGCACTTCCAAAACCTGCTTACTAAAACTCTCGGCCAGACCAGCGCAAGCGCTGGTGATAGCACAGCTAAACTTATGGGCAGGTTACTGTTAAATAAATTGGAAGTCTGTGCAGAGGAAAAGAAAATCCTCACGGAAGTGCAGTACGGGTTCAGACAGGGTCGGGGCACTATAGACTAGTGTCTCAATTTAACACTGATTTTAGGAAAGTACACCACGGTAAAAAAGGCTCAAATATATGTCTTTCATGGACTTGTCAAAGGCTGTTGATTGATAGGCACATAACAAACGTTGGTTAATTTGAAAGGATATGGGAGTGGACGACGTCATTATAACTTTTATAAGAGAGCTTTATAGCGATGCCACCGCCATGGTGCGCTATGAGAGTTTAGGCGGATGTACAAATGTATTCAAAATTGAAAGGGGAGTCAGACAAGGATGCCTTTTGGCTCCTTTCTTATTTGCCCTATATGCCAACAAATTTAATGACGCCCTGATCAACATCACGAAAGATACTCCAATAGTTTCGACGTCCCCCTTCCCTATCCTTCTATACGCAGACAATGCAGTTTTATTGGCAAGGACCCTTCTGGCACTTCAAAATCTTATCACACACTACACAGCATTCATGCGCGATCTGGACCTACACGTAAATAAAGCCAAAACCTATATTATGGCAATGGGTGGTGTTAAAGAGAAGACGATAAGTTACCATCTAGAGGGGAAAAAATTGAGCAAGTAAAACATTTTAATTATTTAGGTATTGTTTTTGATTTTAAACAAAACTGGAAGGAGATGTTGCAAAATCGAGCAAACTTAATGCTCCAAAGTATCGCTGCGATATTCAGATTTTCCCCAAAATTGGGCTGTAAGCCAATTTTAGAAATGTCTAAAATCTACTTGGCTAAAACATTACCAATGGCCACATATGGGGCAGCAATCTGGGGGATATCAGACGTGACAGCACTCCAAGTTTTAGAAGATACATTTATCAAAAGACTGCTGTCAGTCCCACAATCATGTAATAACCTTGTTGCACACACTGAAGTCAGTATGCCATTTATAACCAATGCTATTAAATTAGCCCCACTCTCTCTTTGGTTGTCAGTATGGAAAAGGGGCAGTGTGGGTTTGAACCAGAAAATCTTGAAAGATATCCTGAACGTGGCTCATGTCCACAAAATCCCATGGCTTTGCATGTCAGGCAAACCTTAACTTCATTGTGTCTTGCTTTCCTATATGACACTCCTACCCTTTGTGAACACTTTCCTAAATCTAGATTGAAGGCCATTTACTTAACGAAAGTTATTCGTGATAGGTGGGATAGCCAAAGAGAGAAACAATTATTTTCATTCGTATTTAGGGTTTGTCGAGAACAACCAGCAACGTTTTATCCTGAGCAGAGTTTGATTGAATTTTATGACGTTAATGTTGGGCCATCCATATAATTTATTTTCTATAAGTCACTTACCGCCCTGCCCGTGTAACAATAAGGCAACCCAATCAACTTCACACTTACTATTCTTCTGCCCTTTGTATAAAGCAGAGAGGAAGATTTTTATTATCCACTTTTAAAGAAATTTACCTTGCGTAATCCAGTCTTAGCCCTTCCTTATTTTACCAATTAGAAACCCCACTGGTTTGTTATGCACTTGCTTCCTTTTTATTGGCCGCTGTGAGAACTCGCAAGGTGTTTAGTATATTACCTATCGAATCTGAAAGACTATCGTTTTAATTGATTGCACTTATTTTTTAATTCATGATTGCTGCTATTTGATTCAGTTTGTAATCTGCATTGTACTCATCTCACAGTTGGTTTATCAAATGTAATGAAATGCTTTTTATTATGTGTATTTTTATGCATCTTTGAGGTGCGAAATAAAGTTGATGATAATGATGATGATGATGCAAAGTAGCGCAAAGTCTTGATAAAGTATTTACTTTCCAGTGCAAAACATTTTTTAGTGCTGGAAAGTTGCCCTTAACGTAGTGCAAATAGCACTTTGCGCTGCTTTGCTCTACTTCGCATCAAAGCGGCATTTCATGAGTGGTACTTGGGTGTTCCATCACTATCACCTATGGTTTTGGACTCAAAGCCAGACCTACCAACATTGTCGAACCTGTCCTTGCATCAAAAAATAACACCTCCGTGAGAACAGCGTTTAATAGCAAAAATGTTTTAATTTATTCGCACGTTTCACTCATTGCATGTGTGCAGCACTGCACAGCACACACATCCAATGTGTGAAATGTTAAAAAATGTGTCCAACCGTAGGGTTTTGCAGTGGAAGGCCAACCTTCCAGTTCAAAATCAATGCACTGATGCGTGTGTGGTGCTAGGCAGCCTGTTTGTGTGCCACAAAATCTATACACTGATGTGTGTGCGGTGCTAGGCAGCCTGTTTGTGTGCCACAAAATCTATACACTGATGTGTGTGCTGTGCTAGGCAGCCTGTTTGTGTGCCACAAAATCTGTACACTGATGTGTGTGCGGTGCTAGGCAGCCTGTTTGTGTGCCACAAAATCTATACACTGATGTGTGTGCGGTGCTAGGCAGCCTGTTTGTGTGCCACAAAATCTATACACTGATGTGTGTGCGGTGCTAGGCAGTCTGTTTGTGTGCCACACAATTTATACACTGATGTGTGTGCGGTGCTAGGCAGTCTGTTTGTGTGCCACAAAATCTTTACACTGATGTGTGTGCGGTGCTAGGCAGTCTGTTTGTGTGCCACACAATCTATACACTGATGTGTGTGCAGTGCTAGGCAGACTGTTTGTGTGCCACAAAATCTATACACTGATGTGTGTGCGGTGCTAGGCAGTCTGTTTGTGTGCCACACAATCTATACACTGATGTGTGTGCGGTGCTAGGCAGCCTGTTTGTGTGCCAGCACGAGGGAAGAGAGAGCATCATAAGGCCATATTTAGTAACTATGGCTCTGCGTTGCTCTCTTCCCTTTGTGCAACGCAGTACTGCAACTTTAGTAGCTGCTCTGCACTAAAGTGTAATCAATGTACCCCCAAGCTTTAATGCACACATCCTGCATGGTCTTTCCTGTTAAGTAGGGAACAGTGTCATGTGCACCTGCCCATCATTCGTTCATGGTCTAGAGCCCCCGACCATTTATTGCTAATGCTGATTGCTTTTGATGCATTATGAGGATTAACTGTGTAACAACATATTGCTTTTGTGTTACATATTAAAGGTAGGGAACCTGAATATTGGGTTGGAAATTTCATTGGTCCACAACATCCTGGTAAAAAAAAGTGATTGCAAAGATATTGTATTACACAATATTGAAGGCAAGAATATTGTTTGGGACAAATTCTAATTATGCCCCCAAAAGTCGCAATATTCCTGAATTTTGCATTAAGCGAAATTCGTTAAATTCCACGAAATAACGCATTACCGATATTGTGAATTTTTTGTGCCACATCTCAAATTAAAAATTCTTATGAGATACATGAAAGAGACTGGTTTATACAGGAAATGTTTCATCAAGGGACATTGTCCACTGAACAAGTCTCCTTCCAATATTTCGAGACTTTTTCATGCAAGGTGAGCACTCAGGTAAAAGAGTGATGTTAGATATCGGCTAATTACATTTTGCTGTAAAAATGTATAACCTCACAACATTTTCATGGATTTCATAGTTTTGACCAGCCATAGTTAGTATATCTTTTTTGTTGTGTTAGTTAATAATATTTTTTATTTAAAATGCCTTTCAGTAAAATATTGTGGTATTCAAAAGAGTTAGGCCCTCATTACGAGGTCGGGCGGAAAGCCTCCAACCAAACGGTCGGAGGCTTTCCGCTCGACATGGCAGGTTTAAAGTCCGACTGCTGCATTAGGATGACGGCGGTCGGAGTTTAAACTGGCAGGGGAATCCGATGCAGTTCCGATGGGCTCAAGGAGCCCATTGATCAGTTGGAAAGGCACCATAATCCCTTAAGGACGGCGTTTCCACTGCCAGGATTATGATGTCGGTTTCCGACAGTCATTCCATGTCGGCCTTTCAGACATGGATTGGCTGTCGGAAACTGACTTTGGAGGCCCCTAGCAGGGCCCCCTTTTCCTTTGGCCCTCTGCATTTGGGCCTGGGGGGCACCCTCAACATCCCTGCACCGTGTGGCAGGCACCTTAAGGTGCCTGCCACACGGTGCAGGGATGTTTACAAACTTCAATTTTTCAATGGGAGCTTTTGCTGCAGGCGTTTTCAGCCCGCCGCACAAGCTCCCATTGAAAAATGGAAGTTTCCGACCGCACTATGCGGCCGATTACGATGCGGTCGGAAACAGCTCCGACCATCAGTCGGAGCGGTTCCGCCCACATCGTAATGTGCCGGTCGGATTCCTTTCTGCCCGCCTCATTACAATAGAGGCGGTCGGAATGGACCCCGACGGGTCATTCCGACTGGCTTCCGTTGGGCTCGGAGAGCCGGTCCGCCAGTCGGAATGGTGTCAGTAATTCCAAGGGCGGTTCTTTTCCCCCCAAGGGAATATGATGTCAGATCCCGACAGCCTTTCTGTGCCGGTCTTTCTGACACAGAAAGACTGTCGGAACTCGACTTTGGGGGCCCCCAGCTGGGACCCATGGGTGCACGGCCTCCGGTTGTAGGCTGAGGGGTACCTATGGTGCCCTCCCTGTTGATCCCTGCACCCCGTGGCAGGCACCTTAAGGTGCCTGCCACGGGGTGCAGGGATGAACTGCACCTCCTATTTTACAATGGGAGCATGTATTCTGGCCGGAATACATACTCCCATTGTAAAGTATAGGCATGCGAGCAAACAGTGTTTGGTCGCATCCTAATTAGTCGGTCAGGACCGCCGACCGGGTGTCGGTCGGTCCGTTGACTAAGACGAAGTCGGGCGGAGGAAACTCCGCTCGACATAGTAACAGGGCCCTATGTGCGGTCGCATCCTAATTGGGAATGCAGAACCGCCGACCAATGCCTGGGCAGTTCCTTTTCCACAACGGTGCGTTCGCCCTACATCGTAATGAGGGCCCTAGTATTAACCTAATGATTTTAATGTATACTTCTATATTATTTTATATGAACTTGTGTTTTCTTACTGGTTATTTTTGATATTTACTTTTTTGTTATTTTTAAACGTTTATGGCTTGTTGGTTATTTTGGGATTTTGGAAGGGTAGTATTTCATTTATAAATCAATTAAAAAGATTTTATATATTATTTTATTTTAAACTGGTCAATTTTTTAAAATAAATAAATGTTTTATGTGTTTTCTTTTTAAAAATGATCGGTACATACACTATGGGGTCGATTCCGATTCGGGCCGGAAAAAGCACCGACCGACTCGGATCCGGAAAAAATACCGACCGACACGTACCCGTGGCGCACGACACGCCAAGTACGATGCAAGGCGCGAAAAATCCGACCGACACGTACCGAAACCAAGTCGACCGACCGAGCCGCACGGAAAACAGCAATCCGGCCGGAAAAACACGCGAATCCAACCGACCGACACGCACCCGGAACAAATCCGACCGAAACGTACACGCTAACTCCAAACCGCAAAGTACGATGCAAGGCGCGAAAACCACGAGCGAGTCGGACGGAGGACAAGCCGTACGACCGACACGCATACAAAACCGAGCCGAAGCAACACAATACACCGCGACCGACGCGTATGCAGCATAGAAAACTGCACAAACACAGCGTGAACGAAACGGAGAACACCGTACGAGACCAATGCAGGGTCCGACTCGGTCACAAGAACGTTTCCAACATACACAAACAGCACAAAGGAAAAATCACCCAAAAAAAGGCCAAACAAGCAATTACCAAGCCAATAAATACTGGGGGTGGGGACAGAGAACAAAGACACACCCACAACTCCACCTATATAAAGGACACAAATCACTACCATGAGCCTTTGCAAATGCCATTCCACTGCCAGCACCCAAGAGAAAGCAACCACACACCCACAGCTCATCCCTCACACAAGCCACACACCATCAGCACACCAACAAATACCTACCTCACATACACCCAGCAAAACACACACTCACACACCCTCACCTGCACACCAACACACACATCACTCACCATCACCACCCATCACCATGCCCCCCAAGAAGAATCACAAGTTCCTAGATTGTGAATTGGAAGTCCTGGTAGACGAGATCCTCAGGGTAGAGCCACAGCTGTTTGGCACATTGGTCCAACAGACCCCCATGTCGCAGAAAACCAAGATGTGGGAGAGGATCATCAACAGGGTGAACGCCCAATCACCATGTCGGCGCACAAAGACCGACATCCAGAACAGGTGGTATGACGTGCGCAGGAGGGTACGGAAACTGCTGAAGCAAGACTACATCAACAGCCAACACACCGGCAGTGGCCCTCCTGCCAAGCCAATATACCTCAGGCCCTGGGAGGAGAAGGTGCGGGCCATCCTTCCGGCAGTGAGCGTATATGGACTAGAGGACATCCCAGAGCCTGGTGAGTACACAACAAATGTACACAATATACTGCCACAAAACACACACACATCACTGTCAAGGGGAGAGTCAAACCATGCACTCATACCAATTACACAGCAACCAGAACAGAATCATCCCAAAATGTGTATGTCAGTCAGATAAACACAACACATGCCATCAAAAAAGTCACATCCAACTGTGCCAACACATGTACAAACACAACCACAACTACAGCTAGGCAGTGGCACAAATAGAACTAACAAACACATCCACACATGTAGCCACCACAACAACACCAACACACAGTGAAGACCACTCAAAGGAAGGAATTCTGTGTATGCTGGCCAAGTCAGTGTAGCCAATAGCATCATGGGAGTCGCAGTCACACATATTGCCCCCCACAACTGTCCCATCAACACCACCATGAACCATGCGCACATCACAGGGAGTGGAGAAGGACTCACAAGATGGCTGACACTGGCTACTGCTGTGGGGAGCACAAGGCCCTGCTGGCACCTGTGCACCAACAAACAGCAGGACACCACTGACTGACATCCTGAGAGACAACTTCCACTCCCTGCAATGCAAGCACGTTCCATGGTGGGATATCTGGCTGGCTGGGTGGGAAGGGGGACTTGCAGCACTGACTATAGTCACAAGCACCTCCCCTCACACACACACCCCAACACAAACTCCACAGTACCCACCTGGTAGAATGCAATGCCCTCCATCCTAACACAAGATCCCACAAAGAACCACCACCCTGGGTTATGTTGTGTGAAGCACAGGGACACTCTTGGGACTCTTAGCCAAACAACTGCCAGGACAACACTCCCAGCCATCCTGTCAGCACAGCCAGCCCACCCCACAGGGAAGCAGAGTCAAAAGGAAGGAAGCATGGGCATGCTGGGAAGGGGGTGGAGGCAATAGCATGATGGGAGTCGTAGTCACTGATATTGGTCACCCCCACAACTGTCCCATCAACACCACCCTGAACCATGCTCACATCACAGGGAGTGGAGAAGGACTCACAAGATGGCTGACACTGGCTACTGCTGTGGGGAGCACAAGGCCCTGCTGGCAACTGTGCACCAACAAACAGCAGGACACCACTGACTGACATCCTGAGAGACAACTTCCACTCCCTGCAATGCAAGCACGTTCCATGGTGGGATATCTGGCTGGCTGGGTGGGAAGGGGGACTTGCAGCACTGACTATAGTCACAAGCACCTCCCCTCACACATCCCCCCCAACACAAACTCCACAGTACCCACCTGGTAGAATGCAATGCCCTCCATCCTAACACAAGATCCCACAAAGAACCACCACCCTGGGTTATGTTGTGTGAAGCACAGGGACACTCTTGGGACTCTTAGCCAAACAACTGCCAGGACAACACTCCCAGCCATCCTGTCAGCACAGCCAGCCCACCCCACAGGGAAGCAGAGTCAAAGGAAGGAAGCATGGGCATGCTGGGAAGGGGGGTGGAGGCAATAGCATGATGGGAGTCGTAGTCACTGATATTGGTCACCCCCACAACTGTCCCATCAACACCACCCTGAACCATGCTCACATCACGGGGAGTGGAGAAGGACTCACAAGATGGCGGACACTGGCTACTGCTGTGGGGAGCACAAGGCCCTGCTGGCAACTGTGCACCAACAAACAGCAGGACACCACTGACTGACATCCTGAGAGACAACTTACACTCCCTGCAACGCAAGCACGTTCCATGGTGGGATAACTGACTGGCTGGGTGGGTGGGAAGGAGGTTCGGCTGCCAACCAAACACAACCAATGCAGACCATGTTCACACCCCAGAAAATACATAGAAATGCCCAAATAATGCAGGACAATGTGCCACACCAATATCAACCCCTGACTGTGACGACTCAGGACAATGCAATGTACAGGCCCGCACCCAGAGGCACAGTCACAACTGTCATGTGTGTCAACCATTGATGCCTGCAGAAACATGACATACATTGTTTGTGTCTCCCAAAAACAGGTGATGATGGGGACACAGCAGCAGACGCTGAGGAGTCCCAGTCCCAGGCTCAAGAGGATGCCGAGCTCACTGGCGTCGTACAGCCTCTGTCCTCCTCGGACGATGAAGAACAACCTGGCACATCCGGTGCAAGTCAACATGCAGCACCAGCAGGACCACCAGCTGCAGCACCAGCAGGACCACCAGCTGCACCCCTGCACCCACCCCTCCAACGACTGTCACCACGAATACCATCCCTGCCGATATGGACAGAATAAAGAGCAACACCAGCACAGTGACCCTGGACCAACCTGGGGCCATGGACACCACCACCACCACCAACCCCCAAGGTGGACCAGGGTTATCTGTGCGTGCCACTGCACACACTGCACATGTCAACAGGGGTGGTGGGAGGGGTGGGAGACAGAGGTCGCTGCTTGCAGACGTTGCTGGTGTGCATGATGACCCACAACTGGTACGCATAGCTGATGCGTACCAGTCCAGCACCGGAGAGCTCAGCCAGGTAGTGGGGCTCCTCAGAGACATTAAACAGCAGCAGGCTGCCCATCATGCCCGCTTGGACTCCCACATGTCCCACGTGGAGTCACACATGTCCCGTGTGGACTCACACATGTCCCGCGTGGAGTCCAAGTGGGATGCACTGCATGAGATGACGGCGGTGCACAGGGACATTTTACAATGCCTCCGCCAGATGAACAGCAACCAGTCCACACCTCCATGTGTGACAACAACATCTGGTGCCGAACAAACTGCAACTGCCACAGGGAGGGAGGAGGACTCTGGCGGAGAGTCCCCTGCACCGCAGCAGCCTGCACTTGAGGGCCCCCCCAAGAAGAGGGGTCGTCCGAGGAGGGAAAAGTGAGAGGCCGATGGCCAAGCGCAACTCCCAGGAAGCCTGAACCTGTTCTGGATGTTCGCCTTCGTGCACAGACTGTTCACCCTGTTGACGGCAACACTACTCCCACACATTGCATGGGGAGTACAAGTTGGACCAATGTGTCAGACAACTGTGGCCCCGATACTGGGGATCCTGTCTACCCAGACTTTCAATTCACCTAGGAACTTTGGATTGCAAGATTCATGTACAGCACAACCCATCCTATGCACTATTAACACAAATGTATCACAATAAACACACTAATACACCATACTTGCCTCTGTCGATGCGAACTGCAACAGCAAGGACAACACAGGCATGTGAGTACAGGAAACGTGACACACATGAGGGAGACACACCACCAGGGCTACACGACACATACACACCTAGGCCATCTGACTCATTGCCTACACTGATGTTGCCAGGGAAGACGGTGCAATGCACAGACACCACACCCATTCCCAGTTGTAGTCAAGTAGCCCACAGGTGCAGTAAGCAAATGGCAGTCAAATATGTGACCACAGACAACGCACATCACAAAGTGAAGCACAGGTTTATTACACAGTTGCAACATGCCGTAACCACTACAGATGCAAGGTAACCCCACCTGGCAGCGGGCACACAGTCAACAACTGTAGACGGAAGGAAGTCCATGGGTGTGGTGCACATCACCTGTAGGGACACAACAGCTACCAGCCTGGATGTGCAATCACGTCGTCGGTGGACACAGTTGACCAAACGAATCTGAAAGTACCCTGTGAAGGACAGAAATGACACACAGTCAAAAGCAATGGAGTACAGGACAGAACAGCAAAACACATGCACAATACATGTTACAAGATACCCACCCAGAACCAAGTTAGCATGTCAACACTGTTGGGGAGTACAGCCCACCTGTTAGCACACATCGCAACACACATCCAGTCAAGTGGCCCATGGACACACTCCCAGAGCACCACCCACACATCATGCCAACTCACATCATTGACATGACACCTCAGGATACTCACATTCAGCTAAAGAAGTTGGTGATGAGCTGTGTGCGGACATCACCATCACCATCATCATCATCGTCACTAGCATCGTGGTCCAGGCCAGGATCCTCCACAGGTGGCGGATGTTGGTCATTGTCATCCTGGATGAGAGGCAACTCCTTCCGCACTGCCAGGTTGTGGAGCATGCAGCAGACGATGATAATCTTGCACACTTTCGCAGGGGCATATGGGAGGGACCCTCCGGTCTTGTCCAGGCAGCGGAAGCGGCTCTTCAGGAGACCAAAGGTCCGCTCAATCACTCTCCTGGTCCGACCATGTGCCTCATTGTAGCGCATCTGGGCAGGTGTCACAGGGTTCCTGAGGGGTGTCAGCAACCACGGCATGTTGGGGTATCCCGAGTCACCTACGGACAGACAAGTGCACATTAGCTGACTTGGAACAGTGGGCAGAATACTACAGATCAGATCACACACAATGGCACAAAGTCAGTACACACCGACAAGCCAGGCACGCTGGTTCTGCATCTGTGCCATCATCCTGGGGATGCGACTACTCCTCATCACAAAGGCATCGTGTGCTGAACCAGGGAAACGGGCACACACGTGTGTGATGGTCATGTCTGCAAGACACACCACCAGTGCATTGACCGAGTGGTAGTGCTTGCGGTTCCTGTAGGCCTGCTCCTGGGCCAGTGGTGGTACCAAAGCCACATGTGTCCCATCAATGGAGCCAATTACATGCGGCATCCTCCCCAGGGCATAAAAGTCACTCTTCACGTCAGTGAGTCGTCGCAGTCTAGGGAAATAGATGTACCGGTTCAGGAAGAGCAACATTGCCGCCAAAACATCGCGGAGCACACGGCTGAACATGGTCTGTGACATCCCACCAGCAGTCGCCACAGTATGTTGGAAGGTACCAGTGGCAAAGAAGTGTAGGGCTGCCATCACCTTCACCTTGGGGGTCAGCGCTGTAGGATACGGCCGGCCAGGCTGCAAATGTGGGGACAACTGCACTGCCAAATCCTCAATCAGCTGCCTGGTGAAGCGGTACCGTCGGATGCTGTCCCGTTCCACCATCGTTGCCAGGTCTGGGAATGGCCGATGGACAGCAGGAGCCCTGCAGTGCAGAGGAGAAGTAAGCAAGATTGTCAGTCACCCCACATATGCGGCATTGAACACACTCAAGATCCCAACATACATCATTATGAGGCACAACTACATGAAGTGTGCAGTACCGGAAGGACATGTATGGTACATACATGGCCAACATCTGTCAACACGGTCCAACAGGTGGCATCAATTAGTCCCAGGTTGGCCCATTGGATATCATGAGGCCGTGTCACAGTTCCCATCTCCTGCTGCCGTGTCACAATAACCCCCCACAGGGACATGTGAGGACAGATGTGCCCCAGGCACCACAGCTCAACGACAGGTACATTCCCAGGGACCCTGTAATGCCACATGGACACTGGCATTACATGGAGTATCATGTATACACCACAGCAAAACAACCATGACCCCCACAGGTAGTGGCCCCACTTGCCACGGCAGGACAGACATGGACGTCTGTGACACACACGCACAACATCAGAGTCCATGCACACACAACGTGGATGTGGAGACTGTCTCCCATTGTGCACATGAAATCAGAGACATTGTAAACACCACATGCACAAAGACTGTGGAGGACCATCACTATTGTGCCACTGGGACACCCTGGCTCAAACATACCGTCCCACATGGGACTCACGGGGTATGTGACATGACATACACATACACCACTGTGAAATGTGACCATGGCACATGCACAGATAAGAACAGTTGCACATCACAGTGGTCACGTACACGTAACACCCAGGATCCTGTCCCCATGAACACGTGCACAGCCTGGGGGTGGCTGCCCACAGGTGACACCCACAGGACAACATGTACACCAACATACACACAATAGGAAATGCAGCCTTACATGCCTTATGATAAAGTTTGGACAGGCTGTCGTGTGGTAGGTGTGCCCCTCACTCCCTGGGAGCTATCTGTGGCTGGCATATGTCCAGGCTGGCATATGTCCATCTGAGACAGGCATGCTGACATATGCCAGTCACATGTACAGTGATGCGTTGAACTGCAATGGACCGATCGGTGCCTCCGGCCGGCCCATTGCTTTCAATGTGTGCGGGTACGCGTTGTACCCCTGTGCGCGTTGAACAGCAATGGACCGATCGGTGCCTCCGGCCGGCCCATTGCTTTCAATGTGTGCGGGTACGCGTTGTACCCCTGTGCGCGTTGAACTGCAATGGACCGATCGGTGCCTCCGGCCGGCCCATTGCTTTCAATGTGTGCGGGTACGCGTTGTACCCCTGTGCGCGTTGTACCGCAATGGACCGATCGGTGCGCACCCATTGACAATGGGCTTGCCTGGCAACGGACGCGTTTTCGAATTTCGAACGAGTCGGTTGCTCGAAAATCAGTTGGTCACCCACAACAATGTTGCAAAATCATGTATGTCATGAAGTTGAAGATTTGAAGGATGCTGTGGGCGTGTTTTGGTGCTGCTACTCCATGGATTGGCCAGATTCAGAAGATGCAAACGACTTGGACCTATCACTTTGGACACAAGGGACAGTATCTGCCTCTCCAGCACATATATATTGCTGGCTGTTCCCCTGAGAGCCCACTTGCCTGCACTACATGCTCCAAGACGACATCTGCCACTGCACTGCTGCTGTCTCTGCCCCTCTGGACCCTGCAATGGCACGTACTGTGGAGAGAGCCCCAGCCTTCAGCCTTGAAGAGAACCAGGCCCTGCTGGACAGCCTACTTCCACAGTACAGCAAGCTGTATGGGACACCAGGGGAGCAGGTGAGTGTTCTGTGCACTGCCTTTCTGAATGTGCATTTTGTCTGACTAGCAAGGCTGAGAGTCTGCACGCCACTGGCTAGCAGGCTCACTGAGTAGTTGTCACCCCCCATAGTGTGTAGTGACTTGCACTGGACAGGTATGGTGCAGTGACAGTGCATTTGAACATGGTTTTACTTCCCATGCAATGATACCATGTAGTGACGTCTGGCAAACTGTCCATGGTCAGCTTTGCACTGCCTGTGTACATCATGTGCCCCTGTGATTGAGACATGTATATACAACTGTGTCATGTACGGATATGTTGCATGTGTGGTAATGGCCTTTTCACTTTGTCATCCTCACAGGTTAATGCCCATCGGAAGCAGGAAATCTGGAAGGACATCGTCCGGGCTGTACGGTCCGTGGGGGTCTACAAGCGCTGGATCCGCAACTGCCAGAAGAGGTGGCAGGACCTTCGGGGCTGGACCCGGAGGATTGCACGGGTCCAGCTGAAGCTGTCGCCTCCTCGCAGGAGGGGCGGAACACGGACCCTGACCCCCCACATGCTCCAGATCCTGGCGGTGGTCTTTCCAGACCTGGATGGGCAGCTGAAGGCCAGACAGCAGCAAGGAGGGGGTGAGTCAAAGACTGCACTGTGAACTCTGTATTACATGCTTTGTGCCCTCCTCTGGCCTGGTTCAACTGCCACAGTGCAGCAGTCATGTTGTCCAGGAGCCATGTCCCTCTATTGTGCACTGCCCACTGCTCATCTGATACCCAGGTGTGGCCCTTACAGTCAGGGAATTGTGTCACTTGGGACTGTGTCCTTGCAGTTTGCTTCACTAAAGGTGGGGGACAGCATCTGTTTCCCTAACTCTGTTGTGGGCATCATGGGTGGGTCCATTGTTCACACAACGCCTGGGTTTGGACATGTGATCTGCGTGTTGCTTTGATATGCGGTCCACTTGCTGAGCTGAGCCACCACATGTGCCTGGGGTATGTGGCACACGCCCATGCAGCGGGTGGGAACAATGTTTGTGCCCCAGGAGTGTGCAGATTACGTGTGTCACACATACATAGCCAGCTATCCACTGTCCAGGGCACATCCCTCATTCATGTGGAGCAGGACAGTCATGCCTACTCCAGGCCATGCAATGCACTCTGTACTCCCACTCCCGTGTATCAGCTGACACATTGTGCACAGTGATTTGACCCCTCCGGTGTCTGCCTCTGTGTCAGTGTGCTGTGGATTAGTTGCCAGGACTGCTGTGGTGTTTCTTGGTAGGGGCTCAGCATGCCCCTGGAGATGTGACCATAGGAGACGATACTTGTGTGTCACATAGGTGTTTGATCAGCTGCCCGTGCAGACTGGGGTATGCGAATGTGATGTTCAGGCAGCTGTTCCCCATTCACAGCAAATTGTGAGGGGCTCAGGTTCAGAGGGTAGTGTCACAGGTCTCCCATATGTCCAATAGGTGTGACCTGGACAGATGAGGGTTGAGATGATGTGTTGTGTGGGGGATGTACATGTGCACTTGTGCAGCTCCAGGACTTGCATTCCCCATGACCTACTATTGTGACACAGTGCATAGTGTTGTTGTCTGGCTGCCAAGTCATACATCACTGAGACAGTGATGTATGACTTAACAGTCATGCCTCTGCCATGGCATGTGTCAACTTATTTGTGGTCCTGCAGGGGAGTGACATGTGCTACATGCACACCATAGTGGCGCTGGCTATCAGGACATGGGTGCATCATGGTGTCTGTCGCTGGTATGCATCACATGCATTTCCTATTTGACTCTGGGCATCCCTTTCATCCGGAAACCTGTACTGACTCAGTGGCAAGAGCTGTGATGTGTCCACACCGTGTCCTCTGCACTGTCCAACTACTGTGTACTTGGTGCATGTGTCCACACTGGGGTGTTGCAATCCAACAGACACCAGACAGATGGGTGCAAGGCCATGTGGGATGTGAGTGCCATGCTTGGCATCAGACTGACAATTGGCTTCTCCTGTTCAGTTAGGGCACTTTTAGCAATGTACAACTAATGATGCCAGGCCTTGCTCTGTGATGTGCTGTGGTCACAGTGGTGTGTGCGTTTGGTGCAGGTGACTGATGTCTGTCTGTTTCCCCATTGTTTGCAGATACATCCACGGCCACGGAAGGGGACAGCTCCACGGACCAGGAGGAGCCAGAGAGCCAGACTGGGTCAGCAGCCGAGGAGTGGTCGGAGGGACCCAGTGGCACGGAGGGCGAGGGGAGCCACACCGAGGAATCCTCAGCACCATCCACCTCAGCTGAGGACCAGAGCAACTCGGAGGATGACTCCCTTGTGGAGGCGGGTGTCAGCAGCCACCACACCCCAGCTAGTGTTGCTGTCCCCGCCACCACCAGCACCACCACCGCCCTCCCATCAGCTCCCATTCCCCAGGTCCGTGGAGGCTCCCATGTTCGGGAGCGTGTCTCCTTTGGCCCAGGCACCGCACCCCCTGCCCCTGTGTCCCCTGCTGCCCTGAGTGAGGAGTCTGTGTACCTCCTTCGCCAGCTCCATGTAGGGCAGACAGCCATGCTGAGTGTCCTCCATGCGCACACCGCACTGTTGACTCAGCTGGTGTCGTTCATGGAGGGCATCTCATCGGGCATGTCTGACCTACAGAGGGGCAACAGGTCCATGGACTCCTCCCTGACGGCAGCAGTGTCCCTCCTCAGACAGTCCCTCACCCCTCCTGCCTCTGCTCCATCCACACTCCCCAGCACCTTGCCCGTCCCAAGCACACACACACCGGCACAGGCACACACCAGCACACACAGATCCAGCACACAGACACACACGCCACAAACTAAACGCACACGCACGCACAGTCAGGGGACTGAAACCAGACTCACAGGGGATGGGGCCCTGGTACACACACACGCATCCATGGGCACTGCGCAGTCCTCAGTTGCCTCTCCCTCCAAAGCACCCTCCCTTGCCTCACCTGCAACCCCAAAGACCCAGCGCCTCTTCCTCAGTGACCTCGGCCTCTTCCCCTCCGATCCAGCTGCCCCAGCATCCAGGGGGAAGAGGAAGCCCCCACACGGAGCAGAGTGCCCCTCGATCCCGGACACCCTCCCCCAGGCGCAGACAGACTGAGGCCCCCACCCGCAAGTCCCCCAGAGTGGTAAGAGCAAGACCCCGCCGCCGCCCTGCAGCTCAAGCACCAGGTCACCTTCCTCCATCCCTCAGGCCCCCACTCCACAGGTGCCCCCGCCACACCCTGCCCCAGGTTCCCCCACCCACAGATATACCATCCCCAAGAGGCTCCGGCCTTCTCCCCTGCCACTTGCTCTCCCGGCACCACACCCCCGCTGCGCTCGTCTGTGCCACTGATGTGGTGAGGGTGTCCTCCCCCTCTGTCCAGCCCACCTTGCCTGTTCCCCATTCTCCTCCCCTGGTGGTAGGCACTGCAGTGGAGTCCACTACCACCCTGTCTGACTTGGGCACTGCAGTGGCGGACCTGTCCACTCCATCTGCAGGGTCCACTGCAGTCGTGCCGGCACCCACAACATCTGAGCCATGCCCCCAGTTGTGCCGGCACATACCATGTCAGACACCTCCACTGCAGTTGTCAGTGGCTCTCCAGCACCCACCACCCCTTCCCTGCTTCCTCCTGGTGAGCCCTGATCCTGTCCCTGCGGTGCCTGGCCTACCCCCCGGTTGACCCTCCTAGTGGATTGTCCCTGGTTTTGTGCAGGCATGTGTAGGGTGGCATCTGCCACTGTCACCCACTTGTGACTTTGTTGATGGACTGGCCATTGGCCTTTGTTTATGTTCTACCGGACTTCTACTTTTAATGCCACATATGCTGAATAAAGCAACTTTCTGTTCTCTAGTGCTTTTGCTTCTGATGTACATGATGTTGATGATGCTAACAATGCCCTTGCTGCAGTGATGGTGATATTTGGTCTCATGATAATGAAGTGTTACTGTGCAGGAACCCATGTGGTCCAGGGGTTATGTGTCCTATCCTGTGGTGTATCCATGTCATCCATAGCAGCATCTGAGGGTGTCATGTGTTCAGTATTTGGCAATGAGATTTCCTACTTAGATTGGCAAATTCACATCTGTGGCTTCCACTCCTGCACATCTGTTGTGCCTGCCATTGTTCTATTCGTCTACTTCCCTGACCGTGTGGCCATCTCCAGTGAACATGCAGGTTTGGGCATCAATGGGGAAGGACTCATCTGTGTTGTCAGTGCAACATTGCTATACAAGTGTGTTGGATCTGTGCTGATGCTTCCGTTGGCACTTCCATGACCAGGCTGATGGGACGGGAGCCCTCATTTGTTGCTAATTGTTGATTGTGTGTCCCATTGCTGCCATGGTATGGTATCTGTTCGCCTCACATCTGCAGTCTCCACAGGGTATCTGCATGTGTGTGCCCATTGGTGCAAATATGTGGGTCTGCATTCGGATGGTCACTTCTGTCATTGTGTCATTGATGATTGTTGACGGTGTCAGCCCCCATGGGTGTTGTTTGTCTGCACATGGCCAAAGTTATGTCTTATTTGCACTGCAGGATTTGGCTCCCCAATTTATGTTGCAATGGGACACATACACTACTTTGCCACTGATGTGTTTGTTGTTCTGTGACCAGGAATCATCCATGCAGTTTGGCAGTTGCACCTCTTACTTTGTCAACACTTGCCTTTTGGTCACTGTGATGATGGGGGTTTGGACCCCATTGCCACAATGTTCAAGATGTGCTGCAGCTATGGACCCCACACTTGCCTTTTGGTCACTGTGATGATGGGGGTTTGGACCCCATTGCCACAATGTTCAAAATGTGCTGCAGCTATGGACCCCACACTTGCCTTTTGGTCACTGTGATGATGGGGGTTTGGACCCCATTGCCACAATGTTCGAAATGTGCTTCAGCTATGGACCCCACACTTACATTTTGGTCACTGTGATGATGGGGGTTTGGACCCCATTGCCACAATGTTCAAAATGTGCTTCTGCTATGGACCCCACACTTCCATTTTGGTCACTGTGATGATGGGGGTTTGGACCCCATTGCCACAATGTTCAAAATGTGCTTCAGCTATGGACCCCACACTTACCTTTTGGTCACTGTGATGATGGGGGTTTGGACCCCATTGCCACAATGTTCAAAATGTGCTTCTGCTATGGACCCCACACTTACATTTTGGTCACTGTGATGATGGGGGTTTGGACCCCATTGCCACAATGTTCAAAATATGCTTCAGCTATGGACCCCACACTTACCTTTTGGTCACTGTGATGATGGGGGTTTGGACCCCATTGCCACAATGTTCAAAATGTGCTGCAGCTATGGACCCCACACTTGCCTTTTGGTCACTGTGATGATGGGGGTTTGGACCCCATTGCCACAATGTTCGAAATGTGCTTCAGCTATGGACCCCACACTTACATTTTGGTCACTGTGATGATGGGGGTTTGGACCCCATTGCCACAATGTTCAAAATGTGCTTCTGCTATGGACCCCACACTTACATTTTGGTCACTGTGATGATGGGGTTTGGACCCCATTGCCACAATGTTCAAAATGTGCTTCAGCTATGGACCCCACACTTACCTTTTGGTCACTGTGATGATGGGGGTTTGGACCCCATTGCCACAATGTTCAAAATGTGCTTCTGCTATGGACCCCACAATTACATTTTGGTCACTGTGATGATGGGGGTTTGGACCCCATTGCCACAATGTTCAAAATGTGCTTCAGCTATGGACCCCACACTTACCTTTTGGTCACTGTGATGATGGGGGTTTGGACCCCATTGCCACAATGTTCAAAATGTGCTTCTGCTATGGACCCCACACTTACATTTTGGTCATGGCCTGCTTGCATTGTGGGTGCCACACACATATATGTGTGGCACATGTGCTAGGGGGTCACATTGTATGTTCAAAGTCATGTTCGTTGTTGTAGGCATTTGACACAGTCTACACATGCTTGTCATGGTGTTGGGGGGATGTCTTCTTCTTGCATTCCCTAGTTTGTGGTGTGCTGGTTGTGTCATGCATTGTCCATCCTGCCCCCCTGGCTAAGGGTGGTGGTAGGCATCCAGCCCCCCCTGGGTGAGGGTGGTAGTAGTGGTAGGCATCCTGCCCCCCCTGGGTGAGGGTGGTAGTAGTGGTGGGCATCCTGTCCCCCTGGGTAAGGGTGGTAGTAGTGGTGGGCATCCTGCCCCCTGGGTAAGGGTGGTAGTAGTGGTAGGCATCTTGCCCCCCTGGGTGAGGGTGGTAGTAGTGGTAGGCATCCTGCCCCCTGGGTGATGGTGGTAGTAGTGGTAGGCATCCTGCCCCCTGTGTAAGGGTGGTAGTAGTGGTAGGCATCCTGCCCCCCTGGGTGAGGGTGGTAGTAGTGGTAGGCATCCTGCCCCCCTGGGTGAGGGTGGTAGTAGTGGTGGGCATCCTGCCCCCCTGGGTAAGGGTGGTAGTAGTGGTAGGCATCCTGCCCCCCTGGGTAAGGGTGGTAGTAGTGGTAGGCATCCTGCCCCCCTGGGTGATGGTGGTAGTAGTGGTAGGCATCCTGCCCCCCTGTGTAAGGGTGGTAGTAGTGGTAGGCATCCTGCCCCCCTGGGTGAGGGTGGTAGTAGTGGTGGGCATCCTGCCCCCCTGGCTAAGGGTGGTAGTAGTGGTAGGCATCCTGCCCCCTGGGTGAGGGTGGTAGTAGTGGTAGGCATCCTGCCCCCCTGGGTAAGGGTGGTAGTAGTGGTAGGCATCCTGCCCCCTGGGTGATGGTGGTAGTAGTGGTAGGCATCCTGCCCCCTGTGTAAGGGTGGTAGTAGTGGTAGGCATCCTGCCCCCCTGGGTGAGGGTGGTAGTAGTGGTGGGCATCCTGCCCCCCTGGCTAAGGGTGGTAGTAGTGGTAGGCATCCTGCCCCCCTGGGTGAGGGTGGTAGTAGTGGTAGGCATCCTGCCCCCCTGGGTGAGGGTGGTAGTAGTGGTAGGCATCATGCCACCCCTGGGTGGGGTGGTGGTGCGCATTCAGGCCCCTGTGTGCATATGTGGCATTGGTGATGGGCATCCCGCCCCTATGGTGCTGCTGTTGCTGGTGTAAGTATATTCAGCATCCCCGTGTGTGTGTGTGATGTGTCGTGTACGTGTTGTATGTGTTTTGTGGTTGGTGTCTGGCTTACCTTCTGCGCCGTACGCGTCTGTGCCTGTTCCGGTAGTAAATGTAGAATATTGGTATGATCGGGACGAAGGGATTCATGGTTGGTTCGTGTCGTTCGTCCTTCTCGTTGCTTCGCGTCGTCCTCGTCGCTTCGCCTCGTCCTCGTCGCTTCGCCTCGTCCTCGTCGCTGGCGTGTTCGCCTCGTAGCCGTGGATCGTGTTGTGGCGCGAATCGGAGCTTATGTGCGCCTCTCCCGGATGCTTTGACGTGCCGTGCGTAGCGACGGGTTCGGCGCGTACGGAAAGCGCATCGTACTTGTCCGGCCGGACGGGGCTGCATTTTTCCTTCCGTGCGACTCGATTCGGCGTTTCCGGATTCGCCTCGGTCGGAGAACAGGACCTGGTTTGGGTGAGTACGGCTCGGCCGGATTTTTTGCTGTTGTGCGCATCGTACTTGCTCGTTCGGTGTACTGTACGGATCGGTCGGGAAACAGGCTTTCGCATGGCTTTTTTCCCGACCGAATGGTATTGGGTGCGCCTCCGACCGAGATCGGAATCGGCCCCTTTGTGGTGAATACATTAACATTAACTTATATTTTTGGGATTATCGGTTACTTGATGCCTTAGCGATGTTGTGGATTAATTTTCACTGCTGTTTGAGGTTTTCTATTGCAATTTTAGTGCTTGTTATTTTTTGGTTTTTGTTTTATTATTGGTTTTTAATGTTTACATTTTATGGGCTTTGTGTTATTTTTGGGGTTTACGTGGGTAATGTTTTATTAATAAATTACTAAAATGTATTTAAGATTTTAATTTAGCATGCACCTTATCAATTTATTAGTTTTATCAATGAATATAATTCTTAAATGTCAAGATATTTGAAATGTTGGGGCTCATGCATATATTTCTATATAACTGTAAAATAAGTTTTAAATGACAGCTTATAGTGTTTATTGGGAGTGGGTGAGTGATGTTTTATTGTTAGCTTACTTTTAATATTCTTTGGGGGTGTGGTTTAATGGTAATTAAAGTGACCTATTACAAAAGGCATTTTGGAGTACACAAAGTAGTACTCTTTAAAATATTCATACATGAGTTTGTAAATTGCCCGTAAAACAATTAAAATGTGAAAAAGTTGGAATAATACAACTCAATAGGGGTAAATTGATAAAGTAAAATATTTATCTTTTATGTGTTATATTACTTCAAGCTTTATTGCTGTCTTTGTTATTTATACATATAATAATATAATATAGAAGAATATTTAAAGGTTCTGATTTTGTTGAAGAGTATAGTATATCTGAAAATATACATATATAAAAGAAAATCCTTAATTTATGTTTTGAGATAAAAATAATATATTTGACCCACCAGTATTATACAGATTTTTTTCCAATGTTTATTGAACGTATAATGGTAATAAATCTAATCACTCCAAATTATGCACTTTCATCAATATTTAGGTTTTTGGAGTTAGAATAGTTTGTTGCTGCCTACAATTATAAACTTTTCCCAATGCTTGTTGGATTGGGTTAGAATAGTAAATCTAACCCCCCCCCCCCACCCTCCAATTATGCATTTTTCAGTGTTTAGTGTTAGAATATTTTATTTAGCACCCGACCCAGTAAGATACTTGCCCTGATGTTTGTGTAAGTTTAGATTGCTAATTTTTAAACTTTCAATTAATTATAAAATATTTTCTGTTACATTATAAAAAATATTAACAACATTAATAATTCATTTAAATATGTTTATTTGAAAATCAGAATTTAAAATAATAAATATAAACACAAGTTACTTTTTTAAACGAACTTCAACTTTATTAAACAAATATAAAATATATAAATATAATGTAAAATAATATTTTTCTCTTTACTCAGAAAAAAACATACAGTTTAAACAATTAATAAATGCATTTAAATCAAACTTATTAATCACCATTATATTTTAATATATTAATTCCAAAATGCTAACCATTAAAAATATAATAACATAAAGTACACAAAAAAGATAAGCTATTTCACAATCGTTTACCAGTAGTATATATATATATATATATATATATATATATATATATATGTGAAAAAAGATATTTGAGAACTAGAATCATATTTACAAAACATGAATTCTTATGTGAAAGATGAAATATATTTGTAAACATTATGCAATAAAATAACATGTATACAGCTTTAGTTTGTTTTACAATAATATTAATGTGCACATATTTTGGTATATTTAAAAATAATTTATAGTACAAGAAAATGATTAAACTATTTTCAAACATTTCTAAAATAAAAATAATTATATTTTTTCATTGACTGCAATCTATTTGCAGAATCTTTTTTATTTTAATTTCACCATTGTTTCTTTTACCGGTAAGTCCACTGTAGAGTCCTTTTTCATTTCATTGCGTAGCAGATGCTAAAGGTAGAGGCAGCAAGTTCCTGTTTAACCAGATCAGATTAAAAATCAAATTATTTGTATTTTGATGGAGTATGCAGCGGCGACTCCTCCGCAATGGCGGAGGAGCGTTGCCACACTGGCTCAGAGCCAGCAGCTGAAAAAAAATCACGTACAATCCATAATTTATGCAGAAAAGTTTGTCCTTAAATGGTAATTAGATCTGATTTCTTCATGTCCGTCATGTATGTGGAGATCTTTTCACTTGGAGCAAAGATCTCTGCGCTCAGGCCAAAAATGTCACCTACAGCAACAAACAGGTAGTGACATACAGAGACAAGAAGTAGGCCATTCCCGAGCTATCCATTCGCCACATCAGAATCCTCCTCCTTTTATTGAATTTTCCCCCAAAACATCTGAGGACCACAATGAGGTAGCCCCTAGGTTTTGTGAAGAGGAATTAAACATTATTTGTTATGGGTCCTCTAACATTTCCTAATGTTTATGGGAAGGGGATGATAACCAGCTGTGTCATGCAGAGCGGGTTCCGATATGGACGGACATTGCCATACACTGCAGTGCTGTGTGCCCATACTAGAAAAGGGAAGGAGTGCTGCAAACGCTGGAAGGACCTCTGGCAATAGGCATGTCTGAAGGCACAGGAGATGGTGGGAGTATCCCTCTAGCCACATTCATGTTATACCACACTGACACTCCTGCACAGGAGGGTTCTCTGGCTGACTCTCCATGCTCGGCTGGAGGCACTTGAGCAGCAGAAAGGTGGTCAACACGATTTGTTAATACAAATCAAAGTGCTTACATGTTTTATCGAGTCATGTCTCCTGTTTACTATGTTTAATATATCTCCAGGTTAGCTGTATCATTTGTCATCCTGTTAAATGTGTTGTTGAATGAATGTATTGTTAAGTTATTTATAGTTTTTTTAAAGGACATGTAAATTATACTATACTTGCATGCTGAGACGCTGGAATTGTAGGATGACAACGCTTGATTGTTATTAATAATTCTTTAGGTAACTATTGGCTAAAGACCTGAGGCTCGATGTACGTACAACTGGTCACAAAATACTAGTCTGGTAATTTGTGAACCAACCTATGCACTAGTATATAATTTTGCAAATTACCTATTTGTAGTGGGTCGCATTTTGACCTGGGTCATGAATAATAATGAGGTAGGTCGCAATTTGTGACACCCCCCACTCCCCAGGATTTGCTGTCATCACAGGGATGGTGGCCTACTGGGTCTGCAGACCAACATGTCTGTGATTGCTTAAATAGAAGAAAGGAAAACAGGATGCATTTCAAAATAAAAAATGAAATGTTTCATTTTTGTTTCTATTGGGACCACTGCCTGCTCTTAAATTTTTTTTTTAAACATTCTCAAAGGGGTAGGGGTCCCAGTGAGCAAATGGGTTACTACCAACTTGGAGTTGGTGGTAAAGTGCGAATGATTTGTGACTGCATTTCGGTTGCAAGACATTACATACCACTATGATTTGGTATTTGGAAGGGACACCCTAAACATGCCCCTTCCAAATACAGAATTTATTAGGTCGCAAACCCAAATTGCGATTCGGTAAAGTGCTACTGAATCGCAAGGTTGGTTTGACACATTAGAAAAAGCCTTTTTGCGTTTGCAAATGGCTGTTTGCAACTGCAAAAGGTCTTCGCACATCTAGCCCCTACTTTCCAAATGGTAACTTTTATGTTAGATCTGCACATAATCCTCATAACCTGTTTTAGTTTTATCATGTTTAATACGGGTCTTATGTAACAAACACATATGCAGCCATATTGACATACTTTCAGACACAAAGTGGTCGTTATTTTGAGGTTTTTAAAAACATTCTGAGTAACAAATAATGTGTGAAAATTAAATTAACAAGTTTATGATTAATGTAGTCATAACCAATGAATTAATGATGTTGCATTTAAAACAAATTAATTGAATTGTTTAGAAGTGTGATTAATAATGTAGTTTAGTTATGCCACATGTACGTGAGGACACCATTTTATTAAGATGGATGCAATTTCTAACGTTTTGCTATTCTTGCTCCCGCTCATTCCCCCCATCCAATGTCTCCTGCGAGTCTTCTCTCCCCACAGTTTTCTTGGAGCACAGTTCTTCATTATTCTTAGAAGTGGCCTAGTGAAATAGGCTTTATTGTGATATATTGTACTGTCAATCATCATGTAATGCTGAATCTGCTGTTTTTTCTCATTGATTATGCATAAAAATGTATAAAAATACTCTGGTTTTACGTGGATTGGGGGCAACATATTTTTCCTCATGAAACATTGTTGGTTTGGACGAGACTTTAATTTTTCTCACAACTCTGTTAAATTATTGAGAAACTTTCTTCCCCTTTTAGAAATGCTGTTAGTATTCTTATTTGACCTGACAATTATAGGAATTTCAAATGATTTCTGACTTTGTATTTCTGTATCTGTGCCTTCATGGTATGTGTTGATTTACTTTGTATTGCTTAATCTATTTTTTTTTATAAATAAAACTCTTTAACTCCCCATTGATCTAGAATTCAGTTCTTGAGTGGTCCCAGTTACTATTTTTGATTTTACTCTGCTATTTATTGGGCTAATGATGTGGAGGGTGGTGTCTCTTATCTCTAGATCAAGGGTGCTGGTCACCAGAGATAATTTTGGGGTGATCAAAATATTAAGGTGCAGTAAATTACTGGGGTTCGGGCTCCCACAGTTATACAATCAATGACCACTTTAGTAGTCTACTATCACGTGTGGCTGCCTTACAGGCACTTCCTTTAAGTTCCACCAATGAGGAGGCACCTTTCACTGACAGGGAGAGTGTACCCACCTGGACAGTCAGAAAGATTCAGGTGGAAGCTACTGAGGCACCAGAGGGGGTACACCACTCTGGGTCAGATGATGGGGATCCTCCTGACACTAAAGCAAATACATCTGTGGTGTCCTAGTCACTACACCAATGGGGCCTCCAACTGCACCCTCTGCTATGCCTCCTGCTCTACAGTTGCCCACCTTGTACAACAGCATCCAGGAGAAACATTTGCCCCCAGATACGGCTGAGCCCTCACATGTTCCACCCCCTTTACAAGATTTTGTCACCATGGCTGCTTTCAAGGAGACCATGAGCAAAGTGAGTGATGGTTAAGAGCGATCTCTTGTGATCTGAAGGAGGTGAAATATGATGTGCACTATCTCCAAGAGAAGTCAGTTGATCTGCATTAGGGAATATGTTTATAAATCCTTAATAGCAGCCATAATGTCTCATCTACATTCCCATCACACTCCCTGCCAGCTTGTCGGTGCAAGTTGCTTCCACCCCCTTTCTAAGCGTATCCAGATCTTCAGGGGTTCTTTGGTCCTGACAATACAAGACATCTGTCTGCAACAGAGAAGGAATTTTATGCTAAGGGGAAATTTGATCCTGGAGATGGCCAGAAGCGTTTACTCTTAACCCAGAACAGCAACACTACACTATATCTGGGTTGGCGGAATGACTTTATTTTTCAGTTGGAATATTTACTTGATTTCATCAATTCACTTTACGTTAGGATTTTAGAAGTCTTATTAATGTCTTCATGTACATAGACCCATCCCCTGATGTTCCTGATGTGTTATTTTATTGTACATACCGCTCTGAGTTGTCTTTCACTGAAATAAATCACCATTTTATTTTCTCCCATCCCCAAAGACTTCTCTTCCTAATGATTGAAAATCTAAAAAGGAAGACTCAGTTGAAAAACATACTATATAAATATTTCCTTAATATCTAATATACTGGATGTTTTTGTAATGGTTCATGAGTGTGGGCATGTATGTTTAAGCACAATATTGTCACATTTTTTACATAAAAACCTTGGTAAATCGCAAATTACAGTGATGTTTATTTAACCAGGTGCCCAAGATTTAAATATTACATTCAAAGGTATGTGATGTGTAGGCCTACAAGTTATGCTTGGTTTTGTGAGGCTGAGTCAGGAAGGGTTTTGGGGAAATGTTCATGGGTTTAGGTGGTTGTAGGCCTTGCCTGAGGGAAGTGGCACAATGTCACAATGTCATCCACGTCTTCAGCTATGCAGAAGTGAACCCAATGCAGGTTGTGGTTGGGCTGTTGGATTTAGCGGATTTGTTCTTAGCGTTTGGGTGTAGTTGTCCCTACAGGATGGTGCTGTGACTCAGTAGACTGAGGTGTATGCGTTGGGCCTGGAGATCTCTACAGGCACTTATGTGATACGGCCTGTATCGTCTGCATGGTGAAAGCACATCGCCTTGCATCGTCCTCCTTCAACAAACGAAGACGATCCCGCTGCAACTCTACCATGTCTTGGATGAATGCTTTCTTCTCATCCAAGGCACCGCTCACTCTCTTCAGCACCCTTGGTATTGCTTCCTGGCGAGTTTGCATTTTGCTTGGTGTCTCCCCCATTAGTTGAGTATGCCCCCTCACAGAATATTGCTGCTGGATAAACTGATCTGCCCTGTGGCCAGCAGTAGGTCTTGCCAACTCTTTACCCCGCATGTGTGACAATACATACAGATCAAGGGATTTTACGCAGAGTATGTAGCTATTTGAAAACAAGTCTACATCATTATGAAGAGCAAGATGATTTCAGATGACACAAATAAGCTTACTAAAGACTTACCAGTCTCTGCCATCTGTTCCTGTCTGTGACCAAACCACATCTAGGTGCACTGGCTGGAGCAGAAGAAGAGGTGGTGGCTCTTGGCTGATGGACACACTACACAGAACATTCTACAATTTAAAGGACAGACTCAGATGTAAGCAAAATAAAAATAGAGTGATCAGGTTTCTTTCCTGGCCTTAAGTTGGAATTTCCTGGAACAGGCAAGTCATATCAGGGTCGGATGGGGGCAGACAATAGGCCCCGGGGAACCAAAATAAAAATGCCCCTATTAGTAAACTAGATGGCTAAAAAAGAGGCCCATGTTAGCAAATTGAGGCAGTTTTGAACTTGTAAAGGAACTGTGCATAAGTGTCTTGCAAGGTATGTAAGACTGCATGGATTTGAGCTTCCTGCAGACTAATGAACAGTAAAAACCTTCCCAACAGTCCCACAAACAGTCAAAAACCTGGCCCACACACTGGCCAATCAGACAAGACCCTCAGACCCTTCGTATAGGTCAGTCTAGCCCTGGGTCATTTAGCAGATCAGGGAGAATGGTGGAATGTATACATTTATTGCTGCAGATGAGCTGGAGATTGGACCCAGCCCGGCTCCAGGAAGAACCTTTGCCACCTGTATCCTGGAGAACTTCCCCTTCATCCGCCACCTTTTTTGTTGCAATTTTTTCTTGAGGTTCCCCACATTGTGCGCCTCCACTCCCAATGCATTGACAGAGTCTGCCAATTCCTTCCACGTGGCCACCTTCACTGCTCCACTGAAGGTGAATGGAGGCAGACTGTACAGTTCACTGTAATAACCATAAAGACGTCTGGGTCTGGCACCGGTACCAAGTTTTCCCGAGTCCTACCCAGTGCAGGTAATAAGGTCTCCTCTGTCTCCCACAAACTTTTCTTTAATAATGGGGTTCTAATCCCATTCTTCCAGGCTTGTCTTGCACCCAATTAGCATTTTTCCACTCAGATAAAACCAGAGCTAGCTACTTCAACTAGTGCCAGCTGTTATCCAACCACTACATGCCCATGGTACAATGATGTCATTTTATTCTAATGGTCTTTCTGCTCATTTTGCACTGGACTTGAATTTTAGTTATTTTTCCATCCCTAACAGATTCAGTCATTTCCTTCAGGTTTCCTCTCTAATTAATTTTATTACTCTTTTTGCCCCGTCTTGATCTGCTTAAACCTTCCTGGTTTTAATCATAATCAATATTACATTTTTCAGTTTCTCGCTCTCTATGTATTTTATGAACTGTATTTTATGTTTGTATGGAACGCTCAAGCAGCCAAAAGTGATGATTCGACTGAAAGTTGTAAGACCCTCCATTCTGTACCATTCCTCATTCCAATAAAGCATTCATACCCGCAGGGGCATCAATCACTCTCAATCACTTTAAATGTATATTATATGACATTGAACGCTGCTCCCATTCCATTCCCAGCCCCTATAGCTGGGCACAGCAGGCTGGGGCTCCGAGGCCTGCCCTGCTCTCAGACCTTGGGGAGGATTCGATGATTGATGCCCTTACTCCATTGTAGTTGTAAAAGGGTCTTATTGTATTGAGAAAGGGCAAGTTAACTAGAAACTTGAATGCATTACCTTTCTTTAACATGAATCTTTCAAATTTTCTTTTCCATCTGTTATATCTTTTATATTTCAATAACAAACTCCTTTTTACCCTCCAAACATTTTCTTTAACCAATAACAACATAAGTGGAGGACCAGACCTCTGTTCTCTTTACCGCTTTAATCTTATCAATGCTTTTTGGGGCCTGATTACGAGTCTGGCAGTCCACAAACCACCAGACTTGCGGGGCACAGTGGTGGCGGTCTTCCCACCGCCCTATTACAACTAGGGCGGTCGGACCTCCGCTGAGGTCCCACCAAGTATATTACGAGTTTCCTCTCCGCCACAGTTTGCATTGTGATTCCTACTCCATTAAAACTGTGGCAGAGTGGAAACAAAGGAGGCCCTACAGGGCCCTCTGTTGCCTCTGGCCCATGGGGTGCATGCGCCCCCCTGTGTGCATGCACCCCAGTACCTGCAAGACATGAACTGCACCAGTCCATGCTGTGCAGGTACTGCCTTTGACGTTCCCATTGCAGTGCCTATTTCATAGACACCGCCCTGGGAACACCAAGAACCGCCCGCCAGTGACCGAAAAAGTCATAATCTGGCAGGCAGTGCACACACAGGTTTGGCGGTGCGACGGCGGGCGGTCCTGCTCCCGCATTGCCAAACTCATAATCAGGCCCTTGGTTGTTGTTGCACCATTGGATTCTGTTGCTCGCGTTGCTCCTGTCTGCTCTCCAGGCTGCCTAAAGGCTTGTTCCATTGCTCCCCTCCAAGCATCTTGTGTTTTGCCTTCATCTCTTGCATTGAAGATGTTTATCTTTTTCTCCCAAACTTTTGTCCTATATTTTCTACTCATCCTGCTCATTATCTGTGATGCAACCAATAATAGTATTATAATTTATAAATGCATCCCCTCAATGCTAACTTCCATACTAAGCTTGTGCAATCGCCTATTGCCAATTGGCTGCTTCCTTATCCACTAAATGTAGGGAAAGGAGGATGAGTCAGAGTGTAGAGGACTCGCTTCAGACATTGGCCTTAATCTGGCGTTATGTGTAGTGATGCTAGCCCCCTTTCATCATGGTCCAAAAGCTCTGTACGATTAGAGCATCCAAAGCCCCACCTCCTTGCAGAACATGCTCGCCTCACTTCTTCACTAATCTGCTGGCTGATAAGCCAATCACAGCTCAGCAGGTGCTGTTACTCATCCTCTTTCAACAAAGAAAGGCGCAACTGGTGACCTCATTCTTTTTTGTTAACAAACACAATATAATTTACTTCTTATATGTTCTTGGGCACACTAACTGTGGCTTCCTTGGACCTGGAAGAGCCCTGCATTCTCCTGAAAATGCAACACACGTGAGATCTAGGGCACATTATCATATTTCGCACCACTGCAAAAGTCACACAAAGTGATGCAAAGTGGCACGAAGTCTTGATAAAGTATTTACTTTCCAGTGCAAAACTTTTTAGTGCCGGAAAGTTGCCCTTAAAGTAGTGCAAAGCTACCACCCATGGTTTTGAATTCAAAGCCAGACCTACAAACATTGTCAGACCTGTCTTTGCATCAAAAAATAACGACTCCCTCGAGTCCAGCATTAAATAGCAAAAATGTTTCAATATATGCAAACATTTCACTCATTGCATGTGTGTGCAACACTGCACAGCACACATCCAATCTGCGACATGTTAATAAATGTGTCCAACCGTAGGGTTTTGTACTGGAAGGCCAACCTTCCAGTTCAACATCTATGCACTGATGTGTGTGGTGCTATGCAGTCTGTTTGTGTGCCACAAAATCTATACACTGATGTGAGTGCGATACTAGGCAGCCTGTTTGTGTGCCAGCACAAGGGAAGAGAGAGCATCATAAGGCCATATTTAGTAAATATGTCTCTGTACTGCTCCCTTCCCCTTGTGCAACGCAGTACTGCAACTTTGGTAGCTGTGCATCCTTGTGCTAAAATGAAATTAACCTACCCCCAAGCTTTAATATACACTTCCTGCATGGTCTTTCCTGTTAGTTAGGAAACAGTGTCATGTGCACCTGTCCATCATTCACTCATGGCCTAGGGCCCTGATAATTTTTTGCTAATGCTGATTGCTTTTCATGCATTGTGAGGAATGTCTGTGTAACAACATGTTCTTTTATGTTACATATTAAAGGTAGGGCATCGGAATATCAAGTTAGAAATATAATTGATTCACAACATTCAGGTAAAAAACTGTGATTGCAAAGATATTGTATGACATAATATTGCAGGTAGGTATAATCCTTGGGCCAAATTTTAATTATGCCCCCAAAATTCATGATATTCCTGAATTTTGCATTAAGTGGAATTCGTTAAATTCACTGAAATTACGCATTACATCGTATTGTGTATTTTATACCCCAGTGGAACATCACACATTTAAAATCCTCATGCGATACATGAAAGAGACTGGTTTACACAGGAAATGTCTTACCAAGGGGCATTGTCTGCTTGAACCAGTTTCCTTCCGACATCTTGAGACTTTTTCACGCAAAGTGAGCAAAACAGGTAAAGGAATGTTAGATATCGGCAAATTACATTTTGTTGTAAAAGTGTAATCTCACAAAAGTTTCTGGAATTGTATGGAATTTCATGGTTTCGCCTTGCCGTAGTATAAGTTTTTTTGTGTTGGTTAATAATATTGTTATTTAAAATGTCATTCAGTAAATATTGTGGTATTTAATATAGTTAGTAGTTACCTCATTATTGTAATGTTTACTAGTATATTATTTTATATGAACTTGTGCTTTGATACTGGTTATTTCTGATATTTAGTTTTTTTGTTGATTTTTATATTTCTATGACATTTGGGTGATTTGGGGATTTTGGATGGGTAGTGTTTCATTTATGAATCAATTAAAATGATTTTGATTTATTAATATTACAAGTAATACATTTATTTTCTAAATAAATCTCATTTGTATGTGGTTTTCTTTTTAATGATGGGGTACATATACTTTGGGGTGAACACATTAACATTATCTTATATATATTGTCGATTATGGAGTTTATTGATGGATTGACTATGTAGTATTTTAATTGTCAATATTGTTTGAGGTTTTCTATTGCAATTGTTGTGCTGGTTATTTTTTGGTGTTTAGTTTTTATTGTTCTTTTTTAATATTTGCTTTTTTTATGAGCTATGTGTTATTTTGGGGGTTTATGTGGGTAGCATTTCATTCATAAATTACTAAAAAATTATTTACATTTTTAATTATTATGTAAGTTATCAATTTATTAGTTTTATCAATAAATATACTTCTTAAATGTCAACATTTAAATGTTGGGGCTTATGCACACAATTCTATATAGTTGCAAAATTATTATGAAATTACAGCTTGTAGTGTTTATTGGAGTGGGTGAGTACGGTTTTATTGTTAGCTTACTTTTAATATCCTTTGGGGGTGCGGTTTAGTAGTTATTAAGGTGGCCTATTAACAAAGGCATTTTGGAGTACACACAAAAATATTCTTTAACATATTCATACATGCCTTTGGGAATTGCCCCAAAAACCTTTACAATACAAAAAAAATAGGAGTATACAAAATAAATAGAGGTCCAGGTTTAAATTAAAATATTTATAGCTTATGTGTTACAGTAATTCAAGCGTTATTGTTTTCTTTGTGCTTTATATATATAATATAATAATCATATAGAATAATATTTAGGGGTTCTGATTGTGTTGAAGTGTGTAGTATATCTGAACCTATACATTTCTAAAAGAAAATAATTTATATTTTAGATGGAAATAAAATATTTGACCCACAAGTATTATATAGATTTTTTCCAATGTTTGTTGAAAGTATAATGGTAATGAATCTAACCACTTCAAATTATGCACTTTCTTCAACATTTAGGTTTGGAGTTAGAATAGTTTGTTGCAAACTCCAATTATAAACGTTTCCAAATGTTTGTTGGACTGGGGTTAGAATAGTAAATCTAACCCCTCCAAAGTATGCATTGTGTCTGTGTTTGGGGTTAGAATATTTTATTTGCCACCCGCCCCAATGAGATACTTACTCTGATGTTCATGTAACTGTAGTTAGATTATTAATTTTTACCCCTTCAATTAAGTTAATTCATTATAAAAGATCTGCTATTACATTATAACAGTATTAACAATTAAATTAAATATGTTCATTTGAAATTCAGAATTTAAGGAGGGCAAGATGGCTGCCGACTGACTTCAATGAGAGTTATGTTATGTTATGTTATAACAATTTGTATAGCGCACTACTACCCATAGGTGTCTAGGCGCGTTTCGGACCACATACTGAAGCAGGAGACTAGTTTTTAAAAAGCCAGTTGCTGCTGCTGCTTCTCTCCATCTGGACCTTTAGGAGATTTTGATATGCCGGCTATTAGAAAACCATCTGCGAACATTCCCCCCCCGGTACTTACTATATTTATGTGGACATGCGGCTGCTGGGCATTGATGGCCAGCTGAAGGCAAGGTGTTTTGCTACAGTTGTGCTCCTGCTGTCACCGAGTGCAAGGCGGTGTATCGGCTTACCGCGTGGGAGTCACTGCTTCGCTGGGAATATGGCCCCAAAATCGAACAAAGCCGAAAAAACTGCTAAAATGGCCAACAAGAATAAAGAGGACACCAATATTCCTGCTGATACGGTGAGGGCCGGTGCCTCCAATGTCGGCAATCCCAAGGCCGGCTCCGGTTTGGGTCGTGGAGTGGGCCAAGTTCGTCGAGGAGGACTGCTGCCAAAGAGAATGGAGGCCGCCGGAGGAGACATCGGAGCGGCTGGTGGGACCCGGCATAGGGTAGCGGCGGTGATAACAGCGGGAGCGATGAGGCAGACTACGGTGGCAGAGGCTTTCCTGATGTCTCCATCACCCACCGGTTTCCAGGGGGGATCGGTGAGTCCCTCAGAAAGTGAGACGGCGGGAGTTACCGGAGCCGAGGGTTTGAAACAGCCTACACAATCGAGCCTTGTGAACGGACCACAGGCAAAAACCGGACTGGAGCAGGGATCGGGATCAGACTGTGCTCAGCTTCAACTGGTGGAAGAATCACTAGGCGCTTGTATTTCCTCAATGGCTGAAACTTTAGAACATGTCATTTTGGAAGCTGTTTGTGTGGAGACACAGGATGAGCAGTGTGATAGTGGAGAGCAGGGTGATGAGCAGGATTACAGCACTAAGCCAGGCTATAATGCGGTATCTGTCCAGGAAAGTGATAACATATCAGAACATACAGAGCTACCTGCTTTGGTGGCAGGAAATGGAATGGCGGCTGAAAAAATAAACTGCGAAAATAATATTTGCTCAAGCTCTGAATTAATCAATGGGGCCCCTGCCACTATATCAAAAGGCCAAGCATTGCGGCAGCATCACGAGATGACTCATGGGTCCCCAGAGGGGACCAATTTTTCTCTCTTAATGATGATTCGGAATCCTCTGCACTTAGCGATCTTAACATCACGGAAGAAACTGACTCTGAAGAATCTGCAACTGTGCAAAAAGGTCCCCGTGGTAAAGCCGCACCTCAACGGCGCAGGAATAGATCTAGGGGTGGCATTGATCAGAATAATGTGGAAACAGCGAGGAAATTGGAATGGGATTACTCGGCCACAAGTATGGTTTATGAGGTTAATGAGCAAGCAGATTTAGATGGCTTAGGTGTATCTTCAGGACCCCCGCCCCACCCACTCTGGACTTAGTGTATTCCACTCTTAAACAAATGCAGGGAGAGGCCAGAAATGAAAGCAGAAGATCGCTACAAGCCACCAAGAAATTACAAACCTCTATTCGCAAAGTTAATAAACTCTGCACAGAAATGGCCGAGCGGGTTACTCATGTGGAGGACAGAACTGTGGCTCTGGAAGAGGAAGTCAACAGGCTACAGGAATTCAAGGTGCAACAGGAAAAACAAGCACTGGATGTCTGCTGGAAACTCGAAGATTTTGAGAACCGCCAGCGGCGGAACAACGTTCGCTTATTGGGGGTTGCTGAAAAAGCGGAGGGGGCTAATATAGTGCCCTTCGTGGTGTCCTTATTAAAGGGGGCCTTTCCGGACCTTGCCCAATGGAACTGGGATATGGAGGTCCAACGGGCTCACCGTTTCCCAATGGTGCAGAGGAGGAATGCTTCATCCAGGCAAGACGCGTACCCAAGAGCAATCCTGATTTATGTTGGGAACTTTCTCTGGAGACAAGCCATTATTGATAAAGCTCGCCCAGACGCCAAGAGGTCTTTTGAAGGGCATACTTTTTTCGCCCGTCCTGATTTTTGCCACGCCACTGTAGAGCGCAGATGGCGCCTTCGGCAACTGATTACAGCATTTCAGGGGGTAGGCAGTGAAGCATATCTGCTATTCCCTTCTCGTCTTAAAGTCATAACGAATGGACAAATTCATATATTTTCCTCGGAGGTGAAGGCACAAGAATTTCTAATGGAGCTTAAAGAAGCTAAAGGAAGGGCGGATATCCGTTAAAATATTCTGGGCTGGGTAACGGTCTATTTAGAGTATGGATAATGGTTCACGAATTTCACTTTATTTTTTTAACCTTGGTGTGTTAAATAAAGCTGAGCGGGGGGCTGAGGGGTGGAAGGCGGTGGTTGTTAGAGATGGATGGGGAGAGGGAGTGCAGCAACTGGAGATGTGAGATCGGTTGCCACACATTGGTCATGTTTGACCTATTTGCCTGTAAGGGTTGTTGGGGGGTGGGGGTGGAGGGGTGGTTGGGCTTGGGGTGGGGTAGGGGTTTTTCACAGCATAGCACAGCACTATATATGAGGGAATGGTTAGGTAAAAGGTTTATTGATTTCAGAATTACATTTTTTTGTAAAGAAGAAGGGATTGAGGTGAAGTTAGCTGGGAGAAGGGAGCGCAAAATCAAATTGAAACTCAAAGCAGAAGGGCAATCACTGAATATTAATCAATGGCTCATGTGAATCTTAAAATTATTTCTATTAATATCTGTGGGCTTAATGATCAGGCTAAGCGACAAAGGTCAGCAGTAATTTTGAAAGCCCTGCGTGCTGACATACTGTGTATACAGGAGACCCATATAGAATATACTAGAGCAGGGATTCTTGAACAATTGGGTTTTAGACTGTTGGTGGCTTCCAAACAAGGTACCAAAATCAGAGGGGTAGCTATCCTCACTCGTAGGAAATATTTAATTGTTAAAAGGATATTATCGGATAGGTGGGGACGCTGGGCAATTGCAGAATGTGGATTTTTAGGAGAATTATTTACTATTTGCTCGCTTTATGATTCAACAGCAGATGATCCCGAGGTATTGGAGTTCTTGGATAATGAATTTGCCCATTGGCCTACTCCACTCATAGTATGTGGTGATTTTAATATTAATGGGTTAGGTGGACTATGGGGCAAAACTGGCAATAAATATTCTGGGCGCAAAAGAAAGGTTTTTAAAGCACTTTCTAATCTGACTAAAAATCATGGGATAATAGATGTATGGAATCATCTAAAAATCAATGATGATGGTAATACCTTTTACTCTGCCCCGCACAATGCGATTTTTCGACTCGATTATTTTTTTGTTTCACATTCATTAATACATCGAGTCATAATTGAGAAGCTCCCCAGGTTATTATCAGACCATAACCCTCTTGCCCTCACTCTGAGTTTTTTAAAGGAGAGCGGGCTGAACGGACATGGTCCTTCGAAAGAGGGCTTTTAACAGACTCAGAGTATGTTTCTCATATGAAGGGGTGGATCACGGCCTTCTTCGATATAAATAGACATAGTGCTAGCACCGGAGTTGTCTGGGATACCTTTAAGGCCGGGGTAAGAGGTGAGACTCTCAGTTTTAGCTTTTCTCGGCAAAGAAGGAGGCGCATCACGAAGAGATGCTCCTCAATAATTTAGCTAAAATTGAAGAGGCGCTTGCCTCTGCGGTTAAAGCCGGCTCACCTATCACTGACATTTTGTATCGACTTGCCTGGGCTAAAGCAGGAATAGGCGAAAGGGCAGCTGCTAAGGCCTCAGCAAGCTTTTTAGCCAAAAGAGAACAATGCTATGAATTTAGTGAGCGGGTAGGTCACACTTTGGCAGTGAGACTTCGACAAAGATGCGCTGCAAGCGAGATTAATGTGGTCCAGGATGAGCGTGGAAATTTAGTTACTGACCCACATGGGATTCAGGAAGTATTTCGGTCATTTTATCATCAATTATTTGGGGAAGAACCACAGGATTTGCAAACTTTAACTCAGGATCTTCTCAATAGTATACCTCTTCAAAGTATTGAGCCTGGAGATAGAGAAAACCTAGAGGTAACTCTGACTCAGGATGAGATATTTGATGCAGTGAGAAATCTTCCAACGGGTAAGGCCACAGGACCGGATCAGATCCCCTTGGAATTTTATAAGATCTTCTTAGAGGAAATCGGACCGGTCCTTGTAGAAACGATACACGGCGCCCAATCCGGGAGCTCAATCCCAGCATCTTGGGCAGGTGCTGACATCATAATATTTTAAAAAAAAGGCAAGCCACCTCTGGAGCCTGGGTCTTATAGGCCCATTACACTTATAAATAGTGATTCAAAAATTTACTCAAAAGCCTTAGCATCTAGACTGAATACAATCATAGCTAGATCTATCCACCCATGTCAACATGGATTTATCCCCGGGAGGGGTACTACTCAGCATACTCGGCGTGTAATAACGTTGTTTGACGCTGCAGAAGTCTCAGGGGACCCTATGGCTTTGCTGCTCCTTGATGCAGAAAGGGCCTTTGATCGGGTCTCCTGGGACTTTCTATGGGAAGCTATGAAGTGGTTTGGAGTTGGGCAGCGGTTTATTACTGCTATCCGCGCTTTGTACAACGCACCAACAGCTCGACTAAGAATTAATGGGAAATACACAGCACCTTACGGGATTAAACGGGGCACCCGGCAGGGCTGCCCCTGCTCACCCCTTTTATTTGCTATTTATATTGACCCCTTAATCCGGCTCTTGGAAGATTGTCAGGAAATCAAGCCGGTGATTTATCAGGACACTCCAACAAAAGTCCTCGCTTATGCTGACGATGTGGCCTTAGTTACTCCTGATCCCTTAGCTGCAATAGCGGCAGCTGAGCAGATCGCTTTAACTTTTGGTAGGATTTCTGGATATGCCCTGAATAAACAGAAGACCCAGATAGTCATCAACCGGGGAATCAGTTTCTCTGACCCACGGGTAACAGAATCAGCGGTCTATCTGGGTATCTCTATCACTGCGGATTTGAATTAATTGGTCGCAATCAATACCGACCCTATAATCAGGAAGGCTAAGAAGGACTTCGATAATTTTCATAACTTGCATTTATCTTTAGTTGGTCGCTGTAACGTGGTCAAAATGGTATTTTTGCCCAAAATACTTTACTTATTTAGAGCTATCCCTCTTGAATTTGGAAAGCAATGGTTTTCTGTTTTAGAAAGTGTGGTAAATCGCTTCGTTTGGGCTCATGGCAAAACAAGGAGAGCACTTCGATATATGACGCTTCCCTTGGATAGAGGGGGTTGGGCACTCCCAGATTTTAGATTCTATTATTGGGCCGCGGCCCTCCAGTATATGTCGATCCTGTTTGGTGGATATTCAGAAGAATCAAGGGCTGGGGTTTTCTTGCCTGATGTATACCAGTTATTGGTGGGGAAGGATGCCGTGAGCTGTTTTCTTAAATTTAACGAGCCAAGTTATTATAAGAGAACGAAATTTAAGACTCTATTGGCCGCCTTTAAAATATGGGCTGCCCTTAAAAAAAAGGTTGGTTTGGGCAGAATGAACTTTTATACTCAGATGTATGGTAACCCTACGCTTCCGGAAATCTTTTCAGATCAGACTATGGCAGCGTGGGCCGGGCTTGGTCTCGTGAAAGTTGGGGATTTGATGGGCTCAGAGGGTTGGCTTCAATTTGGGGATATTCAGGATAAATTTAATATCAGCTCAAGGAATTTTTTTAAATACCTCCAGATTAGAAGCTTTCTGGGTAAAAAGACGGGAGGTGGTAGTCACTTCAGTAATAACAAAGTTATAGATGCTATTAGAAGCAGCAAGGGTTGTAAATTAAAAGGAATTTACAGTGAACTTATTTCACTGAAGCAGGATGATTTGGGTAAGCATGGTGAAAAGTGGAAAGACAGGCTGGGCACGGAACCAGATAATTTCTTTGATTCTTTAGAGCTGGGGCAGACAGTATTATGTTCGGCCGGGTTGCAGGCACAGCATTTTAAGACGTTATTTTCACTTTATTATACACCGGCAAAGATAGCTCAATGGGGAGGACAGGTGGGAATTAGCTGCCCCCGGTGTAATGCTTTAAAAGCGGACCTAGTCCATATGTTTTCCATGTGCCCGTGCCTTGATGTAATAAAATCCTCCATTGCATCTTTCTTTGAAAATACTCTGGATATTAAAATTAAACTGACCCCAACCTTAATTCTTCTTGGGATTGATAATTCCCAGGAGCATGTCCCGCATTTTTGATTTATCTTTTTAACCATGGCAGTGTTTCGTATTTGTATTGCCGCAATCTGGTTAGACCAAACCGCTCCAACCCTTCAAGTGTGGTTAGCCAGATTACTAGCGATGTTTAATCTCGAGCGGGGTATTTATGAGCGGCGGGGAAAAAGAGGGAGAATCTTGGGGAAACGTATCTGGGACCCGATTTATAAATGGAAAGAACTTCAGAATTAACATAGGGCCTGAGTTTTAAAAAGCGTTTGATATTGGATAAATATTTTCGGACTGTTACCAGGGCTGTTGTGATTTGCCTCCCTGTTTCCCCACTACTTCTTTTTTTTTTCTCCTCTCTTGATTGTCTCCTCCCTTTCTTTTCCTTCTTTATTGTTAGACCTTTCTTCAAACTCCAGAAGCTAAATATGGAAATTATTACCCTCATTTGTGAATGAATTATATATGTATTATGAGGCTGTTTATAATGTAAAATCTTTAATAAAAAATTTTTTTTTTTTAAATGAAATTCAGAATTTAAAATAAGAAATATAAACACAAGCTCATTTTTCAAATAAATGTAAACTTTATTAAAAAAATATAAAATATAAAAATATTAAAAATAACATGTTTTTCATTAGTCAAAAAAATACATATTCTATAAGCAATTATTACATGAAAATACATCAAATGTATAAAGAACTTGTATATTTAAATATATTAAATACAAATCATTTTAAATACAATAACATAAAAATAGGGTTACACAAGTAAGCCTTTTTCCATGTAAACAAAAAGTTGAAGCTCATATTTCACAATACTTTTGCCAGTAGTATATATATATATAAAAATAAAGATATTTACACAATAGAATCATATTTACAAAACAAACATTCTTAGATTATATTTTTAAACATATCGTAAAATAAAATAACATGTATACAACTTTTGTTTGTTTTACAACTATATATTATTGTACACATGTTTTGGTACATTCAAATTTTTTTATAGTACATAAAAATGATTGCACTTCAAACATTTATTAAAAGATTTTTTTAATATTTTTTCATTGACTGCGATCTATTTGCAGCATCTTTTCATTTTTATTTCACCACCGGTTCTTTCACTGTCACATCTAATGTAGAGTTTTCTTTTTTTATTTATTTCATTGCCTAGCAGACATTAAGGATAGTGGCAGCATGTTCTTGTTTGATTTGGTTCAAGTAAGAAAAGTTTAATTACTGAACATGTTGGAATGTATTATTTCCAATACTTTTTAATATTTTCCTTTGTTTTTTCAGTTCACTGGTGTTTTTTAATTTGGAGGACAACGATGGATGCAGTATGCGGCCTACTTTATTTCTGGACCTTTTAGGAGAAAATTAATTTTACATTATTTAGGAAATATCACTTGGAATATGTGCTTTAGAGAAGGACTGCTATGTTCAGATCCGCAACACCTATCGAACTGTGAACATTTTTATTTTTTACATTTACGTGGGAAAAAGGCATGTATACTTTTTAACTAACATGCTAATAAGATAGTTTATTTATAATTAAGGCTCCCAGTTTTCCGTTTTTACTCTCACACCTGCCCAGGACCCTTAAGGCCATGCTGGGTGCTCTGAGACAGCAGTAATCTGCTGTTTAAGCTGTGTTTAATAGGGACTGTGCACTTCGTTTTTTGGCCAGGAGAGGGAGTAAAGTTTTATACAAACAGTATTGTTAGAGGACACGTTTGTTAGGCCCTTACCTGCAGAAGTCCAAAGTGTGGATTGAGCCTGTCTGTCTCCTAGGAGATTTCTGAATAGAGGAGCAGCTTCCAACTCCCTGGCCAGCAAACCTTGTCTGAGGTCGCTGGGATCTTATATAGTCTGCTATTGGTTGGTACATGTGTGTACTGATTGGTGGTTGTATCTGGTGTTTCTATTGGATTAGGGTTAGTGTCCTTATTGTTTGGGTATTTGAGGGTTCTGATTGGTTTCTGGGTCTGTGACTCAATCAATGTAGGGTTGGGACTAGGGCCAGGGTTAGGATTTCTATTGGAAGTAGGGACTAGGGCTTCCTGTGTGATTGGTTGTTGGGACTAGGGTTGGGACTAGGGCTAGGGTTAGGCCTTTAATTGGAAGTAGTGATTAGGGCTTCTGGTGTGATTGGTTGCTGGACTAGGTGTGGGACTAAGAGTAGGGTTAGGCTTTTTATTGGAAGTAGGGACTAGGGCTTCCTGTGTCATTGGTTGCTTGGACTTGGGTTGGGACTACTGGTAGGGCTAGGGCCTCTATTGGACGTAGAGATCAGGGTTATTTAAACTGATTGGGTGCTTAGACTAGGGCTAAGATTGGCTGTAAGGTCCTGGTCTCCTATTGGTTCTAGATTTTAGGGCTAGTGTTGTGATTGGATAGTGTTAGGGCTAGGGTTCCCATTGGCTGAAGGGGTCACCTGATTAATAGGGCTATAAAAGGCCAAGGCTTAGGGTGTCTCAGCCCGGGCGTCTCACCTAAGGGCGGAGAGGACAAGGGCAGTTGCCTGTTTGAGCCTGTTCGAGACTGGTCGGGACCAGGGCCAGAAATGCTGCCTATTTTCCCATTTAGTAATACCCACCCTACACCATCCACAAACAGAGCAACACACTCACCACACCAAATGTACACCACACACTTACTACAAACCAACACTATGCACAAATCCATGTCTCAGCACCCACTACAAAACCACACAAACCACACCTATGCACCCTTCTTTCCCAGCTACCACACATTTCTGCCATCACCTACAAACAATACACAACTCTATCCTATACCACAAACCAATCCAGTCATCACTAACACAACCCCATTCCACACCATACTTAACTACATCCCATCCAGACACACACTCCCTGCTCTAATTACTCCTAACAGACCACTTTTTATCACTAACAAACATATAATCAGCCATCCATTATTTGTCCAACCAACACCCTCCTCTTCCTTCTACCATAATAACACAAACGCACAACAGATACACTGCACGGCACCATACTTTTGAACTCTTGCAACAAACCAGTCTAAGACAAACACTCTTACCTCTACTTCATTCCCTCCTACACAAAACATACACTCTACTCATAAACACATCACCACCCCCTCTACCTTACAACCTCCTCTCACAAACAATACTATACAAACAAATCCATCGCATGAAACAAATACACCAGCACCTCTTTTCACTACTCCTCAAAAACAAAACATATCACGCACACCATCACAACAAGATCTTCCAAGCGCAACACCTCATAATACTTACCATCACAAAATACAAACATACACCCACCTTTCAAACCACACAAAGGAACAAACAACAATGCCAAGCTTTCTCTCTTCCACCACACCTAACACAGATACTGCAACACAGCAACTCTCTTCCAAACGCCTTTCATCCATTGGACAATTTAGAACCTTACTACATGACCCACATGCTGCACCACCACCTCTGACTCATACACCTTCCACCCTAAACACACGCAAACAATATAAGTGACGTGTCACACCTCACAACTTCGCTACCCCATGTCTACTGCACAACAATGTTACACCACGAAAACAACACAACACACCAACTCACTCTCAAACACTGTCTCCACCACCTACACACGCAGACCCATCAAAATGCCTTCTTAGCATGCTGGATGAGGAACATGATACAGAACAGCTACACGATTGCTTTCCTAACACAGCTAATACCAGCACTAAAAACACACTTGCTACAAACCCACACAATACTAATCACTCTTCTGCAAAACAAAGTCTCACTATCACCAAAGCCCATTCTCTAAACTGTCTACTAATAAATGCTTGATCCCTCTCTAAAAACAAACATCACATCTACAACCTTCTCACTGATGCAAAACCAGACATACTATTCGTAACTGAATCATGGTTGGGAGATGATATGGCTCCAGTCCTGCATGAAGCTGTTCCTCTAGGCTATCAAACGATCAAAAAAAAAATCATATAGGCAAAAAAGGAGGTGGTCTAGCTGTTGTGTTCAGGCAAACATTACATATCACTAAAGTTGACGACATCACCATAAAGAATTGTGAGGCTCTTCTCACCAGATGCAATCCTACACCGTCTTCCTCCTGTCACTTCCTGCTCCTTTACAGACCTCCACCTAGCAAGGCGACATTCCCAGACGCACTTCTAGACACAGTTTCAAACCTGATAACAATACACTCCAACCTATCCGTTCTGGGTGACCTCAACATTTGGTTTGACAAACCCAATATGACCCATCCAAAAACAATAATCACTGGCCTAGACACACTAAACCTGCATCAGATTGTCCACAAACCCACACACATCGCTGGACATATCCTAGATGTCATTTTTGCTAATACCGAACTAGTTACCTTTCAAACTATAACTCCAGTCACATGGTCAGACCACCACTTGCTTGCTTTCCAACATAAAACAACACTAAGTGACTCACCTAAAACTACCTTACATCCATCCACCTATCGGCCGTGGAACAAACTCAATTTGGAACACTTAGAAACACAACTAACATCCAGTACAAATCTGGAAACAATAAATTCGGTTAAAAAACTATATGAGTGGCTACAGGAAGCTTTTGACATCCTGATACCACTCAAAACCACTCAACAGAACAAAAGAAAAAAAGCGCCTTGAAGAAACACAGAGATAAAAGACATAAAAGAACAAATTAGAAAGCTGCAACGTACCTGGCTCAAAACAAACGCCAAACAAGACAAACTTCACCTACAGAAAATTACCAGATTATACAAGTCAGCTATCAAAAAAGCTAAGAAAAGGTACTATTCAGACAGAATTCAAAATGCTACATGTGCAAATAAAGAATTATATAAAATACTCAATGAATTTTGCAAACCAAATTGCCTAGAAGGAACTCATCCTGTTACTCAAGATTTCACAGACAAACTGGCAAATCATTACACTGACAAAGCAGACACGTTGGACTCATACTTAAAACAGAGACAAAGCACCAGCACTAACCCATTGACAAAACAACAATCCAAGAATACTCTAACCCAGCCTCTCCGTTCCTTCCAACACATCTCACACGATGAATTTATGGACCTGGTCAAAGCAAGCAGGCCTGCTGGCAGTCCTTCTGACCCGTGTCCACCACAAACTTTCAAGACAATTCTTTTAACAACCTCTGCTGCCACTCCAGTAAGAAGAATCATCAACGATTCCATAACTACCAAAATATTTCCAGAAGAACTCAAAAAGTCATACATACGCCCTTTACTGAAGAAAACAAACTTGGACCCGCTGAACCCTGACAACTACAGACCCATTACAAATGGACCTTTCCTGGGCAAACTGATAGAAAGAGCAGCGTTTGCCCAGATGTCATGATTCATTGAAGAGAATGACATACTTTCAGACTTCCAAACAGGTTTCCGTCCGGGAAGAGGCACAGAATCTGCCCTCCTTGCCGTCTGAGATGACCTGAAGAACACAGTAGACCGCAACGGGTTGCTGCGCTTCTCCTTTTGGACCTCTCTGCTGCCTTTGACACGGTTGACCGTGACACTCTGAAACAAAGACTCTATGAAGCCGGCATAGATGGGACTGCTCTAGACTGGATTGCGTCCTACCTTCGAAACAGAACTAATGTCATCCATACCCCACCTTTCTCATCCAAACCATACTCCACAAAAGCAGGTGACCCTCAAGGCTCTATCATCTCACCCATGCTTTTCAACATCTACATGAAGTCATTACCGGTACTGATCAATCAATTTCACCTTACGTGCTATAACTATGCAGATGACACACAAATACTCCTTCAACTGGAATGCCCCAAACACATTGGAAACTCCCCAATTTTCAGTTGTCTCAGAGCCATGGATCATTGGATGACTTGGAGCCACCTCAAATTGAATGCTTCCAAAACGGAAATGTTCACGTGTGGTGATTGGAAACATTATGACCCGCTTGCCGCCTGGCCTGATGAACTGGGATCACCACCTAAAGTATTGAAGGAAGTAAGAAACCTCGGAATGACCATGGACTCCGAGCTATCGATGAATGCCCAAGTGGACAAACTAGCAAGATCAAGCTTTGTCACTATAAAAACGCTGCAACGAATTTTCCCTCATTTGGGATTTCCACACAAGGTCCAAGCTACCATCTCCCTTGTTCTGTCCAAACTCGATTACGCCAATAGCCTCTACCACGGATCACCTTTAACGACCATGAAAAGACTACAACGGGTTCAGAACGCGGCTGCCAGACTACTCTTGCATATCAAACCGCGAGACCACATCTCACCTGCATTGAAAGCCCTGCATTGGTTACCGGTTGCCAGAAGATCCACGTTCAAACTGCTTTGTATCACCCACAAAGCAATACATGGAATGGGACCGCTCTTCATCAGGAATAAAATCACCAAACACATTCAACAAAGGAACCTCCGCTCTAAAATGGCACCTCGCCTCAAAATCCCAAGATACAAGAAAAAAACCATGGGTGGCACATCCTTCTCTGTTCAAGCAGCCAAACTATGGAACTCTTTACCACCCAACATAAGATCCACGGACAGCCACCTTGTACAATAACACTTGAAAACCGGAGTTTATCTGGTGCATCTTTGGTCTACATGTACTTCTTCCATTGTGCATCTATGTACCTTCCATGTACTTGGATCTGTGTGTTTGTTACTTTCCTCCTGAAAAGCATATCCAATGCACTACCCTATTTCTCATCCTGTACCTCTATCAATATCTTTAATCTACATATACCTACCTCCTTTATGCATCTATATACTTTCAATGTACTTATGGATCTATATATTTATCACTTTCTTCTAATTCAGCATATCCAATGCACTACCCTATTTCTCACCCTATACTTCTCTCAATATATCTTCTAACCCAACTTTCTGACTCATCTCAAACTTCTTTCTACTACTCTTTCCAATGCACTACCCTATTTCTCACCCTATACATCTAAAAATATATCCTCTACACCCACTCTCTCATTTATCCCAAACTCCATACCACTACTATGATCCCCAAAATAACCCTTTCTAGACTCTCCCTTACTCTACCCCTCATTGCATCATCTGACACCTCTTTCCCCCAAACAAACCTTTCTAAACTCTTCCCTCTGACTTTTCCCCTCCACAAACCCTTTTTACTCATCCAAAAGCCTCCTCCTACTGCTATGACCTCAACAAAAAAAAATCAAAATCCTTCACTCTCCTATCCCTCCACTATCCTTTTCAATCAAAATAACAGACTAACATGTTCACTTCTCAAATTTCATATTCCACTATACTAATTCACCCCTAATCCTTTATGGGTCCCAGAGTAGCGTGCTACTCACCAAAAAAAGCGCTTCAATACCTCATCAGAGGTAAGCAAGCATTATATAAATGCAAACCTTTTTCCCTCTTCTATCCCTCCGCTACCTTTCTCTATCCGACTGAATAACACATCCACCACTCAAACTACTTTCATATTTCACTGTACTAATTTTCAACACTAATCCTTTATGGGTTCCGGAATAGTGTGCTACTCGCCAATAAAGTGCTTCAACACCCCATCAGGGTTACAAGCGCTATATAAATGCAAACCTTTTCCCTTTTCTATCCCTCCCCAACCCTTCTCAATCCAAATAACTGACTAACATATCCACCACTCAAATTACTTTCATATTTCATTATACTAATTCAACACTAATCCTTGTGGGTTCCAGAGTAGCGTGCTACTCGCCAAAAAAAGCGCTTCAAACCCCATCAGGAGTAACAAGCGCTATATGAATGCAAACCTTTCTCCCCCTTCTATCCCTCCGCTATCCTTCTCACTCCAAATAACTGACTAATACCCACCACTCAAATTACTTTCATATTTCACCATACTAATTCACCACTAATCCTTTATGGGTTTCCGGAGTAGCGTGCTACTGCCCAAAAAAAAAAAAGGCGCTTCAACACCCCATCAGGGGTAACAAGCGCTATATAAATACAAACCTTTTTTCCTCTTCTATCCTTCCGCTATCCTTCCGAATCCAAATAACTGACTAACCTATCCACCACTTTAATTACTTTCATATTTCACTACACTAATTCAACACTGATCCTTTATGGGTCCCGGAGTAGCGTGCTACTCGCCGAAAAAGCCCTTCGATGCCTCATCAGGGGTAGTAAGCGCTATATAAATGCAATTACAATACACTGCAATACAATAAATACAGATCGAAAACAGAAAAATATTGAAAATTGTGCTTCTTGTGAATGACTCTCCATGCTGTCTTTCGTGAATTCCAGAACCACTCAAAAGAAGGGGGCCCCTGAATTTGATGAAGGTAGAGATATACAGGGGAAACACACAATTAACTCAAGAAAGAGAAATTCTCTACCTGTAATATTCAATACGTGCAAAAAGTCACAAATATAAAAAACAAACCAGTGCATAGAAAAAATTAGGTAGTGAACCACAACAAGAAGGAAAAAATATATCCAAAAGACTTTTATTCAAATTCAGTATTGTAGAAATCCAATATTATTTCATAATAAATATAAATATAAATATCCACGCACATCCCACAACAAAATCACTCAAACCTCAGACATACCTTCTCATGTATTCACATTCTCACGCACCTACCAAAATCAGACATTCACTCTAATATTTTCACAGTATACAGGAATAGAGATCCCCCAAGTAAATTGATAAAGGGGATACAAGAGAGAATATGAGGCCTGGCAAGAACATACGCCCATGCCTCATAAAGAAATAAACAGAAATAGAGAATAAATAAATCAGAAGATATCAATAACGTAATGAAATAACAGATTTTCAAAGATAATATTTTTTTTTAAAAACATAAATGGGGGGATTTTCTGTGTTCCAATGCATTCCAACAGATGGAATCCAGCGCCGACGCGCGTTTCGGTGTGAACCCCTATGTGGGCATCACCTTCCTCAGGGCGACAGAGTCAACACAACAAACATAGTGGGATGTGCCTTAACCGCATATGCGCTCTATATGCGTAATAAAAGAGTGCCTGTACGGATTAGATAGTAAAGCCGATAATGTGAGGCAATTCAAATGTGAAAGACTTCTGGTATCGCAGCCGCGATAAGTACCGGTTCTAATAAGTGGAGGCAGAGCAAAAGAAGGAGGGTTGCAGCTTGATAGGAGCAGTCCCTCGCCGATGATAGCGAGAGAGAATCACCGAAGTAACCAGGATGCAATCAGGTGTTTTTTTTAAATAGAAGAGTCCCAGGGAACAGCATCAACTAAGATCCCTGATCAATTCGGAAAGCCACAATGTAACGTCTACACCATCGAACAGCTTAACCCGTCATTGGTCGGTGTGAGGGCTCCTAGGAGCCCTCACACCGTTACGGTTATCATGCCGCTGGCCTGATACGCTACTCGATTTCTCGAGTGCGGAGCCTTATACATGCTGCTTTATATCTTCTGCAGCCCCAATGACGGGGTAAGCTGTTCGATGGTGCAGACGTTACATTGTGGCTTTCCGAATTGATCAGGGATCTTAGTTGATGCTGTTCCCTGGGACTCTTCTATTTAAAAAAAACACCTGATTGCATCCTGGTTACTTCGGTGATTCTCTCTCGCTATCATCGGCGAGGGACTGCTCCTATCAAGCTGCAACCCTCCTTCTTTTGCTCTGCCTCCACTTATTAGAACCGGTACTTATCGCGGCTGCGATACCAGAAGTCTTTCACATTTGAATTGCCTCACATTATCGGCTTTACTATCTAATCCGTACAGGCACTCTTTTATTACGCATATAGAGCGCATATGTGGTTAAGGCACATCCCACTATGTTTGTTGTGTTGACTCTGTCGCCCTGAAGAAAGTGATGTCCACATAGGGGTTCACACCGAAACGCGCGTCGGCGCTGGATTCCATCTGTTGGAATGCATTGGAACACAGAAAATCCCCCCATTTATGTTTTAAAAAATATATATTATCTTTGAAAATCTGTTATTTCATTACGTTATTGATATCTTCTGATTTATTTATTCTCTATTTCTGTTTATTTCTTTATGAGGCATGGGCGTATGTTCTTGCCAGGCCTCATATTCTCTCTTGTATCCCCTTTATCAATTTACTTGGGCGATCTCTATTCCTGTATACTGTGAAAATATTAGAGTGAATGTCTGATTTTGGTAGGTGCGTGAGAATGTGAATACATGAGAAGGTATGTCTGAGGTTTGAGTGATTTTGTTGTGGGATGTGCGTGGATATTTATATTTATATTTATTATGAAATATTGGATTTCTACAATACTGAATTTGAATAAAAGTATTTTTGATATATTTTTTCCTTCTTGTTGTGGTTCACTACCTAATGTTTTCTATGCACGGGTTTGTTTTTTATATTTGTGACTTTTTGCACGTATTGAATATTACAGGTAGAGAATTTCTCTTTCTTGAGTTAATTTCGTGAATTCCAGGCCTACAGCTGAGCAGGTAAACAGCACGGGGAGTTAAAAAACAGGATGAGATTTCCTTAAATACAAGCAAATGTTAACATTTATATGAAGTATAATGGCAATATTTACATGTGGGTGTAGCGTTTTCTTATATTTGAGTGCTTAGGGGCCCATTACGATGGCGGGCGGAAGCACAACCGCCGTGCTGGCGGATGCAAAAACCACCAGTAACCGCCGGCACGCAGCAGTCCACACGCCCGCACAATTACGATGCGAAAAGTAGGCCAAACACCGCCGGCAAGCCAGCAACACCGTCCGCCATCAAAGTGCGCCCGTACATGTAGCGGCGCAGCCCAACTGACACACACCATCCGACGAAACACGTCCCGCCCGGCGCATAAATTACGATGCCGCAAACAAACGGCTCCCACGGCTAAGAGACACCGCACGTGAAAGAGAGGCGGTAACACGGACGCAGAGCACGGACAACGAAGAAGCGGCACCCCGGGCATGAATCCAGCACTGCAGGCCCTTCCCATGCTTCTGCTGATGCACCACCAAGGACGCAACGTACCGCGGAGACGCAGGTAGGCACACACACAACAAATGCACGCAAACAGCGCACACAGTGCAAGGGCGGAAAAGCGGACAACCCCCACCAGCGCGTGTACACTACACATCCACCATTGCATCCACATATGACACACAGGCCAAATCCTAACATCGCGGAACACATGTGTACACACCACCTGGGACTAGGAACCAACCACCCCGTCACGGCCACAAAGCGCCGATGACGCCGCCACACATGCGCACAACGCAGAGGCCAACCGCAGCGCCATGCATGCGTCGCACACAGACACAGGGACACAACCAAGCAGCACACACATCAGCCCCACCCCGAACGCACATGACACGTGACAGGCCTGCCACAGACATGTCCCCAACGCCCAATTCACGGACAACACCCAACGCCACACAACCGACGCACACATGTCAGTGAAGTCACGCAACAGCAGGACACACCCCAGTGTAACAAACATGGCGAAGCACACAGCGGCGGCAACACCAACTAGGAGAAGCAGGGCCCCTCCGGGAAGAGGAACGCCAGTACCACACTGAAAAACCCATACCACCCTGCACATATGAACAAGACACATGAAACGGAACACCAAAGAGCCCGGGGACCGACAACAGGTGGCCCAAGAATAACATCCACACACAAGGCCCAACGCAGAGCGGAAAGGCAGGCTGCCGCCCACACAAGGGAGAGCAGACAGCACTGAATGACCTTCCATTCCAACTCCGAAACCACAGCCCTACGACAGAAGCCGGTGAATACAGCCATTGTCCAAGAATAGACCAACACAGGCATGCCGAGGAGACCGACCACAGGGCAGATAGCGCATATCACAGAAGCACACAACGGACGGGGAAGAAAGAAGAAAACACTCCCCCATGTCGGCCACATGCAAGTTAATTGGAAGGAGTCACACAGCACTGACCTTGAACTGTCTGAGAAGCATGTGGGAAGAGGGCCCGTGTCCTCCAAACAAGCCAACAGAACACAAGTCCTGTCTCCCTACGACTACACAGAGCTCACAGCAACCCCGGAGCGTGCACATTGCAGACTGCACACACAGCCGGAGCACGCCACCTCAACGAACCGCTGCGAAATGGCAACCGCAACACACCTACCCAACTACGCCGAACAGCTCAAGCTGTACAAAACCAACACGATACATACATTGGGATGCGATCTCCTGTCCCTGCTGAACGTAAGTTACCGACTGACTTACCGCATCACATTGTTCAGCTGCGTCATGCCCGTCTTCTACTGTCGGAGGTGTCCCTACCAGCATCCCGTCGAGATATGCCTCTCCAACCCGGCATGTCTGAAGGCGGACCTGCTACCACTACTCCTCCCTCTGGACGCACACGACAGGGCCTGCTCTGCCTATGGGGGCATGGCGTATGTGGCCAACATCGCACCCGCTCTGAAATGGGACCACTGTGCCTCCACACGACGGATCATCGAGAACAGCTACATCGAATGTCACCCAGCATGCCCCATCATGGTCCTCCAAGGGACAACTTACGAACAACACCTTGAGAGCCACCATCCGCTTCATTGGCTGGCAAACATGTACACCACCAATGACATGGAAGCCCTGCTGGACGTCATCGCATACCTGACAACCTGTAAATACGTCGGACCACAACGCAGGTTCCCCGAGTGACCTATGAAGTCCAACCCCGCACCCATGCACAGCTTCCGCACGGACTGGCCAGTCACCACCACAACAGCCATACCAAACGACCGGCAACTGTAACCACACCATCAACGACATCGCCATGACATCGGATATGACCGGGACATGCACACTGTTCCCCATCACATCCAGGAACACCGCATGCATCGTGGGAGGCAGTGGCATGGGCTCTGTGTATCGCACCCACATGGACGGAACTGCACGAACAACCAGGACACGACATGGATCCAGCGCACATGGACACACACACCGCTCAGTGGACATGAATAGGTCGCCTGGAGTCTGTGGGTGCTGCACCCCTCCCACCCCCGCCCCGGGAATCCCATACCAGGACCTTTGCATGGACGACAAGTGCATACAACAACAACACGACCCCAGTGACTGTGACATGTCCAGTAACCACCACAGTGCAACAACAAGTGGCACGCCGCTGCATGCACGCAAGCACATGCCCTGATGTCATCTCACATGCACGCGTGCATGAGGAACAACCGCAGCAAACCTGTCACATGGAACTGAGATGGACTGTGCCCATGATGCCGAGCGGTCTGGTAGGCTACATGTATACCGTCTGTGTCAAAGTCCGCAGCTCCGCAGCTATACGTAAATGTACATTAGCACAGCCTTGGCCAAGCAGATGTAACTCTGAAGCCCACATCCCACATGCAACAGCCAATCACATGTAACCCCACACCCTATCCAATTTGTAATCATGCTCAGTATATCCTCAACATGTATTCCGCTGCCAGTAGTGTCCACTATACTGCATCACAGAGGACAGAAGACTCAATATAATGTTTGAAACCAAAACTGTCTCCGCTGACTCATTTCACAAGTACGAATGAGAGAGGATGAGAGTATGTGAAGTACACGGCAGTCGTGACATGACCATGTAGTCCACTGGTATTGGATGTCAACGCAAATGAGTAGCACTACTGTGGAAGACACACATGTGTCGTGTGAAGTCGTATGGACGCAGTGCTCAGGTGGGTGGGTGCGACGGGTAGATGCGCACATGCCAAGTTGGAGCACGCCGTGTTGGGAGGGGTCATGAACAGTACACCACCGCTTCCCTGGGCATTGTGAGAGGACACCTGTCGGGGGAGTGAACACGTGTGTGCACAGCAGCCGGGCACACGTACAAAGCGGTACCAGGCGCACCTCAGCCCACCCTCTGTGGACAAGCTGGATCCTGTTGTGCGCCCGCCATGCCCCTTGACAAGGCACACACAGCCCCAGTCGACCAGGTGTAACCCCAACATAGTCAATCCGCACAGGCGATACAGGGCACGGGATGGCAGTGGAGCATGGTGTGTGAGAGGTCTCCTCACGCTCCTCCTGGTCATATCACGCAGGCAATAGAACCTCAACATCTAGCATGGCACAAGTCACATGGAAGTGTAGGGGGGACGCACCACAGCACGAGCAGCACTGACGTCACGGGAGGTGGCTCGCACCATCCCATCCATTGCCCATCATACCAACCACGCCACATGCCATTGCGACTAAGTGCAAGCGCGTGCGCCACCACCCCCGAGCCCTCCCCAGAGAGGCCAAAGAGTGAATGTGTGGGCCATCAGCCACAGACGGACGCGGCCTGGCCGCAAGGGCAGCCACAGCCACTGGGTGTCGCAGGTGGCGGATCCGGAAGGCGAAGACTGTGATGCATAGTCCATGCAGGCCGGGTCTCCATTTGGGGCACCACGCAGGTGGACGGCGTCCCGCCACACATCATACCCTGAGACAGCCCACTCGTGCAACTGGACCCACACATACACTCCTTGCCCTCTCTGGTGCGAGCTTGGGGCTGCCTGTGCAAGCGCTAGCCTCGCAGGTGAGCATGCATATTGGGGGGCGAGGGGAGGACATGAGGGCTGGGGCGAAGATGACTGTATCACTGTCAGTTAGTACAAGGGATGACCCAGATGTGGAAAGGAAGAGACGTGTCCCGTGTGTACTGCAACTAGTCGCCAATCCAACTACCCCCCATGTCCGGAATGTAAGCCTGCACCTAGGCCCGCCCATCTGCCACATCGAACATACCACCAGCACGACAACCTTCCCATTCGAAACACTGACTGGGGGTGGCGACCAGTGAACAATCATGTGTAGCCTACCCACGCGTACATGTGGGCCCTCCATGATCCATGTCACCTGCGGCAAAGACATGACATGCGCAATGAGGGAAGTGAGGAGAGCTGTCCGCCCCACGCGCAGAAGGTGCATCAGCTCCACAGACCCAGCAGCGAGTCCAGCAGGGGTCACATGTGCAGGGGCAGCTGTGCCTGGTGTGAAGGCACATGCATATAGACAGCACATCGACCAATGTGTAGTCTGCCCACATCCACAGTCCATCATCATGCAGACATAGGAATTGAACACAGGGCAACACATCTTAGTTGGTGCACCCACCGTGACCAACAATGCGCAATCATCGACGTACCCGCCCTGTGCATGGCCCCCACCCAACGGAGGCACATCCAGTGCCACCATCCCACACACACAAGCCTTCCACGGAACATGCTGTGTCCAATGGTCAGTACAGAGTCAGCGCCCATCTGGTGGATCCTGAACAGGAGACACATGCACACACATGCCAGCTCCCACTATGTACGTCTGCCACCTGGCACGTGCAATGTAACCTCTCACCTGTGACGTGTGACTGCAAGCACACAGCCGTCTTGGCATGGGGCTGTCAATGTGGACACCAGTCAATGTTTCGGGAGCTGTGATCCGTACAGTGCTGTACATAGGGTGCAGTGCTGACACCTACTACTGTCTCATATCCCCTCGTGCCACAGGTCCCACTTGTATTGGCCGCTCAGCCCGTGCCCACATCGTCGTCGTCGTGTGCCATACTCATCCAGCCTCGGAAGCAGTTCCATGCTCAGCAGACACTCATGTTGCCGTGGCGTTGCCGCTTGACGAATATGCAGTCAGTCCCCATCAGCACGCCCCGCAAGTCATTGGGGCCTAGATCCCCATGTGCATGCACATGGCAGTGGTATGTCTCACTTGCCATTGCCATTGTTGGGAGACCTGTGTAAGTGTATTGTGGCCGTGCCGTCCCAGCTTGACAGCTGGGCTGTGGCTCATGTGCTTGCTCAGTCATGTCAGTGATGTGTATGCGAAATTGCTATGTGCCGTGTTGCTTTGACATGTGTCCTCTGCCATTTAACCCAGGCGGAGACCGAACATTGACCGCCCATACCAATTGCTGGCGGACATGGACGATACAGAGGTAATCAGGAAGTTTCGGCTGGACAGGCCAACCCTGCATCGACTGTGTGCCATGTTAGAGCCCCATCTCCGTCCCCGCAGGGTGTATCCGACTGCTGTCACCCCCACGGCTAAGGTGATGGCCGCCATGCATTTCTTCGCCACTGGGTCATTCCAGCACACAGTGGGCAGTGGAGGAGGGATGTCCCAGCCCATGTTCAGCAAGGTGCTGAGGGATGTACTGGCAGCCATGATGCTGTACCGGAACAGGTACATCAGATTCCCCAGGGCTCGTGAATTGGCGGCAGTGAAGGGTGCATTCTATGCCCTTGGCAGAATCCCACACGTCGTGGGAGCCATTGACTGCACACATGTTGGCCTTGTTCCACCACAGGCCACTGAGCACCTGTACCGCAACAGGAAGCACACGCACTCCCTGAATGTGCAAGTGGTGTGCCTTGCGGACATGGTGATCACCCACGTGTGTGCCAAGTTTCCAGGCTCGGCACATGACGCACACATAATGCGCAACAGCATCTTGCCACAACTGATGGCCAACCTGCAACAGGATCGTGGCTGTATTGTCGGTGAGTATGTGGAGTGGTGTAGCGTGCTGGTTGTGCGATGCTGTCCCCTGTCCAGTTGGAATAGCAACGGTTCTCTGTGTCCCTCACACCCAGGTGACTCTGCGTATCCGAATGGGGCATGGCTGCTCAGTCCATTGAGGAATCCTCGCACCCCAGCAGACGATCGATACAATGAGGCACATGGGAGGGCCAGACGTGTGGTCGAGCGTACCTTTGGCCTCCTCAAGTCCAGGTTCAGGTGCCTGGACCGCACCGGGGGTGCACTGGCGTACTCCCCACAGAAGGTGTGCCAGATAGTGGTGGCGTGCTGCATGCTGCACAATCTGGCCATTCGGAAGCAGATCCCCCTCATTGTGGATGACGGAGATCAACCAGGGCCCCAGCCCGCAGACCAGGACAGCTCGAGTGAGGTGGACAGCGGAGAGGAGGAAGCTGGGAATGAGCGCCAGCAGCTCATCGCCCGCTACTTCACTTGACGGTGAGTGTCCATGTACGACGGATGATGTGTCTGTATCTGTGCAGGTGTGTGTGTGCTGTGTCAGGGTGGCCGTATGTTCACTGCGTGCAGTGTGTCAACGCTCCATGGCCAGGGTAGTATGCCACTGTTGGTGACTGTGGCATTGTGCCCTATTGCTCTGTGCGATGTGTGTACATTGCTTGTAGTTGTTGACATGTACTGTGTGATGGGTGTGTGACACACTCATTGAATGTGCTCCTGTTCTGTCTCCCACCCCTAGGTCCCTACAGGCCCTCCGGATTCCATTGCCATGCCACGCATCAGGTGCCTTTCCGCCCAAGGTGGCCGTTGTATTCCGTACAAATAAAACACAGGGCACAAACAGTAGTTAGTGAAAAAGGTGCATTTATTACAAACTGTGACATGTGATTGTGTGTAAGGTGATGACAAAAGTGGTGCGTGCAGTGACAATGAGCTGTCGGTCATGGCTGCGTGAAGCTCAGGGTGTACCCACTGGTTCTATGTCCATAGTCCAACACACACATGCCATCCAGCTGGCTGTGTGGAGTGGGATCGTAGAGCAAGTCAATGCAGTGGCTGGTCAAGGAAGGCTGGCGGAAGGCTGGCTGGCTGCCTCACTTGCGACTGGAGCGTGCGAAGTCCTCCCGGGAAATCTGTTTCCTCTTCGGACGGCCCCTTCCACGTTTGGGAGGGGGGTGTGTGGTGGCGACCTGCTGGTGGTGGGTGAGGTGTGCTCACTGGCTGTGGACGCAGGGGAAGTGGACACTGCTGCCCGACCCTGCGCCCTAGCAGGTGGTGGCGGAGGTGGTGTTGCTGGCCTTGCCTGTGACCCCACCGCCACCACCAGCTGGCCCATGAGGTCCACGAGTTGGTCCATACGGGACACGAATTGGCCCATATGGGCGTCCATGGACCTCAGCACCCCCAGCACCTCCCGCGTGTCTGTAGCAGACCTGGCCCATTGTCCTTGGGCCTCTTCATAGGCCCCAAGGACTCTGGCCATTTGAGGCAGGGCATGGCTCCCAGGGGAGGCTGGCGTTTCCCTGACCCTGCTCCTCCTACCAGTCCTGCTGCCACCGGCCTGCCCACTAGCCACATTGCACACCACGGTCCTCGCTGTGGCTCCCAGGGTGGATCCAGTCGGCCGGGCCACCACCTGCGCTGGGGCTGGTGCCAGCGAAGACGTGGTGGTGGCGGTGGTGGTCGGTGCGGCGATGGTGGCGGTTGCGGCAGTGGTAGTGGCCGCAATGACCGTGGGTGTGGCCGCAATGACCGTGGGTGTGGCCGCAACGACAGTGGCAGCAGGGGGCTGGGACTGTTCAGCATCCCTGGATGATGGGTTGGTGGGTAGGAGGGGTCCTGGGGAGCGGCTGGGCCCTGCCACGCCAGATGGGCCTGCTTGGTGGTCCGTGTCCGAAGAGGAGGACAGATCCTCCAGATCCGTGTGTCCTCGTTGGGGGCTTGTGGGCTGGCTGTGCTGGCTGCTGTCTCCATCCCCAGCATCCGGCAGTTCGTCACCTGTGGAGAGAATGAGATTTGTTATTGTGTTGCACCTGGCGAAGTATGTATTTGTCGTCTGACATTGGCAGTTCGTGCACTCTCGTACATGGGTTTCCCGGAGGCGAGTGTGTGGCTGTGGCATCTGTAGTTGTGTGTGCTAGGCAATGGGACTGTGTGCTGTGCACATGTGGCATGGGACGGATTGGCCATGCCGATGAGTGTGTTGCTGTGCCCCTACTCATTGTGACTCTGGTGTATGCGGGCTCCTGGCCCATCCTGGGTCTGGTTTGTACTTTGCTTTTGGGGTTCACATGGAACGCTTAGGAACGCATATGGCAACATGGGGGCCATGCCCCAGATTCGCATTTGGGAGGGGATATGCTTTTGGGGTTCAAATGGAACGCTTAGGAACGCATATGGCAACATGGGGGCCATGCCCCAGATTCGCATTTGGGAGGGGATATGCTTTTGGGGTTCAAATGGAACGCTTAGGAACGCATATGGCAACATGGGGGCCATGCCCCAGATTCGCATTTGGGAGTGGATATGCTTTTGGGGTACATGCTGTGAGCCATGGGTGCCGAACGTGACATGTGTTGTGGCAGCATGACAGTGCATGGTTTGAGGTGTGTGCATGCTTGACATGGCCTGCATATTTGCTGTCTGTTGTGATTACTGGACATGGCATTGGACGCATCGTTATGAGTGAGTGATAGTTGTGTGCCAGCCAACGTATTGCAGTTGTCCCATCTCCTTGGTGTGCGTGCTGCCCTGTGCCATGTGCATCACTGCAGTGCTCGGGGGGGTGTGGCCCATGTTGTGTGTTGTTGCTCACAGTGTGTCGTGCGCTTAATTGACTTCTGGCACATGGTTGGTCATGGGCATGTGTCTTAGCGTGACTGCTGTATGTGTGGCAGCTGTGCGGATGACATGCCTTTCATGAGACTGGGGCTGACGGATGGGATGGATGGTATGTTGTATGTGCATGGTGTGTCTGTGAGTTTGATGGGTTCAGTGGTGTTCGTGTGCATTTATGTTGTTCCGCTCTGTTGCGTCTAGTGTTGTTTGTCTTACATAGGCGTAGTTGTGGGGTGTGTGGTTGACAGGCAGTAGGGGCTACATGGACAGGACTTCAATGGTGTTTCGGTTGTGTGTGATGAGTTGCACAGTGGCTGCCGTGTGGGACTATATTCAGTGTGGCTTGTGCATGCAGACGTGGCTCCTTGGGTGTTGCTATGTCTGTGATGGGTCATGTGGGGTGTGAGTCTGTTGTTCATGTCCGTGTGCACATTGTTCACTTGTTCGTGACGGTGGGCGGTGCTGCGTGTTCGTCTGCTACGTGACATGTCCCATGTGTTGGTCGTGTTATGGTCCTCATGCCTCCAGTAATCCAGCCCTGTCCAGTTTCCCACCTGCAAGTTGTTCGTGCGTGCACTGTACTGGATGCCACATGGCTCTAAGCGGGGGGTGCTCCATGTTGCAGGTCTGTGGGGGTGGGGGGTGTTGTGGGTCGTGGGGGTGGCTGGACACCCACTGACACCGATTGCTGTGGACCGTGATGTCTGCCTTTCGGCTGTCGTTGTGCACTGCGGTGGCTGACACGTGGCTGTGGGGTGTGGGGGATGCTCCTCCTTGCTGTGCTGTGGGACTGGGGCCTGGTGTGTGTTGTACTTGGGCTGTCCACCCTCCCACCCACTGCACTTTGTGTTCCTGCCACTTACCTGTTACTTGTCGGTTAGTGCAGCTGTGGCGGACACATGGGTGTGGTGGGTGCTCGTTGTGGCGCTTCTGGCATATTTGGGGACCTGTTGGTGGTTACGTGGCTGGCTTAGTGTACACATGTCCCCACGCATCTTACAGTTGTTCGGTTTGGGCTGTGTGTGGTAGTGTCTGTTGCATGTGTGTGTGATGTGTTGTGTATTGTGTGCTGGACATGGGGGTGTTTGTCCCTGGGAGCTGTGGCATGGTAGTTGCGCATGTGAGTACATAGCGGTGTGCTGGTATACACTAGTTTGTACTTACCAGCCTCCACTCCCCCTGCTAATCCAGCGAGGATCTCCGGATGGATTACGACTCGCACCTTCTCCTCCCACGCTTTGAAGGTCTTAAAGAGCGCGGGATTCCCTCCGCCAGTGACGGCAGCCAGCTCTCTGTTTTTGCCCTCCTTCTTCTTGACCAGGCTCTTTACGTCATTCCAACGTTTGTTAATTTCTCCTCTGTTCCTGGGCAGGGTCCCGACTGCATTGACCTGGTCTACGATCCGGTTCCACATTCTGTTTCTGGTGGCTAGTGGTGTGTGCTGGACCATGTTCCCATAGATTTGTGGGTACACCTTGATGATCTCGTCGACCATGACCGTCAGCTCCATGGGCGTGAACTTGGGCATCCTTTGTGGTGCCATGGTGTTTGTGGTGCTGGTGCGGTGTGTGTTGTGTAATGTGCAGGGGTTTGTGGTGCCGGGGTGTGGTGGTGGTGGTGGTGGTGGTGGTGGTGCCGGTGTTTGGTGGTGGTGGTGGTGGTGGTGGTGTTTGGTGGTGGTGGTGGTGGTGGTGGTGGTTGTGATGTGTGCGTTTCTGTGGTGTGCTGCTGTCCTTGCTGTGTCACTGTGTCCTCTCCTCTCCTCTCTGGTTTGCAATGTAGCAAGGGGTTGTGGTCTGTGGGAGTGCTGCTTTTGTACTCACCTATGTGGGTGTGTCCTCATGGTCTGTTGTTTTCAGGTGTGTTGTGTCTGGGGTTCTGGCCTTTGTATTTTTTGTTTGTCCGGGGGGTGTTTTCGGGATGTGTACTGTGCTTGTGTATTTGTGCGTGCCTTGCTGTGTGGACTTGTTGGCCATGTTGTGTGCTATTGGTTTTGTGTGCGGATGGTTTCTGTGCAGGTACGTTGGCGCCATGGCTTCTGCCGTGTCGATTCTCATCGGCGTTGTTTGCGCTGGCGGGCGGTATATTTGTGGTTTTTCCGCGCTCATGGCGGTGCGATCGTAATTTCACGTGCGGTGTGTCGGCCGTGTGGGCGGGCGGTTTTGTGTTGTCGTGCGTGTTTCCGTCCGTGGCGGGCGGTTTGACTCCGACTCGGACGATGGCGGGCGGTATTTTGTGTGATTTTTCCGCCGATGGCGGTTTTCGGTTTGTGTAATCGTAATGGCGTGGTCGGTGTTCAGGCGGTGTGTGCGGGCGGATTTTTGCCGCTTCCATGCCTGGCGGATTTATTTACGCCGGGTATCGTAATGGGCCCCTTAGTTTGCTAAAACACAACAGGCAGCAAAGTATTAGTGCATGTTCATCAGTTAAATGAATGTGGAAATATACCAGTTTACAACTCCATTTATTCTCAACAAACAAAATAAAATGGATAATTATCAATAAAATGGGCAAAAAATAAAATGGATAATTACTGACGTAAATGTTAACAAAATAAATACCATAAAACCGGAACCCCTGTTTATAATTTATTGTATACTAATTAAGAAATGCATTGCTATCTATATCTGATTGTAAAAAATGTTGATTCAATGCTTATTCAATTCAGCACTTTTTAAAACTTTATGCCATAACTATGTATGTTTTTATAGTGTATGTAATGTTCTGAGCAAATGTTTTCTAGTTCATCATTTTTATTTGATAATTTATAGGTACTTTTTGTAGTGTATGTGCTTTTGTTGCATTCTGAAACATATAGTTTTTTATAAAGGCTATGTCCCAGAATGGAAGGAAAAGCATTTACTGACAAACGACTTCACTATTTCCTTTACATCTATTACAGTTCTGTTTGTGGGACCCATGCATTAGTTTGATGTGATTGGTTTGTTTATTCTTTTTTGTGGCTCACATTTGTATAAGGGTATTAGCTATTCATTGTAAATATTCTAGGCCTTGTATGTTGTCATGTAACAATACTATGTTAGCTAGCATGTCAAAGATGTTTAGTTTCTTTGCATACTTTAGAGCAGAGAGTTTGGGGTGATGGATGCTTTTCTCTAAGATACTGATAGCTATGCCATTCTTTAAAAAAAGACCAATAATTGATAAAGTGTCCATGGGTTCTCCCCTGTGCAATGTTTGCTTTGGATCTTTGTTTAGAGTACTTTTGTAGATGTTCCACTGTGGGAAGTGGAAGCAGTGTTCGTGCTTTTGACGTGAACATGCTCCAACCCAGGTAACTTTAAAATAGTATAGGAAAGGGGAAATTTGTCTTCATTTACTTAATTTCTTAATGTGCTTTAATTAACAGGTTGTAACGTTTAGCTATTTCAGTGAGAGGGACAAAAGCTAGAGCTATTAATTTTTAACTTCAAAAGAAAAGTTGCAGTTTTTAGTGTCATCTACACTTAGAGCCCGAATACGAGTTTCGGTGGTGCGAGGGCGGGTGGTATACCACCGCCTCACCCCTGCACTGCCGAGACTCGCCGCTTCCCCTGCCAGATTACGACTTAAACGCGGTCTGACAGGCCGGCAGCAAGGCGGTCCTGCGGCGGCGACTCTTTCAAAGGCGGCGGTGCCTTTAAAAAAGGCACTGCAATGGGACCGCACAACAAAGTTCCTGCACGGCATGGACTTGAAAGTCCATGCTGTACAGGAACTGGTGTGTATGCACACAGGGGGGCACATGTTAGTCTCCTCTGTGCGCATCCACATGTGGAGGAAGCACAGGGGTACTGTAGGGCCCCCTTTGTTTCCTCTCTGCCACGGTGTACATGGAGGAGGAACCTCCACGATGCCGCCAGTGGAGAGGAAACTCGTAATATGGTTGGAAGTCCCGCAGCGGTACCCCCAAGCATATTGCGGCGTGTGACTGCAGCAAAACTGCCAGGGAATGGTGGTTCCCTGGCAGCGTTGGCGGTCCCAGGGTGGTCTGACCACCCCATTATAAGTTGGGTGGTCTAGCCACCACCACTACTGCGGTGGTGGCTAGACCGCCACCGCGGCGGCCCAGCGAGTCTGGCGGTCTTCAGACCACCAGACACGTAGTCGGACCTTTACTGTAGTGTTTTCTAAATGCAGTCACATAACTTGATTGAAATGAAAGTAGCAGCCTGAATGTGGCTTTCAGTGTAGGTTTTGATTATGGAATTTAATATTGCATAGTCAAATCATAGGGTTAGGGAATATTGTTCTGATACTGTCCGTGTATAGTGTAGATTTGGCAAAAGGGGTGGGGGGGACTTAAATATCCCATTCAAAAGTCAATTGGTGATTGGTGTAATGTTAGTATGCTATCAGGAGTAGTGAGAAGTATTATAATGTTCTCATTATTATTGTTACCATAGAGGATGAACTCTTCATTGGTGTTGGTTAGAGTAATGAGGTGTCTATTACGTCGAAGGTTGCGGATGCTGATGTGCTTGCTGTCTTTCTGCTTTTTCTGTCTGTGGTTCTTTTGCAGTTTTGTACTGCATGGTATTTGGCCAACTAGATGACCTGGTGGGTGGGTGAATAATCTTATAATACTATGCCAGCAGATGCTGTAGACATTGATGACACAGCTTTTAGGTTACATTGTATGCCTCTTTTCCACTATTTCAGTCATTGAAAGCATATGGTTGCGTGCTTCAATATAGTCTATTGCTTCTTTAATTGTAATAGCATGCCAATGACAACTCTGGAGAGGTATTTAGAACATTTCCAATGTGTTCATTCATTTATAGTGTTTGCTTTAGAGTTGGTGTATCCCATATAATTTAACAATGGTTTCACCATTTGTGATGTAGTATAAATTGTTTCAAATCACCCTGTGTAAATTATACGAATTTAAGTATAGTAATTTATTTATATATGTTTATGTTTTCTAGAGATGTTACCAGAAGTTTTATTTTGCGCCTTAAAAATATATTTTAACTTACTGGTTATCTATCTTCTTGGGTCATGTAACCTTACATTTTCTGTGTAAGTTCTTTTTGATGAGATTTTCAGCAGATGTATCTGTAGTGGGAATATAATAAGGGAATTTTTAATTTATATATATGTAACTGATTATTAAATGTAGGTGTTTGTTAAGAGTTCTTGGAGTTAATCTATTTTTCAATGTCAAACATAAATGTGCACTTACTTAGTCCTCATGCATGTTTGGTAAAAGCTTTAATTGTTTGTGGCATCTTTTATTTAAGCACCTTTAGTATTAATTGAGGTTAATTTTATTTTGCTTTTTTATTAGTTAAATGTTACTTTTCAATTAATATAAGTTTAAAATTGCTGTTCTTAAGTTTGTTATATGACTCCTAAAATGTCAAAGTTACACATTTATTTATGTTGTTTTTAATATTTTATACTGGATATTTATGATGCTGATATTCTGAATCATTCTAATTTTTGGGAAACTATATTTTAGGCCTAGGCGAAGTTCATGGATTCGTGCTACACAGAACTCCGCGGAGAGCCCACAAAGATCCGCCGTACTACGTGGAGTTCTGAGGGCAGGCGAAGTTACTCGTCGCGCCCCCATACGCATGATGTTTTTTGTTGTACGCAGCGTGCAGTACGTTCTTGCACTGGAAACTGCGTGCGAACTGCATCACATGGTACCCATGGGTGCGCCCATCTTGTTTTCTGCTCTGTTGCAGGTGCTGGGCCTGTTTTTGCAATCCTACCTAATCTTTTCAATCCTCCCACTATCAAACTTATCTACCCCTCATTTTTATTTATTGTATTATTCTGTGTCTTTGTGTTTGTGTATTTCACGTGTTTTGTAATTTTTTTTCATGTTTTTTCGTGACTTTTTTGTACTTTCCCTTTACTTTTCATTTCTTCCTTCCTTTTCCTGTAATTTTTTCCCCCCACCAAGCAGAGCAGGGCGAGCAGGGGAGCGGCGGAGCCAGGCCCCCCGTACGACCAGCAGCTGCCTACCTTGCGGTCAGTGGCGCCGCGAATGGGTGCAGCCTGCGCAATTGTTTGTGAGGCGGAGGTGGCAGCACTAGTTTCTTTGTGTAGCACCATCTCCCTTCCATGCTGGCAGTAGGCGGCAGGCCTGGAACTGGGTACCCCCTGCGGGAGCATGGGCTGCATTGGGGAGGGTGCGACAGTGTATGCGCTGCACCACCCACATCCAGCGCATCCAACAGCAGTTGACGCACCGTTGGGTGGACATCATAGACCGCGGGCAGGACCTGCTAGGCGTGGAGATTGTGGGGCTCGGTGAGTAATTATTTGTTGTGCTTGTGTTCTACAATGCTAACATTTTCTTTACGAATAGCATGCTGCTCACGCTCAGAGGTAAGTCAAGTTTACATTAAGCATATTATGTGATCCAGTTTGAGCTAGCCAAGTGCTCGGCACTTCCTAAGCGTACTTGTCAGTGCTTGCTTTGGCTGTTTATTTAAGAAGCTATTGCGGACTCCTCAGTCCTCCTGCCACGATAGTGAATTAGTGATATCAGTTAGTTAGCGTTCTTTATGGCTTTCATTATGTAGCTCGTAGAGTCCCGAGCAATCTTACAGTGATGTGTAGTATGCATCTCTGCATGGCAAAAAAGGGAGACTGAGTTGATCCATTAAGGAGGTTGAGAAATGAGAATAGAATCAAAGATCATTCACTGAAATGCGTTAGTTCCAAATGTAGTTTTGGTTATGGAAATTTAGAATAGGGATTTTATGATTAGTATGGCCAACTCGATTGTCGATACTAATACTATAGGGGATCTTGTACAGAAAAGTACAATGTTACTGCGTTTGCCTGTCATAACATTTTTGGGGAGATTAACTGTACCACTAATTTTTTTTTTATCCTCTTTATTTCTTACATCAGCACCCAAGGGCAAGAAGAAGACAGCTCGGAGGCGGGTCCGGAGGAGGCGACGACCACCAGCGCCACTGCAGAGGGCTCTGCTCATCCCAGTAAGTACTATTATTTATTAATATTCTTTCCCTAACTTTTACCTCTGCCCACTATTATACTACTTTTAATTTTGCCTTGTTTATTTTTTTATACTGTCACCTCTTTTTTTCCTAACTCCCCTATCCAATTTTGGTTTAATTCTTGTTATCCCTGCATTATCCTTTTTTTCATTCATGTTTTTTTTGTAGCTGACTTTCTCCTGTCTGTACTAGTCTATAGTTTTCTTCTGCTTTAGTAGTAAGCTTTCCCTCTCCCCTATATATCTTATGGTACTGTAAGACTAAGAACAGATTTTTGGTACTCTACTGTCTACTGTGAAGATTGTAGGCCCAAGTAAGCTAGTAATATTCACCACACATGTTTGTTGAGAAGGCTTTCTTTTTTTTGCTCATGCTCTAACAGTTAACGAGAGAGTGGCCATGGTCATGCCCCTCCTACACTCCCCCTAATGTTGTGCTGTGGAATTCATTTACACAGTATACCAGCAGTTTCCATCACAGTGCAGGGAAACAGTCGAAACACCGCGGTCTTAACCCCGCGTGTTCCGACTCCGCAAGCTAAACCACGCTTGCCTTAACCATGCATATGCCTTAACCACGCATTGCATGGTTAAGACAATGCACGGTCTAGCTGCTGACTGCTGGGGACGGAAGCAGGAAGTCCTCGCAGGAAGAGATCTGCGGTGAGGTAAGTGGGGCTGGGCTGTAGTTTTCTGGGCCGGGGGGTCGGGGGTAGTTTTTTGGGCCGGGGGTCGGGGGTAGTCTTCTGGGCTGGGGGTTTCGGGTAGTTTTCTGGGCTGGGGGTCGGGGTAGTTTTCTGGGCTGGGGGTCGGGGTAGTTTTGTGAGCGGGGGGTCATGGGTAGTTTTCTGGGCTGGGGGTTGGGGGTAGTTTTCTGGGCTGGGGGTAGTTTTCTGGGCTGGGAGGTGTGTCGGGGTAGTTTTCTGGGCTCCAGGATTGGGGGTAGATTTCAGGGCTGGGGGTCAAGGGGCGTTTTCTGGGCTGGGGGGTCAAAGGTAGTTTTCAGGGCTGGGTGGGTTCGGGGCTAGTTTTCAGGGCTGGAGGGGAGTCGGAGGTAGCATTCAGGGCGGGGGGTCGGGAGTAGTGTTCAGGGCTGGGGGTGTCGAGGGTAGTTTTCAGGGCTGCGGGAGGGTCGGGATAGTTTTTTCAATTAGGGGTTGGGGTATTAGGCCTAAGGGCATAGGAAAGGGTTAGGGTAGTGTTTTTAAATTAGGGTTTAGGGTATTAGGCCTAAGGGCAGTGGAAAGGGTAGGGGTAGTTTTAGGGACAGCACAAGGGTGGGAGGGGGTCAGGATAATGCTTCTTAAGGGACAGGATTTGAGGCCTCAGGGCAGGGGAGGGGAATGGGTGGTCTGGGTCATTTTTTGGGCTTTGGGGGGCGGGTAGTTTTAGGGCTGTGGGGGTCAGGGTAGTTTTGAAAAAATAGGGGTTTGGGTTTTAGACCTAAGGGCAGTGGAAGGGATTGAGGCAGTTGTAGGGGCAGTGCAAGGGGGCGGGAGGGGTCCAGGTAGTGTTTAACGGTTAGGGACAGAGTGGGGGTTGGGAGGGTCGGGGTATTTGGATCTAAGGGCAGGGAGAGGGACGGGGGAAGTTTGTAGCTTAGGGCGGGTCACGAGCTTAGCCACACATACCCCTTTACCATTCATGCCTTTACCATGAAATTACGTGGTAAAGACATGCGTGGTAAAGGTATGAGAGGTTAAGATGCATTTGTGGTTTGGTTGTGTGGTAGAGGCATGCGTGGTTTATCCAGTCGGGCCTCTATCATACATCCCACAGTGCAGCATGGCTGGAAACTAGTATGAAGTCCCATTGCAGTTGCAAACCAACACCATATGTTCTTTATTGACCATTTTCCACCCCTTCATTGCACTCCAATGACTCAGAGTCATCATCCTAGGCTATAGCTCTGCCCCTCCATTACGAAAAGTTTTTGGTTGGCTTGACTACCTGACTTTTCTAACATTGTCAACCAACCAAATGCCCAAAGTGATATGTTTGATAGAAGATACTGCTAACCGAACTGTAGTGATGTATTGCAGTTGTAAGGGGCCATATCTGCCATCTAAAAACAGTTTTTTTTCTAGCTGCACAGACCACCAGTGCCAGGGCCAATTCTGCAGAGGCAGCTGGAAGGGGAGATACAGCGGCGGCAGGGACGGTCTGTGGTAAGTCACATTGCTTGCTCATTGACAATTACTATCATACTCACTAGCTACAAGGGTGTTGTGACTCGTGAGACTTGTGATCATGAACCCCTGCTTTACCAGCTACAGCGATGGTTGAGTTTGAGTCCTTAAAGCCTCTTCTATCTGCAACTCAGCAAAAGCTCACATAATGAACGCTAAAAATGAAGGGTTGATGGAAATGGGAAAGAATGGAAGGTTAAAACAAAGGATAGGTGAAATGGTATATGAGTGAAAGGTTGCGTGGGTGGGTGAAAGGATGCGTAGGTGGATATTGGATAAATGGATGGATGGGTGAAAGGATGGTTGAAAGGATGGATACTGAATGGATGGATATATGGATGGATAATATGGATTGGAAATTTCGCTGAAAGACTGGATGAGAGAAAGTAAAGCTTAAATCATGGTGGCTATCATTTAGAAGAATGAAAGGATGAATGAATATTTGCTTGGATAAAGAAACAAGAGATCTCTTCTGGAGAGGTGCATGCTCATCTACTTCCTTCACTAGCTTGGTTATGATTATCAAAACTATGGCTCAAAGTTGGGGGTATTTAATTTTTGGTCTACTCCCTTCACACCTCATCATTCACCATCCCCCCTCCCTGCCCATGGCATTTTGCCACCCATGATCTAAGTGCAGTATGGTTCAATTCGTGACTGCAGTGTTGGCTGTGCAATGTGTGTCTGCATCAGTTAATGCAGCATTTTCAAAATTTTCAATGCACTGCAAACCAAACACAAGGTTTCCCTTCTCTCACTCAGTCACCTCTTAGTACTTCACTCCTTCATTCTTTCCTAAGTTCTTCCATACCAGCCTACAAAAAAATGAAGACATCCATTCTTGACATGTGCCACATTTTTATGGCCATGTGAAGTGATTCATAAATATATTTTATGGTTTCCCATAACATATTTACGCCTGTTCACTTTTCGACTTTCACCAACTACAGTGACAGAATAAACCAAAGCTTAGTCACATGATGATGATCAGTGACACCCCACTATTCTATAGCAAAAGCTCTACCTCCTTGGCCTAATCCCTCTAACTTACCCTGCAGTAGAGTAAATCAAGGGGCAGATTTACAAGCCCCTTGCGTCATTTTTGCACCGCCGTTGCGTCACTTTTCGTGACGCAGTGGCGGAGTAAAAATGTGGACCATTTACAACGTGACGCATCTAGGGAGATGCGTCACGTTGTAAAGCCCTGCGTCACATTATACCTGCGTCAGGTATAATGTGTGCAGGGTGGGCATTCCCAGGCAAAAAAGCCTCGTAGAAGTGACGCAGTGAAATCTACAAGATTTCACTGCATCACTTCTAGGACGCCACTGTGTCAAAACCTTACGCCTGCTTGAAGCAGGCGTAAGGAGTGATGCAGTGTTGTGGGAATAGGCCTCAAAATGCATTGCTGGAGTTGCGTCGTGCTTGCGACACGACTCCAGCAATGCGTGACTTTTGCCCCAACAGATGCATCAGAATTTCCGACGCATCTGTCAATCCTTGCGCCATGGTGCGCCGTATTGTAAATACGGCGCATCCATGGTGGCGCAAGGGTTTCTCAGAGTGGCGCAGGGAAAGTGACGCATCTCTACAGATGCGTCACTTTCTTGTAAATCTGCCCCCAAGTTTCCTTTCCCTACTGTCAAGCAAATGAATTTGTTGGAAATTATTTGTGGTGGAGGGCGAGGCCAAGGAGTAAAGTGGGACTAAGTACCTGATTTCAAATTTGGCGGATGGGATACTCTGTGACAAACGTGCCAAATGCAATCTATATATCCCTTTCCTTTCCCTGTTGTGCAGTGCAATGTTTTTCCCACCGTTTACTTACAGCAGACGGGATATCTGCATTTTATACGAGACTTGTGTGATGTAGTATCATATTTGTTATTTATCTGCCTCTTTGGAGTCATGGTAGAATTTGAAAGGCATTTGGAGAAGAGCAGGGCCATTGGAATTAAAGTAAGATAAATGTCCATTACAGCTGCCCCAGCTGCAGACAGCAGAGTAGCAAAGTACCTGAAGTGTTGGCTAGCATGCCTCCATTCATTTAGCACAACAACTTGTACTCCATAGTTCATAATGCCTTAATCATTAATGAGAGGTAATTTATTTTTATTTTTCCACACAAAGGGGCCGATTCCGATTCGGGCCGGAAAACGTACCGACAGACTCGGATCCGGAATTTATTCCGACCGACACGTACCGGTGCAGCCCGACCCGCAAAGTTCAATGAAATGCGTGCAAAATCCGACCGACTCGTACGGAACACAATACGAACGACCGAACCGCGCGGAAAACAGCTATCCGGCCGGAAAACCGCGCGAATCGAACCGACCGACACGCACCAGGAAGGAACCCGAACGAAACGTACCCACGAACTCCGATCCGCGCAGTACGATGCATCGCGTGGAAAACACGACCGAGTCGCACGGAGCTCAAGCCGTACGACCGACACGCATACAAAACAGCGAGCCGAAGCAACCCAATACACCGCGACCGACGCGTACGCAGCACATAAAACAGCACAAACACAGCGTGAACGACTCGGAGAAGCTCGCACGAGACAACTGCAGGGTCCGATTCGGTCAGAAGAACGTCTCCTACATGCACAAAAAGTACAAAGGGAAAAACACAAAAAAAAGGCCAAACAAGCAATTACAAAG